>CM068744.1:91972503-92572503 GCA_035084275.1 Hydrolagus colliei | reverse complement strand
AATGCAAGAATTAATTATTATTATAAGCACAGCTGACAATCAGTGTCAAAACTCAGGCAAAGGCATGAAGAATGGCCACTTAAATGAGGTACTGGAAAGGTGGGACACATAGTACATTACCACAGAAAGCGGTCCTTGGCTCCACAAGAGAAGAAGGGGAAAACATTGGATGGAGGAGCATAACAAAATTATAATAGAGTTCAGTCTGATGCTCAGTGATCTCATAATATATGTTCCTCAACGCGCACGAGGCAACGAGATCCGAATGGGCATGAATGATAATGGTGCATACAGTTCAAAACTGAGTACAGTTCTGACAAAATATTACAAATGGAGTGCAAACGGTAAAAAAAATAAATGGAGCAAATAGCATGGAAATTACCAAAAGTGCCAATAGATTAGTCATGATTCCAGGCATCTCTCAACGGTAAGTGGCCATTTATGAATCATTTAAATGCTGATGAGATGGAGGATATGCTCGAGTTGCGAGTCATATAAATTTGGCAGGATGGAGAGGGGAAGCTGGAATTTCTGTAATTATCTTGCACTTTGTGGGAAGCGCCAATTAATGCTGAAGCCAGGAATAGTTTTCAGCGAATGGGAAAATAGATGACTTAGTGGGAACTTAGTTTCCTCAAAACCTAATCTGCATTACAAACCAATTAGTTACTCGCAGTCCCAGTGCAAGCTGATATGACTCAAGACATCAAGTTTGAATGAAGAAGGCGTTTTGGCTCATTAGATTGTGTTCTTCCAGAATATCATCATTCCTCTTACAACATCCAACTGTTTCTTAAACATGTCCAGTGTCCTGGCATCAACCGCCTTTCTTGGAAACCCAGTTTGATCATTGATTACTCTCCACATATCAGGTGTCTATCCTGAAATTATCCTTCACAACCCTCATATTGAAATTCCTTCAATGTCTTCACTTGCGCCCACAGGTAAATTGGGCAAAAGTCCAGAATTGGTGTAAAATTAGGTGGTCAGTTTCCCTCCCAGACAGTCATCTGAACAGCAATATCCTTGAAGCCATTTGCTGTGTAAATTAACCAATTGGTGGCTGATTTAAACCCACTATTATTAACTAACCTTACATTATACATAGTATGACCATATCCAATAATACCTTTCTTGAGGCAAGACATTTCTATACGCTCACCAACTTGGGAACCATCACATACTGCACGCCATTCCAATCCTTACTACAGTATTTGTACTTACCCTTGCAATCCTCATTCCTGATCAAAACCAGTTAGATTTTGGTATTCACATACCTGCTCAGCACTTGCAGAACTAGACATGTGACCATCTTAAACTTGATATCAAAAGTACTCCCTGTCACACCTTAGGATTTTATAATAAAAAGAATAATGAGAATAATCCTCGCATTTGATATAGTGTTTTTCACGTATTCTATATAGATGTCGCAAAGAGCTTTGCAGAATATACTGTAAGGTGAATTGACTGTATATATATATATGTGGATGATACTTGGCAGCCAATTATGCACAGCAGTGTCCCACAAACAGTAGTGGATTGAAATGACCAATTTATTATTGTTTTTTATTTTTGAGGGATTATTATTAGGCACGTGGACCAGGGAAACTTGCCCAAGGTTTCACCCTGCCTGGAATTGTACCTAAGTCTCTCACTTGTAAGGGACTCTCACTGAGCTACAAAACACCACATTTTAGTCACATGTGCACATAGAACCACATATTTTGTGCATCTCAATTAATATTTTAGTACTTGTCTTGGAAACCACTATTCCTCTTCTTAAAATCCCTCCTTTGTTGCCCATGTGAAAGAACATGCATTGTATTATAATAAATATTCTGAACATCTGGCTCAAGTAACAGTAGTAAAATACTAGTGGTCTGAAGAAGGGATTCCACATTGGCTAGTGCATTAAAGCATTTGCTTTTATTATTATTTTTTTTAATGTGAAAGATGCTACCTGTATAAATAAATGCACGTTGACCTTGTGGGAGCCTTGATAGTGAGTGCTGCCAACGTATTTGGTTCTGGAAAGTTTGGAGGTTGAAGAATTCTCATGGTTGAGCTTTCACATGCAAGGACTTAATCCTAGGGAACTCTGAATGTTGATCAAGAGCAGGAACCCAGGAGCGTTGTGGACAATTGGAGCATTGTAGAGTCCTGTAGCTCAGTGGTTAGAGCACTCATCTCACAAACGAGCGACCAGGGTTCAATTCCCGGCAGGGGTGAAACCTTGGGTAAGTTTCCTTACTCCACAAGCCTGATAATCATCCCTCAAGAAAAAAATTAAATTGTTCACTTCAATCCATGACTATTTGTGGGACACTGCCGTGTACAATTGGGTGTCGTGTTTCGCCCACAAATACTGTCAATTTACTTTACAGCATATTTTGCCTTGAGGCATCCAGAAGATGTGATAAGGCATTCTATCAAATGCAGGGTTTATTAGATGTTTATTATATTGCCAACACTGTCCTCACTGAGATTGACTAATTCAGTACAAACCCGTGTTGCAACTTGCGATCTACTGATCCGTATGGGTCATTACAGGCCCGTACGCAGGGAGGGTGCGACGGGTGCGTACGCACCCCCCCAAATTATAAAAGGTCCACATTTTCCGGGGTAGAGAATTGTATTTTTATCAAATTTAAATACCAAGTAAATTTATTGAGCATTTGTGTAACAATTTGTTCTTCAAAACTATGTATTAATTATAAATACACATCTTTGAATGTTTTAGTATTAATACAAAATTACTCGCACACCAGAATCGGCGTCTACCCAAAACATGCCGCGTCGAGAGACGCGATAGTCAATGATGCGGAGAGTCTGTGACTCACTGCGTAAACATAGGCGCGCGCCAAGACTCAAATCCATCCTCGTTTGGAAATCATCCCGTATACAGCCACAAGAGTAGCACCACTTTGTGGAAGCTGAAATCATATTTTAATCTGATAAATGTAAGTAAAAATGACTTAAGTTTTGATAGGCATGTTTCCGAAATATCATGTTTCTTGTTTTGTCTTGATTATCACATTTGATTTATATTAATAAAAATGTATTCCTGTAATTAAAAACTGCTTTTAGAGACGTTCACTGGCATGCAAAAAGAAATGACCGCAAAAATAAACAGTGCTACTTTTTTTCACATTCAATTTTGTACCCAGAGTGAAGCTATTTTTAACCAGATTAATCTTCATATCACGTTCAACTTTTTAAAAATTGTTTCCTCGGTGCTATTTTTACCGTTTTACCACTTGCGGCCTCTTTACCAGATGAGGGCCTTATTTACCGGAGCAATTTTACCTACATTCCCAAAACATCAATGTCGCACGAATTTGGCCTAAAAATAGTTTCATCATCGTCTGATCGAGCGAACTCGGGCATTGACAACCACACTTCTCCACTGATCCCTTCTCTCCATGCAGCCTGACAACTCCCGCCTGCCAATACCCGAATCGCGCTCCAGAGTATCGATGTAGGTTAGGGTAATCCGGGAAACTTTCTGGCAGCCCTACAGATGATTGCGAAGCATGACGAGGTTCTTCAACATCACCTTGCTTGTATTGGGCTCGCAAATAGGAATTCTAAATATACCTCACCTAAAATACAGAACGATATCATCACAATCATCGGCCATGATATAATTCGCAGTGATTTGATTGATGAAATCAAAGCCGCTCGATGGTTTAGTGTACTTGCTGATGAGGTAACTAGCAGCAACGAAGAGGAGCTCGCCCTTTGTTTCCGTTTCGTTGACAGAAATAAAGATATCAGGGAGGAATTTCTGTTTTTTCTTAAATTGCCAAGGATCACCGGTGAAGTCATCACCAGTAGCATCTTGGACTTTCTAAAGATGACGGGCCTTGATGCTACTAACATCCGTGGACAAGGCTATGACGGAGCTGCAAACATGTCACGTGATAATGTTGGTGTTCAGCGACGAATAAAACAGCAGTCACCAAAAGTTGTATACGATCATTGTAGTGGTCATTGCCTAAACTTGGTAATAGCGCATTCATGCTCCCTCCCCCGCACAAGAAACACAATTGACAAGCTAAAGGCATGCTGTTGGTTCTTCCTGGCAAGCCCAAAGTGCAATGGTCTCCTGCAATCGATTATAAGAAAGGCTTTGCCAGAGGAAACAAAACATCGAAAGGGGCTTCTTGACTTGTGCAAGACACGATGGGCTGCCAGACATGAGGCATATACTCATTTCTATCAGGCATATATCTACATCATTACAGCATTGGAGAATATTGCTCATGGTGCCACTGCCAACGTCGAATCATGTGGCATAGATTTTAGGGAAGCTAGTTGGGATCCAAAGAGTCGCTGTGATGCAGCATCTCTATTGGCAAGTCTCACTTCCTTCGACTTCATTGTGACTTTTCTTACGATCTATCACTTCTTGTCACATCTCGCTGGCATAACAGTAAAATTGCAAGGGCAGACTGTTGACATCGTCAAGGCCTACAGTGAGATCTCAACCGTGAAAGCGGTATACAAAGCGCTCTGCGATGATGTAGAAGTCGAATTTTCAAGATCGTATAATCAGGCTGTTAGAATGGCTAAAGCTGTCAACGTCATGCCATCAATGCCACGGACTGTTGGTCGGCAGACCATGCGTAGTAATGTGCCTGCAGCTACACCTGAGGAGCATTATCGTTGAAACGTTGCAATTCCATTCCTAAGCCACATCCATTCTGAGCTTCACTCACAGTTTTCCGATTTATCGGTGCTTTCATCAAGGCTATTGGGATTAGTCCTGTCAGTGTTATGTGGGGATGATGTACCATCACTTGAAGAGGTAGTTGAAGTATACGCTGAAGATATGCACTCACCGGAAGTGTTCCCACAAGAATTATTCAGATGGAAACACAGATTCCTACCATTATCCTCTGACCAACGTCCATCCACGGCAGCAGCAGCAATGATGGAGTGTGATGATGACATGTTCCCTAATATCTCTGTGCTTCTAAGATTGTGTTGCACTATTCCTGCAACAAGTTGCGAATGTGAACGAAGTGCAAGTGCTTTACGCAGATTACACACCTACCTACGAGCAAGCATGACGCAAGAACGACTTTCAGCACTCGCGTTAATGCACATTCATTATAACATGGAATTCGATATTGGTAGAGTGGTTGACGTATTCGCTTCAAAGCAACCAAGGCGTCTCGAATATGGAACGCTATTAAAGAATTAATTTCCCCTCCCTTATTTATTCAAGTATTTTTTCTTCAGATCAGTATTGCTTGATGGGTCACTTCCTTTAATTGTGATTCTAAATAAAGAAATAAAAAGTAACTACACTATTGCTCACAGTTCAACGATATTTTCAGGATAATGCTGATAACAGGCTTGTAACACGTGTGAATTAACTGTTTGACACTGATTTTCAGTTTCTGTATATTTTCTTGTCTTTTATAAAATTTGCTTTACTGGAATATCTGAGCACATAATTCATACTTTACTCTTACATTATTGTTCATTACAGTCCGAAAGAAATTGAGTCTTAGGATAACAATAAGATATGTATTTGTGCTCAAGTAACACAATATATGTATTCAGTTAAAGCATGGAAATATTGAGAATACCTCCATGATGTAAAGAAAAATGTTGCAGAACAACTTATTAATTACTGTCAATCCGTAGTTTATGATCATTTTCTCTTATACGCATACATTTATCAAGCATTCGTCATTGTACTGTTTTAATTGGATTGTAATTTACTTTCTCGTTTACATTCCTTACATCATCGTGTCAACAATCGTGTTTGCTTTTATCGGCGAATACATTCGACCTTCCCAAAAGATTTAGACATGGACTACCTGGGAAAATAAAAACACTGAATAAATAATGATGCTCTTAAAAACCAAGGACATGAAACATTTACCGTTCATATTGGATCTTCTAAACCGATTAAATAAGACCTCAAACTGTGTAAAACGTCGGAGTCTCGAGGGGGCTTCGCCCCCTTCACCCCGCCAGGGGCCCTCAGGGGCAGCCCCCAAGCCCCCGGCCATTGTTGGTCCCATCACTAGCTATTCGCACCCCCCCATTAAAAATCCTGCGTACGGGCCTGCATAAGGTCACCATTTCCCCACTTGACCAGCAGAGGAGCTTCCAACAGGATCTTTACTTCGCAACTCACAATGCAGCATAAACACAGTGTATTCAAAAAACTCTGTTCACTCCAGTCAATAAATACTTAAGCTACTATGCTGCGACTTTCTAAACTCTAAACCGGTGGTTCACAATCTTTCTTTGCTCCAACTCTAAATAAGGCACTAACAGGACCTCCCGACTCTTAGGGGTGACTGTGCGACTGAAGCGAAGCTCAGCCAAGATGATATTTCCGTCTCTTTTGTGGATTCAGCGCAACTCGCTAGTACAGTCTTTCATACAAATTCGTCGGCGATGTCGCCTTGGGCACTATTCAGCATTAAAAAAGCATTTTCAGCATTTAAAACAGCAACAACAAAAAATTTGGATGATCCTTCGCGACCCTGCTGAGGACCCCCGCAACACTGATTTGGGTCGGGACCCGAGGTTGGGAACCACTGCTCTAGACACATCAAAACAATCTCACGTGTTTGCTCTTATCTATAGTTCATGCAAATCGTTTCTTTGAACAAGAACAAAAAGATGAAAACAATTGAAATTTTAACTCACAAACATCCCTTCAGATTGATATAGATTCCTTTCTTGAACAGTAATTCAATTTGTTGTAACAATGCACAATACTTCAAAGGAGGTTTGATCATCATCCTTGCATTCATCCTTGCATTTGATATAGCGCTTTTCACATCTTATCGACGTCCCAAAGCGCTTCATAGAATATACTGTAAAGTGAATTGACTGTATATTTGTGGGCGAATTGCGGCAGCCAATTGCGCACAACAGTGTCCCACAAACAGTCGTGGATTGAAATGACCAATTTTATTATTGTGGGTTTTTTTTTGGAGGGACTATTATTAGGCATGTGGAGTAAGGAAACTTGCCCAAGGTTTCGCCCTGACCTGCTTGGATTCGAACACAGCTTGGTCTCCCCAGCTTGCAAGACAAGTGCAGCTTGAAATCTGCAGTCTATCTTAACTGATTCATTGGTACTGAGGTGGTTCATCTGAGACTGTAACTTCAGTTGTGCATATTGACAGCTTTCTTGGCTGCTTCTATCCTGGCTCTTAGCAGTTTGTCTCTCTCCCTCTCGTTCGCTCACATGGGTGTGTGTGACTCCAAATGCAATTATATCATGACTCAATGACTTCAATTTACTATAATCACAAGTGCCAGCAAGATTCTTCAACACCTTGGCATATAGCTCAATTAATTCCCCACTCTGGATATTTTGAATTGCACACATATCTCTTGAATAGAGCGTTTCTCCTTGGCTGGGCAGAAAGACTATCCCATAGTTCTTTCTACTCATTTTCCGTCACCCACTGTGTGGTGCACATCAACACCATTATCAACAGTCACAGAAAGGAGTGTGGTGACTCTTGCTTCTCTTTTCTCAATGGCTGCAATCACTTGCATTGCCCTGCACTTTTCATATTTGATGACCATCTCAGAATCCGCCCAAACAGCATATGTAGCTGCAGGTGAAGAAAGCCCTGAGATCCTGTAGCTCAATGGTTATAGCACTTGCCTTGTAAGCATGAGACCCATGTTCTATTCCAGGCAGATCAGGGCAAAATCTTGGGCAAGTTTCCATACTCCACACGCTGAAAATAATCCCTCAAAAGAAAACACAATAATAAAATTGAATCCACTACTGTTTGTGGGACATTGCTGTGTGCAATAGGCTGCCGCATTTCGCCCACAAATATACAGTCAATTAACTTTACAGTATCTTCTGTGAAGCGCTTTAAAATATCGATAAGATGTGAAAAGCGCTATATCAAATGCTAAAACAGCAACAAAATTACATTTGTATAGCGCCTTTCATGTCAGGAGGACGTCCCAAGGCATTAGACAGTTACTGCTTCAGACCCGAGCTGAGTACAGGGGTGGGGAGGGAGGGGGGGATAAGGAGTCGCCAATGGGTCTATCGAAGGAGAGTCTTGAGGCAAGTCCTGAAGGAGACCAGAGAGGGGGCGAGGCAGAGGGACTTCGGGATGGAGTTCCAGAGGTTGGGGGCAGAGTGGCTGAAGGCTCGCCCGCCAATGGTTAGGTGGGTGGGTCGGGGGATGTGGAGCAGGCCAGAGGCTGCTGAGCGGAGGGAGAAGGCAGGTTGGTAAGGGGATAGGAGGTCACATATGTAGGGTGGGGCGAGGTTGTGCAGGGCTTTAAATATGAGGATCAGGATATTGAATTGGGTCCTCTGTATAATAGGGAGCCAATGGAGTCAGGCAAGGATGGGGGAGATGGGGTCACGGAGTTTGGAACGAAAGAGGACACGGGCCGCAGAGTTCTGCATTATCTGCAACCTGTGGAGGGAGGAATTGGGAAGGCTTTCCAGCAAGGCATTTGCATAATCGAGCTGGGATGTAATGAAAGCATGGATGAGGGTTTCAGTGGCTTTGGGGTGAGGTAATGGCGGAGTTGGGAAATGTTGCAGAGGTGGGGAAAGGCAGAGCGAGTCATTGTTTGGATGTGGGGGAGGAAAGACAGTTGAGGGTCGAACAAGACAGCTTGTTTCCTGACTAGCTTGGTGAGGTTGAGTGTGCAACCATGGAGGTTCAAGCAGCCAGCGCCTGATAAAAGAGCCGATCAGTAGGATTTCATTCTTGTTGACATTCAACTGTAGAAAGTTAGCTCTCATCCAGGACTTGATGTCTGACAGATAGTCCGACAAGACAGTGGTAGTCCTGGAGTCGAGGGGTAGAGGCAGAAAGATAGAGTTGGGTGTCATCCGCATACATGTGGAAGTTAACCCCATGAATATGGATGATGTCACTAAGTGGGAGCATGTAGATGTTGAAAAGTATTATTATTATTTGATCTCATCCTACAAGACCATCTTTCCATCACAGCATCAAATTGTACTTTGAGCACACAAACACACATGCATTCACACATATGCACGAAGCACATATATACACACACACACACACACACAACGTTTCCAGAAAATGAGGAGAGGGTTGATCATTGAATAGGGATCAGGAGAGAACTCCGCCTGATTTTCGCCCTCACAGGATAGAGAGGCCAATGGTTGCATTCTCACTTCTGCCCAAACTGAGATGAGTTAATTCAGTCCAGATAGGCACTAGCCAGGGGTTTCAAACCTCAGTTATATACTGGACAGTGCAATCACCAACCCAGCCATTAGGGGAAGGCTTTTTTGGCATCTGGCTCGGTGATATCCTTGACTAAGCTCCGAGTTCTCAGTGCTTGTATGCACCATAGTTCATTTCTCGCAAGATTACACAAAAGTAGGAAATGGCCCTTTGGTACATTTAGAATAATAGAATTTTACGGGACAAGTGCCGGCTCTTTGAAAAGAGCAACTCAATCCCACTGCCCAGCTCTCTCCCCATAACCTAACAGACCTTTTCTCCCTAAATAAAGATCTAATTATCTTTTAAAAGCTGTTATCGAATCGGCCTCCACCACCTGTTCAGGCAATGCGTTCCAGATTTGAACAACCCGCTGAGTGAAAAAATTTCTCTAAAATTTGAAAATCAAAATTTCTCTTGTCTCATCAAAGATTCTATAGAACAGAGGCACCACTGCTTGTTTTAACCTCAAATCTCTCAAATGTGTAACTTGTCCGGGGTCAAGTTAAGGTTGCGCAGAAGCGCTCACTGAAGTGAACACACCATCTTCATTTCAAACGCTTAGGGACTGATTGTCCCAAAACTGCAGGAGCTGTCTTGTCCACAGTGTCTCAGACAGCAGGCGGTTCCTGTGTTCTTGGTATTCTTACCAAGGCTGAATGTGTGAAGTCTGTGAAATGTTAGTGACTCCCTTAAGTCTGGATAAATTGGAATGAACTTTCACGCAAACATGCTTTCCCTTTCTGTGCGGTCCATCCAGGTAATTGTTTTTTTCTTCATTCAACAAAAAAAGTTCCAAAGTACAAATCATTGGATTTTTTAGAATTATTGATCTTTCCTACACACAGACACATCACAAGGATTGAGATTCCACCTTTGTCTTAATGTAACTACCATTTGACCTTGAAATTCCCAAACAGCAACATTTAGCAAAATTCTTAATATTTAACAGCGTAGACAATATCAATCGCTTGGTAACTTCTCACTGTTATTTTACTGTCACTGTCAGTGCTCCGCGATGCTGCACTGTGTAAAGGGCGCTACATAATAATAATCCTTCATTTGATATAGCATTTTTCACATCTTCTAAATGTCTCAAAGCGCTTCACAGAATATATGGTAAAATTAATTGTCTGTATATTTGTGGCCGAAACATGGCTGCTAATTGTGCCACAATGTGTCCCACAAACAACAACAAAAATACTCTTGCATAGCGCTTTTCACCTGGATTGAAGTGACAAAAAAAATTTCTTGCGAGATTATTTAGGCGTGTAAGTAAGGAAACTTGCCCAAATTTTCCCTGTCAGGAATCAAACCCAGATATCTCACCTACAAGGCGAGTGCTCTAACCACTGAGCAACAGGACTCTATTGAGATAAATGCAAATGTTTTGGGTGACTTTTGTACTTTCAAACAGGTTTCACACCAGAGTTATTTATGGCTTCCTGCTGAGCAAGGTGAGTTGGCTACATATTTTCACTCACAAAATATACAATCAATTCATTGTACAATATATTCTGTGCACCTAACTACACTACAGTATTCAACTTGGACATGAATGAAAGGTTCTCTCTGTGTCCTCTCTGTGTCGCACTTCAGTGCCGTGCCACACTGGCACTGGCTCCCTGTCCCTGAGAGGATCGACTTCAAGATCCTCACCCTTGTTTCCAAATCCCTCCACTCCCCTGCACCCCCCTATCTCTCTGATCTCCTCTCCCCCCAACCCAGCGCCCACTGCCTTCGTTCCTCTGGGTCTGGCCTCCTCCATGTCCCCCGAGTCCTCCGCTCCACCCTCGGCGGCCATGCCTTCAGCCACTACGCCCCGAGGCTCTGGAACTCCCTTCCTCACTCACTTCGCCTCGCCCCCTCTCTTCCCAGTTTCAGGTCCCAGCTGAAGACCTTTCTGTTCGACAGCGCCTTTGGTCACCTTCCTGCTCCTGCCCCTGGCTAGGTCCCAGGATCGCTATTGTGAAGTGCTCTGAGACGCCGTCCGACGTGGAGGGCGCTATATAAATCAAAGTTGTTGTTGTTGTTATGATGCCTAAAGGAGGTTTGAAGCACAAAGTAACAGTTACTGGTGGGGAAACAATTAGAAGTTGTAACTTCGTTCAGTTTCTTGGGATTTGTAACAAATTTCAAGCCAGCTGCAGGTGTAAAGGAATGATACCTTCGCCTTCCACTGTCAAAACAATGGAGAATATCCCAGCATCTTTGGAGGAACTAAGAAGAAACAACAATAATAATAATCCTTGCATTTGATATAGCGCTGTTCACCTCTTCTAGCCGTCTCAAAGCACTTCACAGAACATACTGTAAATCGAATTGACTGTATATTTGTGGGCGAAACGCGGCAACCAATTGCGCACAGCAGTGTCCCACAAACAATCGTGGATTGAAATGACCAATTTATTATTGTTTTTATTTGAGGGATTATTATCAGGCATGTGGAGTAAGGAAACTTGCCCAAGGTTTCGCCCTGACCTGCCTGGATCCAAACATACATCTCACGCTTGTAAGGCGAGTGCTCTAACCACTGAGCTACAGGACTCCACAATGGAGAGAAATGTAGAATTGTCATATTCAGAAAGAAGAAGTGCTCAAATATTCCCCAATAATATTCCTGTTCTTGTCGGGTAGCAGATGACCACACAGGTCACCACTTTAGTTGAAACCCTTTGCACGAACCCTTCCACACTTCTTTCTGACAATTAGAACCTAACCTGGCCTGATACCCTTTCTTCATATGATAAACCACAAGCTCCATCCATGGCTGATGTGGGACACTGCTGTGCGTAATTGGTTGCCACATTTCGCCCACAAAACACACAGCCAATACACTTTACTGTATATTCTGTGAAGCACTTTGAATGATTATCAGATGCTATTATCACTATTAGCATTATCACTATTAGTATTATCATTAAACAATACGATGTTTGAATTGAATTGGATGTTTGAATTACCTACATATCTGGACTATCACCTCTTAAGTACACAAGTCTTTTAAGCTTTGCTTCAAAACTACAAGTTGGTCATTTCTAGTGTCCTGATTGTAAAACTATTTTGCCTTGGTATTCAATTTTGTAAGGATGATGTGAATTTAAATGCTTTTTGACCATGACATCATCTGTTGAAGATTTAAGTAACTCTTGGTTCACAGTTTTGTATGCAATGAACCCACGACACCAATGTTTACCATCTACAACTTTGTGTAGTTGTGGGGCGGGAAGATTTTCTGTGTTTCTTTTGGTTGTAAATGTCATGACATCCAGAACTTGTCAACCTACTCCCCCAACATGCCCTCCCTCCCCCCTCCTCCCCCACACACCCCATCTAAACCCCTTAGTTTAAAATCATCCTCTTAATAACCAGAGATTAACACATGACACGGGACCTTCAAAATAGCGCAATGGCAGAATATCTGCCCTCCCTGATGTACGTGTTCCTTTTGAACTTGTTCACTTTTTATTATGTTCGGTTTTGAGAATGTATCATTACCAGTTTAACCTCTCCACAGTTTTCCAAGTGCTATTTTATTTGACGGCACCAAATGCACTGCCTGCAGCAAGTTCAGAGCAATGATATCCCCCAATGGCCTCTGTGAACTTCTCTGCGGTACATAGAGAATAATACATTACGTCGGAGTCTGCCCCGAGAGTTTGGAAAGATCTGAAGTCTTCGGAGATTAGAACTGTGGAAATGTTGTGTGTTTTTTTTTACCCATTTTAGCTATAAATTGGAGCCTCTGGCATTTTAAAGAAATAACTCAGCAGAATCCACAGGGAGTGATGTTAATACTGGAGCGTTCAGTCTCTGGACAATCCCCAGTTCCTGCTGCCACAACAATCTCTGTCACGTCAGTGCGTCTTGTACGCTTTCGTGGATAAAGTGAATCGCTTTGCAGTGCCATCAGGAATCACTATAGACGACTGATAGCCAGTCCCTACCAGGCTTAAATGCCCCATCAGCCTCTCCCTTTCCAACTCACACACTGGTCTTCACATTATACATTTGTGGTTATTTGATTCATGAGTGGAATGACGAAGAGACAGTTTGGAAGTAAGCCGCACCAGAGTAGCATCAAAAACAACAAAACAGAGGGGACATGGGGTGGGGGTGGGAGAGAGGAATCTACTAGGCAGTTTCCAGGCTTTTAACAACCTAGGTCATGCCCGCCTTTGAAAGAGCTAAATAACAAAGCATATTCTTCCTCCTACTCATGTCTGAGATTTTTTTCATACCCTGTTGTTGTGGTGTATGAAGCTAATGGGTCGATTTAATTAGATGCATTTAACCAAACACAAAGCAGCACTGTTGACACTCAAGAAGAAAAACATAATTGGGAAAATTGCTTTATTTTCCAATGTTCATTAAGGTGAAGGATGGCATTTATTCATGCAGACTAATATCCCCCAGTATAGCATGCATGACTACAATGTGATATATTTTTGTATTGATCTTCCCGCCTCTGTTCCATGGCACAGATGGGATGGGCCTCAGACAGTGTTCAAAGTTACTCTTTTTGCCCCACTCCCCCTCTCTCCTCCTCTTCCCCCTCGGGAACATTTGGCTATATAGTAGGTTTGTAGGAGCCAGCTAGAAAACAGTTCAAAGTGAGGCCCTGGAAAAACATGGCAGATTAACAAAAGCCAACTGGCATTCACGGGCAACCAACACATTTTAAAAATTGAATTTACCCTCAAATACTATTTGACTTGTCCCTTTCTTTCATAGGCCCCAAAATGGTTTAAATTCTGTTCCCCAGCATGCAGTTGGCTTAAGTTATTTTTTGAGTACCTGTACATATTTTTAATTTCACGCTATCCTATCACTGGATACTTGAGAAGATACCAAGAGACTGTTGAATGATGAAGGTTCTTCTGTCCATTTTGATCTCAACCCTCTGTGGAATGCCCACCCTACCATCTTTGATTACAGAATCATGTTATTTCTTAAATGAGTTCAAGATCCAAAACTTTTCAGATAGCCCACTCCAGATGTTGATTACCTGCTTGTGGAAATAAATAAAAGCATTCCGAGACACCATCTGATGTAAAGGGCGCTATATATTTAATGCAGGTTGTTGTTGTTGTTAAATTTGTCCTTCACAGCTTGTGTCCTTCCGTCAATGAATGCCTGATGTGAATCTCTGAACTATGGGTTTCTCTACTGCAGCCATAGGTACAGAACAAAAGCTTGTATAATAATAATAATCCTTGCATTTGATAGAGCACTTTTACGTTTTCTCAACATCTCAGAATGTACTGTCAATTTGGGGGCAAAACGCAATTGCCAATTGGGCACAGCAGTGTCCCACAAACAGCCTGGATTGAAGTGACTGATTTATCATTGGAATTATATTAGCACGCTTCACATAGGACAATATTTTGCTCTCGCCGAGCTTCCAAACAGCAAAAGTCTGAGCAAAGTTCTAGGGGGGGGTCGTCGGGAGATAATAATATTTTATAATAATACAGTACTTGCAATTGATATAGCACCTTATCTTGTCTTTGAGACATAGCAAAGCCTTAAATGCAACCAGCATTTAATGTTTACAAATTCTTTTACAAATCACATAGATTAAACTCCATTAAAACAATAAATTAACAACATTACCACTGAAGACAGTGACTACTCTCCAGGCAGAAAGAAGAACAACAACAAATTACGTTTGCATAGCACCTTTCACATCGGGAGGATGTCCCATGGAAAAGAAGCCGCGGCGAGCAGAGTATTAGCGCTGGTTCTGATGTTACTACAGAAAGGGTCATCGAAGAAGCTATTTTTCTCATTCCACCAGTTCCCTTTTTTTCAATACAAGGGAATATAAAGGACCTTTGAAACTGTAGGCCTGTTGCATAACCTGATCAGCTGCAACTGTTTAGGAACAGTTTTGCTGCTGCGGACATGCGGACCTGCTTAATGGACATTAAATGAGAATTTTTCCCACCAGAAAATGAAGACTTTGATTCTATCTAACGGGTAAAGAGTTACTGCAGCCCCAGTGGAACAACAGGCACTGACACCCCTTTCCCCTCACATGTATCTTTGATAGTAAAAAGAGCATGAAGGGAAACATTATCTTCAAGAGAAAGTTTCCATTTTCTTTTTTATCTAGTTACAATTGGAATAAATTCATGGTATTTCATAATAACTCATTCCTGTTCACCCATGGGAACTCCAGTCTGGAAGCAATAGAAGAAAGAGCAGTATTCTCAGGGACTTGCTGTCAGGGGAAAGATTCCCGCTTTATGTGACTTGATTTCCCTATTGAGGAATCCTGCTAAGAAATATCACAAACCAGACACCAATGAAAAACAAGTAACATCAAGGACTTTGTTCCTAATTTGCTCCTTCTGTTGCCTCCACAAAATATACAGTCAATTCACTTTACAGAATATGCCATGAAGCACATGGAGATGCACCAATTTCTACTGTTCAATTTCCGAGGGTTTAAATGGTTTATTTTTATACTGGACTGCAATAGAGTGTTTCAAAATGTATTTATGTTTTAAAATGTTTTAAAGCGCTCTGAGACACCGCCCGCGTGGAGAGCGCTATATAAATGCAACTTGTTGTTGTTATGTGGCTTAGTCCCTTAAGAAGATGAATGCATCTATCGATATGCAAATTTTGACCCCTATTTTGGATACTCAAATAAGATTGGATGGTTGTCAAAATGTCTACGCAGGCTATAGGGTTTATATCTGGTTCTTCATAGAAGAAGGTAGGGTCCGTCGACATGGAAATTTTCCGATATCAATATATCGGTGGGCTCATATCGATACATATCGATATTTCCGGATTTTTTATACTGCGCATGCGTGCGCATTCGGGGGTGCAAGCGCATTCGGGGATGGGCGCACATTCGGGGGTGCAAGCGCATTCGGGGATGGGTGCGCATTCGGGAGTGCAAGCGCATTTGGGGATGGGTGCGCATTCGGGGGTGCAAACGCATTCGGGGATGGGTGCGCATTCGGGGGTGCAAGCGCATTCGGGGATGCAAGCACATTCGGGGATGGACGCGCATTCGGGGGTGCAAGCGCATTCGGGGATGGGCGCACATTCGGAGGTACGAGCGCATTCGGAATATATCGGTATATTTACGATATACCGATATATTTTTCCATATCGAATTTTTCGATATATCGATATATTTTAAATTCCGGTATCAGCATATCGATATGAAAAATTATATTGATATAACTGATATATCGATATATCGCCGGACCCTAAAAGAAGGTAGTACAGTACTGCAATCCATTATGATCTGCTCTGTGGATTGGGAACCATCATCAGTTCCTAATTGACAAGCCTATGAAAAATCTTCCACTGGTCCTTGATTGTAATAACTTGCATTTTGTTATTGCGTCATTAACATTGATGGTGTTTAGAACACTTCAAGGCTAACCTTTGTAAAAATAGAGCAACTGTTTCTGTCATTTGAGTATCGCAAGGTCCCACAAGCAGCCATGAAGTGAATGATCAATTGTATTTAGTGTTTGTTAGCCTGGGCATCTGGAGTATCTCTTTTTCGACTAGTGCCATGGGATCTTTACGACAGGTACTTGGTCCAAAGTCTTATTGGAATGACAGCATCTCTGACAAGCAGCACTGCAGTGTCAGCCTGGACTGAACAGTTGAAAGATCATTTAAATCAGTGCATATGAAAGCTTCTTGAAGTTAGAATTGCTTTGGAGAACAGAGCCATAAACACTGAGCACAAGCTTTCTTTGCTGGTTATTGTTGTAACAAAACTAAACACAAACATTCAAAATAATTTCTGCTGAGCCGTTTATTGCAAAGTGGTTTGATTGAGTTAAAGCAGACAGGATTCTGCACCCTAGACATCAGGGCAATATACGGATGTGAAGGCAAACTCAGACACACCACCCCAGGCACAGTTCTGTCTGCCTGCTCGTCTGCTTGACATCTAGGTTTCTGAATTAGGAAAGCGGGCTAACCATACACTTGGCACAGAATTCCCCTTACCATTTGACAACTCCCCAGGATAATTTACGAACGAGCACCTTTACTTCTTCCACTCACCAGAGGCACATCTTTTAGCAGCTGAGTGTGCCTTGCTTACAATCTACTTAGATCACTTGGGGAGTGAGGTTGGTCTGGATGTGCATATATCACTTCCTCAAGGGTCCAGAATAGGCTATTCTGTATATGTAATCAAAGTGAGAAGACAGCTGCATACACAAACTAAACCATACGCTACTATCCCCGTTTGCACTTGACCTGATAAATTGACTGATGCAAGTGGAATTGTCAGTAACCTCACAGCTCTGTGCTGCCTGTTGGGTTATGAGCAGCCTGGAGGTCTCTCTAACCAATGCAAAATAGACCTAGTTCAAACTTCAAAGGTTAGGGAATACTTTTTGACACTTACAATCTGCATCAACAATACAAAGAGGGAAGTGTTTAAATAAAAAAAAGTTGTTTCATAGGCAAATAAATAATGTGTTGGGTGTGTAGATTCTTAATTGTACACCCGAGCATGTATCAGATATAGGGCAATTTTGGAACAAAATACAATGAACCTGTCAGTGTAGGAAAGAATAATTTGAATTTGCAATGTACTGTACTTGCGAAAGTGACATAAATGGATTTGTTTGCATAAAGCAAAAAGACTGCAACAGTATATCTGTACATTTAAATCAACATGCGTGTACATAATAAAATAATCTATAATATTTGTACTTGTGTGTGAGGGTAAACAAGTAGTATTACATTACTGTTCGATGTGATAATTAGCCATACAAAAGTTCTCCCATTAGAATGATGTCTCAGTAACATTGCAAAGCGCTTCACATAATATACTGTACTGTAAAGTGAATTGACTGTATTTTTGTGGGCTAAATGCAGCAACCAATTACACACAGCAGTGTCCCACATCAGCCGTGGATGGAGCTTGTGGTTTATCATATGAAAAAAGGGTATCAGGCCAGGTTAGGTTCTAATTGTCAGAAAGAAGTGTGGAAGGGTTCGTGCAAAGGGTTTCAACTAAAGTGGTGACCTGTGTGGTCATCTGCTACCCGACATGAACAGGAATATTATTGGGGAATATTTGAGCACTTCTTTCTGAATATGACAATTCTACATTTCTCTCCATTGTGGAGTCCTGTAGCTCAGTGGTTAGAGCACTCGCCTTACAAGCGTGAGACGTGTGTTTGGATCCAGGTAGGTCAGGGCGAAACCCAAGGTTTCCCCCTGCCTGGAATCAAACCCAGATCTCTCACTTGCAAGGCAAGGCTAACCACTGAGCTACAGGACTCCACAAGTATATAGTGGAAAGTGAATTGACTGTACATTTTACAATTGGGCGAAATGCAGCAGCCAATTGTGCGCAGCTGTGTCCCACGAACAGTCATAAATTGAAGTGACTAAATTATTTTTAACAGCGGCAGCAGGGATGCAGGAGGTCATAGAAAGTGGGACGAGGCCATAGAGGGATTTGAAAGGGAGATGAAGAGCTTTAATTTGATCCACTGTGGGACAGGGAGCTAGTGGAACCCAGTGCGTATTGGGTATTGTGGAACTGATGTGGGAGATGGAGAAGGCTGCAGGAGGTTGGATGGCGTGAAAGATAAAGAGACTTTCACACTGAGTTTTGCAGTGAACTTCATTTGTAGGTTGGTGGAGAAGCAAACCAGCATGTTGTATGTAGAAATGATCAAAAGGCAAAAATATAATTACAAGGGTATGACAATTTGGAGGACACCAACAAGGTGAATAAACATTTGAATCATCGAACCAGAGGTAACCGCCAAATCAGCCTTCTACTCCAGGATAATCCTGGAAGCAAAGGACAACCACCGCCTCCTCTTCGCCACCACCAACCAGCTCCTCCGCCCCCCCCCCCCCCCCCCCCCCAGCCTCGCTTCGCAGATCCTCTCACGCACGTTGTGAGGAGATGCTGGACTTCCTCGAGTCCAAAATCAAGAGAATCCATTCTGCGGTTTCCTCCCCCCATCTTTCCTCCACCTCCGCCCTTCCATCCGTTACTCCACCCCCCCACCCACCCTCCTTTTCACACTTTCACCCCCACCTCCCCGTCCTCAGTCACAAGAACAATCACTTCCATCGATCCCACCACGTGTTCACTGGACCCCATCCCCACCCCCCTCCTCCGCACCCAGCTCCACCTCCTGGCCGCGCTCATCTATGACACCATCAACCTTTCCCTTTCCTCTGGCACCGTCCCCACCTCCCTTAAAACAGCCATTATCATCCCTATCCTGAAAAAACCCTCCCTTGATGCATCGCAGCTTTCAAGCTACCGACCCTTCTCCAACCTCCCGTTCCTTTCTAAGGTCCTTGAAAGAGTGGTTGCCTCCCAGCTCTGCTCTTTCCTTTCAACTCACTCACTCCTTGAACCCCTCCAATCAGGTTTCCGCCCTACTCACAGCACGGAAACTGCCCTGGTCAAGGTCACAAACGACATCCTAACCGCCTGCGACCAGGCCTCCCTTTGCCTCCTCATCCTCCTTGACTTGTCTGCTTCGATCGACACAGTCGATCACACTATCCTCCTCGAACGCCTTTCTTCCTACCTCAACCTTCAAAGCACAGTCCTTGAATGTTCCACTCCTACCTGACCCACTGCCTACATTTCGTATCCTCCAATAGTTTTTCCTCAAACCCCTGTACAGTCTTTCATGGCGTCCCCCATGTCTCTGTCCTTGGCCCCCTCCTTTTCACCTTATACATGCTCCCTCTGGGCAATGTCATCCGCAAACATGGGGTAAACTTCCACATGTATGCGGACAACACCCAGCTGTACCTTTCCGCCTCATCCCTCAACCACCAGACCATCGATGTTCTGACAGCATGTTTGTCCGACATCGAGTCCTGGACGAGGGACAATTTCCTCCAATTGAACGTGAGCAAGACCGAGGCCCTCCTGGTCTTGATTGGCTCAAGCCAGTGCCTCCGCACATCGGGCGCTGCCAGCATTAACATCCAAGGCTGTGATCTCCACCTCACAAAGCCAATCAGGAACCTCGGCATCACGTTCGACCCCAAACTCTCCTTCCTCCCCCACATCCGTGCCTTGACCGGCACCGCCTATTTCCACCTGCGCAACATTGCCAGGCTCCGCAATTATCTCACTCCCCACGCTGCCGAAACACTCGTGCATGCGTACATCACCTCACGGCTGGACTATGGGAATTCTCTCCTTGTCGGCCTCCCCAGTTCCTCCATTCACAGGCTGCAGATGATCCCAAACTCTGCAGCCCGTGTACTATCCCGCACCCGCCTCTGCGACCACATAACCCCCACCCTCGCCCGTCTCCATTGGCTCCCCATCCTCCAGAGGATCGAGTTCAAGATCCTCGTCCTCACCTTCAAGGCCTTACACGGCCTTGCCCCGCCCTATCTTTCTGACCTACTCTCCCCCTACAAGCCCACCCGGTCCCTCCATTCAGCAGGACTTGGCTTGCTCCAAGCCCCCCGCCCGAACCGCCCCACCATCGGAGGCCGGGCCTTCAGTTTTTCCGCTCCCACCCTTTGGACCTCCATCCCCCAATCCCTCCGCCTTGTTTCCTCCCTTTCCTCTTTCAAGGCCGGTTTGAAGACTTTCCTTTTCGACCGTGCCTTCTGTTCCCCCCTAATTCTTCGACCCCCTCTCAGCTCGGGTCACACGCCTCCTGTGCAGTGCCTTGGGACGTCCTCCCGACATGAAAGGTGCTCTATAAGTGCAATTTGTTGTTGTTGTTGTAACATATTTCATATAAAAATATATTTATGAAACATATATGAAAAAAAAATCTATGACAAATGCACAACTGAATGGCTATAACTTGGGCAGGTTGTGTTAACTAACACACAAACTTTTCAGGAGAGAAATCTTTCTGATGAGTAAAAGTCCAGACATGCATTTTATACATTTTTACCCTACTTTTGTTGACTGTCAAGAGAGAAATTAGAGAATTAGATGTGGTCTCTATCAAAATTATCCATGCTCACTATCCGTTCTAAAAAACCAACCAAACACAGAATACTAACCTGTAAACAGATATAACATGGGAAACATGGGGATAGGGGGAGTAAGTTTAGGCTCATTGGCTGCCAGGATCTGCAGCAATCCGCGAGGCTGTCTGACTGACTGATCTATACACAGACACAGAGAGAGAGAGATAAATCAGTGGAGAAGGTGGTGTGGTGGGTGACACGGAGGGGGATGTGCAGAGGGTGGTGTGGTGGGTGATACGGAGGGGGGGATGTGCAGAATGTATACTATAAAGTGAACTGACTGTATATTTTGTGGGTGAAACATGACAGCTAACTGCGCACAGCAGCATCCCACAAACAGCCATGGAATGAGTGACCAAAGATCTAGAAAAACAAATCTTGGCTCCATTTAACTTGACCAATGCTAAGCAAGTACTGTGTAGAAATGGATAGCTCTTTGATGCACAACAAGCCAGTTAGCAATGATGTTTCTCCATCCACAGCCTCAGGAAAGCAGAGCTCAGCCTGGCTGGTGTTGATAGCCTGATCTGAATGAGGCAACTACAGCCAGCTGTTCCTTCCTTGAGAGCTCCATGCCCCTTCACAAGGCAGTCAAAGGGGGCTTTGACTGCCCCCTCATACTCTCCCATCAGTCCTATCAATGCCTTGCCAAAACATTCACTATTTTCTTCAGCACAGCAATTTGGACACATATAGTGCTTTTCCAGGGGGTAATAATCCCTTGAAAAAAATTATTTGTTCACTCAATCCATGATTGTTTGTGGGACACCACTGAATGCAATTGGCTACTGCATTTCGCCTACAAAACACAGTCAATCCACTTTGCAGTGTATTCTGCAAAGCGCTTTAAGACATCTCAAAGATGTCACGAGATGCCATATAAAATGCGAGGATTATTATTATTAGAGAGACTCCAGGTAGACAGTTTTCTAACCCAGTATGGTCTATTCAATAAAGAAAACCCTCCGATGATGCACGTGTTCAGTGAAATAATTTTGAACGAGAGAATTCAAAGCCGAAGAAAGATGTGAAAGGACCAGTGTGCGAGCTTTGCGGAGCAGAATCCCTGATCATCTGGAAAACAAGGATCCCAGCTCAAGTAAGACACCCACCTGGTTTGTAGCCATCAGCTGTAATATTTATATTGTGTAACACACACTCACTGTTACAACAACAACCGCAATGGGGTGGAGTAGGATTTTGAGCACTCAGCTATATATGAGTGCTGGCAGTTCTTCATCTGTAAAATTGCAACAGATTATCTTACTTCACTGTGTTTTGGGTCTAGGTCAGATAACAACAACAAGAACAACTTCTATTTATATAGCGCCCTCTATGCTGGACGGCATCTCAGAGCGCAGGTCTACCTTTACTTCTGGAGGGTGCAGTAAGATATTCGTAGGTTTTTTTTAAAGTATGAGAATGTTTTACTCTGCATGCCAAGAACTTACATTTTTCTTCCTCTCCACTTTCTAAATTTCTTTCTGCCCGCTGACCCATACCACTTTCTGATTTGTTGTTTAGTGTTTGTAAGAGGTCTCACCCCAGGCCTCTAACAATAGGGCAATTGGCTGTTATATATTATATATAATAATAATGATCCTTGTATTTGAGATAACATCTTGTCACGTTGTTGACTTGTCTCAAAGCGCCTCACAGAATATATTGCTTTGTGTAGTGACTGTATTTTGTGGTGCAAAAGTGGCAGCCAATTGTACACAACAGTGTCCCACAAACAGTCATGGATTGAGTAGTCCAAATTTTTGTTTTGAAGGGGAAGCAATCCGCCAATCAACTAACAATTAGGTTCTTACTTACTGCTGGATAAACAGAGGCATGTGGACTAAGGAAACTTGCCTACGGTTTTACCCTGCCCGGGAATCAATTCAGAGCCCCCAGGGATTCTCGCTCTGGGATGCTACCCTGTGCGAGGGATGACATATAATTGCAAGTTGTGTAGTGTGCACCATAACAACTAAATCTGCCTCATTCGCAACCTAAAGATCCTGATTATTGCTGGGAAATGACTTGAAATTTTCCTCCCCCTACCCCACCCCATCCCCCGGCTTCGGTGCTCAATGGGATGTGTAAAGTGCTTTGCAACATCCTCTCAATGTGAAAGGCACTATTTAAAGGGAATATTACCTACTGGATCGCTTTCCGGGGGTAAAAAGCCTTTACTATAAATAAATGAATAAATTGCCTACTCAATGCAAACCTGTTTGTGGGATACTGCTGTGCACAATTTGCTGCCATTTTTCGCCCACATAATATATAGTTACAGTTAAGATCATAGGAACATAGGAACAGGAGTAAACCATTTAGCTTCTAGAGCCGTGGTTCCCAACTTCAGGTCCCAACCCAAATGAGGGTCGCGGGGGTCCTCAGTAGTGTTGCGAATTTAAAAAAATTTAAAACATTTTTTAATGCTGAAAATACTTTTTTAATGCTGAAATATGCCCAAGGTGACACCGACGACCAATTTGTATGAAAGACCATACTAGCGAGTTGCGCTGAGTCCACAAAAGAGATGGAGATATCGTCTTGGCTGAGCTTCGCTTCAGTCATGCAGTTGGGAGGTCCTGTTCGTGGCTAATTAGAGTCGCAGCAAAAAAAAGGTTGGGAATCACTGCTCTAGAGCCTGTTCTGCCATTCTATAAGATCAGGGTTGATCTGTACCTCAAGTCATGGACCTAAAATGTTAACTAATTTTCTTCTCTCCATAGATGCTGCCAGACCTGCTGCGATTTCCAGCCTCTGTAGTACTTTGCCTTTTGTACCTCAACCCCAATTACATGTGCATAAGGTGTAGCCCTTCAAGCTTGTTCCACCATTCAATGAGATCCTGGCTGATCTGTACCTCAACTCCAATTACTTGCCTTTGCCCCATATCCCTTAATACCCTGACCCAACAAATTTCTATCAACATCAATTTTGAAGATGTGAATGGATCCAGCATCCACAGCCTTTCAGGGGAAAGAGTTCCAGATTGCCACCATCTTTTGGATGAAAAACTAACTCCTGATTTCATTCCTAAGTGGCCAAGCTCGAATTTTGTTCTGGATTCCCACACCAGAGGAAATTGTTTCTCTTTCGCTACTATATAAAATACGTTAATATTATTTTAACAACCTCAATTAGATCATGCCTCAACTTTCTAAACTCAAAGAAATAGAAACCAAGTTTATGGAACCTATTGGTTGCGATGCAATTAGCCCCACATCAGTATAGACAAGGATCAAACCTGAGATCTTCCTGGTCTGTACAACAAAACAAACCATTGAATGGCCTGCCTGAGCCAAAGGCGAGGCTTTAAAAAAAACTGTAGTAGAGCTTTGTTTTGAATTCACTTTCCCGTTAACAGATGGACAGTTAGTTACAGCTCTCATCCCTGACTGGGCACAGGGTCACTTCCCAATGCACAGTTTGCAGGCTGCTCTGACAATAATAACCCTGCAATGCCACCATTGAAGTCACAGTGTCATGCTGCCAAACAGCTGTCTACATCCAGCAGTTTAGACAGACTCTGGATCTATCCCAATGACATATGAGCAGGGGATACTGGTCACTGACATTGGCACTCACACAGTGAAAGTTATGGCTGTGCTAATGTTCAGTGCTTCGCACATACACTTACTCAGTGTGGGTGACACTGGGCCATTGTAGGTCCATGCCCAGCATCCTATCACTGTTCAGTGGCATCTGTGCACTTTTCTATTGTTCTATGGGGAAGGCACACAGCACCTCAAACGCTTCTCCAAGAGAACAGATGGTGATAGAACACTGTACAATATAGGATGTTACAATTAAACTCAGTTCCACACGTTTCATGTCGCCGCAGCTTGTAAGATAAATAAAAAGACCTTTAATATCACAGAAACCAAGCACAAACTTAACTATCTGAGGATCTCTAACATTTCTCCCACAAAATATACAGCCAATTTGTTTTACAGTATATTTTGTGAAACGCTTTGAAATGTCTCAATGAAGCGATTAAGCGCTATGTCAAATGCGAGAATTATTATTAGTATTATTTCTGCACCGGAACAAATTGGTAAAGAGATTGTGGACTTTAAGAATTTTTAATGGTATTTTCCAGTTTCATAACTCTTGTTTTTAACTTTCAACAATAAGGAATGGAGGGAATGCCACTTTTGCAAATTATTACATGATAGTAGTGACCAATATGTCTCAAAAGCTGTGGAGAACACTCGATACCGAGAGAGGTAATGTTCGTGCATGAGAGGATTCATGGTTAGTGGTCTTTCTACTGAGGGGGTTAATGGACTCTGTACTGAGAGAGTTAATGGAGTTGGTACTTAGAGGGTTAATGGAGTCGGTGCTGAGAGGGTTAATGGAGTCGGTGCTGAGAGGGTTAATGGAGTCGGTGCTGAGAGGGTTAATGCAATGGGTCTTGAAGACTGAGGAGAATCAACATGCTGTTCCCTTTCTATCAATCCCACCTGAGGCATGAAAGTTGACCAGAGCCTCCATCAGACAAGCCATCCAGATGGTGCACTCACTGCAGAGAGCAGCGGCAGGGTTTGAATTAACAATACTCAGCTTTGTTTATCTCAAGAGCAACTTTTTGGGAGGGTTTGTTTGGGGGTGGAGAGGAGAAAAGGGAGGAGAGGATTGTATTTTTTTAAATATGCAAACAAAAGTGAGGTTGTAGGGAGATGGTCTTGCATTCTCTGGCCATTTGTCCCAGTTTGAAAGATTTAGTGGCTAATCATTTGAAGACCTTTTTAAATTTAAAAGTCTTGCAATTAATAAAACACCTATCGTATTGGAAGGATGTCTCAAAGCACACTGCAGGATTTACTACAAACAGCAATAACTGTGTATTTCATGGGTGAATGCAGCAGTCAATATGTGCACAAGCAAAATCCCACAAAAGGCCATAATAATAATAATCCTTGCATTTGATATAGCGCTTTTCACGTTTCTAGCCATCTCAAAACGCTTCACAGAATATACTGTAAAGTGAATTGATTGTATATATGTGGGCGAAACGTGGCAGCCAATTGCGCTTAGCAATGTCCAACAAGCAGTCGTGGATTAAAATGACCAATTCTTTTTTTGTAAGGATTATTATTAGCCATGTGGTGTAAGGAAACTTCTCCAAGGTTTCACCCTGCTTGAAATCGAACCCAGGTCTCTCGTTTGTAAGGCAGGTGCTCTAAACACTGAGCCACAGGAATCTACAGCTACAGCCATTAATTAAATTCAATTTTATCTGGGGGATTGTTGGCCAGAAATTGAAAATGGGAGCATCAGGGGTTTACAGTCTAAGCTATTGCCATGTGCACAGGTATTAATGTGTTTTTGATACGCAGTTTAGACTTGGAGTGATATCTGCAGCAGCAGGAGGCTGGGGCTTCAAGCAGAGACACTTGGAAAACAGAATACAATAAAACTCTAAAATCAATGTTGTGCAAAAAGTACACCAGGGATTGAAATGTGTTACACACTGGAAGGGAAATCCCTTAAATACTGTATCTTTAAAGACAGGAGCCTTGCTGGCAGGGGACTGAGTGGCTGGCAACAGGAGGTCTGTATAGTTCAAGTTTGAGGTGGGAGTTGGAATGAGGAGGTTATCCCCAGGAGTGAACTTAATGAGTCTTTGAGCCTTTTTATACTCCTTTCATTCACTTTGTGGCTGTCCGTGATACATTTCTGTATAGGATTGGCTGCCTCATTCGCCTACGTGACACACGCAATCACTACACTTCACAGTGCATCCTGCGATCCTACATCCATGTAGGATTACAATTATATTCTTATTTTTTTTAAGTATGTATCAAGTCGTTGGGATGTCTCAAAGCACTACTCAGAATGTATAGTAATGTGGAATGACTGTGTAGTTTGAAGTCGAAAGTATAGTGCAGGTTGTAGGAGTCAGGGCAGGGTAGGTTGTCTTCATTTTAGTCTATTAAAGTCAAATCAACCCAAGACTACAATACCTACTAACACAATCAGTAGCTTGGCTCAGCAGTAAGATATGCCAATGGCCAGGAAGAGGGAAGGGGTAAGATCAGTATTCAGGTAAAATCAAGTTGTGTGAGCAGCTTCCAGGATGAGCAAAGCTTGGCCTCCTGAGGGGCAGGTGAGCTTCTGGAATCTTCCGGGCTCGAGCTTCCAGCCCACTCATCCTATTGGTGTGTTTCCTTTTCCCAACACATTCAAAAATACTCAAATTCTGCATTCCAGTTATAAATTAGCACAGGCTACTTTCTCTCTCTCTCTCTGTCTCTCTATCAGGCTTGCTGTTATCGAAAGTAATCCATCCTTCTGGTGAGAGGGTGAACTTTACTGCATTCCATGACTGATGCACTGTCTAATGTCAAAAGTGTCCAGTCACATTACTTTCACAGAGAGTTGAGAAGATTTCACATTATGCCTTTCATTTGAGTCTGATTTGACAGAATCAGTCCCCACTCTGGCTCATGGCACTTATCAGTTAGTCAGTTTTCCTGAGGGGAGAGAATTTGAAGTGCACCATATTCAGTTGCAAATCAAGCCCTGTCCCCGTTAGGAAGCTGCTCAATGCATTATTAAAGCAGATGTCACCAGCCAAACCGATATACCGCAAACCACATGGTAATGGTTGTCTGACAGCAATTAGATGCAATTTATATTAACTAATTAAGCATCACTCCAAC
This sequence comes from Hydrolagus colliei, assembly GCA_035084275.1. NCBI lineage: Eukaryota > Metazoa > Chordata > Chondrichthyes > Chimaeriformes > Chimaeridae > Hydrolagus > Hydrolagus colliei. Next base: position 92,544,626 of record CM068744.1, on the reverse strand, counting down.
CGCAGTGAACCTCTAGTCCTGTCAAAGTGAAAAGCTATTTAAATAACCCAAACAAATGACAAGGGGCTCCCCTCCCACCCTCACTTTGTTTTGTAGTCACAAGTGATGAGTGGATACAAATGAAGAGCAAGGGTTCATTCCGGCTTCCAATTTCCTAACATATGTACCACAATGAATATTAGATGGTGAACCATATCATCATCATGACTTATTTAGTTTTCCATGTGATAGGGCTTGCATCCAAAAAGGTCTCCAGCTTGCCACGGAGCGGAAAGCTGTGCTGTAATTGAGTTCTGGGTTGGTAAACCCACTCAGAAGGCCATGGCCCCAGAGATTCGCCTGAAACTTGCCTGTCAGCCGGTGTTAGATCACAGCTGAAGCAGGGCATGGCTTCCTGTTCCCGCTAAAGACTTCTGCGGTGAAAATCGAAGTTGCTCCTAGAGAGAAAAAAACTCTGCAACAGCTGCACTGTGTCAGCAGAAATAATGATCTGAAACTCACCCTCTGAGGGATGCGCAATTTGCTCCTGAGCAGATTTCCAAGGGTGTCATTGGTGAAATGCGCATTGCAGAGAGGGAGGGAAGGAGGAGGAGGAGAAAATAGCGGCAATGCAAAACAATAGTTGAATAAAAGATTAAATTAAAAAACAATCCACATAAAGCGCAAAACACATCTGCCCTTTGTTTACGGAGAAGTTTGCAAGTGGATCCTTTCTCTCTCTCTCTCTCTCTCTCTCTCTCTCTCTCTCTCTCTCTCTCCCCCAACCTTGGCACCCGCATGCACCACTATGTCAATTTGGATTAAGCACTTCCATCTAAAGTGCATATTCTTGTAATCCTCAATCCCGCTAGCTATGCCTCTATTTTGCCATATTAAAACACCATCTACTTCTATTTTACTGGAGGTTAAATGCTCTCTTGTCAAGAACCTTTTGCTTCTAAACTGTTAGTGTTCATTAACGATGATTTTTTTGTTAGTTATTAACCTTTGGTTTCAAAAAAAAGTTGCAATCATAGCATATATATATTTTTTATTAAATGTTTTCTTACAAGTTTGTTACCTCTGCCCTTCCATTAGAAGTCGATATGTGACACATTTTGCACTATTATTTTGAGACTGCAATAAAATCGTCCTTTGGCATTTCTGTAACCCGATTGAAGGCTGTTGTGCGAGTCGAAAGAGGATTTGTACATGTTAACATTTTGCCCATGAAATATACAGTCAATTCACTTTACAGTATATTCTATGAAATGCTTTGAGATGTCTCAATGTTGTGATAAGGTGCTTTACCAAATGCAAAGATTGTTGTTAGTATTATTATTAACCTGATTTATTTTTATAATTTTTTTTTCTCTAGGAGCAACTTTGATTTTCACCACATAAGTCTTTATCGGGAATAGGAAGCCATGCCCTGCTTGAAGACCAAGTTAAAAAAAATAACACAGTAAAAGCCTGTTTATCCGGCACCCTCTGGGGGATCGACTAATTGATTGTGCCGGATAATCGGGCGGCAAACTGCCGAAAACCCAACACAAAAAAATTAATTATTTTAAAACATACTATATTAATAATATAGTAAATAGTAACTGAATACTGTATGGATACTTACCAATAAAGATTCCAGCACACTTGGTAAAAGGATCAGTAAAAAAGCATTTTTTACCGATCGCTAAAAACCCAGAGTTCGTAAGTTTAATAAGTGCGCATGCGCACGCATTGCACACATGCGCAAAGTGAGCATACTTCCGATTGCTGGAATGGGGAATTGCCCCCAGGTGGTGGTGAGGGGGGGGGGTGGGAGGGAGGTCGCACAATATGGTTAATCGGGTCACGGATAAACGGGCTTTTACTGTAATAAAATTGGTCATTTCAATCCACAACTGTTTTTGGGACATTGCTGTGCGCAATTGGTGCCACATTGCGCCCACAAACTTGGGCAAGTTTCCTTACTCCACACAGCTCATAATATTCCCTCAAGAAAACCCCCCAATAATAAATTGGTCACTTGTCCTACAAATATTTGTGGGACACTGCTGTGCGCAATTGGCTGCTGTGCGCAATTGGCTGCTGCCAATTGTCAATTCAATATACAGCATATTCTGTAAAGCGCTTTGAGACGTCTAAGAAGACATCAAAAGCACTATATCCAATGCAAGGATTATTATTTATTATCATTTATTTTGTCTATCCAGCCTCCCGAGATTCTTTCTCTAATGTGGACCTGATATGTCGAACCATGCCCATTCTTTTATGGTAAATTTAAAAATTCTCCCCCCCCCCTCACCCAACCCCAAAAATAAATCCCCACTAAATTAAAAAAGAAACTCACATTTGACGTAGCATATCATTGTTGTTAAGCCATTATGTCTCACGAGCCTTAACACACAGAGGCTGAAATTTGCAGACCATGATTTTATTTGACCCAATGGATAAAAGACAAAAGCCAGAAATGTTCCTGAGGTGCCATAACGTTGATGAGAAAGAGTGACAGCAATGAAGGACGAACCTCAGCTGAGACAGCAGCAGGGGGTCCTATAATTAGCCCCAGTGCCCCTGGGCTAGGTGGATAAAGGAATTAGTCAGGTTCCTGCTCTTGAGCATTATGCGGCTGCCCACCCATACATTGGTCTTGTTTGAACATCGGGTAAAGAATAAAGAGGTACCGAGGCTCAGCTGGGTTGCACCCTGCCTGTTGACTCTCATTGCCTGGGTGAACCTATGATGAACGGTCACTTGGCAGTTATTCCAGAGTGCGCCCAGGAACACTACCTCAGGGTATCAGAACCTTCAGGAGCAGAAGAGACAAAAACTAACAGTATGGAGTCTTGTAGTGTAGTGGTTACAGCAGTCACCTTGCAAGCAAGAGGACCTGGGTTTGATTCCTGGGCAGGACAAAATATTGGGTAAGGTTTATTACTCCCCACATGCCTCTGTTTATATACGTGTTTCACCCACAATTATACAGTCAATTCACTTTAGAGTATATTCTGCAAAGCGCTTTGAGATGCCTCAAAGGTGTACGTATGAGTTGCTATATCAAATGCCAGGATTATTATTATTATAAAATACAAATTCCTTCTTTCAGTTTTCTCTTTCTCAGTTTTTTTTAAATCTCTTTCTGTCTTCAGTCAGTCGCTTGCCCCCTCAGTGACTGATTGCAATGGGCTCTCGCTCTTTGAGTATCCTCAGTCGGGTGCTGGGAGTCACATCCTCCAACAGCCTGCATGGGAGCCAGTGGGGGGGAGCAATGATCAAGATCGATGCCCAGTAACAGCCAGTGAGTTTGTGATGTGATTCCAGTTGCTGGTGTGTGCAATCCAGCACCATGTCTTTGAAACTTGTCAGGCTGTGAATAGAAATTATCCCATCACGATTGTATATTATTTGTGTAGAGGGATCACTATAGTAGCTCTGCAGTTAGAGAACTCGCCTCGCAAGCCAGAGGATCCGTGTTCAATTCCCATCCGGGGTGAAATGCTGAGCAAGTTTCCTTGCTCTGCACCCCACTGTTTATCTAGCAGTAACTAGGAACCAAGTTGTTAGTCGATTGGTGGATCACTTCGCCAGGGATAATAATCTCAATAAATAAATAATAATTTAGTCATTCAATCCAGACTATTTGTGAGATGCTGCTGTGCGCAATGGCTGCCGGATTTCAGCCACAAAATATATATAGTCAATTCACTTTACAGTATATACTGTGAAGCGTTTTGATATGTCTTGAAGACGTGATAAAGTGCTATATCAAATCCAAGATTTTTAAACAATTTTATTATTATTATCACTTGGGTCAGATCAAGGTTAGTGTTTTTTCTAAGCTCAATGGATATTGTATTCCCAACCTGGTCACTCTACTGTGTGTTAGGACTTAAGTTGAGCACTTTGATTTCTCTTTGATAGAAACACAGGGGGGGGAAATTGCTTCTTCTATTCGAAGCTTGAAATGAAAATGTACAACTTCCTAAGACAAGAACAGGCAGCATTGATCTTAGGAAAGAGGAAAATGTAATAATTTTACACCGAGAATAGTTATGGCATAGCACTAATGATCAGAAAGAATGCTTTTAATCCTTATAAATGTAGAATAGCAACGTTGCCCATTATTTTCTATTATGGCATCCTCCCATTCTAAGTACACATTGTCAAAGTGGCTGAACCTGAGCACCAAATGGCACATCTCAGGTCCTCAATTATGCAACAGCAATATCCCACCAATAGGTATGAAGTGCCTATTTGGAGTCCTGTGGCTCAGTGGTTAGAGCACTGGCCTTACAAGCATGAGACCTGTGTTCAAATCCAGGCAGGTCAGGGTGAAACCTTGGGCAAGTTTCCTTACTCCACACGCCTAATAATAATCCCTCCAAAAAAAAACAATAATAAAAATTGGTCAATTCACTCCAAGACTGTTTGTGGGACACTGCTGTGCGCAATTGGCTGCCACATTTCACCCACAAGTATGCAATCAATTCACTTTACAGTATATTCTGTGAAGCGCTTTGAGACATCCAGCAGATGTAAAAAGTGCTGTATCAAATGCAAGGATTATTATTATAAGTACACAACCTCCAGCTGCAATGCTCCTAAACTCTGAAACTCCTTCCCTTCTTTGTCACTTCTCTGTCATTAAATCCTACTTTAAAACCTGCTTCTTTGACCTCACCTCTGGTCACCCTACCTTCCTCAGGACGTCGCAAAGGTGGTGGGGGGTGGTGGGGGAAAGGCCATGGAGGGCATTAAAGATGAGGACCAGGATCTTGACTTGATTCCTCTAAGTGATGGGAAACCAGTGGAATTGGGTGAGAATGGGGGTAATAGGGTCACGGAGCTTGGTGCAGGAGAGGACACGAGCTGCAGAGTTCTGGATGATCCTATAGAGTGGGATCTTTAACATCCACCTGAACAAGTAAAAATAATAATAATAATAGTCCTTGCATTTGATATAGCGCCTTATTGCGTCTTTGAGACGTCTCAAAGCGGTTCACAGAATATACTGTGAAACAAATTAACTATATATTTTGTGGGCAAAATGTGGCAGTCAATTTCACACAATAGTGTCCCATAAATAGTTGTGGATTGCAGCAACCAATTTATCACTTTTTTTAAAGGAAATATTACCCCCAGGAAAGCAGTCCATCAATCGACTAACAACTTACTGCTAGGGAAATACAGGTGTGTGGGGTACGGAAACTTGCCCAATATCAAACTCATATCTCTCACTTGCGAGATGAGTGCTCTAACAACTGAACTACAGGAATCTATGAAGTGGAGGGGATCATAGTTTAATATCTCTAGCTCAACCCGCCATGGCATTAGGGCACCATCCTAAGCTATAAGCCTAGGCTTCCAGCACCTTGGGACATCCTCCCAATGTGAAAGGCGCTCTACAAATGTTATTTTGTTGTTATTGTTGTTCTTATAATCTCAATGTGGGGCTTGAACCTATGACCTTCTCAGTCAAAAGTAAGAATGATACAAACTGAGCTGGGCTACCACATAAATATCGCAAAAGCAAATCCCGTTCCTCCACTAGGTAAACCTATTTTGGACAGTAAAGGCTTAAGAGGAAAGTCTCTGAAGAGATAGACGAGTAAGCTATCCTTCTGAGTTCCCCTGACCCCATGAGACAGAGTCTGGAAAGTCAGCTGTGAGCTTGCTGTTGTGTCTGCAGTGACAGCTGTAAAATAAACAAAGCAGTACACATGTTAAACAGGATATATTTTCCAAAGTTTAATGTGAATGAACCCATTTAAGCTGCTAAAATGTCCAAGCAACTGTAGTGCACAGATGTCTGCGGGAGAATTTGCCATGACTGGGACATGTGTTCCCTCTTATATCTGACAGATTCTCCCGTGAGCCCCTTGGATCCCGTCCAATTCACAGCTTGGAGTACAGATATGTTTGGTATCCTTGTGCACAACATCTGGACTCACACAGTTGTACCATGTGGATGTTACCCGTGTGCCACAAATGTCCACAGAACTTTCAGCTCACCATCACATGCACCACATCAGAAGAATGGATATCCGTTTAGTTAACAACAAGATGCATTTATCCAGCACCCTTCTCACAGGATAATGTCTTAGAGTGCTTTATAAAGACTGGGTTGGATGGGATAGGAAGGGAGAGGAGAGGAGAGAAGAGAAGGGGAGATCACCATAGGCGCAGTGGAAGAAGAAAATTTGTTTGTCTGTTAAATTTTAACACCACTTGTGTTGTTAAAGTTTTAACTCACACAGATTTGTGGACAATAGTGAAATTTGGAAGCCATTTTTCCATAGTTCTTAAACAGAAACAACTCCCAAATTATGAGTAAGTTTTTTTTAATTTACAATTCCATCTGAAACCAAAATGTTCTTTTGTGCTCTTTTCAAAATGTATCTGCAAACATGAGTGCCCTAAGATTGCTGGCAAAGAGTAGTTATGTTCTACTCTTCCATGGTGCTATGAGATCTTTGACATTCACTTGAACAGGGTATTGGTTTAAAGCCTCATCCACAGAACTATAGAGATGTATTGACACAATAGAAGGTAATTTGGCCTACCATGTCCCACCAGGCTCTTTTAATGAGCAATCTTTTCAGTCCCATTTACCTGTCCTCATACCCCTGTAATTTACTCATTTTCTTTGGACATCTATCCATTTTATTTTTGTTAGATAAGGGTATCAAAGGAGTAACATACATTTATTCATATGCACTCCAAGACCAACTGAGTCTGCTCTGCTCTGCATTTCTCCCAGTCTAATCCCTCCTTTATCTGGATTATTTCTTACTACATTGCTATTAATATCTCCCATCCCTCTATGTAACTTGTTTGTTCTCTCTGATGCTACATCCTGATTCCGTTCCCCCTCAAAATTATTTTAAACCCATCCCCACAGCACTAGTTAATCTCCCTGCAAGAACATTGGTCCCAGCCCTGTTCGAAGAAAACCCACCCACCTTTTACAGATCCCACCTGCCCCAGAACTGGTCCCAATGAACCTGAAGCCTTCCTTTCTGCATCATTTCTCCAGCCGTACATTCATGTGTTTGATCTGGCTGTTTTGATACCCACTTGCATGATGTACTGTGAGTAATTCAGAGATCATCACCTTTGAGGTAGTACTCTTTAGCTTTTTTCCTAGCTTCTGATACTCTCCCTGTAGGATCTCAGCACTTTTTTCCCCCCTATGTCATGGATACTTACATAGACAATGGCTCCTGGATGTTCCCCTTTCCTGCTGTCGAATATTTTACACCCGTTCCATGATATTGTTAACTCTGGCACCAGGCAGGCAACATATTAGGCGAGAGTCATGTCTTTGGTTGCAGAAACGCCTGCCAACTCCTTTCACCATAGTGAAATGCAATGACAATTGCATTGATGCTCTTCCCTTATGTCCTCCTGTGCATCCAATGTCTTTTGACACCCCTTCCCAGAAGTGTCATCACCATCACCAGTGTTCAGTACAGAGAACCAGTTGTGAGTGCCACACCCTCAGGGGATTTCTGCACTGCTCTTCCTACCATGCCAGGTGGTCACCCAGTCATTCTGCTTCTGAATCTGTGGGGTGACCACCTCCTGAAATGTTTGATTGAAATGGTCAATTCACTTTACAGCATACAGTATTCTGTATATCCTGTGAAGCGCTTCGAGACGTCTCAAAGTTGTGATGAAGCGCTATATCAAATTGCAAGGATCGTTATTGTTTTTTTCTTGTGAACTACTTTGCTTTGAACTCCAAAAATACGCTACAAAAAAGGGTCACTTGAAAGAAAAGGGAGATCTCGATATTTTTCAGAGTGTTAGATGAGAGATTGCCTTTTTTTTAGCACAAGTTTAAAAAGCCTTTGTTTTAAACTTCGCACATCATGCCTTTAATAAACTTGAAAGTCGTAACCTTGGATTCTTTTATTAAACCTATCTCTGCGTATCTCTGCGTATACAACGGATCAAATCTCAAGACACATACCGCAACAATGTACAAACTATTAGAGTGCTCGAAACGGGTGCCACGAATGATATGCTTCCATCATATCATATAAAAAATGAATGATTTCCATCAAGGAACATGACTTTGTATGGCAGTAATATTGTTACATTTAAATTTTTTACAAAACAAGCAGTGCCTAATGGCAAATCCAGTCTTTAACACGAGCAGAGAGTACCCATTATTACAGTCTCGTAAAGCAGCAGTCTGACACAGTGTACCCTTTAACCCACTCACCCGGTAACCAGCTAACTCCCGATAGCCATGGCTGCACTCACAATAAACCCTTCCTCGGTACGTCATTGGAACTCTTTCGTTGTTCCTCTTTCAGGATGCATCCATCCTGCATCCTACAAGAGGATGCAGCGTCAGGCTGCTCGATCGGTAAATGTTACTTTGCTCAGTTGATAGTCAGACACAAAACAAGATCACCACCACCACCACTGCAGCAACAACAACAGCAGCAGCAGTGTGTTCACATGGTTGACCACAAGATTCATTTGGATAATGGAAGGCCTTCAGCCCATTCGATCTCACCCCTCCAGAATACCCAACCTGCAGTTCACCATCACAGCATCAACATCTGCTTAGATAACACAATCACATTCTGTGTTCAATTAACACGTGTTTTCAGATTTTTCTGGATCGAATTTTTCTTGATATATGGCATACATGAATAAATCTTCAATGAAGAAAATTGATTTTGTTGGCCAATCATAAACGTTTGACACCATTGGTCTACATTAACACTCAAGTGCAGTGCTAGAGTGAGTACTGCATTGACAGAGATGGTGTTTTTCAGTGGAGACATTAAACTGATGTCTTGTCTGTCTGGTAAAGATCCCATTGTCATCCCATTTCAGTGCTCCTAAATGCTACCGACGTGAAAGACAAGTTGTTGTTGGTGGTGGTGCTACTACTTGAAAAAAGATGGAAATTTCTGATTAGCAATCCTCCAAATGAAATTGCTCTTTCATTTCATGGCTGTTTGTGGGACACTATTTGCCAACAGTCGCTGCACTTCACATTAAATCCTGTAAAGCTCTGTGAGATGCCCTCACGAATGAAAGACTCTATATCACATGCAAGGATTATCATTAATGACTCCACATCACAATAGTCAATGACTGATCAACAATTGATGAATACCCCCCACTCTGTCCTCCCGCTCCCCACCCCCCACCACCCCCTACCCCATACACACACCCATCCGATATGTCCAAAGTGATAGGCTTCACGTTTGCACTCACTTAAGCAAATGGAGTTTAAGTGGAAGTTTTATGGGGGTAGAATCAATAGTTACTGAACAGATGTCAGACTCTCTGAAGGTCAACCCTTTCTCTTTCTCATTGTCAGTAAAGCATTTATTTGTTAAATGATTTTCCAAATGAGTTGCTGTAAACACAGGCTGAGAATTGATAGATCCTGGCATGCGTGAGTGGGGACCATTAAAATCAGTTTTTAAAAAATTGATTTTCACCAATAAATGAATACACGTTGGAAGTCAATGATTAAAAAAAATACTTTTTACCTGAATTTTATTTTTAAAAGCAGAATTATTTTTTGGATGAAGGTCAAACTCACTAGTCTGCAATGCGAGACACAATAATCAGCGCCTCATATTATATGAGCATTTATGCAGATTTTCTATTAAAAAATACTAATTTTCACCCAATTTATCACCTGATAAATTCCCTTCCCCCTCCACCACCCATGATTCTCTCAGTTTGTGATAGAAAAATAGATTGGATAAGATTGATAGCCAGGTTCTTATTTTGTGAATAAAGACTGACTTCAATAATCCTAATAATTAGAATAATAATCCTTGTTTTTGACATAGTACCTTATTAAGTTGTTGAGACGTATCAAAGCACTTCACAGAATATACCTTAAAGTGTAGTGACTGTGTAATGAGTCAATGTGCGTGAGTCAATGTGTGTGAAATCATCACTGACATCGTGCAAGGATTATTATCATTATTATTATTATAAGTCAGTTGTGGGTTCAGTGCTGTTACTGCATCATGCATCTATCAATTGGTGAAACATTTGTAGGCATACAGACTTCACAACAATGCCAGCTTTTATCACCTGCTTCCCTCTTTGTGGCAATCTACAATTTATTTAGCAAATGTCTTTTTTGTACCCTCCACCAAGTACCCCACTACAATAGAACATACATGTCATCCCAATATGGCATACCACTAAAACATACCCCTAGAGCCACAACACAAACATATGTATATCTTTACTGGGAGGGAAGAAAAAACCTTTTGTTTTACAAACTATTTTGTTCTCCAAAAAATGTATTTGCGGATATGTGCATTAGGTTTGCCCTGTTCTGTAGTGTGAGCGTAACACAACACTTTGTATAGTGCCTTTCATGTCTGGAGGACATCCTAAGGCTGTTAGGCAGTCAGGGATTTTCGCTCGAACTGGATGTTAGGCTCAGGAGGGGTGGAGGGCATGGAAGGCAACGGGTGACCAAAAATACGGTCAAAGAGGTCAAACAGCTACCCTTGGCTGTGCTATAAGGGTAACAATAATAATAATCCTTGCTTTTGATATAGCTCCTTATTAAGTGTTCAAGATAATTCATAGAATATACTGTAAAGTGAATTGACTGCTTATTTATTGGGCGAAACACAGCAGCCAATTGTGCACATCAGTGTCCCACAAATGGTTGTGGATTAAAGTGACCAATTAACATCTGTCCTGTCCTAACTGTGAGGGTAGCACCTGCCCTCTTCTGCATTCAATGTTTGATATCTGGCCTCTTTCCTCTTCTGTATTAATCACACAAGGGCATTTCTGTGCTACATTGGGAATAAAAGATGAGTTACAGAGGTGCTCTGTGATGTGTAGGATCTTTAAGATGGATTCATTTGAAATTTCCGCTTGTAAAAGATTTGCATCGCTCCAAACACATAAACTTGACATAATTTTCCTGCAAGGATGGGTGCTATGCTTTTGTTGCCAGGACCTTTAAATAAGGCTTGGTGATTATGTATGATTACCGAGGATTGACTAATAATAAGAAATGCTTAGATTTGATGTGGCATGGTATCATGTTGAAACATCTAAATGCACTTCACACAGTGAGTTGCTTTGAAGAATACTGGCTTTATTGATGCTGCTGCTAATCTGTGCCAAGCAACATTCCACAAACATTTATCTTTAATGAGTTTGGGCAAGTGAGGATTGTTGGCCAGGAAGCTAACGAACAGAACTCCCAGCTCTTCCAAAGGAGAGAATGCAAGGCACTGAAGGGGAATTATTAAAATGGCATTAATGTAAATCATTCTGCAAAAATAATAGATCCGAGCTCAACAGAATTGAATTTGCCCATGCTGAATGGAACTCAAACTCTGCTCCTATCCCAAAGCATCGCCTTCCAATACTTGAAGCGCTCTAAGGCGCCGTCCGGCATGGAGGGCGCTATATTAATTGAAGTTGTTGTCGTTGTTGGATGGAGACCATTCCTTTAAATGGCTGAGTTAGCACTGCTCATTCCCCAGTGCAAAAGGCCCACAGCTCCTAAACGCTGCAGGCATGAATGAGTTATGACAGTCTTTGGTATGAGAAAAAGAGCAGCCCGTTCATCTCTGGTGAGATCTTCAGCCAATGATCGTCTCCAAATGAATCCTGGGATGTTGTTTCCTGCTGCCAACTGTCAAGTAACAGTGTGATCATGCGCGATAATTTTTTGTGGCTTATGTGCATTATCACTCCACTGGGCACCAAGAATATAATTTACTCCTAGCAGAAGAACTGTATAATTCATGTGGTACAATTTTCTGGGTTAAGATTTCAGCGCTGGATTTGCAGAGGTGCGAGAGAGAGCGCAAGTTTAGAAATAACTTTGGCTCCACACATGTAAAAGATGAATTGGACAGTCTCATTAGATAGGAAGACAAAGGGCCGCAGATAAAAAGAGAGACACAATAGAGAGACAGTGAAAGATGCACATAGAATAGAATCACAGCTGAACAAAAACAATGTAAGAGATAGATAAAGAGTGTCAATTAGAAAGAAAAGGCAAAAATGAGTGAACGGTGAGCGTCATAGGTAAAGACAGACCTTCTGTAACAGCCACTTGCTCAAATGTTTTTGCAAGAATAATTTTAATAATAATAACAATAATAATCCTTGCATTTGTTATATCGCCTTATCACATCTTCGAGACGGTCTCAAAACGCTTCACAGAATATACTGTAAAGTGAATTGACTGTATATTTTGTGGGCGAAATGCAGCAACCAGTTGCATACTGTGGTGTCCCACAAGCCATCGTGGATTGAGTGTGAATTTTAAAAAAAATGGATGGGATTATTATCCCTGGATAAGCGATCTGCCAATCGACTAACAACCGGATTCCTACTTATTGTAAACAGAGGCGAATGGTATAAGGAAACTTGCCCAATGTTTCGCCCTGCACAGGAATCAGACTTAGTCCACTTGCTTGCAAGGTGAGAGCTCTAACCACTGAGCTACACAACCATGCAATGGTATTCTAGGGTCATTGACTAATCTTTTATCTATTCCAATAAAACCACAATGTCTGTCTGTGCTTCAAAAAGGATCTCAATAACTGATTGATGCAGAGAGAAACATGACTTATACCTCATCAGAAAGGTCTTGCACCCTTGCATGTACACAGAGCACCTATGCATACCCTGCAGTTACACCTGATGTCCGCACCAGCTGACCGTGGCGCTGTGACTTCCTGTGTTGCAGCACTTGCATGTAGCCAAATGAGAACAAAATAAAGAAGAAAGACAAAGATAAGCCTCAGCAACAGCAACAAAATAAATGTTTTAAACTGCCTGCGTCCTTCCAAAAGGAGTCCTCCCACTGGAGTCCTCCCAGATGAGTATAGATAAAGATGCAGCGCCTGTCTGTGTGTCTGTGTATCAATCTACATTCCATATTAGATCCTCTGGTTGCAAGCATAGCTGCAACGGGTACAACTCTATAAAATTAATGATGGTTTGAGTTGTCACCATCTGAGCAATCCAATTTTGGAATGGAAACACGTCAATTGCTTCAAATTTCTCTACCCTGGAGGTGATTCGAAATCTCCAGGAGAATAACTGGGCATTATAAAGATCTGCACACATCCATACAAAGACCAGAGAGATGCGCATCAATAGAAACTGGACTCTTTCGCTGGCTGGCTGGCTGACTGGCCAAGCTGGTTTTGTTTTTCCTTACAACATGACTACAAAGCCTCTGACTCCAGAGACCCACTCACTGCAGACAGGACAAAATACAACCATAATGGCAAGAGGGTGATTTGACGGCCACATCATCCCTCAAGACTGATGAACGCATTCAAGCTAATTGCCCTTCACGTATCACATTGAACAGCACAGAAAAGCAAAACAGGCAAAGGGAATCTGCAGGAGCAAGCATGAAGGGATCAATTGCTTTCTGCACCTGTTTAAGCATTAGTTTGCTGCAGGCAAAAGATTAGAGAAGGGAGAATGAAAAGGGAGGGGTGTTATACCTTGAAATGTGTGATATGAGGGGAGTAAACCTCCACTTGCTGCCATGGTTATTTTCCCAAGATTCTTCTACAACTCTAATAAGCATCCTGTACTGAAACTTGGGGCTCAGGGACAGAATCCAAGAAGGGCTTTAAATGGCCATTAGATACAAAATGCAACATTCACAAGCCAATAGTTGCTATTATAATTGTGCCTAGAAATCTGCTCCTTGAAATCTCCTCCTTCCCCTCTTTTAGATCATGACTGAATACCTTCCTCTTCAACCATGCTTAGAGTCACCTCCACCAGGTTTGACATCAAGCTCAGCCATTGTTAAGACGCTGCTCTGAGCGAAAGGCGCTATAGAAATGGAAGTTTGTTGCTGTTATTCACTTCCGGTTTACAATTTCAGGGAGCGCTTCACGATCAGGCTGCATCATGATGGGAAAATTCCCTGGAAAATCAACGAGCAAATGGGCCTTTGTTGGTACTGAAGAGCATGATTGGATTTTCAGAACCGCACAATTTCAGGCACAAACCGCAAATTACAGTGCAGTGATTTCAATACCATTTGGTAAAGTGCCTTGACATAACGGTGGAAATTACTGACCAAATTGGTTTAACACCATTTGAGAACTGTTATAGTCTGGAATGCATTACTCGAAAGGATGGTGGAAGCAGATTCGATAACTGCTTTCAAATGGGAATTCGATAGGTATTTAAAAAGGATAAAAATCTACGAGGCTTTGAGGTAAGAATGGGAGAGTGGGACTAGTTGGTAGCCCTTACTAAGAACCAGCACTGGCATAATGGGCCTAATGGCCTCTGTCTGTACTGTAAGTGACGTCCCGTAGCTCAGTGGTTAGAGCACTCACCTCGCAAGCAAGAAACCTGGATTTGATTCCAGGAAAGTCAGGGTGAAACCTTGGGCAAGTATCCTTACTCCACATGCTGATTATAATCCCTCAAAACAAAAATAAATTGGTGACTTGAAACCACAACTGTTTGTGGGGACATGGCTGTGCACAATTGGCTGTCGCATTTCACCCACAAATATAAAGTCAATTCACTTTACAGTATATTCTATTCAGCGCTTTGAGATATCTAGAAGAGTTAGAAGGTGCCATATCAAATGTAAGGATTATTATTATTATTAGTAAGATTCTGTGATTCTATGATCTGTTGTCAGGAAGACACTTGAGAGATTACACAGAACAGAGCACATGGGGGAGCAGTCAGCTCGGGTTTAGAAGTGACAAATCACGCATCACACATCTAATTAAATTCTTTCAGCAGACTATTGCACGCAATAATAGATCAGTGATACTGTGAATTTTGGAAGTGCACATGTGAGTTTTTTAAAGAAGCTACTTCTGTTACTTGGAGATCTTTGGAATTAATTATCTTGGGACTAGATTGACTCAATTTACGTAGCATTTAAGAAAGCTAAGGATTTAACAAATTCTTAAACATGACTTTAATTTTGAAGCAGTTTTTTTGGTTCTTCTTTCAAGAACAATTGAAACAATGGAGTAAGAATTAAGATGGAATTCATCAATTTGTCAAATTCCGAAAGTTGCATTAAACATTGAACAAAAAACCTTAGTGGGTGTTTTAGAGTACATTATTCTGACAATAAAAATTGTCCACTTGAAAAATAATAAAAGGTGAATGCTGGGATTTGCCGTCCTTTGGATAAGAAATCAAGCCAAGGTGCAGTCTGACTGTTCTGTTGGTCATTATAGATCCCATTCAAAAAGAAAAGGGAAATTCTCTTAGTACCAATAATCCTCCAGATAAAATGAAGCTTCTCTTCATTTTGCTGGAACTTTTCTGTGCACAAAAGCTGCTGTGGTGGCCTTCCAATGTACAGTCATTAATTTGCATACATATATACAGTTATTACTTACGACAAGGTTTTAAGTGGTAGATCAGAATTGAGGGTTATTATTGTACACTTGTTCTCTGTCTTTTGGACAAAACAGTTCAGCAACTGAAAGAGTTAATGCGATTATGCAGGCTTCATTATTAGAATTACAGCTAATCAGTCTCCATCAACAAATAATTAAATGTGACCATTTGGAGCAACTGTGTAAAGCTTTCTACTTTCGTTTCATTTCTTCTCACTCCCGAGTCACTTATAGTCCATGGGATTTACTGCTTCTGTTTAGAATCACTAAACAGTCCGCCTTCCATACAAACCCCTTCCCCACCATAAAGATGTTTCAATGAATGGGTGAACTTTGGAACTCAATATTTGGCTCCCTGACAATAAGAGGCACAGAGTATGTCTGTTGGGACATAGACACTGAATGCCAAGTGTTTGCAGTTCAGCACTTTGCTTTCTTAAATCTCATTGTTTGTTACCCAACAGAGGAAGCAGCAAAGCTGTTAGATGAATGAAACTCACAATATCTTTACACCATTTCTTGCAACAATGCTCAAATATGAAACGTGACAAATTTCACCCCAATATTTCTTATGAGAGGCTGTGTTGTCCAATTGAAAAAAGTTGAACTTAGGAAATAAAAAGACCCAGATTCAAATGTGCCTTTTTCTGTATTTTATATAACTGTATTAAAAAAGGCACACGTTCCCAATTGTTCTCTATCTGCCTCTCAGCACATTGATAAGTCAATATAACAACTGAACATTGAGAGGAAAGAAATTCCCACACCCTGAAAAGACACCGCATCTTGGAAAGTATTTATTGCCTGACTGCTTCAATGCCCATCTGATATATTTGATCCACTTGTTATCCACAGGATGGCACTGTGTCCCACCACAGGCTTAGGAACAGGTTTTGCCTCGATCTTCACAGACTCGCCTGGTTCGACTCCTACCTTTCTCACTGTCTCCACATAATCGCCAGGGCTGTAGTCGAGTCCTCCTCATCCGAGTCCGAGTCCCTGGTGTCCGAGTCCCTGCCACTTTTTAATGTTCGAGTCCGAGTCCTCCATGTAACAATTCACGCCCATCATCAACTTATACATACTAGAATTTCAGTCTTATACCTTTTTTTTGATGTATATTGCTTGCTACACTTTGTTTACAAGGGTTGGTTTCTTACTTCATGGCTTTATGCAATAAATTGACTCATTATCCCGAAGTTCAAGTGATTAATGGTTTGGTTCAAGAACGAATTAAAATTCTATTTTTAGTCCCTGAAGTACAAGGAATATTGACTTCTCAATTCATCAGTCACTTGTCTGATAAAGCCATTGCACTGATATTCACTGAAATGAAGATTCACAAAATGCTAAGACAGTGATATGCGTTCATTAATTTGAGGAAGGTAACGCTGTCAGGCATGAAAAACAAGTGTCTAGAAAGTTGATGTTGATCCTCTCCAAACATGCAGTTAAGCAGTAGTTCCGCAGTAACCTGTGCCTTATTAAATTTGTCTTTCGAAGTGCTTCAAATTGATAAGTTTGCCTAACTAAAAAATTCTAGCTCAAACATCTGACTGCAATTTAGAGACTTTGCAGTTTAAAACTGACTTGGAACTGGTGGATGAGAATTCAGTGAATTCCTCTTACAAGTCCCCTACATTTGTGTGTTTTCTAATTCCGTTCTCCTTTCCTTTCTGTCTATCCGTCACTCTGCTCCCTGTCTTATCTCTCCCACTGACTCTCATCTGTCTCCCTTCCTCTGCCTGAAGCAGATTTATAAAGTCAACCCAGAAGGTATCCGACTGTGGGCAAACTTTAAGAAGCAATAATTGAGTCTAACCTTTAATTTGGAGAGGCAAGGATTCACATGGCACAGGCATGATAATAATAATAAGAAGAATCCTTGCATTTGATACAGTGCTTTTCACATCTTCCAGATGTCTCGCAATGGTGTGAATGGCCTCCTTCTGTGTTGTACAATTCTATGATCTCCAAATCCATCCAGATTTATAAATCTAAACCTTGTTTGGCAAATGTATTTGAAAAGGCCTGCCTGACACGATTTTCCAGGAAATGCATATGTATGAACCCCAATTGAAGACAGAAGGATTGGGTTGGCTTTTGTGCGTTTGTATGCGTGTATGTATATGTCTCTCTCCTTGATACATTTGTGTCGAGGAGAGAGATTTTAATTTTTTTTCCAAATAAAAAGTCCAGCTACAGATTGCTTGCCTAGGCTTATACTTGTATATATTGGTGTGTGACCGAGCGCTCGTGGATGCTGCTGATCTGAGTATGAATCAGTGCATTGTGCACAAAGAAGAAAATTGCAGGGCTGTAGGACTCGAGTCCTGGACTCAGACTCGAGTCCTCATTTCAAAGATAGTAGAACGCTTTGCAGCGCTCGCACTCCACTTTTTACGCATATCTCTATGGGGCTAGATTTTTGTCTCCATATATATTTCTACTACAACATAGACCTAAGATCTACCCCCTAGTAATGCCAATTTTAGCACGTAGCAATATATTATATATGTTGGAGGAGAGCAACAACTCTAAAAAGCAACAACTCCTCCAACCAGATGGATTTTTCTGTAGACTGAGGCCTACCCAACATAGTTCAGAAAATAGTCTTTATTAGATTAAATCTTCAAGACTATTAACATGACAAAATTTATTGTGATTCATGAGTAACATGTTCCGACAAAAGTCCACTCACACACTTAATTTACTGTATAGTCTAATCGTAAATGAGTACGAAACTTACTTTTCTTTATGACGTCGCTGCAGATGGCGTGTGAAATTCGATGTGGTGCCACACGTTTCACTTACAACACATTTGCAAAATTTACATTTTGCTTGATGTTTGTTCCCCCTGTTGTTGTGAATTCCTTATGATCCGTGTACCCAATCACTGGGGACACGACAGACATGGTGATGCTCGTACGCGCCGGGCAGGTAAGAATCAGGGAGGTTTCAGTGCGTACTATAAGCCTAGTACGATAGCCCTTGTACAGTTAGTACACAAGACAATGTACAAAAAAATACTCACAGAGTCTCAGAAATCAGTGTTACTGCTCACACAATGGAACTGGAACACATGGCCATCCAGGGCATTGGATTTAAACGGGTCACTTTTTAAAGGGCTTTTTTCATTGGTAGAAAATTGACATGTGATAGATAGGAAGTAATATCCCACATTCATTCACAAGCAACTTTCGCTGCAAGATTTCTGGTAAGTCGGCCAGTGTAGTATTTGCGTGAACTGCAGAAAACCCTGCGGCTCGGCTTATACCTGCCGGACTCGCGGCGATCTCGAGCCCGAGTCCTCGAGTCCCTGCTGTCGAGTCCGAGTCCTGCACAGCCGAGTCCGAGTCCGAGTCCTTCAAATCGAGTCCGAGTCCAGGACTCGAGTCCTCCAGCCCTGATAATCGCCACCAGTGGCTTCTCTTCCAGCGAGTTGTTCGAATCTGGAATGCATTGCCTGAAAAGGTGGTGGAGGCTGATTCGATAACAACTTTTAAAAGGGAATTAGATCTTTATTTAGGGAGAACGGGTCTATTAGGCTATGGGGAGCGGGCAGGGCAGTGGGATTGAATCGCTCTTTTCAAAGAGCCGGCACAGACTAGATGGGCCGAATGGCCTCCTTTTGTGCCGTAAAATTCTATGAATCTATGAATTCTATGAATCTATGGGGTCACAAAGCTTTGAGCGGTACACAGGACACAGTCCGTAGAGTTCTGGATTATCTGCAACCTATGAAGGGAGGAATTGGGAAGGCTGACAAGCAGGGCATATGACCTTTGTCATATGCCAGTCCCAAAAAGTTAGTTTGCAGGTGCAGCAAGCAACTAAGAAGGCGAATGGCATGCTAGCGTTCATTTCAAAAGGTTTAGAGTATAAGAGTAGGGAAGTCTTGCTGCAACTGTATACGGCTCTGGTGAGACCGCACCTAGAGTATTGTGTGCAGTTTTGGTCTCCTTATTTAAAAAAGGACATACTTGCCTTAGAGGGGGTGCAGCGTAGATTCACTAGGTTACTTCCTGGGATGAGGGGACTGACCTGTGAGGATAAGTTGAATAAACTAGGGCTGTATTCTCTACAAGAATTAGGGGGGATCTTATTGAAACATATGAGGTTCTTAAAGGGCTAGATAAAGTAGGCACTGAGGGATTGTTTCCCCTGGTAGGAGAATCTATAACCAGGGGTCACAGTCTTAAAATTAAGGGTCAGTCTTTTAGAACAGAGTTGAGGAAACATTTCCTCACTCAGAGGGTAGTGAATTTACAGAATTCACTACACCAGAAGCCTGTAGATTATCAGTCCTTGAACATTTTCAAGGCTGAGACTGATAGATTTTTGAAAAATAGAGGGATTAGGGGATATGGGGATAGGGCAGGTAATCAAAGTTAGGTGAGAAGATCAGCCATGATCTTGTTGAATGGCGGAGCAGGCTCGAAGGGCCGAATGGCCTACTCATGCTCCTAATTCTTATGTTCTTATGTTCGTAAAGATAGAGTTGGGTTTCATCTGCATACGTGTGGAAGTTGACCCCATGTCTGCGGATGATGTCACCAAGGGGGAGCATGTAGATGTTAAAAAGTATGGGACCAAGAACAGAGCCCTGTGGGACACCACAAGTGACAATGTGGGGGCTGGAAGAGAAGGCTGGAAGTGGCGACAAAGTAGAGATGGTGAGAAAGGTAGGAGTCGAACCAGTCAAGGTCAACCTCCATGAAGATTGAGCTGGGAGGAGAGGTAGTGCAGGAGGATGGAGTGGTCGACAGTGTCGAAGCAGCAGAGAGGATGAAGAGGACAAGGAGGCAGAGAGAGCCTGATCGCAGATGTTTAAAATGTCATCAGAGACCATGGGCAGCATGGAAGCCGGATTGCAGGCGTTCAAGGAGGGAGTGGCGAGAGAGAAAGGAGCGAAGTTGGGAAGCAACGACGTGTTCCAGGGCCTTAGAGAGGAATGGGAGGTTGGAGATGTGGTGGTAGCTGTAGAGTAGGGTTGGGTCCAGCAAATGTTTTCTTCAGGATGCAGGTGATGACAGCAGTTTTTAGAGGGGTGCCAACAGTTCCGGTGAATAGGGAGAGGTTGATGATGTCAATTAGGAGCTGGAGCTGGAAGGATAGGAGAGAGGTGGGGATGGGGTCAAGGGAGCAGGGAGGTAGTGGGTTTCATTTTTTGAATGAGAGCAAAGGGTGGGGGGACAATAGGGTCAATGGTGTGTAGTGGGGGGTGGGAGGGGAGTGGATCCTGGGGGAGAGGTAATGGAGAGGTAGTGGTGGATGGGGTAGAGGTGGTTGAATGGATCCCCTCAATTTTTGATTCTAAGAAGTGCAGCATCTCCTCGTAATTGGAAGATAGGATGGGAGGGTGGATGGAGGAGACAGTTTGGAGAAGAGAAGAGGAGTCTACGGTTGTCCTTGGCATCCAAGACTAATTTGGAATAATAGGAAGACTTGGCTGAGGCAAGTGAGGAGTGGTAGGCCTTAGTGTGATACAAGCTCCCAGCTTTGTCATCCTTCCCAACTTCTCCCTCCACAGGCTGCAGATCATCCAGAACTGTATATCCCATATCTTCTACCACATCATGCTCCGCGATCCCTATCATGCCCATCCTTCCCTGAATCCACTGGCTCGCCATCACACAGAGGATACAATTCGAGATCCTTGTCTTCATTTTCAAAGCTTTCCATGACTTCATCCCACTCCTACCTCTGCAACCTCCTAACACCCTACCAACCTACATGCTCCCTTTGTTCAGTGGGCTCCTACTTGCTTCACATCCTCTGCCATGCCCGTCTCATCATTGACAGTTGTGTCTTCAGGAACTCTAACGCCATCCTCTGGAACTCCATCTTGCAGTCCCTCCACCTTGCCCCCTCCCTAGCCTCCTACAAGACCCATCTCAAGACCCTTTTCTTTGACTGCGTTTTTGGTCACCCTTCTTCCCCCCTGCCCTCGACCATCGTCGATCCCGACCCCAGCTCAGTTCCAAAAAACTGATTGACCAGCACCTTAGGATGTCATCTTGACTTGAAACACGATATACAAATATAATTGTGTTGTTATCATCATTGTTGTTGTTGCCTTGAATGCATGATAAGGTGCTATATCAAATTCTAGGATTTTTAAATTATTATGATTTTATTATTTTTATTATTGCAATAATTGTGTTCTATTATTATGAGTTTTAAAAATGTATTGTTATTATTATTATCTTTGCTGCTCCGGGGAGACACAACTTCCACCCGAGGTTCTGCAATTCAAGCCACTCGAATGTCCAAGATTCAAGAAACAAAAGAAGAAGAAAGAAGAGAACTTTGTATTTGACGATACAAGAAACACAGCTGCAAGGATTCAAGGCCTGCTATTATCCATGGTCTTGAAACAAGAGAGGTTTGTCTGTTGCACGAGAGGAAGTGACGATTGTGACAACCTAAGGACTTGGAGGCAGCTATTTTAGCGTGAGTGCTGGCAGGTGCACTGGCAGCGAGTGGACCAGCTCTATGGATCCACGGTGAATGGTATCCACACTACAACTGTATTATTACTCAATCTGAGTTTAAACAAACTGGGTGATAATACTGTACATCTGGCACTGTTACTATGGGTTGCTTTGAGATGCTTCAACAATGCTCCAAAAAATAAATAATAATAATTTGGTCACTTCAATCCATGACTGTTTGTGAAACACTGCTGTGTGCAATTGGCAGCCACTTTTGCCCACAAAATATACAGGTAGACCCCACTTAATGAAGGGGTTAGAGACTTTAAAACCCTTCGTCATGCGAAAATTTGGTTAAGTGAGAGTTTAACTTTATTACTGTATTTGGCCGCAGTCAAAACTCTGCCCTGACCCGAGCCTCCCCGCTAAAATCAGTTTAGTTCCTAGCGGTTCCTAGCGCTGACATTTTTGGTGTACAGGTTGAGCAGCCAAAATCCGGAGTTCCGAAATCTGGAATGTGACAAAAATTGCAAGAATAAAAACACCAATCCTACCTGCTCCAGGCCAGGTCTTCACAGTCACCGCACCGAAATATCGCAACCTGGGCCCAGGCATTTCTGGACTCGTGACGCGCTTCTGGCGTTCCGAAGTCCAGAGATACCCGAACCTGGGCTCGGCTACGGGCCTGAATTCAAGACGCTCAACCTGTACTAGTGAAGGCCTAAGGTAGATATTAGGGTCCGTCGATATGGAAATTTTCCGATTTAGGTATATCGATGGGCTCATATCGAGATATACCGAAATATCGATATTTTCGTGTTTTTCGTACTGCGCGTGCGTGCGCGGCACGCACATACCGAGTGCGCGCGCATTCGGAGTGCGTGCGCGTTCCGGGTGCGCGCGCATTCGGGGCCTATCTCCTCAGGAGGTAAATATCTTTCTCTCTCTGTGTCTCTCACTCTCTCCATCTCTGTGTTTTTCTGTCTGTGTCTCTGTGTCTCTCTCACATCCCCCCCATCTCTATCTATCTGTATATTATCACATCCACCCGTCTCTCCCCACACCCCACCCGCTGTCTCTCCCTCCCACCCCCAGCCGTCTCTCTCCCCCCCCCCACCCCCCCCCAGCCGTCTCTCTCCCCCACCCCCAGAGTCTCTCTCCCCCCCCAAACCCCCCAGCCGTCTCTCTCCCCCTCACCCACCCCCAGCCGTCTCTGTCCCCCCCCCCCACCCCCCCCCCAGCCGTCTCTCTCCCCCCCACCCCCCCTAGCCGTCTCTCTCCCCCTCACCCCCCCCCAGCCGTCTCTCTCCCCCACCCCCCAGCCGTCTCCCTCCCCCCCCCCCCACCAGACATCTCTCTCCCCTTGCATACCTGTATATTGTATTCGAGGACTATGAATACAATATGGCGGCTTTGCACCTTGGTCTGTGCATTGTGTACAGAGATGAGCATTCTGGGTCTTGTAGTTCAGTGTGCGGCATTGCGATTTTTTCCCTCGATATATTGATTTTTCGATATATCGATATTTTAAAATGCCTATATCGTCGAATCGATATGAAAATTATATCGTGTTTTAGCGATATATCGATATGTCGCCGGACCCTAGTAGATATAACTGCTATTGAAGGCTCCACAACTTTAAATACAACAATAAAATATTAAAATGTTAGTAAATACAACAATAAACAATAAAATACAGACAGTCCTCGACTTACTATTATTGAAGCCTCAAAGCATCCTGCCACTTAAGCTCCTCCCATATGGGAAGGACTGCACTGCTGAACTGAGGCACGCTAAAGTCTGAGCATGTGTTGCTGGGGCAACTGGAGAGACGCTACCCATGAGAAGCTGCACACAAGAAGCCTGCGAGATTTAAAATGTGTGTAAACATTCATTACAGTGAACGCAGCCTTTTAAGTGCATAAGTGGTACAAATACAAACCCTCATTATAGTGAACTTTCGTTGAACGGGTGTTTGTTAACCTTTATCCTTCATCACATAACAATATCCTAGTCAACAATCCATGAATCCAACAGCTCATATCTGTGTGTAAGGCCTCCGTTCTGTCCGCTCATCCCAGAACCCAGCTGGTTCAGTCTGCATAGTGAGTGCTGAAAGGTGACATTTTCTCTATAGCTTGGAATTACACATTTTCACACCCATAATCCTAATCACTCGATCGTAGGCCTGAATATATACCTTTCAGCATTCTGAGACAGTACCTCACATGAAGGGTGCTATATAATAATAATAATCCTCCTTGCATTTGATATAACGCATATCAAGCTCTAAGACATCTCAAAGCACTTCACAGAATACAATGTAAAGTGAATTGACTGTATATTTTGTGGGCAAAATGAGGCAGCTGATTGCACACACAGACATCCCACAAACAGTCCTGAATCGAGTGACCAGATTATTTCTTTGTTTAATTTAGCAAAATATAATCTTTCCAATGATTCCTTCCATGTATAATAATACAGTACTTGCATTTGATACAAAGTCTTATCACACCTTGACATGTCTTAAAGTACTTCACAGAATACTCTGCAAAGTGAATTGATTATATTTTGTGGGAGAAATGCAGCAGCCAATTGCACATAATTACGTCCCACAAAGAGTTGTGGGTTGAAGCGACTAATTTTTTTTGGAAGAAATTATTATCCTCAGAAAATCAATCAGCAAATCAACTAACAAGCAGGTTCCTATTTACTGCTAGGTAAACAGAGGTGTGTGGAATAAGGAAACTTGGCAAATGTTTTGTCCTGCCTGGGAATCAAATTTAGGTCTCTCGCTTGCCAAGTGAGCGCTCTAACCACTGAACTAAATTGTACAGGCATGTGCTTGTGAGACTATAATCCGGGTCATTATAAATTCTCACTTACAAAAATATGGTTTAATAAAGGACAGTCAGCATGGATTTGTTAAAGGCAAGTGTCTGACAAACTTAATACTGTAGAATGTTTTGATGAAGTGACTGAGAGGGTCAATGCAGGTAGTGCAGTGGACGTAGTTTATCTGGATTTTCAAAAGGCATTTGACAAAGTGCCACATAAGAGACATAAACAAAATAGAAGCCCATGGTATTAAAGGGACTGTGGTAAAAAAGATCCAGAACTGGCTAGGGGACAGAAAGCAGAGAATGGTAGTGAACGGTTGCTTTTCTGACTGGAAGGAGGTGTGTAATGGTATCCCTCAGGGGTAGGTATTGAGACCACTGCTCTTTCTGATCAATATAAATGATCTGGATCTGGATATAGGGAGCACAATCTCCAAATTTACTGTTTACCTAGCAGTAAATAGGAACCCTAAAGCTAAGAAAAATAGTAAATGGTGAGGAGGATAGCACCAGACTCCAAGAGACTGGTAAAATGGGGAGAAACACGGCAGATGAGAATTCAACCTAGTGATAGATTCACTAGGTTGGTACCTAGGATGAGGGGGATGAGTTATGAGGATAGATTGAGCAATCTAGGCCTATATTCTCTAGAATATAGAAGAATGATAGGTGATCTTATAGAAACCTATAAGATTATTAAGGGGCACGACAGAATAGAGAGTGGGAGACTTCTTCCCCTGGTTAGAGAAACTATAACCAGGGGTCACAGTCTTAAAATTAGGGGTCAGCCCTTTCCAACTGAGTTGAGAAAAAACTTCTTCACTCAGAGGGTAGTGAATTTATGGAATTCTCTATCTCAAAGAGCTGGAAATGCTCAGTCCTTGAACATATTCAAGATTGAGCTTGATAGATTTCTTGTGGACAAAGGGATTAAGCGATATGGGGATAAGGCGGGTAGGTGGAGTTAGAATAGATCAGCCATGATCTTATTGAATGATGGGGCAGGCTCGAGGGGGCAAATGGCCTATGGCTGCTCCTAATTCTTATTTTTTTTAGGTTTAATGCGGAGAAATGCAAACTGTTGCATTTTAGTAGGAAGAATGAGGAGAGGCAGTATAAGCTAGGTGGTACAATTTTAAAGGGGGTAAATGAAATGGGAGATCTGGGGGTTCGTATAAGCAAATCTCTGAAGGTAGCAAGCAGGTAGTTAAAGCTGTTAAAAAAGCATACAGGATACTAGGATTTATAAATAGGGACATAGAATACAAAAGTCAGGAGGTTATGGTAAATATTAATAAAATGCTGGTTAGGCCGTTAGTTGGAGTACTGTGTTCAGTTCTGGGCACCACACTTTCGGAAAGATGTTAAGGTATTGGAGAGGGTACAAAGGAGATTTACCAGGATGGTACCAGAATTGAAGGACCTTAGTTATGAGGAAAAGTTAGCGAAACTAGGATTATTCTCCCTAGAGCAGAGAAGATTAAGAGTGGATTTAATAGAGATTTTGAAGATCATGAGGGGATTTTGATCGATTGAACTGGGAAAAACTGTTTCCACTGGCATGTGGGTCAGTAACCTGAGGACACTGATTTAAGATAGTTGTTAAAAGAAACAGAGGGGACGTTAGGAAAAAAAATTCACCCAGCAAGTTATTTGGATCTCGAATGCATTACCTGAAAGGCGAGTGGAAGCCGATTCAATAACAACTTTTAAGAGAGAGGTAGATGGGTATTTGGGGAGGACAAGATTGCAGAGCCATGGAGAGAAAGCTGGCCAGTGAGATTGAGTAGGACAGCTCTTTACAGAGCTAGCACAGACACAATGAGTTGAATGACCTCCTTCTGTGCTGTATGAACCCAAACCTACCACCATCTTCTACTGCCCATGGAAGAAGATCCCCCCACAAATTCTCTCCGCTGTCTTGGAGTCCTCCGAACTCTTCTCCCTCTGACCCACCTCCAGTACTAACCCATCCTCCGCAGTCACCCTGCTTAACAACACCCTCTCCACCACATTCAACACTCTTGCCCCCCTCACTTCCCAAACTGCCTCCGACTCCCAAACTTCACCCTGGTTCACCACCCACCTTTGTTCCCTCAAGGGCCAGATGTGGGCCGCTGAACGCACCTGGCTCAAATCCAGCCTCACTGTCCACCAGCATATCTGGCTGGACCTCACATCTTTCTACCGCTCCGCCCTATCCTCCGCCAAATTGTCCTTCTACTCTCAAGATAATCCTGGAGGCAAAGGACAACCCCCAGCTTCTCTTCTTCATCACCAACCATCTCCTCCATCCCCCCCACCCCCCCCCCCCCCCGCCTCGCCTTGCAGATCCTCTCCTCGAACTCCTGCTGCGAGGAGATGCTGGATTTCCCTGCGACCAAAATTGAGGGAATCCGCTCTGTGGTCATTGTCCCTCCAACTTCCACCCCCTCCCCACCTCCCTCCCACACTCCGTCTCCTACCCACCCCTCCTTCCACAGCTTCGACCCAATCACCCCATCCTCCGTCATTGAGACCATCTCCTCAATGAAGCTCACCACCTGCTCCCTAGATTCCATCCCCACCCCTCTCCTTACCACCCAACTCCACCTTCTAGCCCATTTAATCACCGACACGATCAACCTGTCCCTCTCATCTGGGACTGTTCCCATTGCCTTCAAAACTGCTATTATCACCCTCATCCTAAAAAAGCCTTCCCTCGATGCTTCGCAGCTATCAAACTACCAGCCCATCTCCAACCTCCCCTTTCTTTTCAAGGTCCTTGAAAGAGTGGTTGCCTCCCAGCTCTGCTCTTTCCTCACACAACACTCACTCTTTGAACCCCTCCAATCGGGTTTCTGTGCCTCCCACAGCACGTAAACTGCCTTGGTCAAGGTCACAAACGACATCCTGACCACCTGTGACCAGGACTCCCTCTGCTTCCTCGTCCTCCTCGACCTATCCGCTGCCTTCGATACTGTGGACCACAGTATCCTCCTCCACCGCCTCTCCTCCCTCCTCAACCTGCAAGAATCTGTCCTCGAATGGTTCCAGTCCTATCTCTCCCACCGCCTTCACTTCGTCTCTTCCAACGGCTTCTCCTCCAGCCCCCGCACAGTCACATGCAGCGTTCCCCAGTCCTTGGCTCCCTGCTCTTCACCCTCTACACTCTCCCCCTGGGCAACATAATCTGTAGACATGGGGTAAATTTCCACATGTATGCGGATGACATCCAACTCTATCGTTCCGCATCAACCCTCGATTCCAGGACCACTGGCGTTCTGACTGCATGTCTATCTGACATCGAGTCCTGGACGAGGGCAAATTTCCTACAACTCAACGTCAACAAGACGGAAGCCCTCCTGATTGGCTCACATCAACGCCTCCGCATCTCAGGCGCTGACAACATCAGCATTCAAGGCTGCTCTCTCCACCTCTCGAAGCCAATCAGGAATCTGGGTGTCTTGTTCGACCCCGAGCTATCCTTCCTTCCCCACATCCACTCCATGACCCGCACAGCCTTCCATTACCTCCGCAACATTGCCAGACTCTGCCACTATCTCACCCCACACGCTGCCGAAACTCTCATCCACGCCTTTATCACTTCCAGGCTCGACTATGGGAACTCTCTCCTCATCAGCCTCCCCAGCTCTTCCCTTCACAGGCTGCAGATCATTCAGAACTCTGCAGCTCGTGTATTCTCCCATACCATGCTTCGTGACCACATCACTCCCACCATCCCCGTCACCCAGAGGATCAAATTCAAGATCCTTGTCCTCACTTTCAAGGCCATTCACGGCCTTGCCCCCGCCTATCTCTCTGGTCTACTGTCTCCCTATCAGCCTGCCCGCACCCTCCATTCAGCAGACTCAGGCCAGTTCCACCTTAACTACCCAACCATCGGCGGCCGGGCTTTCAGCCTCTCTGCTCCCATACTGTTGAACTCCATCCCGCAGCCCCTCCACCTTGCTTCCTCCCTTTCCTCCTTCTAGGCCGGTCTCAAGACCTTCCTCTTCGACCGCGCGTTCGGCTGCCCCACTAACTCTTCTCCCTCTCCCACTCTCCTTCCCCTTCTCCCTACCCCGCCCCTCTGCCCCCCCCCCCCCCCACCCCCCACCACCCTGCTTGGGTTCCGACCAGACTGCTCAGCACTTTGGGATGTCCTCCCGATGTGAAAGGCGCTATATAAGTGCAATTTTGTTGTTGTTGGTGTTGGTGTTATTCTTGTATGTTTATATAATTCTATGCTTAAACCTGACTGTCCACTGCCTCAGGACGTTCTCCAAAGGTGAAAGGCACTGTATAAATGTACTTTGCTGTTGCTAACATCACACAGGAACATTTTGAGTAGCTGTGAATGTCATAAAAGAACCTAATGGGTGAAACTTGTTCAATAAAGTTAAGAGGACAGCAAGTCAAGGACTATGTTCAACACAATGCCAGCCTTCCACCATACATTGTCAATTAAAGTTTGCAGAGAAACAATTCTGGTCAGGATGATACTGCCCATGTCAGCTCTTCAAAATTCCTATTGCTATGGTTACCATCATAGTGGGAGCCATTTGTGGCAGTAACTCAGATCATTCGGTTCCAAGAGCAATTAGAATTCATTGAATTTCCAACACTAACCATAAGCAAAGCTGCCCTTCTTGGTGTAATAGAGGGAGGAGACTCCTTTACCCCTGTCGTGATCCCCATTGTTTCACAAGGTGTCCTCATTAGCTTATCCTAGAGATTTCTCTAAGCTCTCCTCATGAACACTTACATTCTATCCTCTGTTACTTGTATCTCCCAGGTATTATAGCCAGTTGTTGGCCGATTGTTGGATCACTTTTCGTGGGATAATAATCCTTTCAAAAAAAATCCGAAATAAATGATAAGAATTTGGATTGATAACAGTCCACGAATGTTTATGAGAAACTGCTGTGCACAATTGAATGCTGCATTTCACACACAAAATATAGTCAATTCACTTTACAGTATACCCTGTAAAGCGCTTTGAGACATCCAGAAAATGTGAAAAGCATTATATCAAATGCAAGGATTATTATTATTATTATTAAATTCACTCTCCATTCAGAAGCTGATTTTTCCATTCCAACGCCTTGAGTCCCGATGTGAAAGGCACTCTATAAATGTAATTTTGTTGTTGTTGTTTTCTATTTGAGAACTTTAAATATGAGTAGTTTGGGGCTCTGAGAACTAAAATTACACCTAGCTTTAGGTTATTTATGTTTAATTTAAGATTGTGCAGAAAATTCTAAAATTAGGTCTTCATTTAGAAAGCCAGTTCCAAATTAAAATGTAAAACTAAAAATAGTTTTGCAGACTAAAATCAGATGATGCTTTAGAGATTATATCTTTCAAAATGTATATCTTAGCTTTGCAAAGACCTTAATACGCAAAGCCTGACAGGCAACAGATCTAGAGCATCAAAGCCAGATTAACAGACATGGAATGCAGCTCCAATGCTCTGGAGTGTCAGCCAGAAGTAGGGTTAGCATTCTTTGTTACAGATGAACTCAGCCAAGCAGGTGAGCCTCCTCAAACCACAGCACTGTAATATCTTATGCAGTTTGCAGGCTATTTGGTCAATGACAAGACTGTGGTGTTGATAACAATTCTAAGCAACACAGAATCATAGAAAGTTACAACGTAGATGGAGGCCATTTGACCCACCTTCAAAAAATCAATCAATCAATCAATCATTCAATAATAATTTGGTCACATCAATCAACAACTGTTTGTGGGAAGGACACTGCTGTGTGCAATTGGCTGCTGCATTTCAACCACAAAATATACAATTCAATTTACAGTTTATTCTGTGAAGCACTTTACGATTTCCTGAAGACATAATAAGGTACTATATCAAATTCTAGGTTATTATAATTATTATATGCAGTGCCAGGACACCAAGAAAAACTTTGTTTTCTTTCTAAATAAGATCAAAGGTCCTTTAACATAATAATCCTTGAGTTTTATATAGCACTTTTCACATCTTATCGACGTCTCAAAGCGCTTCACAGAATATGCTGAAAAGTGAATTGACTGTATATTTGTGAGTGAAAAGCAGCAGCCAATTGCGCACAGCAGCGTCCCACAAACAGTCGTAGATTGAAATTACCAATTTTATTATTGTGGTTTTTTTGGACAGATTATTGTTAGGCACATGGAATAAGGAAACTTGCCTAAGGTTTTGCCCTGACCTGCCTGGAATCGAACACAGGTCTCACGCTTGTAAGGTGAGTGCTCTAACCACTGAGCTACAGGAGCACCGGAATCCACCTGAATATACAGATAATAATAATCAATAATCATTACATTTGTTTTGGCAAGTTTCGTGTCAGAAGGACATCCCACAGCACTTCACAGAATATATTGTAAAGTGGAGTGACTGTGCATTTTGTGGATGAGCATAGTTTAACATTTCATCTGAAAGATGGCACCTCCAACAATTCAGTGCTCCCCCAACATTACACTGGAGTGTCAGCCTTGACCAAGAACTCAAAGTCTCCAATGCAAGACTTAAACCCACAATCCTTTAACCCAGAGCCAAAAGCATGACCAACTGAGTGAAGCGCCCGAACCCGAGACTAGAATCTTACAATTTCAGCAATAATGGGATCTGATGTGCAGCTTTCATTAGGTTCGTGTTCAGAAGATGATTTCCTTTAGGGTCTGGCCAGGAGGTGGGACACACCCGGTTGCAATACAATTTGCACTGCAATCCGACATGGAACCAATGGAGGCAATCCAAGTCAAATCCACATCCAGGTATGAGCAAGATTTGCATATCTTGCATATCACTATTTGCATATCATTTTACAAATTCTATGGAGTTTTAGTCTGTTAGACCATTTTGTCTTTAAATTGAAGATCACACAGCAAAGGCTCACATACAGCCAAGAGCTGAGTGGTCACATAATCTACAGGATGGCCAGGATATTGGGACAAACTCGCTTCTCTTTTCAAACAGTGTGTAAGGATCTTTGACGCCTCAGATTAACATCTCATCCAAACAATGTCAACTGCTAAAATGTATCACTCCCTCAGTATTGCAATGCAGGCTCAGCCTAGACAATGAGATGCTATAAGTTTCGATGTGGGGCTTGAGCCCACAACTTTCCAACTCAGAGACAAGAATGTTATTAACTGTGTTATTATGCTGACAGTTGCTTCAAGTTTGAGCTCCTGTGAGGTTTAAGCCCACATGATACTATCAACTGAGTCCTGATGCCTAACCTTGCTTTAAGTAGGCAATAGATACTGTATCAAGGGCTGCGAAATGCATTGTAGGATGTGACTATTATTACCAGTGATTAAGCTTACTGCATCACATAAACATGTTTGTCCCCAATCCTCCAAATCCCATACCAAGTGTACCTTTAGTTGTGGACACACCAGTACCAACAACATCTTGCATTTATATAGCGCCCTTCACGTGGGGCAGTGTCTTGGAGCACTTGACAATGGCGGAGTCTGACCCTAAGCACGGGCAGGGGGGAGGGGGAAGGTGACCTTAAGCATGATCAAAAAGGAAGGTCTTCAGGCAGGATTTGAAGGTTGGGAGGGAGGGGGCAATGCAGAGGGTTTGCAGGAGAGAGTTCCAGAGCGGAGTGGCTGAAAGCATGGAATCCGTGGTACCAATGTACAAAACGAATAATGTGGGCATGTGCAGCAGGGACAACCCAGTATTTAACCCTACTTTAGTTGTGACTTAAAGCACACATGGATTACATTTGTATTTGATGTGGAAAATTGCAGGTTGGCCTATTTGAGTCGCTCTTTAATAATTGATATAATTAATGTTTTAGTCGTGTGCAGTAATGCATTGCAGCTGTGCTTAATTAACTGCAGAAAATATGGATATGCGTAATTATCCATGTTGAATTATGCTAAAAGTAGAGTTAGCGCCAAAATCTACCAACTGCTTTAGCAAGTAAATAGCTGGTAACATTACTGAAGATAGGGCAATTTCAACCTTGAACCCCTCAATTAGATTACATCCATTAGTCTTAACATTTCACATAAATGTTGAACCAAGAAACCACATTGCAGCTTTAAATTGTACTGAAGAAAGGGATTATTCATTTTACAGCTTCTATTTTCTCCCTGCTTAAGCAACTACAGTCCTGCCATTGTTCACCTCGGCCAACCAACACTTTGACTGACAACTGGATATTCTATTTCCATTAACTAATGACCCAAATTAGTATTCCGCGGCGTATTGCTGGCCAGAACTTCCTTGTGCAGAGTGTCAGACAAGTCTCCTTATGAACGGCATAGAGGCAAGCACTCATTAATGAATTCGCAAACACTGAACTCCTTGCATAGGCATTTGACAATCATTTTCACTGGAGGAATCAGTCCCCTTATCGGGTCTTTTGGGCTCCTATTCTCCCCTTCTCAAAGTTCAGTGTGTCATTCCTGGCTCAGTTGATAGCGCTCTCACATCTGAATCTGATGGATGTGGATTTTAGCCCAATGTTACGACTTTGAACTCACAGACCAGGCTGACACTCCAATGCAGTGCTGGGGGTATGCTGCATTGATGGAGGTGTCGCTCTTTGGATGAGACATTAAAACCGAGGTTACGTTTGCCTGTTCAGGTGGACATTAAAGACACCATTTGAAAATAGAATGTTTCTTCCTGTGTTCTGGCCAAAATCCCCCAAATATAATTGATTATCTGTGCACTTGTTTTGCATGGTTGCACCTGGTCTGTAGTTCACAGTAACACAATCATTCTTTTGGGATGTATTTCACTTTGAAATTTTCCACAACCTAAAAGTCAAGAGTACGCAACATATTATTCAAAAATAAATTGGGTCACTCAATCCATGAATGTTTGTGGACCACTGCTGTGCAAAATTGGCTGCCACTAAATATATAAAAACTTACTTTACAGTGTAGAATTTTAGCAGAATTTTAAGGATCTCAAAGACGTAATAAGGCGTTATATCAAATGCAAGGATTATTATAAATGGTAGTTGGTTTATTATATATTCAGTTTCAAGCATCCATTCGCAAGAGTGTTTTGAACTGTTTTGCATCCAGCGCAGACTTCCTGTACCTTTGTACTTTTAGACTTCAAAGAGATCTGTAAATTGTTGTATCCTCCGGGATCAGAAACAGAAAGGACCACCAGATGGAGGTGTCATGAAGTGACATTTAACGAAAGGTCTTCTCTGGTTCCTTCCTGCACACCCTGCTGTGTCCTTTATCCCAATTATTGATGTGACCCACTGTTGCTGCATCAACACAGCAGCTAATGCCGGCATCCTTCCCTTTGTCAATCCTTGGTGACCAAAGATAATAGATTAAAACTGCAATTGATCCATCCAAGACATGCTGCATAGTCTGGGCCATGAAAAATAAAAGGGTACACTTTGGCTTTACAGTTTGATACTAAGCATAAGGGCTTACAGTAAATATGGATAGGTTTGATGATCACACACTGACTACCAATACAGTACATCAGTGGTTTCCACACTGTGGGGCGCACCTCCCTTGGGGGGAGCGTACCGTTGGCCTGGGGGGGGTGGGGCGCAGAACTTCAGAGTCTCGAGCCACCGAGTTTGCGGAGCCGAGGACCCGAGTATGAGGAGGCAAATGTGAAGGAGGGGGAGTGCGCAACGAAAACATTGCTGAGTTAGGGAGGTGCCGCTATTCAAAGTTTGGAAGCTACTGCAGTGCACTGATTACGGAGTCCTGTAGCTCAGTGGTTAGAACACTTGCCTCACAACCTGGATTTGATTCCTGGCAAGACAAAATATTTGGCACGTTTGCTTAACCCCCACCACACCTCTGTTTATCCAGCATTAAGTAGGAACCCGATCATTGGTTGATTGGCAGATTGCTGTTCTGGGGTTAATAATTCCTTAAAAACAAATTGGTCACTCAATCCAGGACTGTTTGTCGGACACTACTGTGAGCAATTGGCTGCTGCACTTCGCCCACAAAATATATATTACAGTTCACTTTACAATATCTTCTATGAATAGCTTTGAAACATCTCAAAGATGTTATAATGATAGTAATCCTTCCATTTGATATAGCGCCCTATCACGTCTTTGAGATCGGTATTAAAATTTTGCGAGAGTATTCGCCTTGCAAGTATGACACCTGGGTTCAATTCCCAGCAGGGTGATACCTTGGGCAAGTTTCCTTACTCTACATGCCTAATAATAATCCCTCAAAAAAAGTGGTCATTTCAATCCATGATTGTTTGTGGGACACTGCTGTGCGCAATTGGCTGTCGCGTTTCGCCTACAAATGTACAGTCGATTCAATGTACAGTGTATTCTGTGAATCACTTTGAGACGTCTAGAAGCCGTGAAAAGCGCTATAACAAATGCAAAGATAATTATTACTATTATTATCTTGTTTCCTCGGGCAGGGGTTAGGGATCACAGTGCCCTTCAATTCTCAGATTCCAAGTTAAATCCCACCAGTCCTGATTAAATGTAATGAAGGTCAATGGGAAATCCCTGATTTCAAACCAATCACTGTTGAAAATATGCACATAACACATAATTGTCCCTCATTCTCACCGGTGAGTTTGCAGCATAGCTGCTCCTGGACAAAGCTGTCTAAAGCTATCGGGTGTTCACGTCACTTTGTGCAAAGTATGGCGCATTTGTACGCAAGTTGTGGCTTCTGAGGTGTTTACTGTAGATCGCAATTCTGGGATGTACACCACGGCTCTAATTGGAAATGCAAAAATGTGACTCTTTGAGAAAAAGTTCAGTGTTTCATTAATCATTCTCTCCTTTCCTTACTGGCCACCGCTACTGTTTATACAGTAATCAGTTTACAAAGAATCCTGTAGCTCAGTGGTTAGAGATCTCGCCTCTCAAGCGAGACACTTGGGTTTAATTCCCAGCAGGGCAAAACCTTGGGCAAGTTTCCTTACTTCACATGATAATAATCCTTCAAAAAAAAATCCTCGACTGTTTGTGGGGCACTGCTGTGCACAATAGACTGCCATATTTTGCCCACAAAGTATACTAATAGCAATTAACTTGATAGTAAATTCTGTGAAGCACTTTGAGACATCAAGAAGACACGAAAAGCGCTATATCAAATGCAAGGATTAATATTATACTGTACATTCTAAAGTCTACACCCTCCACAGCTCCTATCATTCTTCAACTTTCCTTTCTTGTTTGGTTATTGCCATCATCTCTGTGAAGACGTTCATGTTAATATGAAAGGCATTATCTGAGTGCAAGCTATTGTTGTTGGAATTTACCTTGCTTAAATAACCAGAGAACTGGAGAACAAAAGCAAACAGTGCACAGCAAAGCTTGTCATGTCTGCCACCTTCCCACTAATGTTCTCCAGATGGTCTGGCATGAGGAAGTATTATGTACGCTCCATGTTACTCTAATTCCTTGTATAGTGTTGGGAGTGTTAATTACGTAGCAAGGAAACTCCAAACCACCAAGCTTCCATCTGGTGAGAACATTCTCCATTCATGATAGTAACAGTGTATATTTATGATAAACAATATAACCGTTAATACTTTCGCTCTTCTAGTGTGCCTTTATCCCTTACAATATTTTTATGATTTTGTTATGATGAATGATGCAGCTTTTATAATTACTCAGCTTGTAAAGCTAGTGTAAAACTGTCTCTTGATATCGGCGAGAAATTCTGGCGTAAGCAAAAATAAATCACCAAGGGGAGACAGCGGGTGTAGCAGTGTACAAGCATAAGTAGAAGTGATTTCGCAATGTCGAGACTCATTGACATCCCTATATTCTATATTCACTACTTTTAGCGCCTTGAGACATCCTCCTGATATGAAAGATGCTCTATAAATGTAATTTTGTTGTTGTTGTTGTTTTACTGAGTGGTTCAGCTGGATTTATTACTTTATTCATTGAAAACCTGTAGCAAGGGTATCATTACAGGACATGTGAATGACTAGCACATAAACCAAGAACATGGTTCACCCCTTTCCTTCCCAATTTCAAAGATAGCCTCAACACTAACCTCTATGACCACTCTTCTGGTCACCTGTTTTGCTTTTCACCCTCTTCATCTCCTGGCCTGGCTTGGGTGCTCAGCCTGCAGTGTAAAGCATTTTCAGATGTCCTCCCAACATGAAATGCACTGTATAATTGAAAAATAGTATGAAAATAATACTGTTGGAATAGAGGGAAGCAAAATATACTAAAAGGCCAGTTCAACTGTTGAGCAACAACAACAGCTTGCATTTATATAGTGCCCTCCATGTTGGGTGGTGTCTCAGAGTGCTTCACAATGGTGGAGCCCAAGGCTGTGCCGGGGCGAGGGTGAAGGTGACCATAAGTACGATCAAAGAGAAAAGTCTTCAGGTGCAACCTGAAGATGGGAAAGGATGGTGCAAGACGAAAGGGTTGAGGGAGGCAGTTCCAAATTTTCAAGGCATAGGGACTGATAGCGCAGCTGCTGATGGTGGAGCGGATGATTCGTGGGACAAGGAGGAGGCCTGACTCAGTAGAACAGAGAGAGTGGGTACTCCTGTTTGGAGAGAGGAGGTAAGAGAGGTAGGGAGATGCAGAGGAGTGGAGGGACTTAGAGTACAAGAATGAGGATTTTGGATGAGCTGGATTTTGTGGATGGTCGAGTAGGGGAGATCGGCGAGGAGAGCATTATAGCAGTCCAGCCAGGAGGTGGCAAAGGCATGGACCAGGGTTTCGGCAGCTGATGGGATGAGGTATTGGCAGCGATGGAAGAAAGCAGTGCTGGTGAGGGACCGGATTTGGTATCCGGGAAGGATAACTGGGGATCGAACCTGACGCCTAAGTTGTGCATGGGTTTGGAGAGTTTTATGGACATGTCGGGTAGGTTAAGGAGGTCAGAACCAAGGGACAGAAGATGTCAACGGAAGTCAAAGAGTATGGCTTCTATCTTGTTGATGTTTAACTGCGGGAAATGTGCACTCATCCAGCTCTTGATGTCCAACAGACATGCTGACAGAACATCAGGGGACTGGAGGTCACAACTGGAGGTGGAAAAGTGGAATTGGGTGTCATCTACATATATGTGGAAGTTAACCCAATGTCTGCAGATGACATCATTGAGAGGGAGCATGTAGATGAGGAAGAGAAGGGGGCCAAGGATGGATCCTTGGGATATCTCACAGGTGACTGGATGGAAACAATAAGAAAAATCATTTGCAGAAATGTAGTGCTGGCGGTTTGTGAGGTAGGACTTAAACCAAGCAAGTGAGGACCCACTGAGGTGGATGAAGGAGGATAGGTGAAGGAAGAGGATGACATGATCAATTGTGTCGAATGTAGTGGAAAGCTCCAGGAGGAGGAGGAGGCAGAGGGAGCTTTGGTCACAGATAGAAAGGATGTCGTTTGTGACTTTCACAAGCGCAGTCTCTGTCCTGTGGGCAGGGCAAAATCCAGACTGGAGAGATTCAAGTAGAGTGTGAAGGGAGAGGTGCGCGCAAAGTTGGTTGGCAACAACGCGTTCCAGAGCTTGATGGGTTTCATTGTGGTGATGGTGTATGAGAGAGATGAAGGAGAGATGGAGGAGAAAGAATGTAGGCTGAGCCCCCCGCAAACACAATATAGAGTTCACCCTATGATGATCCACCCCCCGCTTACTCTATTTCAGGAAAAAGTAATAAATTGCTGCTTCAGTTGTCCAAAAAAGTCAATTTGAAAGAGTTTTGCGATCTCACTGTAATGTTGAATAATAATGGGTCATTATATACGTAAGCATCATTTTTGTTTGCACTGTTAATCCCTCCAAATGGACTGTCAGCTATAGTCTCACTCCATGGCTCTTTGTAGGACAATGGTGTGTGCAAATTGGCTGCCATGTTTTAGCCACTAAATCAGTCAATTTAGTTTACAGTATATCCTGTGAAGTGCTTTGAAATGTCTGGACATTGTGTTTAAGTGCGATATCAAAGGCAAGGATTATTATTATTATTATTATTATTATTACTACTACTATAACAGGCTTGAATTTTAAAAAAAAGAATTGTGAATTTTCACCACAATTCAAAAAGAGAACATAATTGTCTTCTGATTGTAGCTGAGCCTGTTAGAAATACAATGGTTTGCTACACTTCAGTAATAGGCAGAGAGAACAGATTACACAGCTGCTAACTGCACAGTTGGGCAGCTAAAGCACTACACTAAGAACAATGACAAGCTCAAAGAGAAACACACACTGAAATCTGCCGAGGCGTATCAAATGGCACAAAACAAATGCATGTTGGCATTGCAGCAGTAAAAATATTTCGACCACTGAAAAAGTGAAATGAGACCCATAGGTAGTATATTTAGGGATACATTTGATATTTATCCCATCGAATGGACTCAAGTGAATGTGTTGTGGAACAACTACTCCTCCCTCCCTCCCCCACCATTCTAAATGGAAATGTCTGTAAACTAGGGCTGGCAACAATGGACTTCTGGCTTCAGATCGCAGCATTTGACTGTTGGTTGATGGGTTCCAGGCTGTTTATAACTTAATCCTTGCATTTGCCTTTCACGTCAGAAGTGCTTTCCAGGATTTTACTGTAAAGTGTACTGTCTGTAAGCAAATACAGCAGTCAATTTGCACCCAGCAATGTCTCATAAACAACAATTAAATGAACCACCAATGTTATTTGAGGGATTGTTGGTCAGAATCCCAGAAGAAACACTCTTTCTTTTCAACTTTTCAAGTAGTTCCACAGGATCTTTAATATCCATCAGAACAGGCAGATGGGACCTTGTTTTAAGGTTTCAGCCACAGGAAAGCACTCAGGCAATCCACCATTCAGCCTAGATTGTGAATTTAACCACCAACCTAGGGCTTGAGCCCCCAACTCTCTGACTCTGACCCTTTTGGTAAACAAGCAGCTACAGACAACAACAAGATTTGTAAAGCGCCTTTCATGTCGGGTGGACATCCCAAGGCACTGGGAAGCTACAAATCGTCAGTCACACCATGCGACCAAAATCCAATACTTCCATTTGTCTATGGGCAGCAGACTTTAGAATTACATTGCAATGGTGTGTGTGTTTGGGGGGTGGGTTGGGGGGTGGTTTGGGGGTTGGTTGGTTGGTGGGTGGGTGGTTGACAAGCAATTCAAATCCTGCTTGATTCCACAAAACAGGAAAGCGAAGCACTCAAGAATATACACAGAAAATCTATATATGCAAAATTCAAAACTAGTCTTCTACTCTTTACTCAGGATATCCCTTTCCCCACACGCACTGGATTGTGGCTGTTACATCATCACAGTCTATGGCCTTCTAAACTCTAGTTCCATTTTGAACCATATAAGATGCAGCTCTGTTAGACTACGCTTCTTTACAGTGTTGATTCAGTTATAACATGGATGTGAGATGGACTCAATGTTGCATATTGCATTAATGACATAAGTGGCAATTAAATTTGGACGATGCAAATATGAAAGGATTCTGGGAAGAGTGACTTCAAGTAAATGACTGAGTGAATATACATTGTGCTTTGGATTAAATAACATTACCGATCCTATTCACTGTATGTGTTTGCAGGCTGCCAACTCACTTCAGGTGTTTCTCTCACTGTAACTTCCAGGTCATTGGGTAGCTGTCAACATCAGTGCCTGCTCTGCATAAGCATGGCACACAGATGTCAATAGTGAGTGTTGATCCAGAAGTCCAACATTTTGCATCAGCACAGGAGCCAGTGCAGAAAATAAATTGGCGGTTTGTACGGTGATATTGGCTATTGCGGCCTCGTTGTGACAGTTGGAATTTAGGTTCCCCCAATGACCACCTTATAATGAGACTCCAACAACAACCTCACAGATATACACTTTACAGTATATTCTATGTAGTGCTTTGAGATGTCTAGAAGACATGAAAAGCACCATATCAAATGCAAGGATTATTATTATTATTATTATTATAACAAAAATATAGCATCCCTCAAGCAGGGTAGCATCCCAGAATGCTTGACAGTGGCGGAAGATGACGCTGAGCTGGGGGGTGGGGGAAACTGTCGAATAGGAAGCTTTTCAGTCACCATCTGAAGATGCGGAAGGAAGTGGCAAGACGGTGGGAAAGACAAAGCGTTTTGGGGTATAGTGGCTGAAAGCATGGCCATCGATGGTGGAACAGAGGATGCAAGATAGGAGACCGTAGCCAGTCAAGCAGAGGCAGCGGGTTGTGGGCTGGGGAATATGGAGGCTCAACGACAACAACAACAAAATTATATTTATAGAGCGCCTTTCACGTTGAGAGGACGCCCCAAGGTTCAATGTAGTAGTGGGTGCACGTCCACTAGTTACTGACCTTAAGTATTTCACACAGGTGTAGATTGTTGGCCTATTCGTCCTATATATCCAACATTCTAAAATATTCTTTTGACCCGTTTTAACAGGGCGAGAAATGCTATCCCTACTTTCTATGTATATATGCACTCTACGTATTTGAAAAGAAAAGTACAGTTATTGTATATTTTTTACTTGTTTTACAAAGGGTGCCTCAATCAAGGCAGCTAACAATGGATAGACTTCAATCAGGGTTGTTTGCCGTTCCAGCCTTCAGTGCTAATTGGGCACCAGAATCAGTTTGTGAATCAGCACCAGTGAATAGCTGGGTACCAGTGAGAGGTGGGAGAGTTTAGAGCAAAGCAATAGTTTCCATATCAAAATAAACCTCTCTTTGTTGTTAAAAACCTTCAGTACCCCCATCACACCAGTCCTTCCCAGGCTCCATTGCCTCCCAAATACCGAATGGATGTACAGGTATCCTGCCCCAACCATGCCCTCGTCAACCGCTAAACGCATGTATCCATGGTTTGCTAAATGCGACAAACCTTGCAAACCGTAGCAATGGGTTTTGCTTATCCACGGGTTTTAACACTAACAATAGCGTCTGGTGCTGGGACCCAGTTGTGATGTCGCAATCAATCAGCGACGATGTCGCTTTTCTCTTAGGATTAAGGTAAATAACATGAATTTATTGTCACTTCTCCCCATCTCCCTCCATGTTACCCACCACACCACCTTCTCCCACTACCCACCTACGTGTCAACCACCACACACCTTCTCCCCCACTCCCCTTCATGTCACCCACCACACCACCTTCTCCCCCCATGCCCCTCCATGTCACCCACCATGATTTCTCTCTCTCTGTGTCTGTGTATAGATCAGTCAGTCAGTCAGCCTCGCACATTGCTGCAGATCCTGGCAACCAATGCGCCTAAACTTACTCCCCCTATCCCCATGTTTCCCATAGGGCTCTGCATTTTCCAACCGCGAAAAAGCAACTTATTCCCCCTATCCTCATATTTCCCATAGGGCCCTGTATTTTTCAACCGCGGTTTTACTAACCACGGAGGTTTTCAGGAATGTATCCCCCACGGTTGGGGAGGGGTACCTGTACTTCAAGATCCTCTCACTCATTTTCAAATGCCTTTATACCCTCACACTTCCCTATCTATCTGATTTGCTTATCCCACCCTCCACCACCCACTGCCTCCACTCAGCCGACGCTGGCTTCCTGTTCATCCCTCAATCCTCCCACCACCATTGGCGGCCATTATGCTTCGAAGCTCTGAAACTCCCTCCTTTAATTGCTCATTTTGCTTCCCTGTCACCTAAATATCTTCCTGTTTGATTGTGCTTACGTTCACCTCCCCCTGGTTCAGGGACCGACATTGACAATGTCAAGCACTCCATGACTCCACCCCACTTGAAGTGCGCTATACACGTACAAGCGTTTGAGACATCTAGAAGATGTGCAAAGTGCTATTTCAAATGCAAGGATTATTGTTGTTATTATGTTGTTGTTGTTGCTGTTGTGGTAGTGCAAGTTTGTTTTCTGGGTATGAACTATGCCCTCCTACACGCATTTGTCTCAACGCCTAATAATCCAGAATCGTAATCCTAATAATCCTAATAATCACACCATCAGGTCAACAAAAAATTATTAATTGAAGATGGAGAATTACACCTTCACCTGTAGTAGTTTGTTTTGTTCCACTACCAATGACATTTCCAATTCATTTATGTTGTCCGTATTTTGAAGCTATGACCTCACCTAAGCAATGTGAGCTTC
The DNA here is from genome assembly GCA_035084275.1 of Hydrolagus colliei. Lineage (NCBI taxonomy): Eukaryota > Metazoa > Chordata > Chondrichthyes > Chimaeriformes > Chimaeridae > Hydrolagus > Hydrolagus colliei. Next base: position 92,501,949 of record CM068744.1, on the reverse strand, counting down.
ATTACACCAATTTTAAACTCTTGAGAAGCTACCACATAACAATTACAACAGCAACAATACATTTATAGAGTGCCTTTCACTTTGAGAGTTCATCCCAGAGGGGCTTGTTAGAAGTGGGACAATAGTGGGATTTTCTCAGCCTAGCAAAGTCTGTTTGGATTAAATTTCATTCTCCATCTTCAATGTTATTATTAACTTGAATTGTATGATTTTATAGGGGATGCTTCCTCTGTTAATCTCATGCTAAACAAAGGCAGCAAACATGTCTGGCTAGGGCCAAGTTCAACATGTGTCTCTGTATATTTACCTTCCTTTAAACCAGTGGTTCCCAACCTCAGGTCCCAACCCAAATCAGCGTCACGGGGGTCCTCATTTGGGTCGTGAAGGGTCATCAGAGGTTTTTTTGGTGCTTTTTTTAATGTTGAAAATGCTTTTTTAATGCTAAACAAAAGTGCCCAAGGCGACACCGCTGAACAATCTGTATGTACTTACGAGTTGCGCTGAGTCTACAAAAGAGACAGAGACATGGTCTTGGCTGAGCTTTGCTTCAGTCGCAATGTCACCCACTAAGGGTCAGGAGGACCTGTTGGTGGCTGATTTGGGTCGCAGGAAAAAAAGGTTGGAAACCACTGCTTTAAACAGAGGTAAAATTTTCCTGGATCCATTCATCTCACCTTTGCCCAACCAGTCACAATTCTCTTATGTATTATGTACAGTATCACAATGGGACATTGATGATAAACAGTGATCTTACCGGAGAAAAGAGAATGTAACTCACATTAAGTCTCCAAATTCAGAAAACAAATGACAGATTGCTTCTGACAGCCTGAAGGCAGTTCTGTCAACGATAGCACTAAAATTGAAGAAAACAATTCAGTACAAAGCAGGTTTTGCTAGACTGCAAAAATCCCATCATTGTCCTCAACTAATTCAAAAGCAACCCTCTGGATCTATGACAAATTCTTACATGTGTGGGAATCAATTGCTTTACTTGAAAACATCTTATTCCTCTGTCACACTCAATGTGTCATTGTTTTTCAATATTGTCATTTCATGTTGCAGCGAGGGCATATGATGTGGTGCAAGGTGTGGTAGCTGTCAAATAAGCTCTTAGCAACTTAATAAGAGCTTATGCATCCCATTCATAAGCCTATTTTTAAAGCTATGAGTAATTTTTTTTGCTGAGAGACTAAAATTACTCCGATAATAACATCAATCTTGAGGTAAACATATTGGACAGGTATACAAAATCGACTGCTCTTGAACATTCACGCAGGAAAGAATATATTTTTACAGCATCTTAGTACATTGAACTATCTCAAACCACTTCATGCCAACTATTTTCAAGTGTGGTGACTATTTTTGTAGGAAAATATGGCATGTTACATATAGCATACGATTTTTGGCCTGGCAATTAGGAAAGATTCCCTTCTCTTTTCAAAAAGCACATGGATTTATAATGTCCACCGTAAGAACAGACAGGCGAGACCTGGGTTTAAGTATCCACATTATGATACAGTATGATACTACAGAACTACATAATTATTACCTACACAATTAATACCAGTGATTGACAAGTAATTGCCAGGTTTCAGCCTGGCTCAGCAAGTTGCACTCTCACTTCTGAGTCAGAAGGTTGCAGGTTTAAAGTAGGTTTGGAGACTGAGTTCACAGTCTGGCTGACAGTGCATTGCAGTATAATAATCCTGGCATTTGATAAAGCACTTTTCACATTTTCCAGATGTCTCAAACGCTTCACAGAATACACTGTACTGTAAAGTGAATTGACTGTACATTTGTGGGTGAAATGTGGCAGCCAATTGCACACAGTAGTGTCCCATAAACAGTGTGGATTGAAATCACCAATTTATTATTGTTTTTTTCCAGGAATTATTATTAGGCATTTGGAGTAAGGAAACTTGCCCAAGGTTTTGCCCTGACTGGATTTGAACCCAGATCTTTCACTTGCAAGAGAGACCTCTAACCACTAAGCTACAGTACTGGGTGAGCTTTACATATTTAAAGGTACTTTACTTCGGATAAGATGTTAAACTGAGGTCCTGCCTATTCAGGAGGACAATAAGGAATATTCAATAAGAGAAAGAACTTTGTCCCCATTTCCAGACCAACAATGCCCAGATAAAATTGTGCATTCGTGTCATCGCTGTTTGTGGGATACTGCCATGCACAAATTAGAAGCTGCCTTTGCCTATTCAAATCACAAATCACTAAACTCTAAAACTAAATCCTGTGAAGGATAAAGCATAATATCACAAATCCAAATACTGTAGAAGAATTATTATTATGTAATTGCAGTTCAGATCATTCCACAGAAGTGGTTTTCAGTGATGGGTAAACCAGACCAATTACCCTACCACTTCACACTTTAATGGATGTTAATTAATTATTTTTAAAAAAAATAATAATGGATGTTACTTTTCTTAGTATATTTGAACTTCCCCAAATAACTACTTTCTGCAGGAGATGGACATTTTGTTCACTGGGGATCATGTGAAGCCGATTCTGAATTGCCTTATTAACAGTTCCAGTTTCACCAATAATGATGATTATTATTATTATCCATTTAGGATCCAATTAATATTCCTTATTTCTATCATTGAAAACCTTCATCTTACCAAATGCTCAATGTCACATCTGATTTGGACAAAAACTTAATCCAGGACCTTTTATTGTTTCAGTACAGCACAAGAAATATTGTTCAATACAGATTAAGTCATTAAACAATAGTATGCAGTATGAGCTATTAAAAAAAACACTGATTATTTCCTCCAACATTGAAGTTGAGTTCATTAAGCACAACAAGGCCATTTGCATGCAGTTACAATACACGTAGGTCTACAGTTCTCAATGAACATGAGATATTCTGGCCTATGTTTACCTGTTCAGGTGACTGAGGTGGATGCATAAATCTCCTCTGAAGGATGACACCTCCAACAACACAGTACTCATGTTGGTACCTCACAGGCTAACATTCATCTGTAACAAATGCTTGGTGTATGTTCAGGTGTTGACAGACAAGCATTACTCTACTCTGGGAAATAAGTTTTCCGGTCTTTGATTGGCACAACCTGGAAATGGTTTGTGAAGGATACCACTGTTCATTTATATATTTGTATATTTCACGCAAGGAAGACATCCCAAGGCACTGGACAGACAGGAATTTGGACCCGAGCAGAGGGTTGGAATCAGGAGGGGATCAACTAGAGTGAGGGAAGGGGAAGAAGGATGACTGAAGGTGAGGTTGAAGAGGAGGGGCTTGAGACATGCCTCAAAGGAGACAATGGAGGGAGCAATGCAAAGAGACTGTGGGATGGAGTTCCAAAGGGTGAGGGCAGAGAAGCTTGAGGCCTGACCACCGATGGTGGGGCGGGCTGGGTGGGGGATGTGGAGCAGGCTTTGAAGCCTACTGAGTGGAGGAAACGGATTGATCGATATGGCATAATCACACTTGAAGAATAGGAAGCCTCGCTTAGTACTGCTGTCTACCGTGGAAGAAAAGAAAGACAAGAAGGGAGAAGACTCCAAGACAAAATAATTTATTATAACTGACGGTAATATACAGCGTTAATAACGTAAATAAATGTATGTAGTTGAAACTTGAAATGCTTTTTAAAAAAGATATACAACCAACTGAATACAACAAACAACAATAAAATTACAACAGCAACAAGTTTGATTTATATAGCGCCCTCCACTCCCGGCGGTGTCTCAGAGCGCTTTACAATAAAGGATGCTGGGGCCAAGCCAGGGGCAGGGGGAAAAAGGTGATCGAAGATGCGGTCGAAAAGAAAGGTCTGTAGCTGAGACCTGAAACTAGGAAGAGAGGGGCAAGACGAAGGGAGTGAGGAAGAGAGTTCCAGAGCTTCGGGGCATAGTGGCTGACAGCATAGCCACCGATGGTAGAGCGGAGGATTCGGGTGACAAGGAGGAAACCAGACTGGAGGAGCGAAGGCAACGGGTGCTGTTTTGAGGAGAGAGGAGGTCAGAGAGGTAGCGGGGGTGCAGAGGAGTGGAGAGATTTGAAAACAAAAGTGAGGTTCTTGAAATCGATCCTCTCCAGGACAGGGAGCCAGTGAGGTCTGGCAAGGTCTGGGGTAATGGGGGAGCGAAGTTTGGTGCGGGTGAGAATGCGGGCAGGAGAGTTCTGTATGAGTTAGATTTTATGGATTGTGGTGAAGGGGAGACCGGCGTGGAGGGCATTTGGGTAGCCAAGAGGTGACAAAGGCATGGACCAGGGTTTCAGCAGCTTTTGGGGTGAGATATTGCCAGAGACAGGCGATACATCGGAGGTGGAGAAAAGCAGTGCTCGTGAGGGACTGGATGTGGGAGAGGAAGGACAGTTGGGGGTCGAACCTGACGCCAAGGTTGCTTATAGGTTTGGAGAGTTTTAGGGGCATGTCGGATAAGTGGAGTACGTGAGAGCCGTGCGATTGAAAACGTTGACGAGAGCCAAAGAGTATGGCCTCTGTCTTGTCAACATTCAGCTGCACGAAATTCATGCTCATCCAGCTCCTGATGTCTGACAGAACATCAGGGGACTGGGGATCGCAAATTGAGGTGGAGAAATAGAGTTGGGTGTCATCCGCATATATGAGGAAGTGTACCCCACGTCTACAGATAATATCACCAAGCATATAGATGAGAAAGAGAAGGGGGCCAAGGATGGATCATTGGGGTACCCCGCAGATAACCAGATGAGAGCGGGAAGAAAAGCAATTTGTGGTGATGTACTGCTGACGGTTTGTGAGGTAGTACTCGAACCAGGCAAGTACGATCCCACTGAGGTGAATGACTGAGGATATGTGGTAGAGGATGATGGCATGGTCGAATGGGTTGAATGTGACGAATGTGGCGGAGAGGTCCAGAAGGACAAGGAGGCAGAGGGAGTCTTGGACACAGATAGAGAGGACATCATTTGTGACTTTCACAAGCGCAGTCTCTATACTGTGGGCAGGGTGGAAACTGGACTGGAGGGGTTTGAAAAGTGAGTGGAAGGAGAGGTGGGTGCGGATTTGGTTGTCAACAATGTGTTTGAGTACTTTGGCAAGGAAGGGCAGGTTTGAAATAGCGCTCTACATTTATAGGGGGCCTTTCAAGTCAGGAGGACATCCCAAGGCACTGAACAGTCAGGTCGGGACTCGAGCAAGGGAGAGGGACAGGGAAGAGGGGAGGGAGAGAGTTGGGATGGGAGGGAGAGAGTTGGGAGGGTGGCAGAAGGCACAATAGAAGAGGAGGGTCTTGAGACCAGCCTTGAGGAGGCAAGGCAGGATGGGAGGCGAAGGGCCTGTGGGATGGAGTTCCAGGTATGGAGGCAGAGAGTCTGAAGGCCCATCACCTGATGGTAGGGCGGTTTGGGTGGGGGACATGGAACCCGCTGAACAGAGGGGCGTTCAGGTTGATAGGATGTCAGCAGGGTGGAGAAATAGGAGGGGGCAAGGCCACGAATGGCTGTGAAAGTGAGGACGAAGATCTTGAATTTGATTCTCTGGGGGATGGGGAGCTAATGGAGTTGGGTGAGGGAGGGAGTGATGTGGTCGCGGAGTTTGATGCAGGAGAGGACACAAGCTGCAGAGTTCTGGATGATCTGCAGCTTGTGAAGGGAAGAGACAGGAAGGCTGATGAAGAGGGAGTTTTCATAGTCGAGCCTCGATGTAACAAATGCTTTGACAAGGGTTTCAGCAGCCTGAGGGGTGAGGCAGTAGCGGAGTCTGGCAATGTCATGGAGATGGTGGAAGGTAGTGCTGGTCATGACATGGATGTGGGGGAGGAAGGACACTTCAGGGTCAAACGAGACACCCAGGTTCCTGACTGGCTTAGAGAGGTGGAGAGTGCAGCCTTGGATACTGATGCTGCCAGTGCTTGAGGTGCAGAGGAGCTGATGAAAGCCAATCAGGAGGGCCTCAGACTTGCAAACGTTCAACTGGAGAACATTGTCCCTTGTCCAGGACTCTATGTCAGACAGGCAGGCAATCAGGACACTGGTAATCCTGGAGTTGAGGGTGGAGGCAGAAAGGTAGAGTTGAGTGTCATCTGCATAAGGAAATTTACCACGTGTCTGTGGATGATGTCACCTAGGGAGAGCATATAGAGGGTGAAGAGGACCAAGGACAGAGCTCTGAGGAACACCGCATGAGATGGTGGGGGGGCTGGAGAAAAAAACGTTGGCAGACACAAAATGGATATGGTGTGAAAGATTGGATCTAAACCAGTCAACGACAGAACCTTGAAGGCAGAGGTGGGAGGAGAGGCTGTGGAGGAGGATTGAGTGGTCCATGCTATTGAATGCAATGGATAGGTCGGGGAGGATGAGGAGACAGAGGGAGCCCTGGTCACGAATGATCAGGATTGCATTTGTGACCTTGAAGAGCAGTTTCTGTGCTGTGAGCAGCACAGGATCTCGATTGGAGGGGCTTGTGGATGGAGTGGGATGACAGGAAGGAGTGAAGCAGGGAGGCAATGACTCTTTCAAGGACTTTTGACAGAAAAGGGAGGTTGGAGATGGGCTGGTAGCTTGAAAGCTGTGAAACGTCAAGGGAAGGTTTTTTAAGGATGGGGGCGATAGTGGCTGTTTTGAAGTGGGTGGAAACGGTGTCAGATGAAAGGGACAGGTTGATGAATATTCAAAGCAATACAATTTACATTCATGTAGGTAGCATTTCACAATGTGTGAATGTCTCAAAGTACTTGACACTGCTGGCTGGACATATGAACTGTATGTGGAGGTGGGTGTTTATATAAGCTCTTGTGTGTTTAACTTTGTGAGCTTAAGAAAGATGGATGTGACTTTTTTCATTGAAATTATTTAATAACAGATTGGATCACTTTGGTTCCCACTGAAGAAATAACATACAAATGTTATATAGTTGTTCCAGTACTCGGGCCCTAACTGTTCAGCAGCTTGGGACATCTTCCTAATATGAAAGACACTGTTTTAAAAAAAATGGTATTGTAGTATTACTGTACATATAATAATCACATCCATATAACAGAAGTAATCCTTCCATTTGATATAGCGCCTTATCGAGTCTTTGAGATCTCAATAGCTTCACAGAATATACTGTAAGTGTAGTGACTGTATATTTTGTGGGTGAAATGTGGTAACTAATTTTGCATAGTAGTAAATACGAGTGAATGGAAATCATGGACTGATTTTTAAAATTCCACTTTAAAGTAATTCACTGAAATAATGTGAAAAATGTGGAGGGGTATGTTATGTAGGTCTACGGTTGCAAAATACAGTCATGGAGCCTTACAGTTTTGTGGTTGGAGCACTTGCCTCACAAGCTGGGTGAGAATCCTGGGTGGGGTGAAATATTGGGTAAGTTTCCTTTCTCCACATACCTGTTTATCCAGCATTAAATGGAAACCCGGTTGTTACTCGATTGGTGGATCACTTTTCCAGGGGTAATAATCCCTAATTATTAATACTAAAGTATTACTAAAAAAAAGTGGTCACTCTATCTATTTGTAGGATATTGCTGTGTGCGATTGGCTGCCTCGTTTCGCTGGCGACGTGATGAAACGCTATATCAACTGCAAGGATTATCATTGTTATTACACTTTATAGTAAATCCCGTAAAACCCTTTGAGGCATCCTCCTGACGTGAATGTATGAAATCTAAGTATTATTACCAATTTGGTTCATTGCATAGGCTTCATTTGAATGTGCCGTTCTCACTCTGCTGTGTGTGTGTATGTGTGTGTGATGTGCTGTTGCCTTGGCTGCTTGAACAAGACCTAAAAATAGAGCGTCAGCACGTCACGCACAGGGACATTATGCAACCAAACAGCTTTGGCTGTATCCAAAAAAAACCTTTGATGGAAGGAAGTTTTTTCTTTTTCTTTAAATCAGTGTCGGTGAAATGTTTTAATGCAAATTGGGTTCAACAACAACATTGCATTTGCATAGTGCCTTTCACGTGGGGGAGACGTACCATCACCACCGCCACAACAAATCAATTTTTGCTGTTTTATTTTTTCACAAAAATCAACCACTGTACTGCACACCATCTGTTTCTTTTGCCAAAAGAAGTGAGGAGGAGGTTGTTGTTGTGAACATGACTTCATCGAACGGCATTGGCTACTGATGACTTCATTCTACAGCCAGCAGTGCCTCCACCCACAACACGCAGCCAGAAAAAGGGAGCTGCGTGCGCCCTCCAACCAAACGTGCTCGGGGTGCGGCGTGACGCAACAATGGGTTGTTTGCTCAAAGCCGTCCAATCGATGCCTGAGCTCGGGGCTCGGTTGCCAATGAGAGAGCGGAGAGAGGGTCCTGGAGGGGGGGGGGGGGGGAGGCGAGTGCAGCGCCCCTCCGCCTCGTGTTAGTTATTGGAGTGGGTGGAGCGATATCAATTTAAGGCGTGCGAAGTTAATACTGTATTTCCGGTCGGTCGGTCAGGGTGGAAAAAAAATACACACGCTGTGTATATATACACACGCACACGCACACACACGCGCGCACGCGCAGTTCATGACTGTGTGGTTGGCTCGTCATTGCGCCCGCCCGAGCACTGCGCGAGCGACATCTCTATGGATTGAACGTCAAGCAGCGACTGCGACGAGCTCTCTTGGTTCTGCTCTCCCTTTTTATTTCTTGTTCCTCCTCCGCCATTTTCTTTACACGATTGCGCGTGTATATGTATGTGTGTGTAAATACACTGATTTCACTCATCTCTCTGGTGGTCTGGAGAGACTAGAGGGAGGTTTTTTTTTGGGGGGTGGGGGGGGTGGGGGGGGAGAGAAAGGGGGAAAAGGGATTAAAGGAAAGGAGGCATTGGATTTTTGTTTCTTTTCAACTCACCGACCGCGATAACAAACATAACAAAATGTCCGAAAATGCCCGCTCAGAGGTAGAGGCGCCGAGGAGCCAAACCGTGTGAAGGAATCGTGTTTTTTTTTAAAACAAATATTTTTTATTATATATATATAGAGAGAGAGAGGTATACATAGATCATTGACCTTTAACTCGAAAAAAAAACACAAGGACACATCCAAGAGAAAAATATATTTTTTATTAAGTTTTTTTTTGCTTGCTGCTTTTCCCCTCCTCCTCCTTGTTTGCTCTCCTCGGGCGACATCGGCCAGTCACTGTTCCTGAGAGAAAAGACGTACAGAAGGAGAGAGACGTAAGTACTGGTGGCTGTTCTAATGTCTGGAAAAGTCAGGTTAACGAGGGTGGGGGGTGTCCTCTGTTTCTCTCCCCCGCTCTCCCCCCTCCACCTGACCTCCCGCCTCCTCTCCCCACCCATGTACCCTCCCACCTACTCCCCTACCCCCCCCACCCCCCGCGTTCCCTCCTGCCTTCTCTCTCTAACCCCCTCCCCCCCCCCCCGTTCCCTCCCACCTCCTCCCCTGTTTCCTCATGCCTCCTCCTCCCCTCCCGCCTCCTCCTTCCCCCCCACCCCCGTTCCATCCTGCCTCCTCCTCTCCCCCCCACCCCCGTTCCCTCCCCACCCACCCCCGTTACATCCCGCCTCCTCCTCCCCCCCCCCCCCCCCCCCCGTTCCCCCCCCACCCATTCCCACCTCGTTACCCCCACCTCTTCCCCTCCCATTCCCTCCCTCCCGCCTCCTCCGTTCCCTCCCCCACCCGCCGTTCCCTCGCTCCCCCACTCGTCGTTCCCTCCCCCCCACCCGTCGTTCCCTCCACCCCTGTTCCCTCCCTACCCACCCCCGCCCCCGTTCCCTCCGCCCCTTCCCCCCTCGTTCCCGCCCCTCCCCCCTCGTTCCCGCCCCTCCCCCCCTTTCCCTCCCTCCCCCCACGTTGCCTCCCTTCCCCCCACGTTGCCTCCCTTCCCCCCTCCCGCCCCGTCCCCCCTCCCGTTCCCTCCCTCCCGCCCCTTCCCCCCCGTTCCCTCCCCCCCGCCCCTTCCCCCCCGTTCCCTCCCCCCCGCCCCTTCCCCCCCGTTCCCTCCCCCCCGCCCCTTCCCCCCGCCCCTTCCCCCCCGTTCCCTCCCTCCCGCCCCTTCCCCCCCGTTCCCTCCCTCCCGCCCCTTCCCCCCGTTCCCTCCCTCCCGCCCCTTCCCCCCCGTTCCCTCCCTCCCGCCCCTTCCCCCCCGTTCCCTCCCTCCCGCCCCTTCCCCTCCCTCCCGCCCCTTCCCCCCCCCCGTTCCCTCCCTCCCGCCCCTTCCCCTCCCTCCCGCCCCTTCCCCTCCCTCCCGCCCCTTCCCCCCCCCCCGTTCCCTCCCTCCCGCCCCTTTCCCCCCCCCCCCGTTCCCTCCCTCCCGCCCCTTCCTCCCCCCCCCGTTCCCTCCCTCCCGCCCCTTCCCCCCCCCCGTTCCCTCCCTCCCGCCCCTTCCCCCCCCCCGTTCCCTCCCTCCCGCCCCTTCCCCCCCCCCGTTCCCTCCCTCCCGCCCCTTCCCCCCCCCATTCCCTCCCTCCCGCCTCCTCCTCCCCCCCTCCCCCCGTTCCATCCTGCCTCCTCCTCCCCCCCACCCCGTTCCCTCCCCACCCATTCCCGTCTCGTTACCCCCACCTCTTCCTCTCCCATTCCCTCCCTCCCGCCTACTCCGTTCCCTCCACCACCCGCCGTTCCCTCGCTCCCCCACCCGTCGTTCCCTCCCCCCCACCCGTCGTTCCCTCCCCCCCACCCCTGTTCCCTCCCTACCCACCCCCGCCCCCGTTCCCTCCGCCCCTTCCCCCCTCGTTCCCGCCCCTCCCCCCTCGTTCCCGCCCCTCCCCCCCTTTCCCTCCCTTCCCCCCCCTTTCCCTCCCTTCCCCCCACGTTGCCTCCCTTCCCCCCACGTTGCCTCCCTTCCCCCCACGTTGCCTCCCTTCCCCCCTCCCGCCCCGTCCCCCCTCCCGTTCCCTCCCTCCCGCCCCTTCCCCCCCGTTCCCTCCCTCCCGCCCCTTCCCCTCCCTCCCGCCCCTTCCCCCCCCCCCATTCCCTCCCTCCCGCCCCTCCCCCCCCCCCCCCTTCCCCCCCCCCCCCTTCCCCCCCCCCCTTCCCCCCCCCCATTCCCTCCCTCCCGCCCCTCTTCCCCCCCCCCATTCCCCCCCTCCCGTCGCCTCCCCCCAATTCCCTCCTGCCACCTCCCTGATCCTGCCCACTGCTTGACTCCGGCCACCCACCCCTGCCGCCTCTAAACGCCTCCCCCCTCCGCCCTGCCTAATCCCGTCCCCAGCCTTCTGACCCTGACCACCCAACCCTCCGCCTGAACTCAATGCCGCCTCAACTCAATGCTGTCTCTAACCTCCTCCCTAACCTTCTCCTTTGAGTACTCCACCTACTTTGAGTATTTATTTCAGAGAAGCATTGACTTCTCCCACCAAACATGTCACACTTAATGGGGAGATTGTTTTTCATTGGTTTATTGGTTGTGCGGAACTACAGACTTAGGTATCAATTGAAATGACAGCAAGTGGCCTGGTCTTCACTGGCAAGAAGATCAGATAGTGGGAATGGAAGCAGCATGTTGGAGAGGAATGTCAATTCTTGTTCTTTGTGTGCATTGTATCTGTCCCCTATCTTGCTCCTGTTAGATGCTTGGAAGGATGGAATTGGTTTTTAAAGGAGGAAGGGAGTGGGAGGGGGTATGGCAGAGGGACTGAGGATGGCGTTTGAGAGGGTGAGAGCAGAGAGGCTGAAGGCCTGACCTCCGAATGAGTAGGTTATACACTGGCACATTTTTCGTGTTGGTTGGGGACTTATTCATTTTGGTTTAACAAGGTGACCTACTTTGTCGTACTTGTAAAAGTGACTATTCAACTTCATTGCAATTTTAGTGGTGTGTCTTTTGTCGAACCCGAAACCACATAACGTGTAGTTGTGGGCTGGGCAGAGATAACAACACATTTTGTTTTGATTGATGAATTGCTACTTTTGCATATATAATCTACCTCCCCCCCACCCCACCCCACCCCACCACCCAAAAAAGGATTTAACTTCAGTCATCTGTTGTTGGGTCAGTAGCTTCAGTGATTGGTGTATTAATACTAATTATCATAAAATATATGTTGTCCTGTGCGTGCAACTTATCAGTCATTATTTCCCTTCTCCACACCAAGATATTTAATTAGTTTCAATACAGCTGATCCTATATACAGCAAGTGTTATGTTTTTTATTTAATTATTTGTCTTCTACGTTTGACTTTTTAATTTTTTTTAGCAAGTTGTTTCTAGAGTACTTATTGGGATTGTCAAAAGGATTCCTTTTATGTCATGATATGCCATCATCACACAAATAAGTCACATATTTTAATGACTCAGTCGCTAATTGAGTACATTTATAAATAGTGTTGCCACCTTTTGCCAAAGTTCAAAACCAGACAGATTCCCTGGTTGCAGCCGCTATTTTTAATGGCATACTTCAAAGAGACTGCTGTGGATGGCACGAAATGCTGCAACACTCGCAAGTTTCAAATATCTGGCAAGCAATCAAAGGCTGCACCATTGGAGTGCTACTCTGGAGATTGGGAGGAACTTAGATCCCTCTTGCATGGTAATCTTGTAGGACACAAAAATGGCACTACAAACTTGACTGCAAACCTATAATAATGAAGGAATGAACCAGGGAGTTACCATTCTCTCCGTGACTCCCTGGTTCATTCCTTCCATCAGCACCAATAGTTGCTCTCCTTCCCCGGGTACCTTCCCATGTCAGTACAGGAGGCCCTTTCATCTCAGACCACTGTCTAAGGCCCCAAGCACAGTTTTCATGTGGTACAGCATTTTACATTTACTACCACTAACGTAGTGCACTGCATTTGTTACTCACGTTGTGTTCTTCTCTACTTTGGGGAGACCAAATGCAGATTGGTCTTCTGTGACCACCTGTTCTTTTGCAGTTTCCCCCCCACTTTGTTTTACATTATTAACACCTCTTCTCTCCAGTTTTGTTGCAACCCCCTACACCACCCCCTCCCTAATTTGTTTTATACCATTAACACATCTTTAACCCACAATCTCTGTTCTGCACCATATTTTCTCCTTTGTCTTCCTTGCCCTGTCTCCCTCCACTTTGTTAGTCCTTAAAAGCATCTCCCTCCCAACCTGTCCCAGTTCTGAAGAAGGGCCGTGGACCCAAAATGTTTCCTCACTTTCCTTTCTCTAAAGATGCTCTCTGACCTGCTGAGTGTTCCCAATGATTTCTGTTTTTGTTTCATAATAATCTTTACATTTGAATTAGTGTATTCAAGACATCTCAAAAAACTTCACAGAATATACTATAAAGTGAATTCACTGTATATTTTGTGGGTGATAGTCGTGGATTGAGTGACTATAATTTTTTAAAAAATAATTATTTTGAAGGAATTATCCCTGGAAAAGCGATCATCCAATTGACTAACAACTGGATTCCTATATTTTACTGCTATGTAAACAGACGAGTGTGGAGTAAGCAACGTTTTGCCCTGTTGGGAATCGAACCCAGTGTGAGGCAAATGGTCTAACCACTAAGCTACAGGACCACTTACTTCTTGGAAGTAAGTGAAGAAATCAGACAGTTATTTGAAAGACTGGGCCTTTGGTGTGGGTGGTTTATATTTTAAAGATTTTAAGGGAGATTCAAAAGTGCACTGTTTTTAAAAACTGGTTGGGTGATTATCTAAATTCTAGAATTACCTGATCATCACTGGACCTAAACATGGCCCCAAGTAGAGATGTTTTGTATGGAGTGGATTGATTGTATCTGTTTTCTGAAAAGGGCTGTGCTATTGTAACATATATTCCAAATGTTTGTGTTTAAGACTGCTTATTAGAATTATCTTCTCCAGCTTACCTGGACCAATTCAAGAACAGAAGGCTGCTCCAATTTAACAATCCTTACCCATGGTTGCTGGTGACATCATTTATTTTATGTAGGTCCCTGTCAAGAAACTAAAAATGAATATGTTCTACATTATTTTAAGGATACTTACAAAATGTATTGCTAGCCAAACCATATATTTATTGTTGGCGAATGCTTTGACAGACTAATTGATTTTTCGTTTGTCAAAGCCATGGATATTTACCTAACTTTAACACGTGCCCACGTTATAATATCATTTAGAAAAGTGAGTGCAGCCTGCTGTCTTGGGAGGCTTGCTAATTGTGTAATCATGAAGATATACTGTTTTGTAGCAGCCTTCTGTACCCTCCAGTGATCTGATTAGTGAGTCCTGTAGCTCAGTGCTAAGAGGACTCGCCTTACAAGTGAGAAACCTGGATTTGATTCCAGGCAGGGCAAAACCTTGGGCAAGTTTCATTGCTTCACACGCCTAATAATAAACCCTTCAAAAAAAATAATAAATTGGTCATTTAACATTGAATGTAACGTGTCTAAATTCGCGGATGACACTAGCAGAGTGAGCTCTGAGGATGATGCAAAAAGATTGCAACAAGATATAGATAGGCTAGGGGAGTGGGCAGGTAGGTGGCAGATGGAATTTAATGTTAGCAAGTGTGAAATTATTCACCTAGGTAGCAAGAATAAAAGAATAGATTATTTTCTAGAGGGGAAGAAGTTAGATAGTGTTAGTATTCAAAGGGATTTGGGTGTCCTTGTACACCAGTCCCAAAAAGTTAGTTTGTAGGTGCAGCAAGCAACTAAGAAAGCGAACGACATGCTAGCGTTCATTTCAAAAGGTTTAGAGTACAAGAGTAGGGAAGTCTTGCTGCAGCTGTATAGGGCTCTGGTGAGACCGCACCTAGAGTGTTGTGTGCAGTTTTGGTCTCCTTATTTAAAAAAGGACATACTTGCCTTAGAGGGGGTGCAGCATAGATTCACTAGGTTAGTTCCTGGGATGAGGGGACTGACCTACGAGGATAGGTTGAATAAACTAGGGCTGTATTCTCTAGAGTACAGAAGAATTAGGGGGGATCTTATTGAAACATATAAGATTCTTAAAGGGCTGGATAAAGTAGGCACGGAGGGACTGTTTCCCCTGGTAGGAGAATCTATAACCAGGAGTCACAGTCTTAAAATTAAGGGTCAGCCTTTTAGAACAGAGTTGAGGAAACATTTCTTCACTCAGAAGGTAGTGAATTTATAGAATTCATTACCCCAGAAGGCTGTAGATGCTCAGTCCTTGAACATTTTCAAGGCTGAAACTGATAGATTTTTGAAAAATAGAGGGATTAGGGGATATAGGGATAGGGCAGGTAATCAAAGTTAGGTGAGAAGATCAGCCATGATCTTGTTGAATGGAGGACCAGGCTCGAAGGGCCGAATGGCCTATTCCTACTCCTAATTCTTATGTTTTTAAATCCACAACAGTTTGTGGAACACTTGTGGAACAATTGGCTGCTACATTTCACCCACAAATATAGTCTATTCACTTTACAGTATATTCTATGAAGTGTTTTGAGACGTCTAGAAGATGTGAAAAGCACTATGATAAATGCAAGTATTATTACACCGCTCCTGTATCTCGGCACAAATGATGGTCATATTTATAATTTAGACCATATGCATCTGGAAAGATGTAACCTATATTCTGGTTCTGGTCTCCTCCTTGTCCCCTGACTTATCCTCTCCACCATCGACGGCCTTGCCTTCATCCACTACACCTCCGAAGCTCTGGAACTCCATTCGTCACTCCGTTCGCCTCGCCCCCTCTCTTCCTAGTTTCAGTCCTCAGCTAAAAACCTTTTTTTTCGACCATGCCTTTGGTCACCTTTTTCCCCCTGCCCCTGGCTCGGCCCCGGCATCTATTATTGTGAAGCGTTCTGAGACGCTGCCCGGCGTGGATGACGCTATATAAATCGAAGTTGTTGTTATATTTCCTTCATCATCGTGGTGCAATCCATACCTTTTACCATCAACAGGCTTTTGGGCTACTTCAAAATCTTTCCATAATGAATCCCAAGACTTTTGAGACCTTTCTCATGGAATCCTGCCTACTGGTAACTGTTATCCTTAGTACTTCTACTTATGAGCCAAATAATTGCTTCTGACGAGGAAGACAGTGGTGAAAGACACAAGACTAGTCTAAAACCCAATCTTTATTGTTTGGCCAGTTTGTCCATAGAATAAAACAACTGTTTGAAATTGGTGGTGATTATCTCACACCACATCCTGCTTGCTGAATTTGAAGATTGGAGAGTTGTGAGAAAAGACAGAAACATCTACAGAAGTCTAGCTCGGGAAGAGTGGTAGAGGTAATGAAAGCAGATGTAACCCAGTTATCACAATCATTCCAGACTCAGTTTTCTCCTTCTGAGTCCCTTCCATTAAATCTAAAACCAGTGAAACTTTGGGACTCCCATCCTCATTACAATCTGGCATTTTCTTGAAGTGGAAGAAAATTTATATTTTATATTTCCTGCTTCTGACCTGGTCCTTCTTACTTATAATTAAAAAAAATTAGCATGACCTTTTCTTATATCAACAGAGCTCTTCAGAACTTGAGCCACTCACTGCCTTTTTATATGGAATCTGAAATGTTGAAGGATTTTACTTTGCTATATTTTAAAAGTCCTATTTCGATTTGAAACATGTATCATGAATAAAAACTGCAGTTTATTCAAGAATGTCCTGGAACATTGTCAAAATGCAGGAACTCAAACACCTCCCACAAATAAATATCTGTTATGTCTTATTTTTAAATTTGACCTTTGAATGCTTTATTAAAATGAAAGGGTCTGTCTTTAATCTTAACACAGCAAGTATCAGGATTTTGTAATTGTAATGATTGTGTTTGAACTCCGTGACTTTAGAAAGTCGAATCTTTGTTTGAGCCATGGCCCTCAATACTTTAGATTTGTGACACTATTTCTGACCTACTGCCAACTACAAATAACCACATATATCCTACACAGAATTTTTAATGCTGCACTCTAAACCACATGAAAGCCAACTGAAAGAAAGTAACAAAGGCTTAGTAGTTCTGGTACAAAAAGGCTGCTTTAATGCCCGATGTTGGCCTGCAGTCTCCTTGAATGTAGCTGGATAGCTTTCAACCTTTCATTGGTCATATTAACTCCTCTCATTGAGTTCTTGGATCAAGTTTTCCATAAAGAATAAAAACAACAACAAGATAGCATTATTGTACTTGTATAGCGCCTTTCACGTCCGGAGGATGACCCAAGATGCTGAACAGCATTGTTTTAGATCCGAGCTGGGGACAGGGAGGGATTTGGAATGACCGGTAGAACTGTCAAAGAGGAGTGGCTTGAGACGGGACTTGAAGGAGGCCAGGGTGAGGCGGAGGGACTGCGTTACAGAGGTTGGGGGCAGAGTGGCTATAGGAGCGGGTGGGGCAGGGGAATTGAAGCAGGCTGGAGTCAAAGTGAGTTTTCATCACAGGTGACCATTTTGGTGAGGGTGAATGGCTTTCCAAGTGTGGCAAGATCCATACATGTTGTCTCCTTGAAAAATTTGCTCGAATATAGGTGACACTGTTTCTGACTCCTTGAGGAATACTTATAGGTAATGGGCCCTTTTTATGAAGTTCATGCAAGTGCTCAATGCATGCCCAATTTATTGACTTGCTGCATAGTTTGAAATTTTAATATTGAATTTTGAAATGCATTTGAGAATAAAGTTCTCATTATACACACAATAAATTTAGAGTTGGAGAAGAGCCTGGTTGATGAATATGATGGAGAATATGATGACAGGTACATATTGAAATCTAGAGTCTTACAGTGTTTATCCATAGGAATGTATTGTGCACAATGTTGAATTATTTTTCATAGCAAAAAATCTAAATCTACAAAATGCTACAAATTTATGGAATTGTCCAAACTTATGTAAGGGAGTTTTAAGTTTTGTACATGGAAATATTTTCCTTGCTTGCATCAAGAGAAATCCAGTAGTTGGCCCATTTCACACAGGTTTAAGATGGATTGATGGCAAGTATGAAGGACTTGATAAAATCCATGATACGGAAAGGAAGCTACTGTTGCAAAAAAGAGCGATTTGTATGAGGAATATAAATTTTAACTATAAAACTATAAATATAGTTTGATAAATTTTATATATAAAACTATATAACAACAACAAAATTACATTTAGGAGGACGTTCCAAGGCGCTGGAACGGTAGAGGACACAGGTTGCAGAATTCTCGATTATCTGTGGCCGTGGAGGGAGAAATTGGGAAGGCAGATCAGCAAGGTATTTGCATAAACAAGCCAGGATGCAATGAAGGCGTGGATGAGGGTTTCAGCTGCTTTGGGGTGAGATAATGGCGGAGTCGGGAAATGTTGCAGAGGTGGGGAAAGACAGAGTGAGTCATTGCTTGGATGTGAGGGAGGAAAGACAGTTGAGGGTCGAACAAGACACCTAGGTTCCTGACTGGCTTGGTGAGGTTGAATGCAACTGTGGAGGTTGATGCAGCCAGCGCCTGATGTAAGAAGGCGCTGGCGCGAGCCAATCAGTAGGGCCTCGATCTTGTTGACATTCAACTGTAGAAAGTTAGCTCTCATCCAGGATGTCTGACCGACAGTCTGTCAGAACAGTGGTAGTCCTGGAGTTGAGGGTAGAGGCAGAGAGATAGAGTTGGGTGTCATCAGCATACATGTGGAAGTTAACCCCATGTGTGCAGATGATGTCACCAAGTGGGAGCATATAGATGTTGAAAAGGAGGGGGCCAAGGACAGAGCCCTAGGGGACGCCACAGGCGACAGTGCGGGGGCCGGAAGAGAAACCTTTGGTGGAAACAGGCAAGGGCAGGCCTGCGGAGATTGAGGAGAGAGGAGGTGTAGGAGGATGGAATGGTTGACAGAATTTCATGAATATGGAACAGTTCAGTTGAACTAGCTGGAGCGCAATTGATTGTTTGATGATGTAAAACAGTGACTTGGTGTAATATATTACCATTAAATGTTAAGGTGATCTTCAATTTGTTAATGTGTATTTTGGGACATTGGATTTGAAGGTGTGGAGAGATCAGCAGCGAGTATGGTTGGGGGTGAGGGTTAGCAGAGGAGGAAACTCTGGCATTTGGTGAGACTGATGGCTGCGAGAGAATTCAGGGTTTTTCTCCTTTGTGAATTTGTTATTGTTATTGTTTAAGGCCCCAGTTTTTACGTTACATTGTAAGGGGAGGCGATGAGAGAACACAATGTGTTTTGGAAAAATGTCTTGTCTCAGCCGTGTCATCTCATTTATGGCCTTCAACTTGTATTATTATTTCGGGGCACTCCTCAAAATATATATTAGAAACCGCTTCTGACTTTAACCTCTCAAATATTGGTCATGCAGATATAAGGTGGACATTATTAATAACAGAACAATCCCATTCCCCAACTTTTAAATTAAAATTAGAGTGTAACAGAGTAACAAACAATATTCAAGGCTATTGAAACATTTGAAAGAACAAACAAAACCAAAGCAGTTCATATAGTCATCTTCCATATACAGTACTTTTGTTGTTTCGTGTTTCTAGCCTTACATTTTTCTATAACTTCTTTATATTGTCTATAATTTCTTTCTTGGAGTTTGAATCATTTGTTTCCACTTCGATTATACCAGGAAGTATTGTCTGAATTTTTTTTTCCAGGTTTATTATATTCTTTCTCAATATAAGATTGTGGGAATTCCATGGGTCTCTGTAACATTGAAAACATTGATTATGTTTACATATTTTATATCTCATTTTGATTATTACAGTGCACTTAGACTAGTAAGTAAGTGATTCCAATGGTGCTTCCTGATCAGGTATTAAGTGATATTTGTGGTGTTTCTTGCAGCAACATGGAATTTTGTTTCCTACACCTTGCTTTTACCACGATCCCACTGATCCCTCTTTTACGTGGTTTCCCTGTTCAAGCCTTTGAGTCACCATTTATTTCATTCTTTAGGAATGATGGTTTCTGTACTGAGTTAGAACAATTTTGTGTCTTTGCAGTGCTTTCAAAGTGCAAAATCTTTGTTGAACTGGTTTGAGTAGTCTGGGATATTCTTGATGCTAACACTTGATGTAAGGTAGAAATACAAAACAATCTGTTAGACTGAGGGTTTTCATATTAATGTCAGTTTCTCCACTCTGAAGAAAATAAAATGAGGCTCTCTAAAATTATTTTGTCTAAAACATGATAATGATTAGCATTTTTCAATTGTGATTAGTAATAAACCCAGCCATATTTAGTTGATATATGCTTCCTTGCTACTTATTTGGAAAATCTTTATCAATTGTAACACTGGAAATGATTCCTGCCAAATGAGTTACGCTGATGAGATTTTATTGATGAAAGTTTGTTGTTGATTTCTTAGATGGCATTGGTGACGTAGGGAAATTAATTTTGTGCTTCTCAATTTTTTGTTAGTTTTTCTCCATTCATAAATAAATTTCTCACTAGCATTTGGGAAGAGAAGCTAATTATTTTTTATACAATTTACAATGATAGTAGATATTTTCTTTATATAAATTTTGGAATTTGATGCGATTAAAATCAGATTTTTTTAGTGTGACTAGAACTGAGGCTGATGCATACTTACTATCGATACTTATTTATTCGTGCAGTATATCATATCTCTTATCTTCCCACATTGATGCTTAACTTTCCCATGGAAGGATATTAGTTAAAAATCGACAATTCCTGGCAGGTATTTTTCCACCCCTCTTCTATAGCCCAGAGGATGAGCCAAATGTAATGGTTGCTCAATTCCTCCACTGGCTATGATCAACTAACACAGTGTAGAATAGAAATGTCACCTGGGACTTGTACATGATCCTGATTTACACAAGTAAATTTCATGAAATGTTCCAATATGCAGTAGAAGCCCATTTATCCGTCACCCTCGGGACCTGGCCAGTCCCGGTTAAAGCGCCTGCCGGATATTCGGCAGGAAACCGAACGCAAAAAAAATTACATTTTTTTAATTACATTTTTTAAAACAGCATATGATTAAATTAAAACTAAATAGACTAATAGACTAGACTAAATAATCATTTATATGATAATATAATATATGAATAATAATTATAATCATTTTACACACAGTGACCAGGCAGTTCAGAAAGATCTTTAAACTAGTGCAAAAATTACACGTTTGAATGATACTGTTCTCATTGGGGGCAGAAGAGAGGAAAGCTTGTTTTATTGAGAAAGCAGAGAGTGAGAGGCGGCCACTCAGTTCACTTAACTTTCTTTCCAAAAAGCCTTGCGATGCCTGTGTGTGTGTGCACTAGGGAACGGCGATGTATCGGTTTTTCGATTAAACCCGATATGATTTTCAGATCGGTATGCCGATATGGTGATTCTAAAAAAAACGTTATATCGAGAGATTCGATTTTAAAAATATACATCGTTATATTTTTAATATCGTTCCTGGCAATATATCAATATTGTTGGTATTATCAGTGTAATGCGATCTTTTCCAGCTTACCTTGTCGCCGGCATTGCAACCTCCTAGACCTAGAGCATGGAATGCGCGTACATTCGGTGCGCGCGCACAATTAACGGGCGCGCTCAATCGGATGCGCGCGCACACTTTACTGTGTATACTCGACGTGAGTCGTGGCGTCTTAACAAAGTCGCATCGCTGAAAATTGTAGTTTGAAAATTTACCTTTCTCATCATGGGGAAAAGAAGCCCCGTATGGGACTACTTTGAAAACAAAAAGTAATGGTGTGTATAGATGTACAGTTTGCAAGGTCTTGGTTAAGACATCTGATTCGAGCACGAGCAACCTGCGACAACACATTAAGCAGCACCACCCCGCCCAGCACGCTGCCCTCAGAGCGAAATCATTGTCGACAACAGAACGAAGTCGAACCAGCGCTTCGGAGAAAGCGACAGGTAGTGGGGCCAGTGCAGCTCAAACAATTCCTGCTTTATTTAAGAGGAGAACATTGTACCAGAGAGGGGACACAAAGTGGCAAAGTATCACGAACGCTGTCACTTTTTGCATAGCAAAGGAGAGCTTGCCAATGGCGAAGGACATTAATTCAGACTTCAGACTACATAAAAATAAGTGGCATTTTGAGGCTGTAAGTGTTATTTTTGTGTGTGAGAGAGTTAGAAGCCAGATTATCACTGCTTTTATGTGTGTGTCTAGTCAGATTATCACTGCTTTTATGTGTGTGTCTAGTCAGACACACACATAGAAACAGTGATAATCTGGCTTCTAACTCTTAACAGTCAGACTGTCTGCCTC
The DNA here is from genome assembly GCA_035084275.1 of Hydrolagus colliei. NCBI lineage: Eukaryota > Metazoa > Chordata > Chondrichthyes > Chimaeriformes > Chimaeridae > Hydrolagus > Hydrolagus colliei. Next base: position 92,479,903 of record CM068744.1, on the reverse strand, counting down.
TCTCTTTTCTATTGTAATAGATCTCATTTACACGTGAACATTACATGCTAGTTTCAAGCAAGAAATCGAGGAGAATAAATCTCTAGATTTTGTTTTTGGTGTGTGTGTGTTCTATTTTGTGTTTCGAGATGGAGGGAGAGAAGGAGAGGGGGAAAGTTGGGAGAGAAGAAGAGAGGAAGAGAGGAGAGGGAGGGAGAGAATGAGAGGGGGAAAGGAGGGAGAGAAGGAGCGAGGGGAAAGGAGGGAGAGAAGGAGAGAGGGGAGGGAGGGAGGGAGAGAAGGAGAGGGGGAAAGTTGGGAGAGAAGGAGAGAGGAAGAGAGAAGAGGGAGGGAGAGAAGGAGAGGGTGAAAGGAGGGAGAGAAGGAGCGAGGGGAAAGGAGGGAGAGGGAGGGAGGGAGAGAAGGAGAGGGGGAAAGGAGGGAGAGAAGGAGCGAGGGGAAAGGAGGGAGAGAAGGAGAGAGAGGAGGGAGGGAGAGGGGGAAAGTTGGGAGAGAAGGAGAGAGGAAGAGAGGAGAGGGAGGGAGAGAAAGAGGGGGAAAGGAGGGAGAGAAGGAGAGAGGGGAGGGAGAGAAGGAGAGAGGGGAGGGAGGGAGGGAGGGAGAGAAGGAGAGAGGGGAGGGAGAGAAGGAGAGGGGGAAAGGAGGGAGAGGAGACAGGGAGGAGGGAGAGGAGAGAGGGAGAGTGGAGGGGGAAGGAGAGAAGGAGAGGGGAAAGGAGGGAGAGAAGGGGAGAGGAGGGAGAGAGCAAACAACATCGTATAATTCAACAGACCTTGACACCAACATTACAAACTTTCTGGACCTAGAGCACGCATTTTGAAATGTGCGTGCACCGCGACTGCGCGCGCATCGTCAGTGCGGATGCACCGTCAATGCGCGCGCACCGCGACTGAGCGCTCACCATAAATGCGCGCGCGCCATCAATGCACGCGCACTTCGAATGCACGCGCATGCGCAGTATAAAAACTCGATAGATCGGTTTAAGCAGGTATGAGCAAACCGATATATCCATATCCGGAAAAATCCCATATCGCCGTTCCCTGGTGTGCACTAACTTGAAACATTGCACTCTGTAAAACGAGCATTGCAGGGATGAGTCTGTTTTATTAAAATAAAAGCGAATGAATTGATCTGCAAGCTTTGCTCAGGGTGGTTGTGTGTTTTGCCGTTTTGTGGCTAAATTAAATCTGAATTAATCAACTCTGCCTCTCAAAGAGTGCATTGCTTTACAATACTGGCAGCATTCTGAGCTAGCGCCACCATCAGGCACCTAGTAGCAGCATTCCAAAATACTGACGCAACACAAAACACCAAAAAAATGCATTTTTCTGGATAAATTCTGGTTTATCGAATGTGGACCTTTTTTTTGTGGTGCCGGTTATACGGAAGTTACGGTTCATCGGGTCACGGATAAATGGGCTTCTACTGTACTATTAAAGCTTCATGTGTCAAGTGATACATAATAAAAAAGTTTTAAACATGAATCTCTATAAATCATAGCTTTATACTATGCATACAACACTGATGCTAAAATACTGAGTTTAAATATTCGATTAGCACAATGTTATTTTGACTTTAGTTTTGTTGAAACATTCAAAAATGTCATCTGTCAGGTAAACAAAATCTTACACACCATCTTTTATTGGAATCTATTATTTGGGAAAGAAAACTAATGTCTTGGTTGCTGAACATAATCTCCAGATTCAGGTTTACATTCAGAGGGAAGCAAATAATATACCAGCTGATGCTTGTTATGGATTGCAGTGGATGAGTCATCGCAGAGATTTTATTCCTCTTGACTCTTTCAGTGCTGAAAGTCATGGAGGTTACAGCCATTTAAGATTTAAATTGAGCCTTACTTTGGGGTAGCTTTAGTTTGAGGAAACCTGAGAGCCTTGGAAGTAAAGGTGAGCCTTAGAAGTAAAGCTACAACCTTTTTAAAAAAAAAATTAAATATCAGTAATGCTGGGTTATTCTTCCCAATCGTTCAAAAGCTGCATCTGGAATTTTAAAAATGCTAAACTAGGTCATCTGGTTCATATAGTTCCACCCACTAGTATTACATAATTTTTGTACCCTGCCCTCTGTCCTTCTTGAATCATTAATTTTTCTCAACGTAAGCCTTGATCTGATTATATAGATCCATCTGAACCTGAAGACAGAGGCCTGCTCTCTGTCTTAGTCATTCACGTATGTCATTTAGTTTTGAATGTCAACAAGACAGAGGCCCCATTGATTGGGTTGCGCCAGCGCCTTCATGCATCAGGTGCTGGCAGCATCAACTTCCATGGTTGCTCACTCGACCTCTCCAAGCCAGTCCGGAACCTAGGTGTCTTGTTCGACCCTCAACTGTCTTTCCTCCCCACATCCAAGCAATGACTTGCTCTGCCTTTCCCCATTTCCACAACAATGCCTGACTCCACCTCACCCCCAAAGCCACTGAAACCTTCATCCCGGCTCAACTATGCAAATGCACTGCTTGTTGCCCTTCCCAATTCATCCCTCCACAGGCTGCAGATAATCCAGAACTCTGCGGCCCATGTCCTCTACCGTTCTAAACTCTGTGACCCCATCTGCCCCATCCTCACCCGACTCCATTGGCTCCCCATCACTCAGAGGATCCAATTCAAGATCCTGGTCCTCACATTCAAAGCCCTCCACAACCTTGCCCCACCCTACATCTGTGACCTTCTAACCCCTTGCCAACCTGCCCGCCCCCTCCGCTCAGTAGGCTCTGGCCTGATCCATGTCCTCCGACCCATCCGCCCCAGCCACCATTGGTAGTCAAGCCTTTAACCACTCCTTCCCCAACCTCTGGAACTCCATCCCGCAGTCCTCCTCCTCTCCCACTCCCTGGCCTCCTTCAAGTCCCGCCTCAATACTCTTTCTTCGATGGTCCCATTGGCATCTCCTAATCCCCCACCTTTCCCTCCAGTCTCCCCGTACCTGACCCCAGCTTGTGTCTGAAATAATGACTGTCCAGCGCCTTGGGCCGTCCTGACGTGAAAGGCGCTATACAAGTGTAATTTTGTTGTTGGTGGTGGCATTTTGGAGTGATTAACAATGGCAGACCTTGACTCCAAGGTGAGGAGAGAGGTAGATGACCATAGGAATGATCAAAGTGGAAGGTCTTCAGTGTGATCTAAAGATGTGGAAAGGAGGAGGCAAGGAGAGGAATTGAGGCAGAGCGATCTGTAGTTATGGAGTCCATTGGTTGAAGCACAGCTGCCGAAGGTGGAGAAGAGGGGCCCGAAAGATGTGCAGAGATGAATGTGCTGGGCAGACGAGTGGAATGTAAGCAGGTCGGAGGTGGTAGGTACCAGACCATGAAGTGATTTGCATGTGATTGTGAGGATCTTGAAATCGATCCATTCAGCAATAGGGAGCCAGTGGAGCTGGGCAAGAACAGGTACCCTGCCCCAACCGTGATCGTTTCAACCGCAGATTTCATGTATCCATGGTTTTCTCTCTGTGACACCTTTACCAACCGCAGCAGTGAATTTTGCATATCCATGGGTTTTAACACCCAACACTAACGTTTGGCGCTAGGACCCAGTTGCATTAACCAGCCACAATGTTGCTTTGTGCTAGCGTTTGGCACTAGGTCCCAGTTGCGATGTCGCAATCAACCAGCCACGATGTTGCTTCTCTCTTAGGATTAAGGTAAATAACATGAATTTATTGTTTTTCATATTCTTTTTTATTGTATTATTTGAACATTTATTGTTTTTGTTAGGTTATTGTGTTTTTTTTTGTTCAGTAAAAGAACAAGCAACTTACCCCATGTTTTCCATAAGGCCTTGTATTTGCCAACCACGGTTTTACTAACCACGGGGGTTTTCAGGAACGTATCCCCCGTGGTTGGGGAGGGATACCTGTACTGTGGTGTTGAAGGTACGGAGTTTGGTGTGGATGAGTATCGAGTGATGGAGTTTTTGAATTAATTACATTTTATGAGTGTTGTCACTGGGTTGAGGAAGCATTGGAATAATCAAGTTGGGAGGTGACGAATGCATGGATAAGGACTTCATTATTGAAGATATTGGCTATTGGAGGTGTACGTTCAGGCAGTGTGGCGGAAGTGGAGAAATGTAAACTTGATCAGGGATTGGAAGAGCGGACAGCTGGATTTTAAAACTGCTCCTCGGTTGTGCACAGGTTCAGTGAGTCTGAGGAATAGGCCAGACCGATTCAGAAGATCGGAGCTGCGGTGAGAAGGTGTTGACGAGAACAAAGAAGGAAGAGTCCCATCTTGTCAATATTCAGCTGCAAGATAGTTTGCGCTCATCCCCACCTTATTGCAACATTTAGTCTTTATGTATGAGCCTAAGTGTTATTTGACCGTATTGATTAGAGAGCATCTGAGCTGTCCACTATGACCTCCGTACATAGGGATTTTCATCATAGGTCACAGGATAATCCTGTTTTCAAGCAATCTTTAGTTTCAGTGTGTAAAATCAGCGATGGCACCATGGAAAACAAATGTTTACAAGTTTTTTAAATGGCTGACTAATAGCTAATTGACATTTTTGGAAAAAATCTTTAGTAAATGGAGAGTCGGTGGCTAAATTGCTGGATGAGGTGATAACATGCCATTTGACGGGCCTCATGGTCCAACAACAAAAATAGCGCCTTTCACATCAGGAGGACATCTCAAGGTGCTCAAGTCAGTGTTTCAGACCCTGGCTGGGTATAGGGAGGGAGGAGGGTAAGGGGGAATTTGGTGTGACCGATGGGACCGTCGAAGGGGAGGGTTTTGAAGCGGAACTTGAAGTAGGCCATGGATGGGGCAAGGCGGAAGGACTATGGGAGGGAGTTCCAGGGGTTGGCGGCAGAGTGGCTAAAGGCCCGCCCGCCAATGGTGGGGCTGGTGCGTCGGGGGACATGGAGCAGGCCAGAGCCTGCCGAGCGGAGGGGGCTGGCAAGTTTGTAGGGGGTTAGGAGGTTATGGATGTGGGGTGAGGCCATGGAGGGCTTTGAATGTGAGGACCAGGATCTTGAATTGGAATTTCTGGATGATGGGCAGTCAGTGGAGTCGAGCGACGATGGGAGAGCTGTGGTCACTGAGCTTGGAGCGGTAGAGGACACTGGCCGCAGAGTTCTGGATTATCTGCAGCCTATGGAGGGAAGAATTGGGATGGCCGACAAGCAGGTTTTTGCATAGTAATGAAGGGATGAATGAGAATTTCAGCAGCCTTGGGGAGTAAGGTAATGGCAGAGTTGGGCAATATTGCGGAGGTGAGGGAAGGCAGAGCGAGTTATTGCGTTATGTGGGGGAGGAAAGGCAGTTGAGGATCGAACAAGGCACCTAGGTTCCTGACTGGCTTGCTGAGGTTGAGTGAGCAATCATAGAGGTTGATGCTGCCAGCACCTGATGCGTGAAGGCGCTGGTGTGAGCCAATCAGTAGGGCTTCTGTCATTGACATTCAACTGTAGAAAGATAGCTCTCATCCAGGACTTGATGTCTGACATAGTCCTGGAGTTGAGGGTAGAGGCAGATAGATAGAGTTGGGTGTCATCCGCATACATGTGGAAGTTAACCCCATGTTTGCGGATGATGTCACTGAGGGGAGGCATGTAAATGTTCAATCAATTAAAACTTACATTTATGTAGCGCCTTTCACGTCGAGAGGATGTCCCAAGGCGCTGTACAATTAGGTACGGTGACAATGCGGGAGCAGTTAGAATAGCCATTGGTAGCAACAAAGTGGATACGATGAGAGAGGTAAGAGTGGAACCGGTGAGGGCAGGTCCGTGGAGATTGAGCTGGGAAGAGAGGCGGTGTAGGAGGATGGAGTGGTCGACAGTGTTGAAGACAGCAGAGAATTCAAGGAGGACAAGGAGGCACAGAGAGCACTGATCGCAGATGTTTAGAATGTCATTAGGGACGTGGACCAGGGCTGTTTCCATACTATGAGCAGCACAGAAGATTGCAGGGGTTTGAGGAGGAGTGGCGAGAGAGAAAAGAGTGAAGCTGGGAAGCAACGACTCGTTCCAGGGCCTTGGAGAGGAATGGGAGGTAGGAGATGGGGTGGTAGCTGAAGGGATGGGTCCAGTGAAGGTTTTTTCAAGATAATGGTGATGACAGCAATTTTTAGAGGTGGATAGGGAGATGACATCTGTTTGGAGGCGGTCTAGGAGATGGAGCTGGGAGATGAGGAGAGAAGTGGGGATGGGGTCAGTACATGTAGAATGTGAAGCAAATAGTTGCTAGATTTTGTTATAGGTGGTCAACCTATTGTTGTTGTCAGTTTGAAGTATTTTGGTTTACCAGATAGAAACTCCTGATTATGGCAAAACAGAGTCACCATCTTGATAAGCAGCTGACTGTAGCAACACATTCAAGAGCCTTTTCTTACAACAACAACAACAAAATTACACTTGTATAACTTCTTTCATGTCAGGAGTCATTGTTTCAGACTGTTAGAGACTGTTGGAAAACAGATGGAAAAGTGGTCTTCACTGTCAGTGCAGGTATCTCAACAGATTTGAATTGGACAGCTTAAGTAGCTTTTTAACTTTTGCCAAGTTCTGTGGATACACTGAACAGCATAAAATGCCTGAAAAAGACATTTATCCTAAGCTTTGCAACATATCTCTTTTGGTCAAGGACCAAAGCTATCAGAACACTGACAAAAAATTTGTATTTCTAACGACAGATCTCTCTTCAAATGTCCCATAATATAGATCTAGCTGATTTTGGTATGGGTTTAATGTATGGCAGAACGTTCGTGTGCTACAGTGAGAGTGTGAAATGTTGTGCAACTTGGTTCTTAAATTTGAAAATGGCCTTGCTTTGTAGCTGATGTTGCTAGTGCCACCATTTTAGAAAATGGATTCCAAAAGCAGATAGATTTATTGCATGGATAATATTTTTATTACAGTACGCAGTATTGCAGTACCAAATTTTTTTTATTGGCAAGACTTTATACTTAAAATAAAACTAGATAATGGTTTAGAAGTGAACCTTTTTGTTACCTCCAATAAAAGACTTTGGGTGGCAATTGCTTCATACATTTATTAGTTTTTCCTCCCATTTTAGAGCATCAGTTAAGGTTTAAATAGCGCAGGCCTTCTTTTTCCTCCTCCCTCCTCCCAGCCCCCACAAAAATGTGTGAGCTGCTATATTAGTTTGTGGGAAGCAGAGAAAATTGTTTCTTCCTCCTGAAATAGAATCCTCTCGCTGTTGACATTTTATTGTTGCCTGTACAGGGAACATATCAGTTTCTTTCCAAGTTTGTTAAATGAAGGTAATCGAGTATATTAATAGTGAACAAATTTTTCATTGCTAAAATTGACTTGTTCAGACTCGCTCTTTATGACTCACAAACAGTTTGTCTTTGATATGCTTTCCTTTGTGATTTGTAGTACTCTTGTGTTTAATTGCTACATGAGCTGTGTATCTATTTTTGCTCATCTTGCTACCTCCTTATGCATTGGGATTGGCAGCTAAATATGTGTGACTGCTGATAATGTTTATATAAATAGATTATGTGACTGTTGCAACTGAGCATTGAAACTGACAGGATGCAGGATCAATCACTAAGTATGCAAACCGGGCAGCTAAACTTGCCACAGAAGTGGACCTGATGTAGTGTTCATTTACAAGTGAAAATTAGAATTTTATGAAAGAGCTGCTGCTTTGGAAAATGACAGGTACAATCATAGAACAGTTTTAGAATGTATGCTGTCTATGTATGCTTATCTAGATGCAAGACAGGGTCTAATGGCGCAGTTGGACTTGTTGAGTGAAAGAGAATTTTCTTACTCTTCAGCTCCATAAATATGTCCTTCGCGCACATATATCACTCTTAAAATGCATTTTATGACTGTTTGTGGGAACTTGATGTGCGCAAATTGGCTGCCAAGTTCACCTACAAATAGTTGCTACATTTAACAGTAAAAACTTGTGAAATGACTTGAAACGTCTTGATGATATTATTAAATGCAAGGATTATTTTCCAACTACCAAAGACACTTTTTACGAGACAATTTCCTAATATTTCTCATTTTATTGTTTACACATTTCGACTGATGCTATTTAATAGGAAATTGTAAATATAGTAAAAGCCCGTTTATCCGGCACCCTCAGGACCTGGCCAATGCCGGTTAAAGTGCGTGCCGGATATTTGGCTGAAAAAGAAAAAAAATTAAATGCATTTTTCTGGATAAGTTCCAGTTAATCAAATGCAGACCTTTTTTTTGTGGTGCCAGTTATACGGTTGATCGTGTCACGGATAAACGGGCTTTTACTGTATTTGGATAAAAATGTCAAGCAAGGCAAGTAGTATTCAGATTCAATTCGAAAACAGATCTGATTAAAATAACATTTTGTATCTTTCAGATAAGCATGTTTTCACATTATGCAGGTGTTTATTTGGGTTTTCATCTACTTTTTTTTCTTTCCATTATTTAGTAACTTTCTAAAATTACATTTTGTTTCCAGGTGTGAAATTCCTTCCCACAACCACTTGACAAACATTTCACAGTGAAGCTTACTGTCACTGTTCAGAGGTCATTGCTTGATAATGATGTCTGCAGAAGCCCTCAAGCATCTGTCAACAGGGACAAAGAGTCCACTGTTCCAAAAGGCAGTCCAGGGAAAGAGGGAAAGAAATGGTACATCTAAGTGCTCTATAAAAGACATACTCCTCTCCTAAGTGTGGAAACGTTTCCCATTTTCTTTCCAATACAGTAGTATGTGACTATCCAAAGAAAGTTCCAGATGATTTGGAGCTTAATAGAAATTTAGCATTACTTTTCTTATAGTTCGTTCCTTGTAGAACAACACTTGCACTTGTAGGATTTTAGAGAGCTTTTGAAAGGGGTATGGCTGAAAACTCAGCCACTGATAATGTGGACAGAGGGGCCTGGGAAATGCGGAAGTTTGGGGAGTGGGTTAGAGTGGTCCTGGAGGAGATTGCAGGATAGGGTGGAAGAATTTTTAAATCAGAATGAGAAACATGAAATTGATCGATTTGAAGAGTGAAACAGGAAAGAACAGAGCCATGTAGGTCAAGCAGGGTGGGGAGACAGTAGGGAAGAATTGAGTGGTCAATTGTATTAAAGTCCAAGGTGGTCGACAACAAAGAGGCAAACAACCCTGATCTCAGGTGAAGAGAATGTCATTGGTGATTTTTGACTGTGGGTGGTTGGAAACTGTATTGGAAGCAATTGGACCGCAACAACTGGATTTGTATAGCGCACTTCGCATAGGATAGCATTCTTGCACGCGTGTAAAAGGAGTGGTGCAGAGGAAAAAACAAACTGGAAGGTGACAACTTGCTCCATGATATCTATCACAAGGCAAGGCCCATCATTATTTCAGAAAAATATTCCAGTTTTAATCTGATATAAATGATATGTATATTTTTCCAGTCTTGTATTTAGAGTATGCCTGAATGTGTTGAAACGTTTCACTAAGTTATCTGTGTAGACAGTGTGTATGTAGGGATATTGCTGTGCGCAAATTGGCTGCAAACTTTGCAGCCAATTTGCACACAGCAATGAACAGCCATGAACTGAATGACCAATTTACCTGGGGTATTGTTGGCAGGGGCACCAGGAAAAACTCCCTATTTTCTGAATAGCCATTAGCATTGATATGGATACTTACATTGGGTCCCTCGTCGGCCTTCACAAACTGCAGCTCCAAAACTGCAGCTCGTGTCCTCCCGCACTAGGCTCCGTGACCCAATCACTCCCACCCTCACCCAGCTTCATTGGCTCCTCATCCCCCAGAGGATCAAACTTAAGATGCTTGTCCCTTGGCCATCCATGGCCTTGTCCTTTATCTCTCCGACCTGCTGACTCCTTACCAACCTACCCGCCCGCTCAACGGGCTCTGGTATGCTCCATGTTCCCCCCTTACTATCAGTGGCTGGGCTTTCAGCCTTTCTGCCCCCACACTCCATCCCACAGTCCTTTTGCCTCACTTCCTCCTTTGCCTCCTTCAAGGCCGGTCTCAAGACCCTCCTTTTCAATCGCGCATTCTGATACCCTCCCACTTCTCTCCCACCTCCCTACCCTGTACCTCCCCCATGCTTGAGGCCCGACCCTTGACAGTTCAGCACCTTGGGACGTCCTCCTGACAAGAAAGGGGCTCTTTAAATGTAATTTTATTTAATGTTGTTACATATCTCCACTTTGGTCCTTTGTGTGATGGAAGCTTTTGTATTAGTCTGGTGTATCATTTTAGTACAGTATATTGGAGTAAATTTTGTGCATTAAGATTATTCATAACTAATAAATATAATAATATTTCAAATTTCACAACTGTGGTTTGGAACTTGTGGGACAGATGAGGAAGTTCCTGGGTTCATACCCTGCTTTGGTGCAATAGTTGAATACTAAATTGCCTCAGTGTTTCCTGGGTTGGGCGTAGGAAACATTACTCTGGGTTCCAGCTCACAACTACTGTGCAGTGACCTGATGAAAATGCATGTACTGTAGTAAGTTGGATTATGATGTCCCTTGTCCTTATGTGGGTACTGATGATGATCCTTGCTTGGGTTTGCTTGTAAAGACTTATAAAACAGATTTATTTGAGAGAAAATTGAAGTGGAGGAGGAGGAGGGAAAAGTATAAACTAATTATAGAAGCACTCGTAATAATAACCATAAATACATTTACTGGTGTCTGTGTGGTTTTAAAGTCTTCCCATCCAATCTTTACAGATGTTTAGCATTTGGTTTATAATTTTTTTGTACATTCTGGAGGTGGGGGAAGTAAAAGCATTTTTTAAAATATGTTTGTTATCCAAATTTTTGTGGTAGATAACAGAAGTTTAAACCACAAGCCCACCGAAGTAACTGAGTATATACTGATTCAGCTACTGCAGCACAAACCTAATGGTTGCATCACTATAGGTACCTTGGCATTGGTAAAGTGGCATGTGGAGTCCAATATAATAGCTGGAGCTGTCCCTGATTAAAAACATGTTGTGACAGGAATTTAATTCACAGTTTACTTACTGGCATTAATTCATCTATCCTAGGCTGGTAGATGTGAGATAGTAAGTAAATAGTTAAACTGGGTGCTCTAGTTTCTTCTGAAACTCGGCATGTCCAGACCTACGTGTGTAACACATACCATTGTAAAGATCTCTAGGTTTCCAAAGAAGAGCAATTAGAGTGACATGTTTTATGTTCACCTCATCTGCTCTGATCTGGTAACTGAAACAATCTTTAAAACTAAATCTTAATTCTTTAACGTTTCATGTTTAAATTAGTGAAGCTCTTTCAAAGTGTACTAGCAGTTTCTTTGGGTTCAAACAATTATCACTATCTGCAATATGTTGTTACATATACATTTTTAGTTATTGCACAAAATATAATTAATGCATCTAAGTGTAATCTTCTAATAATGTGACGGAGAAAAGTTCAATTGCCAGCCAAATTATTTTTCTTCTATACTGTTATCAACACAATATGAATTCCAGGCAGAATTCACTGATGGAGCATGCACATTTTTGGTTCTGGAATTATATATTGCATCCTTTATTGTAGTTTCTCTTACAAATCAAAAATACAGATTACTTCATTGTGGTTGAACAGACATGTAGTTCATCAGCATGTGGTGAAGCTGCTTTTTTAAAAAAAAAATCTAAATTGTAGTTCTCTCAAAATGACCTCACTTAAGCCTTGCTACTGATTTATTTATAGAAGATTAAGAATTGGACTTGGATTTTGTTAAAAAATACATTTAATGAAACTGTAGAAAATGAGTTTATATGTCTGAGATTCATGAATCATTTTGCTTTAACAAGAAACGCCTTAGTCCTTACATTTTGCACAAGTAATTTTGTACCCCTTACAAAAATAACTTGCATTTATATAGCACCCTTTATCCAATATCTAGGCTAACATCTCAGAGAATTTTACAGTAACCAGGTCAGACACCGAGAAGGAGAGGCAACCGTAGGCTTGGTTAAAGAGATGGGTTTTAAGGTGGTTCTTGAAGACAGAAGGAAAGGAAAGGGGAGGGAAGATTGGGGGGGAATGGAAAGTTGGTGGGTGAGTAACTTCCAGAGGTTAGCAATTTATCTCTATGGGATACAGCTGGCCTGATACACCCCTGTATTCCTCCCCAATTACTCTTGATAGTCCAAGACTTGGATGTGAGTCAGATACAGCAGTGCCCTATTTTATATAAACATTTTAGTGAATCCTAATATCCACAAGGCAATGATGGAGTGTGTTTAGTTACTGGAACACCATTATTCAGTTTGTGACTACCCTCCCCCCACCCCCATCTGTTCAGTTTGCAGGAGGGGTTGAAATTTGAGAATACAAATGTAGAATGTTGGAATGTGCTGAATAATTCAGTCCAATATTAAAACTTGAGAAATCCACAAATAAAGCTGCTTCCCTCAATTGCCTGATTATATATGTAAGATTCTATAAGAAGCTAAATCATTTTGATTACAAGCACTGTTCTAGTTGTGCTTTTACGAACAAATCTCAATTCCTATTCAGTTTGTTTACTTCAACCCAATTTGTTTTTCTGGAGTGAGAATAAGAGAAATTGAAACCTTGGAACTATTGTATTGTATGTATTTCAGTTTATAAAAATCTTTAATGCTTTTTATTTGTACTGCAAAAATAAACAAGGCCCGTCTGAAATAGTATCTTTTGGAAAATTGCTCAGTCTGGATGGGTTTGCAAAGTCCTTGACAATATAGATTCCACCCCTTTACTTTATAGATTTAGTTTCCCATAAACTGAGCATGCTGTTGCAGGCGAAGTATGCTTGGAATTACAAATGCTATCGGGCTTAATGACATTTTGCTTCATGATTTGGTGAAATGTTTTTTCCTGTTACAATAATTTTTTTTAAAGTTTATCAATATATGTGTAAAGGTAGTAGATGCTTAGTGTTTTTTTTAGTTAAGAATGAAATCCTGACAGTCTTACTTTGCCTTTGTTGCTACTCTAACCCTCAGCTATGCCATTGTCACCTTGAGCAGAGGGGGCAAGGGATAATAATAATAATAATAATCCTTGCATTTGATGTAGCGTTTTTCACATCTTATCGACATCTCAAAGCGCTTCACAGAATATACAGTAACATGAATTGACTGTATATTTGTGGGCGAATCGCGGCAGCCAATTGCCCACAGCAGCATCCCCACAAACAGCCGTGGGTTGAAATGACCAATTTATTGTAAGGTTTTTTTGGAGGGATTATTATTAGGCATGTGTGTGTGGAGTAAGGAAACTTTAAGTAAGGATGGACGGACAGTCAGATTTTTTCCAAACCTCCTTATTGGCCTTGCATGCTTAATTCCCTAGAAGCTTCAGCTGATTGAGAACTTTGAAGCCTAAATTCTCTCACGTACAAGGCTCTACACTTGCCTAGTACTCCCATTTCTGACCTCGCCCCAATGACTTTTAGTACTCCAGAAGATCATGTTTGAAAGCATTTTTATAATCTCATCCCATCCAATGTATGCAGTATTTGTCAGTCTGCCATTTCAGCCCATATACTCCCTTTTCTGAAATGTATATGATTATTATACTATTGTATTCCTTATTTAATAATATTAATCCTTGCATTTGATATAATGCTTTTAACGTTTTCTAACATCTCAAAGCATTTCACAGAATACAGTATACCATAAATTGAACTGACTGTATATTTGTGGGCAAAACGCAGCAGCCAATTGTGCACAGCTGTGTCTCACAAATAGTCGTGGATTGAAATGACCATTTAATTTTTTAAGGAATTATTATTAGGTGTGTGAAGTAAGAAAACTTGTCCAAGGTTTGGCCCTGCCTGGATTCGAACACAGGTCTCACACTTGTAAGGCGAGTGCTCTAACTACTGAGCTGCAGGACTCCATAATCTCTTGTTTATCTTATTTCTTGTTTACCTTTCACTTTGCTTCTGTACACACCTTGCCCTCTCTGGAGCTCTATTCCAAATCCAATTTGCCTTGCTAGTTCTCTTCCTAACTTAACAAAAAAAACTTCTGAAATGTCTCATGACCATGAGACATTTCATTATTCATTTTAGACATTTTCATTATGGGTCATTATTTAAATTTGTATTCCCTCACTATAATCCACTATTTTATTTGTTGAGCTCTTTTAGATGTTTTATGTGAAATGCCTCCTGCATGTCTCTTTTGCCCTCAGTTCCACCATCGGTGGCCGCAATTTCAGTGGTGGGTGAATCAAACCAGATTCTTGCTGACTTGTGAAATACAATGCAGTTTTATCCTATGTCACAATGGGGAAAAGAGACGAGTCCTTTTGTGTCCCCTCCAATCCTACTTTTAACTGTAGTCTGGATTCCTACTTTTTAGCTACTAAGTAGGGACAGGCTAAAGATGAAGGTTTAAAAGTTTCACTGCACAATACTTCATTAAACCTGAACATATGCTCTAGCATTTTTTTGTTTAATCTGGTTTGCTGTTTGGCTGGCTCCCAAAAATACTTTCGAAACTGCTTAACAGGGCAAGACAGGAAATTCAGTTTTCTTTAATCTTCTCTTGGTCTCCTGAAGGTGCTAATTTAGCTGGGACCAAAGCAGAAATCACTGGGAACACTCAGCAGGTCAGGCAGCATCTATGGAGAAAAGAAAATTAGTAAACATTTTGGGTCCATGATCCTTCGTGAGAACACAAACCCGAAATGTTGACTCACTTTCCTTTCTCCGTGGATGCTACCTGACCTGCTGAGTGTTCCCAGTGATTTCTGTTTTTGTTTCAGATTTCCAGCATCTGCAGTATTTTGTATTTTGTCTAATTTAGTTGGGATTCAGTTCTACGGGCATTGGCAGCCCTTTGCTGGCACCCAATGTAGGCAATCTTTGTGTGTTCCTAGACTGTGATGTTGGCAGACTATTCAGCCATTGAGAGCAACACAGCTGAGCCCAATTCTGTAATTGCCAATGCTTACATGTGTGCCTATCAGCAGGAATTACTGAAGCAGGAACCTTGCATTCTATCAGTGCTTAGCATGGGTGTTAAAGACAGTTGTAGTTCCCTAACTGTTAACCCAGATGAGATCTGCATTGAAATTTCCAGTCTCCATTTGGTGGCTTTCCACATTGACATAGCTATGATTACCTGAATTCCCTGGATGGGAATTATGGATAGCAAACCAAATCCATCAATTTGTAGCACAATTTATTTGCTGCTCTGTGTAGTTAACTTTTTATTAATATATTAGTTAATGTTTAATGCTAAACATGATCCCCATTGGCTGCTTTTGCATTTTGCCCTTTTAACACTGAAAACAATCATTTAGTGGGATCAAATGCTGTCAGTTTTTAGGGTCATTTGATTGCTGAGCTATACTTTCCCTTGGAAAGTATCTAAGGTATTTTTTTAAAAAGACAATTGCATTCTAGTCAAATGAAAGCAATCCCATTGTGTGACAAATTATACATGCAATCACTTCATGGTGAGATTTTGTGTGTACTATGAGGAGAGCTACCAAGCAAATTGGGTCCTCTTTCTTTTTCTACTCACTCCTTTAATACCCTTCCTAAAGGGATACAGACTGGAACAAGTAGCTTTGCTTACCACATGGTGGTTGATAACAAGTTCACTTTCCACTTTTCTCAGTTAAGACAAGTTTGTATTGTAAAAGCGGTATTAACTTGAATATTTCACCTCCATCCTCCCAACTGGAGGACAGTGTGTGATGGGTGGTGGTGGGGTACGAAAGGAAGATGGTAAACACTGACATATGAGATGGAAAAGCGAACAATAAGCAAAATAATTTTTAGAACTCTTTTAATGAAAATAGTTTCCGATCAGTGTCAGTAAGCATTTGAGACCCAGTTCTACATTTCACTGGAATGCACTTTTTAAGAGGAGCCAAATGGGCCATTGATCCATGGGCTGCACTTTTACAAATAAAGTTAAGAAAATTGCTTACATTTTCCCTTTCTACAAAGGAACCAAGGAACATTCTTAGTCTGTCATACCATTTTGTTGAAAATTTCAGATTTTATAAAATTCTTAAATTCAAACTTAATTTGAAAAAGATTTAAAAACTAAAACTGGTTTTCAAATTGAGGCCGAAATTTGTTTTTTCCCACAATTTTGTACCATCTTAAAGTTTCAGGCTGATATAAGATTATGGGCCTAAATTGTGGACTTAAAACATGGTATGGATTTATTGGAAAAATGTAATGTGCCTCTGGATTTCATCTACAGCAAAACAATAGGCCAGGGAAACAACTATTGTACTGACCGTAGGCTGATACCATATTCCTCGCAGTGTAACCTGGCCCCGGTTGACAATATCAGCTTGTTCCAGTCATTAGACTTAATCAGAAGTCACACATTGCTGACATTACTGACTAATAAATCAACCAGTTAAAAAGTCAAGAAAGCTATGTAAATTTTGGATCGCATTCGTGTAACAAAAAACTACAGTACTCAGAAAGATTAAAAGAGTAAAAGCCTGTTTATACGGCACCCGCGGGACCTGGCCATTGCCGTTTAAAGTGCCTGCCGGATATTCGGGTGGCCCGCGGCCGAAAACCCACTATAAAAATTTTTAAGTTCTTTTAATATACACCATACACACCAGACTAAATAATAACAGGTAATAACAGAATATTGTATTGGCACTTAATGTTAAAACTACTCTTTTGCGCTTCTCACCTTTACTGGTTGAGGTTTACAGTCCAGCGATTCTTTTTAAAATGGAGAATGCCGTGTGGGTGAAAAAAACAGCGCGACTTCGCGACTTTACTAGTGGCAAGCCGAGAACCCTAGGCTACTAGCGGCAAACCGAGATACTGTACCTGCACGACAATGTGGGTTATCGGCTAAGATTATCAGCTTGCTGCTAGTAAGGCTTTAAAGTCGTGCTCTTTTTTTCACCCGCTTGGCGTCCTTCATTTTAAAAAGAATCGCTGGACTGTAAACCTCAACCGCAGCATCATGGCTTCAAGCGCAGCATCTACCAATAAAGGTGAGAAGCGCAAGAGAGTAGTTTTAACAATAAGTACCAATACAATATTCTGTTATTTGTTATTATTTATGCATTTACAAATGCTTCACCGCTATTGTTCCGGATACGTTCCGGTTTATCAAATGGGGACTTTTTTTGGGGCGTGCCGGTTATACGGGAAGTGCCAGCTTATCGAGTCACGGATAAACGGGCTTTTACTGTAATAGATTTGATAAATAGAAATTAGATAATTAAAAAAGAGAGAATGAGCTAAACTAATTTAAACTGAGGTAACTTTTGAGACATCCATACACAATCAGAACAATGGTGCTAAAGGTGCTAGTTTTCAACTTTTTCTTCAAAATGGTTTTTCAAAGATTTTAAAATATATAATGTGTACCATTAACGCAAAAAATTAACGTCTACGTTTGCAAAACTACAAGGGCCCCCCAAAAAACAATTTGGCAAACTACTGTTGTGTTCAATTCTGGTCACCACACTTTAGGAAGGATGTTATTGGAAAGGGTGCAGAGGAGATTTACCAGGATGGTACCAGGAATGAGGAACTTCAGTTGTGAGGAAAGGCTAGAGAGGCTAGCTTGATTCTCATTGGAGCAGAGAAGGTTATGAGGAGACTTAATAGAGGTTTTCAAGATCATGAGGGGATTCGACAGAGTAAACAGGGAGAAACTGTTTCCACTGGTGGGTGTATCAGTGACTCGTGGTCACAGATTTAAAATAGTTTCAAAAAGGAGGTGATGAGAAATGTTTTCACTCAGCGAGTTGTTTGAATCTGGAATGCTTTGCCTGAAAAGGTGGTGGAGGCTGATTTGATAACTTTTAAAAGAGAGGTAGACATTTATTTGTCCCCTTGATGGGTCGAATGGCCTCCTTTTGTGCCATATGATTCTTCTGGGAGAGTGTTATTCTCTTCTCATGCTCTTGGTAATTACAGGGCAATATGCATTGAGATTAGAACTTTTATTTCCTGCATCATCACATTGTAGCAACAAGATTATCTTGACTTTTTGTTTTGCTATGGCAACCATTCGGCAATTTTTTTTAGAAAAAAAATTAATTATGTGTAAATACTGTGTAAAAAATTTAATTATGTGTAAATTATGTAAATACTGTATATATGAAGATTTTGGATTCCTTTTAATATTTTAACATTTTATAATTTACTGCCTTTTTCTTGGGAGGGGGTTATATAGGTTACTTCCACAGGAAAATCCAAACTACTATTAGATATATAGTGTTATTTAAAAGCACAAAACGAATACTGAACCTGGTTTTTGTAAACGTAATTAGAAATTATGTTGATGCAAAATATGTCATCCAAACTCCATTGTACTACAGCTGTAGAATATTTCAGGAGTGAAAGCGCTCTGGGATACTAGTCTGCGTGAGGGGTACTATATAAATGCAAGTTATTATTGTTGTTGAAATTGTGGTATTGCTGGGATTGTACTGTTTTCCCTGCAAAAACATAATGCCCGGTTTACAGATGCAGAGCTCTCCCTTGAATGCTTATAGTAAATATAATGTTTTCTCTTGTTTTGCAGTTGAGAACATATGTTTTTTAAATGGTAACCTGTTCAGTTTTGAGTCTCTGACTTTGTTCTTTTCAATAGAAAATGTTTTGAATAGGTAGCCATGAAACACAATATCTTGATGGCTGATTGATGACTGAAATCTGAGCAAAGATAATCAGTGTTTCCTACAGTAGCTTCACATAAACAACCATTCTGAAATTAAATCTATCAAAAATATTAATGGGAATGTTACCTTAATAGCAGCCCTGATTGCATTAGGCTAATTACATCAAATGCATAGAGGGCAATAATTCTTTGTACGTGCTAAGATGCTTAAGATGGGTTTTGCTTCTATTAAGAGTTGTCAGCAAGAAGTGGATCAAAAGAAAGCATACGGGGGAGGATTGCTGAAGTGTGTTTATGGATTCTTTAACCACTCATCATGGCTGTAAAATGACACAGATTGTTTGCTAGGATTTTAAAAAGGCTAAAAGTAATCCACATTTGACAATGGTTTTTTTAAATATAGAACTTAGAGGAAAAAGATAGCCTGATGAACTACTCTAGTAGGCATGGTTGTGTATCTATCATAACTAGCAAGGGAATGGTGGTGTCATTGTTGTATAGAGAAAGTGCTGTATTGGTATGTTTGTCAGTAGGTTAAAATAAAATCAAGTCCTGGAATGCTCACAATGGCAGTCCAATTTACAACTGAGTTAGTTTTGTCAAATGTGTTCAGTTTGTAAAGAAGTTGGTTACATTTAAGGGTCAAAAGTATAATGTTGTTATGTTTATTGTATTAATTCAAGGTCGCACAAGTATTTTAAAAGAGTACTGTACTTCAAACCTTAAAGGGAAAGGCAGCTTGAGACAAGGTGAGAATAGATGTACATAAAACGTATATTTGCATGTTTATTAAATGTTCTCGGAATTTTTAAATATTTACAATGTACAACTAAAAGGTTTTCTCCAAATGATACACTTAAACAACAACAAAATTATATTTATAGAGCGACTTTCACATCGGAAGGACGTCGCTGGGACGTTAAAGTACTTTCTGCTGGTTTCTGTTGTAGCTGTGCCACCAGTACTGAAATCTGACTCTGGAATATAAATAGCGAAAGGAGTTTAAAATGCTTAGTACACAGTCGCTGTCAGGAGTGATGCTGCAAAGTGTAAGGACTGGACTGCTGTTGATTCGCTACAACTTGCACTGCCTTGTTTTCAGACACTTGAAAAAAATATTTTTATCTTCCATGACTAGTCAATTAAAACAAATCGAAAATACCTGCGTCTTAATCCAATTGGCAGAAATTGCTAATTGGAACATTGAAGTTCTTTTAAAATCACAGTCAATTAAAGCAAGTCGAGTTGGCTGCAGCAGTAGAGTTGGGAAATAAATATTTTCGTTGGTGGAGTGTGAATACAGTGCTTCTGATATTATTAACTCATGCATGTACAACTTGACCATGAAGCTGCATAGATTCGATCTGTTGCTATTAGAGGAGCGAGACCGACTCGTCTGTTTGTTTCATTCTGTTTCAGTTAGTTTGCCCATTTGTCGCACTAGGTACCTTGTAATTCAGTGACATTCTAGTTGGAGGTCAGGTGCAATGTCAAATTTAATGTGGTATTTATACTCTATTAAGCTTGTTTTACTAGACAGTTGGGAGTTTAAACTCAGAGGGTTCCTAACGTAACTGGCCGGAACCTTAACCCTATTAAGCTGGAGCATTTGAAACAAGACTGCTTAAATTGCCTTGTGTTTTTTGGGGGATCAAAATGTTGCTCTGGGTGACGCTGTAGAGATGGGCGGGCGGGCGGGCGGGCGCTAGGACCGCGGGGGAGCTAGGCAGCCGCTGCCACCAGGCGGGAAATGACGACCTAGGCCCCAGCAAAGCCTGCGCTTTGCTTGTCGGTCGTTAAAGGATCGCCGCTCTTATTCCTGTAGGTTAACGAAGGTAACGGTTGTCATTTCAAAGCGGTTCATTGACAACCTCTCTTCCCCCCCCTCACACACACCGTATCCTCCCCTAATTCTATGCACAGCGATGACTCGAGGTGGAGGCAAACGTTAGACGCCAGAGCAAAAACACAGGAGGAGAGAGATGGAAAGAATCAGACATTAGAAGGAAATGGAGACTTAAATGCCGGACAATTAAAACTGGAAATACGGTAAATTGAAATGGGCGGGGGGGGGGGGGGGGGGGCGGTGTACAAGATAAACCCAGAAAATCTGAACACTTTATTAAAGGATTTGATGCAGGCTAAGAGGAGTGTAGCATGCATTTTAATGTATATTCTTCGGGGTAAGTGAAGGGAAGAAAAAAAAATGTCTCTATAAATGTGTGGCCATGAGATATAGTATGTCGTAGGCCAGTATTGTACCCTAGAGTGATCGAGTTTGCTCACCAACAACAACAACAACTTCGATTTATATAGCGCCCTCCACGCCGGACGGCGTCTCAGAGCGCTCAGAGCACCAGGGACACTGTCCTCGCCCAAGGTTCCTTCTCAAAAGTGGAGGAAATAGACTTCAAATTTATTTTAGTAAAATACAGTACATGCTGTAATAAAAATAAGATGCCTAGCTAATTTTCAGCACTAAAATAGTGTGAGTTCACTAAGGATAAAGTCGACTTAACAAGTTGAACTTGGTGATAATTGGAGATATCATGGGTGTGGCCCTGTGATCAAACACTGCCATGGATTGAGAAGTGTGGTTTCATATCTGCAGTTCTCAATCCTCGCAAATTATTAGTCTTGGCTGTTTCATTAAGTAGTTACTGAGTGGAGATAATATCTTGTCTGGTGGGAAGAAAAGATGAGGGGTGGGGGAGAAGCACGTTTTGCATCCTCCCCCTCTGTACAGCTGTCCTACACACTTCAGCAACTGACCACAGGATCAACATTGCTTTGTTGATGCTCTGGTGGAGGGGAGAACAAATGAATGAATGAATGAATGGGAGAATTGTTTTGCAAAAATGATTTAGGCACTATAATAGAAAAAACTTTCCAACCCAGGGGATTTATTACTTTCTAAGTCCACTTAAATAACCCTTTGAAAACAAGTTATACAATTTCTTCAGTCAAGATATACAATTAGTAATACTGTATTTAGATTATTGATGGCATGATACTCTTTAATGATTTGGATTATATTTCTACAGTTGCCCTGGGAGAGGCTTAATAATGAACCCTCCCAACAGTCTAAATTCTTGGAAGTTATTTAAATATAAAGTTCAATTCCTCCAGGCTTTCACTTTTCAAACTAAGTTATGCAATTTTGTACATCGAGTTTGGAATGTTCAGCAGACATCAATATGAAAATGAATGCAGAATGAAAGCTAAAGACATGGTGCTTGGGCTTGTTGGCTCACAGTTTAGCAGTTCTGTGATCAGCATAACAGTCTAGTCAATCATCGAAAGTATTATTGGATTATCGCGGACCTGCTTGGCTATTTACCGGACATGTGTCCTTGGTCCTTGGACCAATTAATCTCTTGAGGGACCCCATATTTGTTTTCCAATAAAAGGGTGCAATTTATGTTTTGATATTGGAAGATAATTAGGCAATGGAAGAATATGTCTTGAATGCACATAAGTAAAGAACAGAGTACTGTGCCAAACTGAAGTGTAATAAAGCAATCATTGATGTTTATAACTTAATGACTGAAAATAACATTTCCAAAGATATTTTTTTACAAATAATGACTGTGCTTGAGGCTCATAGCAGTGAGCTGATGTATTTATTGTAGTTTCAAAACTGACTGAGTGTTCTAATGCTAGGAAGGCAATATTGTATAGAATGCTGGTACAGGGAATGTCATCAGACTGGATAAATGTTACCAGTGGAGTTCCACAAGAGTCTGTTTTGGGAACTCTTTTGCTTCATATTTTTAGAAATGATCTGGAACTTGGAGTAGCCAGCATACTGGTTAAATTGCAGATGACATTAAACTAATAAAGGTGGTATTTACCTTTATTAGTAATCTAAGCAAAGCTGGACCAGATAGATTACAGGAGGATTTGAACATTCTAGGTAATTAGGCAGATAAGTGCCAATGAAATTCAATGTGGAGAAATGTAAAATACTTGTCATATAAGGACAAAAAATCCTGGAAGGGACTATTATTTGAACAGATGAAAAATAATATGTAAAGAAAAGGATCTGGGGTTCCTGATTGACAATAAATTGAAGCTCTCCCAATAATGCTCTGTGTCAGTGAGTAAAGCAAACCAGATGTTGAGAATGTATCAAAAGATGAATGGCAAGCTGAAATAATGGGGTAATCCTGCCAGTGTATAAATTATTGGTGAGACCATACTTTACAGTCTGTTATAGTTCTGGTCGCTGGAGCACAAAAAAGATATTGGAGAAATCGAGAAGATACAGAGGAAGGCAACCAAAATAATTGAGGGAATGGAAGGAATGGACTATGAAGAGAAACTATGTATATTGGGCATGTTCATGCTAGAAAAGAGAAGATTGCTAGGCGAAGTTTCTTTAAGATTCAAAACAGGCTAGGCAGTATAGATCATAACTGGCTGTTTCAAGATTCAGAATTGTAAAATCAGAGAACACCGCCTAGGACTGAGGAGGAGGCGTGAGGGGGAATTCAGAGCAAATCTACCCAAACTCTATTTCAGTTAGTGAACAGTGAATCTGTGGAACAGGCTTCCTAGGGAGATGGTTGAAGCAGGAAATGTTGATTATTTCAGACACAGGTGAGATAGTTTTGTTTTTAGAAAGTAACATGGTTATTGTACACAGATAGTGTGGGACATATGTGCATGCGACTGCCAACAAGGTGAACTAGATGGACCTTAGTCCTTTCTCATTTAGTGTTTCTTATGTTGTATATAATTGTTAAAATGCAGATGAATATAGAGCAGAGAAGAGAATTAAAAATAATGAATGTTCTGCATGTCCTTGACAATTTGCCTACAGAAATGGGAGGAGGATACACACCAAATCAGTACGTGGTACTTTAACATTGTGGTTTCGTATGTTTCATGAGCTGAACGTCATTTCCATTATTTTGTATAGGTTTTCAATTGAACTTTGGGATATCTGTGTGCAAATATCTGCTTTTTACTCTTTTAAGCCAGACTAAATTCCACTCAACAATTAAATACCGTTTGCAAGGAGCTAACTTAATAATACAAAATTGGTAATTTAATAATACAATCATTAACTGATTCCTCCTTTGTGACGGCCTTTCAGCAAATTGTGGTTCTGTTTCAATCTGGGTTGTAATACTAAATGATATCACTGAATGGTAAGTAATTAGGGCACCCAGGACTCAATTACTAATTTACATAAAACAATTCAATATTTGGAAATGTATTAGTGGTTAGGTGGTCTAATTTTAATTTTGGTGATGTTACCCGGCACTGAATTATTTAGGGTGAATGATTTTTTATTTTGTTTAAAATTTTCTGTTGGGTGTCACAGTATTGCACAGCTATTAGCCATATCTTGGATTCACCAATTAAAAATATAAACAGAGCTGCCAACCAGTATGTTTTTGCCGTATTTAGTAAGGTAAATTGATGTAAATATGGCAGTATGATTTTTCTTGGTAAAATACGTTTTTTGACCCGACAAAAAGCTCAGTACGTGGGCACTAAGGTCGTCGATATGGAAATTTTCCGATTTAGATATATCGACAGGCTCATATCGAGATATACTGAAATATCTATATTTTTGGGCTCTTCGTACTGCGCATGCGCGCGCGGCGCGTGCATTCGAGGTGCACGCGCATTCAGGGTGCGCACGCATTCGGGGCCTATCTCCTCAGGAGGTAAATATCTTTCTCTCTCTGTGTCTCTCACACTCACTCTCTCCATCTCTGTGTTTTTCTGTCTGTGTCTCTGTGTCTCTCCTCTCTCACATCCCCCCATCTCTATCTATCTATATTATCACATCCACCCCGTCTCTCTCCCCCTCCCCCCCCCCCCAGCCTTCTCTCTCCCCCTCCTCCCCCCAGTCGTCTCTCTCCCCCTCCCCCCCCCTCAGCCGTCTCTCTCCCCTCACCCCTTGCATACCTCTATATTGTATTCTAGGACTATGAATACAATATGGCGGCTTTGCACCTCGGTCTGTGCATTGTGTATAGAGATGAGCATTCTGGGTCAGTGTGCGCGCATTCCGATTTTTTTACCTCGATATATCACCTTTTTGATATCGATATTTTTGATATTTTTGAAATGCCTATATCGGCATATCGATATAAAAATTATATCGGGTATTAACGATATATCGATATATCGCCGGACTCAAGTGGGCACATGCATTCTACACACACAGGGCCCTATGGGAAACACAGAAAAAACACATAAAACATACCTGGGGACAGGGAGAGTAAGTTTAGGTCAGAATCTGCAGCAATCAGACAGTCAGACAGGGTGTCTGACCTACAGAGAGAGAGAGAGAGAGAGAGAGAGAGACAGACAGAGGTGGGGTGGGTGGTAACACAGGGGGCTGGGGGCGCTGTCTGACGGACTTACACAGAGATAGAGACACACGGGAGGGGGGAGGGTAACTGGGGGGGCTGTCTGACAGACATACACAGAGATAGAGACACACGGGGAATAAATGCATGTTAACTGTACTTACCTTAATCCTAAGAGTGATGCGCTGCCATTGGTTAATTGCGACATCACAATTGGGTCCTAGTGCTGTACACTGTAGGTTCTGGGGAAAATACTTGTTTTTTACTACACAATACTGTTTTTAGCTTTCAGGAGTACTTTTTTTGTTTAAAAAAAAGGTTCGCAGCTCTGTATAAAAGATGCTTCCTGTGTTGCTAGAACCTTGATGTATCCAATTGCATAAACCAAGCAGCATTGAGTTGATTGCAATTAGTACTCAAAATCTAATGAAAAGTCTTTTAGTGAGCTGTTGTGAAAAAAAATTCCCCAAAGTGTATCAATCATTTAAGCACACTAGCTGCTGAGCTTTAAAAGTTTTTGTGTTGCTGCAAAATACAACAATTTTTTTTCAATTTAAATAGCTGTGTGCAAAACTAGTGTAGCTTATCGTACTTTTGGTAAAGCATAATGCGCTTGTTGCTTAGGCTACTTTAGCATAAATTAATTTTTTTTAATGAGCTACTAGGTAATTTGGTTTCTCTTCAGCCAAATAGGGTTTAGTAATAAATCTCTAAACTTTTTGTGTTGTATTTGTGAACAATTAAAGGACTTTTGTTTTCCATTTTTAAAAAAAATAATCTATTCTATCAAATCTATTTGATGTAGCTCCTTATCATGTCGGCGAGACATCTCATAGTGTTTCACAGCACTAAAGTGGATTTACTGTGTTTTTTGTGAGCAAAACAATTTCAGGTTAAATGTAAAATAGAAATTAGCTTCTAAAGTAGGTGAAATAGCATGTATTTGAAAGGCCAATTATTTTCAACTGTTTCAAAAGTTTGCGTTATTGGAGTCTGGATGTGTAGATAACAGTCTTTCTTGGGCACTAAGGCAGCACTCGTAAGTTTCAAATCCCTGCTAACTGGTGAAGTTCACATATGATTAATTGATTTAGTCATTACGAATTGGATGATTGTATCTGGTGCCTTCGAGGATAGTGCCAGTGTAAGAAAAATAATCTGATCCTTTTTGTCGAGTAAATTGTTTAAATATCACAGGTTGTGAGCTTGTACCGTGCAATCCACTTAAGTGCATATTGAATAATTGCATACTCCCATTTGATTGTATAGCAACTTCCAGGTACTGAAAATATGCTATTTTTTGCATTGTTTGCTATTTCTTTGCTCAAATGCATTTTGGATAATTGCATAAATGACGTCTGTCCGGTCCTGATTCCATGCAATTATCTGGAATGCACTCCATCGTAAATTTAGAGCTATTTTGTAAGCGGTGCAGTGAGATATTTGGTACCAGACATTTTGTTCAGATTGTGGAGTATTGGAAGCTGATTTTTGAAGTAGGGGTGATTAAAATTATGTTTAGATGCTTCTGCTACACTTCATTCACAGTCTGGGTTTTACAGAGCTATTTATACCTGTCCTTGTGGATGAAGGTCTTGTGGGCAGCTTGTACAATATTGTACAAGGAGTTTTGGTAGTGCAGGCATGTAAGAGGCTAAAGATTTATTTTTAGTATTGCTGATAGGAAAATGCTTATAAAAGCCTGACTTTGAACATATTTTTGTTAACTGATCTTGCAGAGTTAAATAATTTGTTAATGTTTGTGCAAGTCAACTAATTTTGATGTCAAAATATTCTGCCACGCCCTGATTGTGTGATGTCTCTCTTATGCCTTAATTCATAATGCAATGTTAAAATCTCATGAAATGGTGCATTCAAAAAGAGTCAGAAATTTGTCAGTTGGCTTCTGTTTTATAGATTTTATTCCTGCAGAAATGTAAAATGTTGGTAACTTGCCAGTCCAGTTTATTATACTTGGTGTAGTTTTGTTCTAAAAGTTTTGTATTAGGCTTTATATTTTACCTCTTGTTTTTATCGACTATATTTTTCATGCATTTTTAAATTAAATGTCACAAAGCGTATAAGAGCTGTGCTCCTGCCACAAGCCTGGAATTCCGGTTTCTTTCTGATACTGATTCAACTATATAACGATTTGGGTATGTCCTTGTTCTAATTTCTCTCAAAGTCCCAGAGTATGGAAGTAACGTTTATCATATTTATTTCACAGTTGTAACTGAAACTAAAAAGTATTTGTTCAGCTGTACAACTGTAATAATTATTGTGATATTTGGAGAAGAGAAGCTGGGATCTTGTTGAAAATTTTCTATTTACCTGTACATCTGTAGTTAACTGGGAAAGTAAATACAGTAAAAGCCCATTTCTCCAGCACCCTTGGGACCTGGACAATGCCAGTTAAACGGCATGCCGGATATTCGGGCGGCAAGCTGCTGAAAACCCAACACAAAAAAAGTAACTTTTTTTAAACATACCATATTAATAATAGACTGAATAATAACATAATATTGTATGGATACTTACCAATAAAGAAATAAATATCGATTACAGTCTATAACACAGCACACAATCACAATGCAAACTTCTACAACAGCGGACGGTAGTGGCTTTGTGGTTTAAAGTGGTACTGTCTTTTTCTCTCTTTTTCTTTCTCTCCCTCCGTCCCTCTCTTTCACACACATACTCAGTCAGTCTGGCATCTCAATAGCTCCAAACCCAACCCCTCCACTCCTCTAATTTTCCATCTAAATTAATCACTTCACCCCCCTCTCTCCCGTCCTCGAACCCACCTCTCTCCCCCTCCCACTCTCCTCTCTCTTTCTCCCCCCCTCTTTCCCTCTCTTTCCCCCCCACTGTTTCTCTCTCCCTGTCTCTCTCTCCTTGTTCCACCCCCACTAAAACGGTGCATAAACCCACGATACAGTCAGGCTACACAGGCAATACGTAGTATCCGTCAGAGAGAGAGGGAAAGAAAGGGGAAGAGCTAGAAAGGGAGAGATAGAGAGGAAGGAAGGAGCAGGGGAGGGAAAAAGAGGGAGAGAGAAAAAAAGGAGAGGAAAAACAGTGCCCCTTTAAGATGAAAAAACGGAAGTGCCACTACCGGCAGCATTCAGACCTAATTGTACTGTACTCTAGTGCAAGAATCGACTCATTAAATGCACCACTGCGATTGTGCCAGATAAGATCCGGTTAATCGAATGGGGACTTTTTTTTGAGGTGCCAGTTATACGGAAGTTACGGTTGATCGGGTCGCAGATTGTGGAGCTCCTGTGGCTCAGTGGTTAGAGCACTTGTCTTGCAAGCTGGGGAGACCAAGCTGGGGAAACCTGTGTTCAAATCCAGGCAGGTCAGGGCGAAACCTTGGGCAAGTTTCCTTACTCCACACGCCTAATAATAATCCGTCCAAAAAAACCACAATAATAAAATTGGTCATTCACTCCACGACTGTTGGTGGGACACTGCTGTGCGCAATTGGCTGCCGCGATTCGCCCACAAATATACAGTCAATTCACTTTACAGTATATTCTGTGAAGCGCTTTGGGACGTCGATAAGATGTGAAAAGCACTATATCAAATGCAAGGATTATTATTATTATAGATAAATGGGCTTTTACTGTATTATCATATGGCTTATTCCTAGAGCTAAAACCAAGATGCATTGATTGTTTACCCTTTATTTACTATATCTTTGCACTTGAACAGAAATTCATTATTGGTGTCTTTCTTTTCTTTCAGGAAACTGAAAAATGGGTGCGTTTTTGGATAAACCTAAAACGGAGAAACATAATGCACATGGTGCAGGAAATGGCCTCAGT
This sequence comes from Hydrolagus colliei, assembly GCA_035084275.1. Classification (NCBI taxonomy): domain Eukaryota; kingdom Metazoa; phylum Chordata; class Chondrichthyes; order Chimaeriformes; family Chimaeridae; genus Hydrolagus; species Hydrolagus colliei. Next base: position 92,451,164 of record CM068744.1, on the reverse strand, counting down.
TATGGCCTCAGCAGCATGCAGGGCTGGAGAGTAGAGATGGAAGATGCTCACACAGCTGTTGTTGGTATTCCTCAAGGTTTGGAATCGTGGTCCTTCTTTGCAGTATATGATGGTCATGCAGGCTCTCGAGTGGCAAACTACTGCTCAAAGCACTTACTTGAACACATCACAGGCAATGAAGATTTCAGGGGCACAAACGTGTCCACGTATCCCTTTGAACCTACCATAGAAAATGTCAAGAATGGTATCAGAACTGGATTTTTGAAAATTGATGAGTACATGCGTAATTTTTCAGAGCTGAGAAATGGCATGGACAGGAGTGGGTCAACAGCTGTGGGTGTGATGATATCCCCAGAGCACATATACTTTATCAACTGTGGCGACTCAAGAGCTGTTCTGTACAGAAATGCACAGCTTTGCTTTTCAACACAAGATCACAAGCCTTGCAACCCAAGGGAGAAGGAGCGAATCCAGAATGCGGGAGGCAGTGTAATGATACAGCGAGTTAATGGGTCACTAGCAGTATCACGAGCGCTGGGGGACTATGATTACAAATGTGTCGATGGGAAAGGGCCTACAGAACAGCTGGTATCTCCTGAGCCTGAAGTATATGAGATTCTTCGAGCAGAAGAAGATGAGTTTATTATACTGGCATGTGACGGCATTTGGGATGTGATGTCCAATGAAGAGCTCTGTGAGTTTGTAAGGTCTAGACTAGAGATAACTGATGACCTTGAAAAAGTCTGCAACTGGGTGGTGGACACCTGCTTACACAAGGTAGCTAATTTATGTGTTTTTCTTATTGATTGAATTAACTAACCATGTGTTATAAATTTATGTTTCAATAACAACAACAAAATTACATTTATAGAGCGCCTTTCACATCGGGAGGACGTCCCAAGGCGCTGAACAGTCAGGTGGGACCCGAGTCAGGTGGAGGGATGGGGGAGAGGAGAGAAATGGGAGGGCGGCAAAAAGCATGGTCGAAGAGGAGGGTCTTGACAGGTCTTGAAGGAGGCAAAGGAGGAAGTGAGGCGAAGGGACTTCGGATGGAGTTCCAGAGTGCGGGCAGAGAGGGTGAAAGCTCATTCACTGATGGTCTAGTGGGGGACATGGACTGGAGCCTGCAGAATGGAATGGCCGGGCAAGTGGGAGTCAACAGGTTGGAGGGATAAGATGGGGCAAGGCCATGAATGGCCTTGAAAGTGCGGACAAGAATCTTGAATTCGATCCTCTGGGGGATATTTGCACTGATAGTTACAGCCTCTTAAAAAAGAATTCCCATGAACTATATCTCCAATAAGCATGATGGTGTCGATAAATATTTGTGAAGTTGGATTTAATTTAATATTGTTGTATTAATCCATTATTAATGATTTTATTCTGAAGCTCCCAGCTTTTTTCTGATTAACATTTGAGTATAATGTTTACTAGTATCCAAATTTCCTGTAGCTAGGACTTCAAAGCACAAAGTAGTACCCAGCGGTAGGTGCTTGTAATATATTTAATTAATATTTTTAAAATCTTAGGACATGTTATCCAAGGAAAAAAAAGTAGACGAATAGCAGTTTTTTTCTACAGATACTTGATCCTCACATTCAGTCACAAATCAAGTCATGCCCTTGCACATCCCTACATTTCCAAAATGCTCATACCCCACTCCTCTACCCACCCTCATCACTCAGGCTTACCCCCACAACCCACGTCGTCTGCTTGACTGGCTCGGGCCTTCTACATGTCTTTCATGCCCTCTGTTACTTTCAGTCACTACCCGCCAAAACTCTGGAACGCTTTTCCTCTACCCTTCTGCCTTGCACTTTCCTTTTCAAGTTGGCCTGATGAACTTCCTCTTCGGCAGTGCCCAAGGTTACCTCCCCTTGCTCAGTATTGTGCTACACCACTGTCAAGTGCTCTGGGATGAGCGTGTCCCATAAAAGCACATGCTCAGCCATTTTGTCCTCAGTTTTCATCATGAGTTTCACTTAAAATCCAAGTACAGTACATTGTGAGCCCACTTCAAATGACAGCATTATTATTGCTAACCATAATATTATTTGTTCCACTATAGGCTCAAAAGGATGAGCAACCCTGTTGATTCACACAATTCATGCTTTTTTTTTCTACAATTGTAACAATTGCAAAGTTACATTTAGTTTTTGTTAAAATTGAGATTTAAAAGTATTGTAGTTTGCTATTAATTACACATTACAACATTTTTGCAACACTTGTTTTATAGGTAGTACAAATCATTTGAACCAAAATTAGCTCTTATTTACTGGTACCAGATCAGTACTTAGCTTTCAGATCGCAAGATTGACATTTGACATAATTTTCGGTGCCCAAAAATAATGGGAGCCACAAGTGGAGAATTATATCATATACAAACTGATGTTCATCACCTTCCGAAGCACAAAAGCTCGCTTAATGTTTTCTAGGTTTTAATTTAAAATTGCATATTTTGTTATAAATTTTGTTGTTCTGGTTTTTGAGCATGTACAGTAAAAGCCCGTTTATCTGGGACCCTCGGGACCTGGTTAATGCCAGTTAAAGGGCATGTCGAATATTTGGCCGAAAACGCAGACATTTTTTTTTCAATGCATTTTCCCGGATAAATTCCGGTTAATCGAATGCAGACTTTTTTTGCGCGATTCCAGTTAAACAGAAGTTGCGGTTGATTGGGTGCCAGATAAACAAGCTTTTACTGTATCTTGTTTTTGGAGTTGAATTAATTACTCTTCATGAACAGTTGCAATGTGGAAATATTTATTTGCATGTTTCAATCAATTTGACTTGCATAGATAGATGTTAATTAAAACCAAATGGTTGTCCTATTTTCCAGCTTTAACTGAAGACAACTCATAAACATTTTTAATTGATTTTAGAAATGAACAAGTGCATTGTTTTACTCTTTTGTGTTCTTCCTCCTTTCCAACCTTTTCCAAACAAAATAAATAAGGACTTTTCTGTCTTTGGAGGAGTCTCTTACCTGTTATGTTGCATAAAGCACTGGTTCTAGTGAACAAATTCAAATTCCTTTTGATTCAAATTGGGTTCCTACTTTGGACTGCTACAGTTATAGCCTGAATTTGAAAATCTGATTAGAAATATTTATCTGATCTTCGCATCCCTTTAATTCAAATGCTCTTCTCGTTGTTGACTGCACATCAAATTATTAGATTGGTATAGTGAGAGATTGAATTAAAATACTGCTAATAACTTACAAATCTTAGCAAGACTATGGGGAGAGTGATCTTTTCTCAGTTAACTGCACAAGGCGTGAGAGTTACCATGTTGAAACATGAATGTATTTATTACAGTGCCTAATATTGAATCGCAAAGTGTGGTTCCTGTCAATTCGAATCTCTTCATTGTAGGCATACATAATGACCGTTATAATATATATATCTGTAATGCAGACTAAAAATATAGGGAAAGAAATGCAGAAAAGGTACATTTCCAAGCAGAAAATAGTACAAACATGGCTCAAGTGATGTTGTGGAATTGTAGAACTTTACAGCATGGAACAAAACAGTTATTGTTAGTGTGAGGGAATAAATGCCCATTGGCTCTTTGAGAGAGCATTAATTAATTCCCATTTATTCCTCATACCCCTGAAAATACCTTTTAGATATCTATTAAGTTTCCTCGAAAACTGATGTGGATCCTGCCTTGACAATTAATTGCACCTGACATAATATCCAAGTATTCGTCTTGGTTTTTTTTAAACGTCTTTTTGCTCCTTTGTTACCATGTAGTGTAACTTAACAATCTCTACAAGTACCTTGTTTAGCTGTACAGTATACCTCTATGTCTATTTAAAAAAATCTATACATTAAATAAGCAGTGCTATCACTGGAATTTATCAGAAGTGAGTGACAACCTGTAAAGATGGTCTCTGCCAGATCTTTCTTAATGGGATTTCTTGCTTAATTAGCCGCCAGATCTGTCAACTTGAACTGTTGAGTACAACATTTGGCATTGCCAAACAGACTTTTCATGCAATCTATCCAGTTTATTTTGTGGGCTGAGTGGGTGCATATGTTTTTTTTAATATCTTCAGTATATTTTTCTTCAACTGAAATTATTGAAGCAAAAAAATTAAGTTCTCTTTTCAGTAATCTTTCCTTCAGATATAGTTAACAGATTTGAGTTTTGCACAGACTTTTAAAATCTTAAAAAAGAAAATAGATAGACCCTCTGTTGTGTTTTGAACCCATCTCAGGTCTGAAACATTGACTGTCCAGCGCATTGAGACATTCTCCTGTTGTGAAAGCATTATACAAATCTAATTTTGTTGTGGTGATCTGTACGTGATCTTCATAAGAGCGTATGTGGTTGCATGGTGGCCACTATGTACTTTGCTTTAGGCTGATATAAAATTGTGTAAAATGTTATTAGAAATGCTATGAAAAGGAAGTGCTTTTTTACTTCAGGGTGACTCGTTATAACAGTGTTTTGGATCCGAAAGCATTATACTCTGTCCCAAATCTGTGAAAATAAAATTCCAATGGTCCTATACTTCCAGGACTTCCAGGTTACTACCATTGGCATCACTTCTGTATTCTGGCACAGTTTGCATTGCTTCCTGTGTAAGAAGCTAGGCAGCATGAGCCATTGTGACCTCCGGGTTATCTCGTTTTTTAGCCCACAAATCCACAATTCACATGACGGTATATCATGTGAAGTACTTTGACAGATTTTGGCGATGTGGTAAGGCGCTATATCGAATACAAGGATTATTCTTACCACAAAATCCACAGGAGACGTGTTGTAAACTGTTCCCACTTAACACACTTAGCAGCAGATAGTAATAAAAGCTGAAAAAACTGGCTTGATTCATGTGAATGCACGCCCCCAGGTGAAGCCTGAACCCATACCCATCATACCCAAAGGCAAGTGTGCTACCAACTGAACCATGCCAACAAAATAATACGTAAATGGCCATAAGGATTGGATCCATTGGTCTCATTTCACACACAGGTTAGCGAAGAGATCGAAAGAACCATTGGCTGGGCCCTAGAAGTAACCTATCTATCATTTCTCTTACATAAAATAGGGAGGGGTAAAGTACTTTTTTAAAAAAACTTATTACACAAGATATGTAGCTAGAAATTACTTCCATAAAACATCAAGATGTGAACAAACCTACAATTGTCATAGCTATGGAAATTGGACAAGTTATAGGAAAGTAGTCAATTAACTGAGCGGATTATATAGATGTGATTGTGAGCAACAAATATATTAAACAGTATATAAGGCATTACCAGTGGAAACATTATTACAGTAGTTCTCAGTAAGTATTAATGAGTACAGAAGTTTATTCGTGGTTTAAATATTTTGCAGGGAAGTAGAGACAACATGAGCATTGTAGTAATTGGCTTCTCCAAAGCTCCTAAGGTCTCGGAAGAGGCAGTGAAGAGAGATGCTGACCTGGATAAATACCTGGAGTCACGTGTTGAAGGTAGGTTGCATTCAGCTTATTTGTTGAATTAGTGGTGCGATATTTGTACAAAAAATCTACTTATAAAGTAATGACTACAAGGTTATTTTGAAAGGTGCAGTACTAAGTACTTTTGGTCAAAGATGATTTCTGCAACTGCTATATTCCTTTAATGTTAGAATGCAAAAAACAGTTTAAAAGCTACTTGTTTTCCATGTACTATAGGAAATAAAAAAAATTCTGACTGGAAGTTTTGTATGTTAGGTATCCAAGACTGCTTTCTCTCTTCTCTTAATGCTCCCTCTCACAGAACCCCCCCCCCCCCCCCCCCCCCTGTGTTTTCTATATCATCTACTTTTCAATATTATCTACTTCAGTGCCTATATTATCTACTTAATGTATTATTGTATTCTTTCTTGAGGAATTATTATCAGGCATGTGGGAGTAAGGAAACCGGCCCAAGGTTTCACCCTGCCTGGAATTGAACCCAGGTCTCTCACTTGCAAGGCGAGTGCTCTAACTACTGAGCTTTTGTACTATAGGTCAGAGAGTCACTTTACAGATCACAGAAGTTATTGATTAAAATTTAAGATTGCAAATCTAGAGAGCTTAATGTATTGTCCCTCAAACGCTGCTCTAAATCATATGTTGCAATGATATTATAAACACTTAATTGTAGGAATTCTGCCAATAAAATTCAGAGGTTTAACTTGGTATTTATTTATGAATTAGTTTAATGGCACAAGTATGAAACTTTCAGTGGGTTAGCTAATTATTCATTGAAAGACTGAAATAAAGCCTCTTTAAAGGGTATCAGTACCCTTTCATCATCAAATGAATCTGAATGGTGGTAGCATTTTTAAAAGAGTTGAATTGAGTGGATTGTGTAAACATTTACCAGGAACAGTGAACTAGGCTGTGGAATCTGTTTGTGTTGTCTTGATGCTGTGAATGCCAGATGGATTGCATTTCCAGGTTTGGTTAAAACATAAGTAACTCTGCTGTTCCCATTGCTTTCGATGAACTGCAGCATGGATCTGGCACCAAGCCCTTTGGAATGGCATATGTGGCAGGATTCCCTCATCATTCATATGTATTCATACATTTGGCTTTATATTATCTGGAATAAGCAGATGTTGCTAGAGTGTCCCTTTAATATGTCTAAACATTTATGGTATTTAAACTGTTTTCATGCCACTGCAATGAACTTTTAACGTTTAGCTTTTCAACGTTCAGTTTTTTTCAAGCAACTTGCTGCTTATTCATACTTTGATGGAAACAATAAAAAACGGAACTTCATCAGTGTTAGAACATGCCAAATGAAATGATTCATTGAAATCCACATTTCCTATTACAGTTTAAGAGTTTGTACCTTGGAGTGCTTGTTTTATGTTTTTGATCTCTACCCTCTTGAGAATTTATCCCCAATGTCACATTATATATTTGATGTATTTTGATGTGGAGTCCTGTAGCACACTGGTTAGAGCATTTGTTTTGCAAGCGAGAAACTGGATTAAATTTCAGGCAGGGTGAAACCTTGGGAAAGTTTCCTTACTCCACACGCCTAACAATAATTCCTATTTTAATTTTAAAATATATAAATTGATAATTTCAATCCACAAGTCCTGTAGCTCAGCAGTTAGAGCGCTTGCCTTATAAGATGAGACCTGTGTTCGAATCGCAGGTCAGGGCGAAACCTTGGACAAGTTTCCTTACTCCACATAATAATCTACTAATAATCCCTCAAAAATGTTTTAAAAGATTAGTCATTTCAATCCACAACTGTTTGTGGGACACTGCTGTGCGCAATTGGCTGCTGCGTTCTGCCCACAAATATACAGTCAATTCACTTTACAGTATATTCTGTGAAGCTCTTTGAGACGTCTGGAAGACGTGAAAAGCACTATCAAAATTCTAGGATTATTATTATTTATTGCAATTGTTTGTAGGACACTGCTATGTGCAATTGGCTGCTGCGTTTTGCCCACATACATAGTCAATTCATTTTACAGCATATCCTGTGAAGTACTTTGAGATGTCTAGAAGACCTGAAAAGTGCAAGGGTTATTTATTATTATTTTAATTAAACTGGTTGAAATACTGTAATCCAAGACATATTTTGAACTTTGATCCTTTTTTGCCTTTTGGTGTTTTCAGCAACAGTTGTGTAACTGTTTTGTTTTACAAAACTTTAATTTAGGATTGTGTCACTTATTTTTAGATATTTATGACCATAGAATTTAACCTATTGAATTAGCGATGGGAACTTTTTTTGATGGTGTGTGGTTCCCGAGATTACTAACAAGGCGCTCATTGAGATCTTGATACATTGGCCACAAAACCCCCATTTAACTTGACATTTAACTGGCTGGAAAACAAGCCTTTGGAACGGACTTTTAGCCCATTGGAAAAATCATTTTCAAAGATGTGAGTCACGGCTCCAAATTGGATGATGTTTTATTGGAGGCACAGAATTTTTTTTCATGTGGATAGTTTAAAAATATTATTAAGTTAGGTTTGTGTTCACAAAAACAAGATAACTTGTTTAAGAACTTTTAATTTGGGAATTTACATTTTTTTTAAATGTTAATATGCCAATACTAGAGTAATTCTCCTGCTGATTTACAGTTTTATATCTGATGTGCAGAGCAATTTTATATCTGATGTGCTATATCTGAGCAGCCAATCTTACCAGTGTTGTTGGCTATGTTAGGAAACCAGGTGCTGGAATTAATAATAATAATAATAATAATAATAATAATAATAATAATCCTTGCATTTGATATAGCGCTTTTCACATCTTTTAGACAAATAAAAGCGCCTCACAGGATATGCTGTAAAGTGAATTGACTGTGTAGATGTGGGCCAGTGTTCTCCACGACCTGAAATTAAAAGGTGCTCTATTTGTGTTCGACATCAGCAGCATGACGTCAGAGCACTTCGTCGCCACGTCACGTGCACGTACGTCGCAGGCACGCACTCTTACCATTCATTCTCGCCCTACACACACAGTCGTCCATCCCCCCCTCCCACACACACGGCACAGACTCTCACTCTCCCTCTCTCTCTCTCTCTCTCTCTCGCTCTCCGTATCTCTCATCTTCCCGGCGCGCCAGCCACTCTCTTACCATTCACTCCCGCCCTACACACACAGTTCCCCCACCTCCCACATACACACATACACGGCACAGACTCTCACTCACTCTCTCCGTGTCTCTCATCTTCCCAGCTCGCCGGCCACTCTCTTCTTACCATTCTCTCCGCTGAAATAATCCTTCTGACAAATATTTTCCAAACATGTTTAGAAAAATTATAACGTGTCTGGAAATTTAAAATGTGTCGGCCCTAAATTTAAACGTGTCGGATCGACATGTCAAAAGCGGTCGTGGAGAACACTGATGTGGGTGCAACATGGCAGCCAATTGCGCACAGCAGTGTCCCACAAACAGTTGTGGATTCAAATGACCGATTTACAATTGTTTATTTTTGAGGGATTATTATTAGGTGTGTGGAGTAAGGAAACCACAGAGCTACAGGTCTCTTGTATTACCCAATATCTGACAGTTAATCCAATAACATTGGTACTGCCTGCTGAAGTGCCTAGGTTCAACCAGACAGATCTTTTCAAAGTAATTTACAAATGTGTTGTTGAATGTAAGAAGCAATTTGGGAAGTAGGAAAGGCAGAGGAAAGTGTTTTCAAAAAAAGTGGGTTGTATTTCCAACCTCCAATCTTGTTCACTTGGGCTCTGTAGCTCAGTGGTTAGAGCACTCTTGCAAGCGAGAGACCTGGGTTCAATTCCAGGCAGGGTGGAACCTTGTGTAAATTTCCTTACTCGACACTCCTAATAATAATCTCTACCCCCCACCCCCAACGGAATATTTTTTTTAATAAAAAAAATTGGTCATCTCAATCCACAAGTCCCGTAGCTCAATGGTTAGAGCACTTGCCTTATAAGTGTGAGACCTGTGGTCGAATCCAGGTGAGTCGGGGCAGTGGTTGGACAAGTTTCCTTACTCGCCTACTAATAATCCCTCCGAAAAATATTTTAAAATTGGTCATTTCAATCCACGACAGTTTTTGGGACACTGCTATGCACAATTAGCTGCTACGTTTCGTCCACAAAATATACAGACAATTCACTGTACAGTATATTCTGTGAAGCGCTTTGAGATGTCTAGAAGATGTGAATACGCTATCAAATGCAAGGATTATTATTTTATTATTATTAAGACTGGCCCAGCTCCTGATAATTGAGGTAAGACTGATCCAGTTCCTGAGAATAAAGATAAGACTGTTCCAGGTGATTGGGGATACGATTGATCTGCTTTGTTTCCTTTCACAAACCCTTTAAATGACTCGAAATCTCAACTGGCCCCTGAATCAATGATTATCTATATCAATGATTATCTAGACCGCTTTAGCGATATCGATATATCGTTAAAACCCGATATAATTTTCATATCGATACGCCGATATAGGAATTTTAAAAATATCGATATATCGAGGTAAAAAATTGGAATGCGCGCACACTGAACTACAAGACCCAGAATGCTCATCTCTATACATAATGCACAGACCGAGGTGCAAAGCCGCCATATTGTATTCATAGTCCTCGAATACAATATACAGGTATGCAAGGGTTGGTGGGGGGGGGGGGGGGAGGGGGGGGAAGGGGGAGAGGGACGGCTGGGTGGGGGAGGGGGAGAGAGATGGCTAGGGGGGGCGAGGGGGAGAGAGACAGCTGGGGGGGGAGGGGGAGAGAGACGGGTGGGGCGGGGGGGAGGGAGAGAGAGAGACGGCTGGGGGGGGGAGGGGGAGAGACGGCGGGGGGTGGGTGGGAGAGAGGGACGGTGGCGGGGGGGGAGTGGAGGAGAGAGGGACGGCGGCAGGGGGGCGGGGGGGGGGGGGGGGAGACGGGAAAGACGGGGTGGATGTGATAATATACAGATAGATAGAGATGGGGGGGATGTGAGAGACACAGAGAGAGAAAGATATTTACCTTCTAAGGAGATAGGCCCCGAATGTGTGTTGCGCGCACATGTGCAGTACGAAAAACCCGAAAATATCGATATTTCGGTATATCTCGATATGAGCCCGTCAATATATCTAAATTGGAAAATTTCCATATCGATGGACCCTACTATCCAGTGCCTCGGGACGTCCTCCCATTGTGAAAGGTGCAATGTAAATGTAAATCAACAACAGTCAATAATGTATAGCTATCATTATAGCTAGCACAAACTGAAGGTCATGCTCTATATCGTAGATATCATGTGCTTATTATAAAAGCCTGTTTTATTTCAATTTGAAGAATATTTTCTGGATTGCTGCATTTGATGCAGATTAATATTATTTGTCATTTTATTCACCATGCATTGACAGTGGATAATTAAAAGGCAGAACCTGATTGATAAATGGACTCAGACAGCTATAGTCTTGCACATTCCCGAGAGTTTTTATAACTACATTAATACAGTAAAACCCAGATAATCTGGCATTCCAAAACCAGCAACTCCCTAAAACCGGCAAGATTTAAAAATACATACAGTATTAATTTATTCCCGACGTCCAGCAAATCTCCCAAAATTTACAACAGCTGCTTGCAGTTGATGCTGGCGCTGCTTTGCAAAATTGCCAGGCAGTGCTGTGGGTGGAAGTTGAGCATTTTTTTTGGCTCAGTGCTGTGTTTACAGCACACACAGTGTATGGGGCGGGCCTTCTCCAGCCATTTCTAGAATAGATTCTAAACACCGGCAAACTCCGAAATCCAGGAGAGTGGCCCCAGCCGTGCCAGATTCTCGAGGTTTTATTGTAATACCAACAGTGGATCACTGTAGACAAAATGGTTCCATCTCCATATCCCGATTTTACAGGTAGATGGAGACAAGCTTCGTTTAGTTTTATTTTACAGTACAAAGTTAAAACATGATGCAGCCCAAACTAAATTTGCGTGAAGAAAGAACCCTAAATATGCCCTATCTTTTATACAAGGACTTTTCTGCTACAAATGTGCATTGCAAGTTCTCTCCTAGCTTTGCACCTGTACTCTCACCTCATTTCACTGTTCCAGATGCTTGCACACTCTTATGTACAACCTCGACGTCAGGTTTGACTCCCAACTGTCCTCCTCCCCCACATCCAGTCCGTCACCAGCACCGCTTGTTTCCATCTCCTACGGATCGCCCGTCTTCGGCAATATCTCACCCCAAAAGCCGCTGAAACCCTGGTCCATGCCTTTGTTACCTCTCGGCTATACTATTCCAATGCCGTCCTCACCGGTCTCCCATCCGCCACAGTCCATAAAATCCAACTCATTCGAAACTCTGGCGCCTGCATTCTCACCCGCACCAAACTTTGCTCTCCCATTACATCAGACCTTGCCAAACTTCACTGGCTCCCTGTCCCAGAGAGGATCGATTTCAAAATCCTCACCCTTGTTTTCAAATCCCTCCAATCCTCTGCACCCCACTACCTCTCCAACCTCCTCTCTCCTCAGACCAGCAGCCATTTCCTTCGCTCCACTGGGTCTGGCCTCCTCCTTGACCCCCAAATCCTCCGTTCCACCATCGGCAGCCGTGCCTTCAGCCCCGAGGCTCTGGAACTCCCTTCATCATTCCTTTTGCCTCACCCCTTCTCTTCCCAGTTTCAGGTCTTCAACCACGCCTTTGATTACCTTTCTACCCCTGCCCCTGGCTCGGTCCAGGGATCTGCTATTGTGAAGCGCTCTGAGACACCATCCGCTATATAAATCGAAGTTGTTGTTGTAGGATAGCAGCAGATAGCGTTGCAAATGCACCTGAGCAAGGGAAAGTAAAACTTAAATGAACTCTAAAACTCTGAAACCCTTCTCTTCTTTTGCTCTTGTTCTATCTATTGTACTATATTTCTATGGTTGTAGCAAAATTCTTTTATTTATGATACATATAGTATAGTGTGAAATTGTCTCACTTTGCACATCCAATACAACTGGGATATCTTCTGATCTATCGTCATGTATTCTGTATCCTGAGACCAGCCTCTATTTAAAAATAATAATAATAATCCACATTGTTTCATGTCGGGATGATGTCTCAAAGTGATTTAACTATAAAAATCCAGTTGTGTTCTTGGAAAGTGCGACTTTAAGTGAAATTACGTTAAGCAAACCCCATAAGAATACCAGACATTCATCGTCTATACAGGTAGACCCCACTTATCGAATGCCCGGTTACCGAAACTTCACTGTAACGAGGATTTCTATTTGTACCACTTCTCCATTTAACAAAGGCTGCTTTCGCTATAATGAATGTTTACACAGACTTTAAATCACGCGGGTTTCTAGTGCGCAGCTTCTCGTGCAGCTTCTCAACGCACACTCAGTCTTTAGCGTGCCTCAGTTAATTAGTGCAGTGCAGCCCCTCCCATATGGGAGGAGCTTAAGCAGCAGGATGCTTTGTGGCTTCAATAATAGTAAGTCGAGATGGGGGCGGGGGAGGTTAGAGGGGAGGGGGGATAGAGAGGGTGGGGAATAGAGAGGGAGGGGAGGGGGAATAGTGTGGAGGGGGGATTGAGGGGAGTTGGGATAGAGAGGGAGGGGAGGGGGAATAAGAGGGAGGGGGTGAGAGAGATAGAGATGGAGGGGGGAATAGAGAGATAGAGAGGAGGTGGGGGGTAGCGAGAAAGAGAAGAGGAGGGGTGGGGTAGAGAGATAGAAATGGAGGGGGGTGGGGGAGGAAGAAAGAAGCGCATCGTGTGTCTGGAAATGCCTGTGCCCAGGTTGCGATATTTCAGTGTGGTGACTGTGAAGACCTGGCCTGGAGCAGGTAGGATTGGCGGTTTTATTCCCGCAATTTTTGTCACATTCTGGAACTTCAGACTTTTGGCTGCGCAACCTGTACACTGAAAATGTTAGCGCTAGAAACTAAATTGATGTTAGCAGGGAGGCTCTTAATACAGTTAAACTCTCACTTAACAACATTTTGACTTAACAAAGGGTTTTAAAGTCCCTAACCCCTTCGTTAAGCAGGGTCTACGCCTATGCTACCCAAAGTAGTTTGTTTCCACCCGCTGGCAAACAATGTAATAGTGAACATTGTGACGTTAAATATATGTTCCCCAATGTACCAATGACGTAATAATGAAATAACATTGACTGAATCAGCGAGGACTGACTGCATTTTATAGACACATGTGGCAAATAATTTGCTCATAGCAGTGCCTCACAACCAGCCACAAATTCCCAATATTAGTTGGCAAGGATACAAGGAGAACCTTCCTTCTCTTTTCAACTAGTGCCTTAAGGTATCTTATGTTAACCTGAACAAGCAGTCGGAACCTTCGTTTAACATTTCAACTGAAGAATGATACACCCGACAATTCAACACATTTCCTCCACTGCATTTGAGTGTTGGTCTAGACCAGTGGTTCTCGACCCTTTTCAGTAATGTACCCCTTGTTAATTTTCAACATTATTGTGCACCTCCACCTAACCACATATGCACACACACCACTCCCCTCATTCCACTTGCATTTTATGACCAAGCTTTTCTGATATAACAAAGTAACTAGCACATGCAGAACAAGGGGAACAACAATTAAATATACAATTTGGAAGGGTATAAAATGCTAAATAAGAGAGCTAAATAAATCAATGTACCGCCACCTGTACCCCCTGGAAGTAATTTTGTACTGCTTGGGCTACATGTACCCCTGGTTGAGAACCTCTGGTTCAAAGTTCTGACATGGGGCTTAAACTCACAACCTTTTGACTCTGAGGCAGAAATGCTGTTAAGTGAGTCAGACTGACACTAAATTTAGGACTAGTTACTCTTGTTGTATTGTCATAAGCCTAAGTTTATTATAATGTAAATAACAATTTCAGAGTTCTTATTAAATCAGATTTGATATCTCTGAAAGTGTGTATATACAGTACAGGTTTATCCTTGTATCGTGAGTAATCACTACACAGACATATTCTACTGTGCTACATTTTTCTTTAGCTTGAGAGACTTTTGAGGTGATGTGTCATTTGGATAAATATATTCATTTTATTCCAACGACTAGAAATCATGGAGAAACCCAGTGAAGATGGAATACCTGATCTGGTTCATGTGATGCGGAGTCTCTCAATGGAGAATATCCCTAATCTACCCCCAGGAGGAGGCCTTGCAAGCAAGTAAGTTATGATGATAATGCTATGATATTTCAGCGCCTTGGGATGTCCTCCTGACATGAAAGGCGCTATATACAAGTGTAATTTTGTTGTTGTTGTTGTTAATTGTTTGTGCTGAGGCATTGTGATTGGATTAGCTGCACCTATTTCTAGCTTTTAAGCATGCGGGTGTAAATGTTTTTAAGTGTAGATAATGACCTCAAATTCCTAATATGAGACTTTGAACCCCAAACATTCTAACTCAGAAGTGAGAGTGCTATCATTTGAGCCATGCCAATGTCTTTTAATTAGAACCAAGAAAAATATATGGTGCTCTTAATGTTGCTTATGTCTGTGTGGTTCTGAGGTTATAGATGCTGTTTACGGGGATTATTCTCCTTTTGTATTGTGGCGTGGAATCCAAAAATAGCAACCTGAAAATTATAATCCCAAATTATCAAAGAACCATTTGAAGATTATTAGAAAGATAAATGGATAAAGAGTGACAAAGTGAAATATTAAACTCCCCAAAGAAGAGAAACTAGGTTAATAACACTTAACGTTTTTAGCTTTGAAAAGATACCATTTTATTGAAGTAGAAAAGAATGCGTGTTGAAAGTTGAAGACTGACTGAAAGGTATATGTGCCATGTTGCAATGGACTAATTGTATTGCAATATAGGGTGACATTAGTTATAGGATGACACCCCCAGTTGTTAGTTATATTTTTATAGCCCTCACCCTCCTCTCATTCTCCCGCTAGCCATGTATTTTATTCTCCATGCTGTCACGTCATAAACTTATGCCAGCCAGTTCATTTTCTTTCTCTAGCTTTTTCTTGCTCTCTATCAAGCCTTGTGATACTATCAAAAAATGCAGTTGTGCTAATGTGCAACAATTACACAATTGGGCACATGCACACAAGTTTACTTGGGATGTGCTTTATCCTGCACGGTTATAACCTTGAATGATAAAATGGCTTAATTTCAAGTTGTCTGGTTACTGCTAACATCACTTCCTGCGTAAGAAGTGTACCTGATGTCTCTCCTTTGTAAAATGACATAGATTTCTAATCTAGTACTGTAACTTTTTTTAAAAAAAGTAGTCCGTTCCATCTCTTTGAAGTTAAGTGCCACAATGTCAACCTAAATGTTTCAGAGGGTTTTCTGAGAAATGTCCTTGGTATGTAGTTGTATGTTTTTGTAATTTACCATTGTGATCATGATTTGTTGAAATTGCTTATTTTTCTTTGAATTTAAATGGATAATTTAAAAAAAGTACTGTTTTGTGATATAAATCTTTAAATCATTTTGATAATTTAGCAATCCTCGCGTGTTACTTAGCTCTGGTTACATCAAAACATCTCAAGTGCCTCAAACAGATTAATGAAATTAATGATTAATTAATCAATATTAATGAATAATTAACCAATATTGGAGGCCAATCTGAGCCAGATATGTAAACTTAAATTACATACACCATGTTTACTTAACCTTGTACATAATGTATTAGCAGACTAAGACAGGTATTATGTATGTAAATCTATTAGCTAGCTCTCTATTATGCTGTCAGATTAAATCGTACAAAATCAACCTATCATATCCTCCAGCCACTTCCTTAAAAGAATATCAGTATCCTTTGAATCTGGGATGAGAAAACGGGGATGAGTTTTTAAAAAAAATTACACTTCTAGAGCGCCTTTCACATCGGGAGGACGTCCCAAGACGCTGGACAGTCAGGACGGGACCCGAGCAAGGGGGTGGGGCAGATTAGTGGGGGAGGGGAGGGAGAGAGTTGGGAGGACAGCAGAAGGCATGATCGAAGAGGAAGCAAGGCAAAGGTACTGTGGGATGGAGTTCCAGAGTGTGGGGGTAGAGAGGCTGAAAGCCCGTCCACCAATCGTAGGGCGGGTCGGGCATGGGATGTGGAGCAGACCGAAGCCCCCTGAACAGAGGGGCCAGGTAGGTTCATTTACATAGGAAATAAAAACAAGATATTTTCTTTTAGATGTTGCAGTACGGATACTCTTTAGACTCCAGAATAATAACTTTGTTATTAACCTAATTTTTATGCCTAAGCTGTTGATTGTATTACTTTGAAATAAGCTTGTTTGGCTATGTTTTCTTTAATCCTTTTAGACGCTGTGTGATTGAAGCCGTTTATAATAGACTGAATCCACACAGGGATGATGATGGGGTGAGCTTTATTTTCTTAAGTGTTTATTTTCTTATGTGTTTCCTTTTTCTGTACAGAACTTGTTTTAAAATGTATTCTTGGTTATAGTGCATATCTTAAACTCATTTAATACTACTTTTTGGTTTCATTAAGTAATTTACATTTGTACATTTAGTTAAGGATTTATTTCTAGTTGAGTACTCATTTGATGATATTCTCTTGATTTTTCTACATGCAAAAAAACTCCAAAGTAACATTCTAAAAACACTTAACAATTTGATGGTAGATTTTCCACAAAGACATTTTCAGTGTTTAGTTTGCATTCTTGATGTTGTTTGCCTAAATGCACAACTTCATATCTGATATGGATCCTTCACCTTGGTACCTACTTATATACCTACTTGATAACTTTGTTAACATTAGATACTTTGCCTTCATATATGATCCTCCACCAACCTGTATTCAAAGGAGTTCCATGCAAACCATCCCATTTTATAACAAGACAATAGCCAGCTTCCCTGTGCATTAGCACCGCTGACTGGCTTATTTCCTGCTCACTGACCGATCTCACACTAAAAAAACTTCCAGATCATGATGTCTCCACCGATGTCATTTCCTGCATATGTAAGTTAGCTATTTTAGCACAAGAATGAGTAAGCATTCAGGCACTGAGCAGGCTGGCTGCAAACATGCAAAGCCAATGTTTTTTTAATTCATTCACGTTATATACAAGTCAGTGCTATAGCAAAGGAAGTGCAGGTACCAATGTACTTTCTTTACCTACATTGACACCTTTTATCTTATATACACACAAATGCACGTATTCATACAGTTACATGTACCCACATGCACACAATCAGTAATTATGAATGGAACAAAGTTTACAAAGTGTATAGGTATATTGAGAGTATGCAAATCAAATTGCGTTAGTTGTACTTTAATATTAAAACTATAAGTATACATGAATATCTTTAGCAACTTTAAAAGTTCCACCAGGAAAAAGAAAATGTGTTAATTTTTTTAATGAATTATGCTGATCAAGGAGAAGCTTGTTTATCCTGGAGAAATGAATTTTGTTTTCCACATTTGGCATCCAGTGTCAGCATTAGGAACTCCAGGGCAAGCATAAGACAAGCTGGATGCTGAATAAAGCTCCCTCCATTCCGCCATAATATCTTAACCCCAGGATCAGACGATTGCTGATAATTGCATCATTGTGAAATGCGTGTGAGTGAGATTGGTATTTACTGCATTTACCCTATTTACTTGTATGGACAGTTTTATTCTGTGGACCAGCCCCAGAATGAATGAGAATCAGAAAGTAAACTTATTTCAATGAAGACCTATCTCAACTGCCTTTGAATCTGGATATCAGAAATAAGAGTTGCTAACCTACTGGACCAGTCAGGCCCCTGACTTCCATAAGTTTTTTTTTTGGGGGGGAGGGGGTGGGTGGGAACGGATGCTGATCTAGGATGTGAGAATTCAGAATGTTGCAGTTGGAAGTGCTCTTCTGAGGTTGGGAATTGGCGGTTGTCTTGGCTGAGTGGCTTTTTTTCTCTCTGCACTCAATGACGCTGTATTTAATTTGCCAATGCCTGATGCTGACACTGGTACAAAATAACTGAAAGTGTGAGAAGATTTACGCAAATATGGAACTTTAAAATAAAGTACTATTATTGCTGTTTTTGTTTTGCCGGGATGCTTTTTTAAAAAGCTTGCTTGTAAGTTATTGGTCACTGGGTTTAAAACAAACTTTCCTTTCACTTTGGAAAAGCCAGAGTAAACTTTTCATATGCTAATAGTACTGTTTCAGATGTCTAGAAAATTAAACCAAATTACAAATATTAAACCAAATTCTGGAGCTGTATGTTGTACCTAACCTGTAACAGGAAACTTTCATTCTTAATTTCTTGACTATGGGTGAGATATTATTGTTGTTATGCACTGCAATGACATTAATGAAAAAAGCTAATTTTGTCAAGCTTACGTAGTTACGAGAGAAACTTCAAGCCCTAAATTTTGACACCGACTTGTGCAATGAAAACAGTTCTCAGAAATGGATCTAAATAGATAGACAATTAAAATTATTAACATTGAATACTTTTTGAGAACTAAAGTAACTTAATACTTAAAACATCTCTCAAAATTGAGATGGGATTAATTATATTTAAAGACTATACAGAAAAATTGTAAAGAGTCATTGCTTCCTTTGGCATTGCTGATGTCTGGTTATGTATTAGAAAGTCTTGCAGTACCCATGTAGATTGTCCCATGACAGCACAGGAACAAATGCTCTCCTTAAAGTTGACTGATGCTCTTTTTCTTGAATCCTGGTGATATTATTCACGAGAAATAAATGTATTATTTTATTCAGTGAAGCACACAATTTAATGTTACTCTATTCAAATTTATAAATTTTTATAAAATAAGCTAATTTGAAAGGTGTTTTTAAAAAGCAAGTTTTAAATGAACCGGTCTTGATAATACTATTCATCTTCTATAGTTCTACAGGTATACTAATTTGCTATAATGCTAAATTTGCTATCATGCTCTTCCTGCTTTTTTAATTAAATAAATCTTAACTGTCACAAGGAATGTGGATTTTTGTCAGTTTGTGAAGCAACCTTGTAATTTGAATTCACATTAATATTTTGCTATGATTGAAATCAGAAATTAAAATAAAATTGATTGATTGGGTTTGGAAGAGATTCCTAAATTGAGGATATCCTGATATTGCTAATATAAACTAATTGAAGTTTCTAGAACACATCCCGACATAGGAAACCAAATATGTGCAATTCTGTTTATTTGTATGAATGAAATTCTGCCAAACAATTATAATACACGTAACCAATTGCAAAAGTAAGATTTCTCAGGGTTTCAGGCCCATGAAAGATTTTGCTTGAGAAATCTATTTAAAATAGCAAATTAAAAAAATGAAATCCTTTTTCTCTTTATTTACTTGGATAGTTATCTAAAGATACACTACATAATTGTAAGAAAACATGTAGTTTAAAGTAGTTGTATCTTGAAAGGGTTATGGCTGAGAAAAACTTTTGAAATAATTTTTGATTTGCTTTTTTTTAGTTGGAATACTTGTAAGATTATTGCATACTGGTCACAGATTATTGATGAAAAGATGTAACACGGTAAATATATCTTAAAATGCACCAATCAATCATTTCATAAATTAATGAACAAACAATCATTCTAATTGTATTAGCTTTTTAAGGTTGTTATGGCCTTTGAAACATAGAGATATTAAAAAAAGACTGCAGGATTTAAAAATTAATTTCTATTTATTATTCTGCAAGAGTTCCTAATATTAATTAGTTTACAGCTAGCCTTTTTGTTGCACAGGTGTAACTGGTAGCTTCAAAGGGAGTCATGAATATAGTTTTGATGCAAATTACTAGCAGTAAGAGCTCCTTTGTAGAATTAGATTTCAAATGTATGTAATAGTCCAAGAGATTATGCTAGGCTGTCTACTCACACTGGGGTATTGAATCTTGAAAAGGACCCTACTGGAGCAGATGAAGGGGGAACAAGACAGAGCACATTGCTCGACACCCTCAGGCAGTTGAGAATTAATCATAGGGGGAACTACCGCCACCTACTGGAGGAGATGCTGGCTAATTACAGGCTAGCTCAGATCCGGGGGGAAGGATGTACCACCGAGACAGCTGCTTCTACTGCAGTTATGCCTGCTGGAGAATCAGAGACCAGGTTGCAGGCTGATGATGAGACCAGGTTGCAGGCTGATGATGAGACCAGGTTGCAGGCTGATGATGCGACTCGTCGTGAGGATATAAACTGACCTTATGAAGATATAGTAACAGATGAGAAACACCCTAAAAGTTTGATTCTAGCATTGTTTAGCAACTGTTATAATTTATTACATTGCATGAGTCTGTGACCTTTATTGCATGTTAAAAACATATTTGTGCTTGTGATCTAGATTTTTGTTGTCATGTCACCTTAGCAGCTGAATTAGTTGCCAGTTAACTTCCGAGACCTGCTTGTAGTTGAGCAAATGCTTTTTTTCTTTTTGTTGTAAAATGTAAACATACTAAATGCATGATTCAGAACCGATGCTCTTGACATTTTATAAATCTCCCATGTTTTAGAATAAATGTCAGATATTTGTGAACAATGCCTCTGGGGATGCGTTTGTTTCTTGCAGTATGCAGTCACAGTGGGGATTTGTCCTATTATTAATGTGTAATTAAACCTTTATAGAATGTTTGGACTACTGTTACAAGTTAATATGGATATCCTTTGTACATCTAAATAAATGTGAAAAACGTGAAACCAGTTGGTTGTGTTTTACGTTTAGTAAATGGTTTGTTTGGAAGATGCATTCATTGTGTTTGCATTTTAAAGGGAAAACGTTGCAGAAAATTATTTGCTTATTTCAATGATTCAGCCTTTCTTTTTTAAAAAAATTTAAATGCAACATCTTACATATGCTTATAATGCTTCACGCAACCTTAGTCCATGCCCATGGTTTCCATGTCATTGCTTGCTGGTGTAAGTTAGCACCATCATTGAAAAACGCCTGGAATACTTGCACGGCTGCATCATCTATCAGTGCTGTACTATTCACCTGAGCCATTGTAGGAGTTACTGCAGGCAGGTAATTTCCTAAAAGACCACTATTAACATTTGGAGACAGGGTGAATGACATCATTTTAAAAAGATCTGAATAAAAACCTTCAAATTATAATGGATCTGCACATCGCATTGTGTTTAAATGACAAGTGTCGCAAAGAATTCTGTCTTGGAAACGTGTTAAAAGACACAAATGCAGTCTTAAGGATTGAGTGAGAATAAAGCTCATGCAATATAGTTTATTATAAAGTACACTTGGAGTCCATTGAATCACTTAAGTTGAAGTGTATTTGTACTGTTAGGTGTACAGTAATATTACTGATAGAGATCCCTAGTTATATTTGCAAGTGTGACGGTGCGAGAGGGATGAAATGGGAATGGCCAAGTGTTTTGGATACCAGATAGATTTATGTGCTACATGGACTTTTTATTCTGGAGATAGGAGTGTAGCTGCACACGTCTATATTCATCAATGATTCGGCATTGCAACAATGACAAAATTATATTAATAGAGCGCCTTTCACGTCAGGAGGACATCCCAAGGCGCTGAACAGTTAAATTACTAATAGGTTTGAGGCACTTGTGCATGTTTCTGAAGAGCTTTTGCAAAACACTTTCTGACGACACTTTAATTAATATTTTTCACGCCTTCATACAGGCTAAACTCAAATGGTGCCTGTGTATATAAAAACATCATTCTGTATAACTGCTATAAGAGTCTATGATGTCATTGAACAAGCTTGAACAGTTAAAGTACATGGGTTTATGTTGACCATAATCATTGAATTTACTGAAAATAAAACGGTTATTGTGATTTTTCAGCCAAACAATGGAGCATAAATTAACACTCAGCAGCTTTCTGAATCTAATATCTTGGGTTACGTTTTAATATCCATCAAATTCAAATGTGCTGCTTGTTAGTAAACATCTGTGTTGTGCCAGCTGATGTACTACTTGAGTTTCTCTTGCCTCTTTTAGATGCATTTCCCTCTTTCAGATAGAATTCGTATTTTCTTCTTGAGTGCATTATATCCACATTGCAGAATGAGCAACATAATTTATAGAAAATGGCATTTATGGAAAGTTATCACTCATAGTAGAAAAGTAATTATAAATGTTTTTGAGTGTTTTTGCCTTGTTTGTCCATTCCAGAATGTGTTTGAAGAACATACCCTGGGCAGGCAGAAATGTCTACATAATACTAAGTGTAACTGCATTTGAAAATTTGTAATTTACAGTTTTTGAAATGCTGCTAATTGTTTTTCCATTTACCTCGAGTGGTCTGAAATGTATCCACAAAGAGGCTGTTTGCTTTGGGTTTTCTTGTGTCCATTGAATGTCTCTCAGTTTAGGTACTCGTGTGAATCTGCCTATGGACAGTTCGGAACCCCTATAGTTTGCTAAAAGTAAGACTATTGCTGTAATTATGTTTTTATATCAGTCAAACTCCTGTTCCTGCTTGTCTTTTTCCTACAATGAAATGTTCAAAAGGTGAGCAATTTTTCAAAAGTTCTGTTCACATGGTGTGGAATGCAAGTGTAATAGTATCATTTTGTTTCTCACAGGGTTCCGCAGAACTTGAAGACCCCTGGTAGTTAAATAGGCTAGAATCGCTAAGAATGTCCTGGTTTGAAATATGGAAGAAACCTTCGTTCACACAACTTTTATTTACTACAAGGGAAATTAAAATCCAAAGGATCTTCTTTTAAAGTCTTTTTTTTGTCAGAAGGGCAGGAGGAATTGTTAGAAATATACACCATTTGTTTTTTTTTATATTCTAATTTTGCCACTCTCAAGCATCTTCTTGTAACAGTATTTTGTTGACTGCCTCAGGTGTGCTGATTACATTTGTACTCAACTGTTGCCTGACGGCATGGTAACATGTTAGCAGATGTAATAAAGTACTTGAGGTGCATAGATTTTTCATTTGGAAGATGCATTAAGTACTGTTAATTTAAACCTAACTCACCAGACATGAGCATGTACAAATTACTGTATAAGGCATTACTCGATTGCAAGGTTCAAGGATGAGAGCTTCTGCACCTATCTCAGGCCCAGAGGGAACATGCAGTAAGCAGAATGCTGTAGAAATTTTATTTTGTGTAATACTTCACTTAAATTTCTGCTGTACTACCAAATACTTGGTTTCTCTGCTGTGTCAGAAATGCAGTGTATGTTGCCTACTGCTTGCTTGAAGATAACATTGCATTTGGCAATAAATATAGCAGATATATGGTATTCCCTTATGATTTTAACGCATGTGTAGATCTTAAGCTTTTGCTAAGCAGAATCTTTGGATAGATTGAATAGATTAATTTATGCTTGTACATCAATTCATTTGCTTCAGACAACCCACTCATTATTGCAGAAGTTGAAAATATCGCTATACAATTTGCCTTTCTCACTTATGATATTGTAAATTGTGATTTTTGTTCTACATGTGGTTCTCTATTATAGTATTATCATTGATTTGTTTCAGCAGAAAGAGACAGCCTTGCGTAAACTGGGGTATAGTTTTACAAAAGAATTGTTTGCATTTACAAAGCTAGAGATCACATAGATTTATAAAAGCAGTTTTAAAAATATTCTATTCTGAATTTGAGCTTAATGAAAGATGCTTAAATTTTGTTTTGTGATCTTTCTTTCATTCATTGTGGAATGGGCATGGTACAGAGTGGCTGTCGTTTAAGGTACTTGAAGATTTTTAGTTTGATTTATATTTCTGCAATAATATAATTTTGCTAAGTAAGTTTGAGTTCTGCATGAATTAAAGTCCAGTTTAAGGTGATGTTTGAGGGGAACGGGAATCTGAGCAGCATTGAAGGCAGTGAGATCAATGAATGTATCCATCTGTACACAAAAAAGCGCTGTGAATGCCTTGTAAAATTGAAATAATGCAGCTAATACTTTTCCCTTCCTGTCATATTTAGTAGTTTGTAATGGTGTGTTGTAGAGGATGTGCATTGCCTTTTTACGTGGTTGAAACATACTAATGAGTGATGCTGATTGGACTTGTATAAAATGGAATTCATTGCATTTCTCTAACTTTTATTTTTTTTCCCTCATTAAGTCCTTATGCTGGAAAGCTGCCTGTTACCATACATCCTTGAGCACTGGTGCCTACAACCAGCTTCCCCAATCGTTTTGGTTCATTGTGTAGGTATGATTCTTTGCCTAGAGAGTATGATTTTTGGCACAGTGTTTTTATTTATTCACTAGTTTTTAGCCATGTCAATGAAAATTGTCCTGAAGAACATGATCTGACCAGGTGTTTGACCCTTTGTTGAGATTATAGGGTTGTTTTAGGATAGGGGGTGAAGAGTGCACATGTGGTTTCTTATTGTCCACAAAAACTGTCCACACTGGCCCTTCCCTGTACCGACTGACTATAGTATGTTCCCTGTATGATATTTGTGATGTTTCATACAATACAGTGATCATAACCACCTTGTTATCTTCAATAAAGGATTGCTAAATGCATTGTGGCTTTTGTATTTACAGTTTGTATTATGTATATACTGCTCAAGAGAATAAACCCCATCTATGTTTTGTACTCTTATTAGTCGTATTTACAATAGAAAAAAAGCTACTTCCTGTAATACTTTTAAGGCTTTTTTTTGCATTATGTGACTAGTTTTTATGTGACTACTATGGGTTTTAAAAATTATACATTTTAAAATGGAACATTCAAATTGACACTGCACATTTTGGCTTCTGTTGAGTAACAGGACTCTGAATGTATCTGAGGTATTCCATACTGCAAAAAGTTTGGTTTAAAATGATGGATTGATTTTTCATAATGCTATCTATTTTGAGGTGAAGATTCAGTAATTTTGTCTCACGTGTAATTTTTTTTAACTTGTTCGATTGAGTACTCTGCAATAATGTAATTGGTAATGTACAGTATTTATAAATGTTTTCAAAACTGTATGTGAACATATTAGCTCATCTTGCAATTGAAAAAATTCTCCTAATAATCAAGGATTCAGTTGGCCATTCAGATCATCTGTGTACTGAGTATGTAATTGCCTTTGTGCTTGTAGACATGGAACACTTCTTATTGTTTATGGGTACTCCATTCATTTCAAAATCTATCTTCTGTTGAACCTTTACTAAAACTATGTATGTTCTAGAGTACACATACCGCAGGGCAAAGATTGAAGCGATAAGTAAACTGTCATCAATGTGACCAATAAAAGAGTGCAAGTCTTGAAGTTCTTACAGATCTTCCATATGGTTTATTTTTTTAAAATCAATGGGTAGAAGATAAGTGTTTGTTGCTTAGTGTTCTGCTACTTCAATCTCAAGGTAAGCTTTATGTGTAATTGTACCCAAAGTCCATATTCTGCGGAATGAGGTCCTGCTGTTGAAAACTCTTTGCCAGCCTGTTGACCAATAGCATGCCCCCATTAAAAAATCTGCCAGAAATTCTTCAAATACTGTACTTCAGTTACAGTAATGACAGTAAGATTAATTTATTTTGGAGTTGATTGCCACTGCAGATTAAATTGGCCGTTGAGGTGAAGGCTTTTCTCTCCATTGTTATTGTACATGTGCTAAATAACTTACCTTGTGACTGAGCATGTTGACATCAGAAATCTTCCTGTGCAATTGAACAAACATGCATGAATGGAGTGCTTTTATTTAGGATTTTTGTAACTTCAATTTCTTCAATGATTGCAATTTGCAATTGTGGGAATCTACATTTTTACTGATAATTCAAGAATTGCATATGTCTAAATGAATGTCCTCCCAATGTGAAAGGCGCTATATAATACAATTTGCTGCTGTTAAATACAGGATTACCTTGTTATAATCTGGTCATGGGTTCAGTGTTAGGCTCGGAAATCAAGTAGGGGGGAAAAAAAGTCTGATTTCCGGGTTTGGTTGCTACCGATGTCACTTGTTACACACAAATGTATACTGTGCACAAACATCACCATGGTTGCTGCACATTAATTGTACTTCCTGTGCATTACGTAAATGGTGATCAGGGGAGACAGAAGTAGGGGATATTTAACTTCAGGATATTGACTAGTTGGCACTGGAAGCCTGTGCATGGAAGTGAAGTGTGCTGTAGGTGAACTGATGGGAGGATGAACTGATTGGATTGCCCTGTATACTGAAATAAACTAATCTATTCCTTGGTTTGATAGCTGAAGTCTCCGGGCAAATGAAAAACTGGTTGGATTATATGTAAATTGTTTTCCCTGGTCCTTTGCATTGTCTCCTCTTTCTATGTCTTAATTTTTAACCTAACAGTGACATTTAAACTGAGAGGGGGGGAAAACCTACTGACAGACCGGAGCTTGAGATGGCATTGTTGAGAGCACGCCAGTAATGGTAATGATCATCCTTGCATTTGATGATATCGCGCCTTATAAGGTCATCAAGATGTCTCCCAAGTGCTTCAGAGGATATAGTGTAAAATGGATTGACAGTGTATTTTGTGGGCAAAACCAGCAGCCAATTTGTGCACAGCCGTGAAATTAATGACCAATTTTATTTGGAAGATTTGGAGGATTCTTAGCCAGGACACCAGAAATGAAATTTCTCTTATTCTCTTTTCTGTCTTCTCCTTTTAAATAGTGCCATGGGATCTTTAACTTCCACCAAAATAAGCAGATGGGACCTTGGTTTAACATCTCATCTGAAGGATGGATGAATAATTAAAAACTAATTTAGGGACTAAAAGGTAATGGGGAAGGGCAAGAAGCCGCTCAAATCCTGGAGCAAAATTAGGATTTAGGAAAATAGTCTGGAAAATAGAATAAATAGTGTTTACACCATGACTGAATTGTACTGTTCAATTTAAATCATGGATATGTTGAGTTCTGTTTTATGGTCTATACCAGAAGTGCAAGAGAAGATGTTAGTATGAAAATAATATTGTTTTAAAAATCTTTACTGGAATGCAGAAGATCTTTTCACATCCTCTATGCCCCTATTTACACAAATGATTTAGAATCAGCTATAAGAGTTATGGATAACAACAAACTGGGGTGTGGTAAATGACGAAGAGAATTACATAAAGATGTAGGAAGACATTGCATGGGTAGACAGGTGTTAGATAAAAAATACAGATAAATCTAAAGATTTGCTTTGGTATGAAAAGTGATGAAATTGAAGGGAAGTCCTTACCAGGCTACTCTAGCACCTGACTTAGCAGTCACTTCTGATGTATCTATAAGAACTTGGGAGCCCAGTCAGTGTATCGTTTAGGAAGACAAAGCAAAAAAAGAAATGCAGATATATTTAAATCTAGTTTGAATATGCAAATTGATGCTGTTTGTAGACTTGAATCGCCAGCATTATAACATAGATGCTGAAATTTGGTATACATGCATTTGATGTTTCAGTTATTAAGGATCATATATAGATAATTAATAATAATCCCTGCAATTGATGTAGCGCCTTATCACAACTTCTAGACATCTCAAAGCACTTCACAGAATATACTGTAAAGTGAATTGACTATATTTGTCGACAAACGTGGCACCCAATTATACACAGTAGAGTCCCACAAACAATCAAGGATTGAAGTGACCAATTTATTACTTTTTTTTAGGGATTATTATCAGGCAGCTGGAGTAAGGAAACTTGCCCAAGGTTTCGCCCGCCTGGAATCGAACCCAGATCTCTTGCTTGCAAGGCGAGTGCTCTAACCACTGAGCTACAGGACTCCACAAAAGAAAGTTAAAAGAAAACTATTTACCATTGTCGCCCTCTAAAATGAATGGAAACTGTCCCATGCAATATTCCTGCTCTTGTTGAGCATTTCTATCCTAATTGTTCTTTGGAATTTCTGACTTGCCATTCTTTCTGAATGACTTGACTTAGTGAGGGCCTTTTACCTCCTAACCAGTTCTTCACATCCTGAATATCAGCTTAAATGAGTCCTTATAATTTTACCCAGAAAATCCAGGTACTGAATTTCAAATCTGCTATTTCATGCCTCTGCTCTCATTGTGTGATATGAGAACTCCTTATTTATTCACTGTTATGTTATCAATCCACAAACGTAAGAAGAAATGCTTTAGAAAATCTAAATATAAATTTATGATTTAAACATAGGATTTGTATATATGTGTCGAAATAAGTCTTGTATTCCTTAATAAAAAAAGTTGAATATTTGTGTCTTTGTCATTTTTAAAACAATACAAGTTGTTTATAATAATACTTTTTATATGCATTATAAGTAATCATTTCATTTGATATAGCGCCTGATCACATCTTCGAGATGTCTCAAAGTGCTTCACAGAATATACTGTAAAGTGAATTGGCTGTATATTTTGCCGAAGAAATGCAGCAACCAATTGCACACAGCAGTGTCCCACAATCATGGATTGAGTGACCGAAGTATTAATTTGAAAGGGATCACTATACCTGAAAAGGCCAATTGACTAACAACTGGGCTACAACTTACTACTGGGTAAACAGGTGTGTGCAGTAACTTGTCCAATTAATGGGACTAAGTTAGGTCTCGCTTGCGAGGCAAGTGCTCTAACCACTGAGCTACAGGACTCCACATCACATTATAACGCTGCCATATTTCTCTGAAAGTGTTTCACATGATTTTACTGTGAAGTGCAGTAAATTATGTTAGTATGTGAATAATTACAGTAAGAGCAATCTTGGGTGGGGAGAATCATTACTTTAAATATAAATTATTTGCAAGCCTCAGAATTTTAATTCAATTTTAAAGACTTGAAGCAAAATATTGACAACTAATGGGGAATGATTTCAGTGACATTTTGGAAGAATGTCCCAGAAATCTTTTTGAAAATATGTTTAAATATATTTGGTACAACAGAAATCCAAAACAAAATACAGTATTTTTTCCATTTTAACGATAGAAAAAATCCATTCTGTTGTTCATGCTACATTTCATCTCCGCACACAGATTGTGCACATTTTTTGGGGGACGCTCCCTTTAAAACAGTTGGGTGGCGCCCCTGTGCACCACAGCCATGTGCACACTGCCACACGCCCTGATCAGGTCATTTGCTACTTTTGCAAGGCACCCTGATGTGCATCGTAATGCTTACTGTACATATTTCACATTCAAAGCCCTCCACGGCCTCACTGCACCCCACATTTGCAACCCCCTGCCAACCTGCCTGTCCCCTCCGCTCAGCAGGCTTCGAGCCAGCAGGCGAGCCTCTAGCCACTCTGCCCCCCAACCTCTGGAACTCCATCCCGCAATCCCTCCGCTTCACCCTCTCCCTGGCCTCCTTCAAGTCCTGCTTCAAGACCCTCTTCGATGGTGCCAGAGGTCACTCCAAATTCCCTCTACCCTCCCTGTCCCCAGCTCGGGTCTGAAATAATGACTGTCCAGCGCCTTGGGACGTCCTGATGTGAAAGGCGTTTTACAAATGTAATTTTGTCGTACTGTACTTATATTTTCGGGATGCTCTTTAGTTACATGTCAAGTATCCTTCTGTACCTTTAGGTTTATTTCAGACCCTTTTGGATGCACTCGTGTGCTACGCGGTGGGTGTGCCCCAAGTTATTTGTGCAAGAAATCTGAGCAGGAGCCTAACTAGGGTGAGGGAGTAGCCAAAAGAGCATCCAAAGAGTACAATTTCCATTTATATTACACTTCAGAAAGTTATTTCAAAGTGCTTGGAAATGGTAAATCCAAAGGCAGGATCTGCCAGCAGAGGAACTGGATGAGGCCGAGAGATTTCGGAAGATAATTCCAGATGGAGAGGCAAAGTTGCTGAAAGCTTGTTGATCATGGGAGTACATTGGAAGGTATGAAGCAGGCTGAAGTTGGCTGAATTCGACTGTTGTGCTTTGGGACATCTTCCCGGCGTGAAAGCCGCTATACAAATGTAATTTTGTTGTTGAAGGGATAGGGTTGTAGGAAATCAACAAAAATAATAATCCTTGCATTCGATATTGTTCCTTATCACGGCGTTGAGATGTCTCAAAAGTGCTTCACAGCGTATACTGTAAAGTGAATTGACTATTTTGTGGGTAAACCGCAGCAGCCAATTGCACACAGCAGTGTCCCACAAACAGTCATGGATTGAGTGAACAAGTTATTATTTTTTTAAAAATTATATTTTCATTGATTCAATGGAAGGATTACCCCAGAATAGGAATCCACCAATCAACTAACAACCGGGTTCCTACTTACTGCTGGGTGAATAGGCGTGTGGCGTAAAGAAACTTGCTCAATGTTTTGCCCTGCCGGCAGTTCAACCCGGGTCCTCTCGGTTGTGAGATGAATGCTCTAATCATTATGCTGCGGTGCTCTAAAATGTTGCAAAGCTGTAGAACAACAACAATAAAATTACATTTATATAGTGCCATTTGAAGGCGAGGATGAGGTTTTTCAGTCTGAGCTGCAGGATAAGGAACCAGTGGAGCCAGGTGAGGATTGGGTTGTGGGATTGTATAGGTCTTTGCAGTTGAGAAAACAGACTCCAAAGTTTTGTATAGGTTGAAAGCTGCAGGCCAGCAAGCAGGGAATTGAAAACGTCATCTCAAGTGGCAAAGGTGTGGATGAGCATTTTGGCTACATTAGGGTGAGGTAGTAACAGGCAGGCACTGTTGCAGAGATGGACAAAAGCAGACTTGGTGTGAATCCTGCTCAAAAGTTAGGAGAGTTGAAGGTTGAAAGCACTGAGGTTTTCTTGCAGGCTCTCATATGGAGAAATGAACCACATGCTGTCTGAAATTTAAAATCCGAATTTCAAAAGAAACGCATGGCTAAATGTAAGATATTCATTTTTACTGCTTCAAATGCTCACCCGTACTGAACTATGTATCCCCATCATTACCAGTTCTTGTCAGGCTCCAGTAGCTCCCTATTACTGGATGGATCAATTTGAAGATCCTCACATTTGTCTTCAAATCCCTTCATGCCATAGCACCTTTCCAATCAGTTTATCCCTCAACCCACTACCTGCTGCCTCTGATTGACTGGCTCCAGTCTCCTGCATGTCCATCATGCCCCTGTTCATGATCAGCAACCAGGGTTTCAGCCACTACACCTTGAAACTCTGGACCACTTTTCCTATATCCCTCCGCCAGGCACCCTCATTCATGTCGCGCCAGAAGACATTCCGCTTTGAGCCTTCAGTCATCCCGACCTTGGCTCGGCATTGTACTCCAACAATGTCAAGCGCTCTGGTTTGCTACCCTGCATGAGGAGCGCTATATAAATACAAGTTGTTATTTTAATTTAAATGTGGAGTCCTATAACTTAGCAATTAGAGCACTCGCCTCGCAAGGAAGAGGCACTGGGTTTGATTCCCGGGTGGGGTGAAAAGTTAGGCAAGTTTATTTACTCCAGAAGCCTCTGTTTATCTCTAGAATAAGTAGGAACCTGGTTATCAAGCTTTTTAAAAACCTTTTCAAGAAAACACTAACCTAAATCAGCCAGGCCACTTTCCTAAGATGGGAAGAATGATGTAATTTGGGGCTAGTAGGTTTGTGTGTATAATGACTGCGTGGGGGTGGGGTGTGTGTGTTTATAGTGACTTTCTTTGTAGTGTCACTGTGTAGTGACTCCAGTGAGTGTGTGTGGTGACTAGTAAGTGTGTGTAGTGACTATCTAGTGAGTGCGTGTGTAGTGGATGTCTAACCGCCTAACCATCGCCATGCCGCACCCCCTCTGCTTTGCTTCCTCTCTTTCTTCCTTCAAGGCCGGTCTCAAGACCTTCCTCTTCGACGGCGCCTCTGGCTGCCCCACTAACTCTTCCCCCTCTCCTTCCCCCTACCTCGACCCTCTTCGCCCCCCCCCCCCCCCCCCCCCCCAGCTCGGTTCCCATCCTGACTGTTCAGCGCTTTGGGACGTCCTCCCGACGTGAAAGGCGCTGTATAAGTGCAATTTTGTTATTGTTGTTGCAGTGACTGCAGTAGGTGGGTGTGTAGTGACTGGTAGGTCACACGCCTCCTGTGCAGCGCCTTGGGACGTCCTCCAGACGTGAAAGGCGCTCTGTAAATACAAGTTGTTGTTGTAGGTATGTTTAGTGGGCACGTGTGTAGTGAGTGGGTGTATAGTGACTAGTGAGTGTGTGTAGTGACTAATGGATGTGTAGTGGGTGTGAATAGTGACTAGTGGGTGTGTGGTGTGTGCAGTGACTATTATGACTGTAGTGAGAGTGTGTGGTGACTGCAGTGACTGTGTGGTGACTGTGGGGGGGGCGGGGCTTTGGGCTACAAACCTCTTTGAATTTCTGATCTCGTGCTAGTTTCAACGGTCGGTCGGTTGGTGTGCGCGCACCTGTGGCTCGTGCAGGTTGAGAGGTGGGAGGATGGAGGGGCGGAAAGTGGAGGGAGAGAATGTGGAGGGAGAGGCGGTGGAGGGGCGGAGAGTGGAGGGAGAGGCGGTGGAGGGGCGGAAAGTGGAGGGAGAGAATGTGGAGGGAGAGGCGGTGGAGGGGCGGAGAGTGGAGGGAGAGGCGGTGGAGGGGCGGAAAGTGGAGGGAGAGAATGTGGAGGGAGAGGCGGTGGAGGGTCGGAGAGTGGAGGGAGAGGCGGTGGAGGGGCGGAGAGTGGAGGGAAAGGCGGTGGAGGGGCGGAGAGTGGAGGGAGAGGCGGTGGAGGGGCGGAGAGTGGAGGGAGAGGCGGTGGAGGGGCGGAGAGTGGAGGGAGAGGCGGTGGAGGGGCGGAGAGTGGAGGGAGAGGCGGTGGAGGGGCGGAGAGTGGAGGGAGAGGCGGTGGAGGGGCGGAGAGTGGAGGGAGAGGCGGTGGAGGGGCGGAGAGTGGAGGGAGAGGCGGTGGAGGGGCGGAGAGTGGAGGGAGAGACGGTGCTGAAAATGGAGGTGATGCGACCAGAGTGGGTAAAGGGAAGGGCGAAGAGGGTAGAGACAAAAAACGGCGACAGCGCGTCCCAGAGGTCCAACTTGGTGGCGCGTAGGTTGCGGCTGGCCGGAGAGCAGTCGATGGACTTCACGGACCGATGGATCGCCAACATTCCCCTCCATCTGAGCAGCGGACCCTCCGTGTTCGACGAAGGCGGCGAAACGTCACTCGTGAGCGAGCACTTGCCCATCACCGCCTCGTTGGAGCCGGTCTTGTCGAGAATGGAGTTGATGGTGGCGAGCGGTAAAGATTGGGTTTGGGCCAGGCGTCTCATGACCGCGCTCTTCTGGCTATGTTGGATGTCGTTAGTGTCCATAGCTTTGCTGTTCATCCTCCGCACCCCCGACTGCAAGCCCCTGCCCAAGCTTCACTGGTGGTACGATGGGCCCATGTATCAGATCGCTACCCGCTCCTTTCAGGACTCAAATGGCGATGGAAACGGTGACCTCACTGGTATATTACATATACGTTTTATCTGTTTCCATATTGTCACTTTATCTCGTAATTCAAGTGGACGTAAAGTGACAGCCCTCTAACCATAATCTCTTGGTTACTTTAACGAAACTGGAGTTGTTAATCATTCAATCAATACTTACATTTATATAGCGCCTTTAAGTTGAGAGGACGTCCCAAGGCGCTGAACAGACAGGTAGGGACAAAAGCAGGTGGGGGAGGGGTCGGGGCAGGAAAAGGAGAGCAGGAATATTGACTATTTGTAGGCGAAACTCAGCAGCCAAATTGCGCACAGCACAATATTATTGTAATAACAAATTGTGTTATTACAATAATGTATTGTCATTTATTATTGTAATAACACAAGCATTTGATATGGCGCCTTCTCGGCTGGGCCAAGAGAAAAATGCGGAAATGCTTGCCGAAAATTAAAAATTGCAGTGAGGTTTGTGAATTTTGCGGAAAATTGTCGGGGTTGGTTGGTTGGTGCGATTCAGATATATTCTACTGCTAACCTACTTTTTTCACTTGATGAAAAACTAAACATGATGAAATAATACATATCAAATTGTTGAAAAAAAATTGCCTCTAACAAAAGCTATGTAGCTTTTTTCAGAGAAGGGTGGGAGGAAATGTTGGGGGTTACCAGCGAGGCTACAGAGCTCTCAGGGCTCACGACTGGATGCAGACTCAGAAATTCACAGACACACACGCACTCATAGATATAGAGAGAGACACATATTCGAGAAACAGACACACACGCACACATTCGAGACAACAACAAAATTACATTTATAGAGCGCGCTTTACGTCGGGAGGACGTCCTAAGACGCTGAACAATCAGGTCGATCCCAGACACAGAGAGAAACACAGACACCAGAGAGAAACTCACATACTCAAGACAGAAATACACATATTCAGACACAGAAGGAGACACAACAACAACAACAAAATTGGACTTGTATAGCGCCTTTCACATCGGGAGGACGTCCCAACAAACTCAGAAACACAGAGAGTGAGACAGGTTCTTAGAAAGAAACAGGAACATGTGTAGACCATTCAGCCCTTCAGCCTGTCCACCATTTAATTAGATCATGGCTGATCTGTACCTCTATTAATCCTTTCCATTCCAATTTCCCACTTTCGCCCTGTATCCCTAAATATCCTGATCTACCAAAACTTTATCAACCTCACTCTTGAACGTGTGGTTGGATCCAGCATACACAACATTTTGAGGGAGAATTTCCAGATTTCTACCACCCCTTGAGTGAAAAAAATGCTTCCTAATTTCACACTTAAATGGCCATGTTCTAATTTTAAGACTATGTCCCCTGTTTTGCCACCAGAGGAAATAGCTTCTCTCTATCTACCCTTTCAAATCCCTTTATCATCTTAAATATCTCAAATCACCCCTCAACCGTCTAAACTCAAGGGAATACAATCCAAGTTTATAGCCTTTCTTTGCAACTTAATTCCTTTAGGCCTGTTAACATTCTGGTTAACCTGCGCTGCACCCCCTCCAAGGCCAATATATCTTTCCTGAGGTGTGGTGCCCATAACTTTTCTTCCCCTTCATATTCTAGGGCTCTTGAGATAAAGTCCAACATTCCATTCGCCTTTTTGATTACATTTTGTACCTGGGTACTAGTTTTTAGTGATTTGTGGATATGGACATCCAAATCTCTGCTTCTCCACAGTTCTTAATTTCTCCCCCTACTCCCATCTACACTATTAACTGATCCTCCGATCTTAGTGTTGTCTGCAAACTGGGATATAAAACTTTCTATTCCTTCATTCAAGTCATTTTTATATATATATATTATACATAGCAAATAACTGGGGTCCCAGTACAGACCGCTAGGGGACACCACTTATCACGTCCCGCCAATCAAAAAACGTTTATCCATTTATCCCTACTCTCTTGTTTCCTGCCTTCCAACCAATTGACAAGCCACATCACAAGGTTACCTCTGATTCCATGCACTTCTATTTTCACTAATAATCTTTTGTGTGGAACCTTATCAAATGCCTTACATAGAGATGATAACAACAACAACAAAATTGCACTTGTATAGCGCCTTTCACATCGGGAGGATGTCCCAAAGCGCTGAACAGCCGGTTGGGACCCAAGTGGGGGTGGGGGAGTGGGTAGGGGGAAGGAGAGGGGAAGACATTTGCACAGGGAAAGGGAGACACAAATATACTCTCAATTCACAAACAGAAAGAAACCCGCACACACACTCACAAATGCATTTAGAGAGACGCACAGACAATCACAACAGTAGTCCACTCAGTGAAGCCTATTTACCACTTACCCCACACCTCCGATTTGCATCCAGAGCTGGCTCACCCACAGTGACATCAGATAAACACCCCTTGGCCAGAAACTACATTGATAGCGAGTTAGTAGCGGATGGGGGCATTTGTTGCGGATTCTGTGGTAGACGTGCCATCGTACATTTCTAGTGGCCCATTTTATCATTGGCGTCTCAAAGGTGTTTGACAGGATATACAATGAACTGTAGGCTCATTCCACTTACCAGTGATTAGCACTTTGACCTTTGGGTCAAGCCCCACGCTGAGACTTGGTTTCACATAGTCTGACGACACTTCAATTCAGTGCTTAGGGTGTGCAGCATTTTCGGAGGTGCATCCTACAGATGAGACATTGAAAACTAGTCTCATCTGCATGTTCAGGTGGACATGCAAGCCTTTAAGACATCTTGATTATGTCAAAAGGGATATATCAAATACAAGGATTATTATTACTGTTGTGCAGAGTAATGCCCCACAAACAGCCATGAAATGATAATAATCCCTAAAAAAAAATTGATCACTCAATCCATGACTGTTTGTGGGACACTGCTGTATGCAATTGGCTGCTGCGTTTCGGCCACAACTGTACAGTCAACTCACTTTGCAGTATGTTCTCTGATGCATTTCAAGATGTCTAGAAGACGT
The DNA here is from genome assembly GCA_035084275.1 of Hydrolagus colliei. NCBI lineage: Eukaryota > Metazoa > Chordata > Chondrichthyes > Chimaeriformes > Chimaeridae > Hydrolagus > Hydrolagus colliei. The sequence goes on along the minus strand of CM068744.1, from coordinate 92,414,569 downwards.
GATAAGGTGCTATACCAAATACATGGATTATTATCATTGCATTGGGAGAAACTCATTTCTTTTTTTGAATCATGCCATGTTCCATGTTTTCCTAGTTTATATTCTCTCATTTATAATACAGGTACCCCTCCCCTCCCAATCGCGGAGGATACATTCCTGAAAACTTCCGTGGTTGGTAAAACTGCGGTTGGAAAATACAGGGCCCTATGGGAAACATGGGATAGGGGGATTAAGTTCGCGTTTCATAGAACTAAACACAAAAAACACCACATACACAGTTATAACATACATGGGGATAGAGGGAGTAAGTTTGGGTGTATTGGTTGCCAGGATCTGCAGCAATCCGCGAGGCTGTCTTGACTGACTGATCTATACACAGAGAGAGAGAGGGAGAAATAAATGGAGAAGGTAGTGTGGTGGGTGACACGGAGGTGAGAGAAATCAACGGAGAAGGTGGTGTGGTGGGTGACATGCTTGGGAGCATTGGCTGCCAGGATCTGCAGACACACAGAGAGAGAGAGAAATAACGAAGATTTACCTTAATCCTAAAAGAGAAGTGACATCTCGCTGGTTGATTGCGACATCGCAACTGGATCCTAGCGCCAGACGCTAGCGCAAAGTTGATTGATGTAACTGGGTCCTAGCGCCAAACGTTAGTGTTAAAACCTATGGATAAGCAAGGGTTAAGCAATAACCATTGCATGGTTAGCAAGGGTTGTCGCATTTAGCAAACCGTGGATGCGTGAGTTTTGCAGTTGTCAAGGGCGCGGTTGGGGCTGGGTGCCCGTACAGTATCCCATATTTAAATTAAGATTGGCCAGTGTTGGTACAGATAATCTCACACATATATATGTGTATTCGCTTATTTTCTGATTATCGTATTGCTTGGCTAACCTTTTAACACAACAACAAAATTACATTTATAGAGCGCCCCATACGTCGAGAGGACATCCCAAAGGCATTGAAACCCAGACACCCTTCGCTTTCTCAAGTTCTCCCAAATTCCCTTTGCTTGCTGACCACACCCCACTAACCGCTGCCTCAAATGTCGGCGTGTGCACCTTGGCTGCCGCCTCCCGACCCGAGTTGTCCTTCACTTAAAATGCTTCCTTTCCTGCAACCCTCCTGTTCTGTCCTCTCCCTCTCTATCTGCCTCGTCTCCTATCCTCACTTTACCACCCAACAGCCTCCCTCTGCTCCAGCTTGGGAATTCTCCACCGGGCTCATCATGGCACTCGGCGCTGGCTGTCCTACAGCAGCCACACTGACCGCCCCATTCCCCACCATTTCTGCAAGCCCTGCTGGATCCAGACCCCCAGGGGTTAATCTCTCCTCCCTCATCCACATCCCCACCTTCCCTGCCAACCGCTCCATCACCCCTTCCCATCCCACCCATTTCCCTGGCAACTGGTCCCTCTGCACCAGCCTTCAAAATGTCTGCTCCCTCTTCAACAAGGCGCTGACCATCAACGACCTCACCTTTGATGAAATCACCAACATCATGGCCCTCACTGAAACCTAGATGCCCCCAGGCTATACCCCCCAGCCCTAACTGCTGTGGCGATGGCATGGTCCTCATCTCCAGAACCTCACTTGCTCTGTCCCTCTACTCCTCTGGCTCATTCCCCTCATTCGAGCACCTTACCCTCTGTCATCCCTCGAATCTTTCCCATAAAATCCTCATATACTGCCTCCAAAAACTTCCCCCACTTTCATATCTGACATCTCCACCCCCCTAGCTTCCCTCTGCCTCTGTTCTGATCGCCTCCTCATCCTCGGCGACTTCAACCTTCACTTCACCTTCTCCTGCATTTCCTCGGACTTCTCCTTTCGCAATCTCTCCCTCTACATCCACTCCCCCACCTATGTTCACGGCCACCCATGATCGACCTGGTGATCACCCGGTGCCTCAGTGTCTCTGATATCACCATCACTGACAAGGCCATCTCCAATCACCATTTCATCTCCAACTCTTCAATCCCTCACCCCACTGCCACAAAACCTTCCTCTACCACCCTGGAAGAAAATTTCCCAACAATCCCTCTCTGCAGCCCAGGAGTCTGAACTCCTCCCACTCCTATCTCCCTCACTGACTTATACTCCTCATTCACTCTCCTGAACCATTAGGGGTCGGGACCCGAGTATGGGGTAGGGGTAGGGTAGTGGGGAAGGGTGGGAGGGCAGCAGAAAGCATGATTGAACAGTTGGCGGTTGAGACGGTCTTGAAGGAGGCAAGGAAGGAAGCGAAGGGACTGGGATGGAGTTCCAGAGTGTGGGGACAGAGAGGCTGAAAGCCCGGCCACCAATGGTAGGGCGGTTTGGGCAGGAGACATGGAGCAGATCGGAGCCCGCTGAACGGACGGCGTGGGCAGGTTGATACGGAGTCAGCAGGTTGGATAGTTAGGAAGGGGCAAGGCTGTGAATGGCCTTGAAAGTGAGGACGAGGATCTTGAATTCAATCTTCTGGGGGATGGGGAGCCGGTAAGGGTGGGAATGATGGGGTCGCAGAGCCTAGTGCAGGAGACGACACGAGCTGCAGAGTTCTGGATGATCTACAACTTGTGAAGGGAAGAGCCGGGAAGGCCAACGAGGAGGGAATTTCCATAGTCAAGCCTTGATGTGCCATGGTTCAATAGCTACCCCCGCTCCTTCAAGGGTCAGGTGCGGGCCACTGAACACACCTGGCTCAAATCTGACCTCATGGTCCATTGGCTTATCTGGCTAGACCACATCAAAACATACCACTCCCGTCTTGCCTCCAAAATCATCCTACTCCAAGTTAATCTTGGAGGTGAGGGGGGCATCCCTGTTCTCCACAACAAACTGGCTCCTCTGTCTGCTTCCCCCATGTTCTCCTATTCTCTCCTCAAATTCTGACTGTGAGGAGATGCTGGATTTACTTAAGTCCAAAATCGAGGGAATCAGTCCAACAACAACAACAAAATCACACTTGTATAGCACCTTTCATGTCAGAAGGATGTCCCAAGGTGTTGAACTGTCATTGTTTCAGATCAGAGCTGGCGACAGGTAGGGAGGAGGCAAAGGGTGGGGATTTGGAGTGACCAAAGGGACCGTCGAAGAGGAGGGTCTTGAGGCGGGACTTGAAGGAGGCGAGGGAAAAGGGGCAGAGGGACTGCGGGATGGAATTCCAGAGATTGGGGGCAGAGTGGCTCAAGGCTCGCCAGCCAATGGTGGGGCAGGGATCATGGAGCAGGCCAGAGCCTGCAGAGCAGAGGTGTCGGGCAGATTGGTAGGAGGTTAGGAGGTCTTGGATGTAGGGTTGGATGAGGCCATGGAGGGCTTTGAATGTGAGGACCAGGATCTTGAATTGAATCACCTGGATGATGGAGAGCCAATGGAGTCGTGTGACGATGGGGGAGATGAAATCATGAAGCTTGGAGCGGTGGAGGACACGGGCCACAGAGTTCTGGATTATCTGCAACCTGTGGAGGGAGGAATTGGAAAGCTCGACAAGCAGGGTGTTTGCGTAGTCAAGCTGGGATGTAATGAAGCCATGAATGAGGGTTTCATCGGCTTTGGGGGTGACGTAATGGCAGAGCAAGTCATTGCTTGGATGTGGGGGAGAAAAGACAGATGAGGATCAAACAAGTCACCTAGGTTCCTGACTGGAGAGGTCGAGTGAGCAACCATGGAGGGTGATGTTGCCAGCGCCTGATGCATGAAGGTGCTGGCACGAGAGCCCAGCTACCTCTTCCTCCTCAATTGCCACTCCCTCCCCATCTCTACCAGCCCCCACACCGTCTTCTGCGGTGTTCCTCAGGGCTCTGTTCTCAGTCCCCTCCTCTTCAACCTTCCCTTTTACACAATGCAGTATTAATTGCAGTAGAGAAAATGACCACACACAAATGAGAATGCAAAATACTGCAGATGATGGAAATCTGAAATGATAACAAGTCGCTGGGAACACTCAGCAGATCAGGCAGTATCTATGGAGAAATGAAAAGTGAGTCAACATTTGGGGTCCATGACTCACTTTTCCTTTCTCCATAGATGATACACACAAATGAGTGACTGCCTGGGAGAAATCTTGTACCTTGTAACACTGCAGCATCGACATAGGTTCTCAATTGCCTGAAGGAAAGGAGAACTATGTTAAGCTGAGTGGCCCAGCAATCTATAATAGCTCACATCTAGATTCATAGATTCTCTAAATTTAAATTTGCGGATGATACCAAGTTGAGAGGAACCATGAAATTAAGAAGCAGAAAAGCTCTTATGAAGAGAGCTTAATAAGATATGCGACTGAGCTTTGTACTTTAATTCCACCCTTTCTTACAAAAATGCAATCTAATGCAATTTGTCCCACAAATATACAGTCAATTCACTTTACAGCATATCATGTGAAGTGCTTTGAGACGTCTAGAAAATGTGAAAAGTGCTATATCAAATGCAAGGATTATTATTATTAATTATTACCCTACTTCTCGGCCTTCCAAACTCTTCCTTCCACAAACTGCTGATCATCCAGAACTCTGCAACGTGTCCTCTCCCGCATCAAACTTCATGACCTCATCATAGCCACTCTCATCTGGCTCCACCGGCTCCCCATCCCTCAGAAGATCAAGCTCCAAATTCTTGTTCTCAGTTTTAAGGCACTCCATCGTTTTGCCACATCCTACCTCTCTGACCGACTAACCCCTTATCAACCTGTCCGCTTCCTCCACTCAGCAAGCTCTGACCTGCTCCATATCCCGGCCCGGCCTGCCCCGCCATTGGCATTCGGGCCTTCAGCTTCTCTGCCCCCACCCTCTGGAACACCATCTCACATTCCTTTCACCTCTCTTGCCTCTGTTAAGGCACATCTCAAGACCCCCTTATTTGACCATGCTTTCGGCAGCCCTCCTAGCCTCTTTGATCTCCCCCATCCCCAGTCCTAATCCCCGAGTGTTCAGCTTCTTGGGATATGGAGTGTGAAGGGCGTGATACAAATATAATTTTGTATTAAATATGATCAATGTAGGAATGTCAGTGCTTCTAGTGTCTCCTTCTTGGGGCAGGCACGTGCAGTCATAGCAAAGATAAATCACCAGACAATTCTTAACATGATTTTCTTGAAGTATTATACCCTGTGAATCAAGGGAGAGCACCCAATTTTGGGGCAGTGCACTGCATGAATAAGATTTCGAGAATCTTCCAGGGCTTAGTCAATATTGTAAGACACAATCCTCAGGAGGAGACTTTATTATTCATCCTGATATTGCAGTCATCAAAATAGAATGTTTACGGTAAGTACAGTACATTTCATTGAAATTCCTGGGAATATCACTGATCCTCTGAAAAACTTTTAATGTAAAGTCACTCAAGCTATGAAACCATTTTGTGTTAGCTTGTCTTGAGGTCTTTTAATGTTTTTTTAAATTCATTTGTATTTTTATCTGTATTCTGTAGTTTCTGATGAATTATTCCTTAATCATTCTGTGTTTTGAATACAGGAATAAAGCAACGATTGAACTATATTAAAATGTTGCATATGAGAGCTGTTATTATTGGACCCATTCACGAGTACAAACCTGATGATAGAAATAGCACTAACTTGAAGTCGATTGATATGATCTATGGTAATATGCAGGACTTCAAATATTTGATAAAATTAGCCAACACTCAAGGTATTTCCTGTCTTTCTGTACACTTCGTTAGAGTGCTATATTTCTTTAAACATACTTTTGATATGATTCATTTTTCTTTACTCTTTTCTGTATAATAGATATTAAAGTCCTCATTGACCTCACCCCAAATCCTCTAGGAACTAAACTGAACAAGTGGTTTAACATTAAGTTTGATGATAAAGAACAAAATGAAATATTGGTAAAAAGTTCACTTTTTGAATGTTTTCAGAAATACCATTTTATTATCAAAAACGTGCATCTAAATAACTTTCAGAATTTCTACAGGAAGACTTTAACTTCTGGTTGAGATCTGGTGTGGATGGAATCTTTGTCAGTCTATCTGCAGATGAAATTGAACCAAGTGCGGTAAGAATGTATTCTATGGACATTAAAAGTGTGACCATCCAAGTAGTGTCTCCCTGGGGGAAGGAGGTTGGGTTTCCTGGAGCTGAGCTGGTTCCCAAATTCAACTTCTTGGAAATGTAATATCACAATCGAGTGAGCCCTTTTTTGGTGGCCTTGGTAGTTTTCACTAGAGAAGACATTTAAGTGGGGACCTAATGGAGGTGTTTAAAATTATAAAATGATTTGAAAGATTTATATGTAGACTGTTTTCACTGGCAAGGAGTCCAAAACCGGGGAACACAAGTATAAAATTGGGACAAAGAAATCTAAAAGAGAATTTAGGAGCTCACTGCTGGAAGTGATAATTGAAGCAATTGATATATAGATGCTCTTAAGAGGAAGTTAGATAACTGCACGTGGAAGAAGGAAATAGAAGGGGGGGATAAGGACTGGGTGGAGATTTGTGGAGTATAATCCCTGGTTGGCTTGCTTCTGTCATCTACAATTTTATGTAAACCAATGTTGCATCTGGTGTCTGAGCCCGACAGGTGTGTGGTACTCCAGGACACTGCTGGTGACAAACCAGACAGCATGATTCATCAGCAAGACTTGGATGGGCAGACTGAGGATAGGGATTCTCCTCATTTAGCTCCTGTTAACCCTGCAAACTGAAGTCCCAAAGGGAAGGGTGGTCCTAGTTGAACAAGTAGCCGGAGACTGCCCTGAATGGCAAGCTCCAGTTTTAGCTGGTTAGACTCCAGGAATGCATGGAGTCCAACCAGCTAAACTCGGGTCCCCAAGCCAAGGCTTTATCCAACTTGCACGTAATACTCTGTAATTAGGTTCATGTTGCATTCCTCCAAGGGTAGAGTTTGCATTTTTTTTACACCAGAAGTTTCCTTATGTACGTGACAAACATACGGGGAACTATCTGTTTGGGATACTTGTAACCATAGTGATGGTTTTCATATGCCATATGCCCAGCTATCCCACAGTTCAGACACACATTGAGTGTTGGTTCCGCCAGTTGCAGGTACTGAGCTTTTAAGTTTTGGATGTATGAATCATGTGATCTGCTAACATCTCCCAGCAGGTGTTGTCCCAAGCCTCATGGTTTCTTCATCATGTGTAGGTAGCATTCATATGTGGAACTCTTTTCTGATTTAGATAGTGTTCTATAAAGTTAGATAGTGTTCCTCAATCCCTCCGCCTTGCCCCACTCTCCCACTTTTCACGTCCTGCCTGAAAACTTTCCTCTTTGACTGTGTTTACGGTCTCCTCCCCCCAATTTCCCCCACCTCACCAGCACGGAGTCAGGCTCTGTTAAACGCTCTGAGACACTACCCAGTGTGGAGGGTGCTATATAAGTGCAAATTGTTGTTGTTTCAGATATTCTTACATATAGTAATAGGCTGGGCCAATAGAATAGTGCAGGTGTAATTTTTCCATGGAACCCTCTGCAAAAACCCTCTGCCACTACAAAACCTTCCCCCCAACGCCCCCGCCGTCACTCCCTCCAATCCCCCTCCACACACCCTCCTCCACTACACACACACTCCTCCACTACACACACCCTCTCCCTCAAACCCTGTGTGTGTGTCACTGAGAGTGTGTGGTGTTTTTGAATGTGTGTACCTGTCTGATTGTGTGTCTTTCTATGAATGTGTGTGTGTCTCTCTCTCTGTACGTGTCTGTGCACGGTAGCACCCTTTAGAGGCAGGAGGTGGTGACTTCCTGGAGCCCCTCAGTTGAGACTGATCCCCACCCAATGGGCCACCCAGGTTGTTAAAAGAAAGCATTAATAATTTTTTTTGCTACAATCTGATATGTCTTCCCTATCAAACTAGCCGCCCCCTCTATGCAGCAGGCTCCAGTCTGCTCCATGTTTCCCACCCGACTTGCCCTAACATCGGCTGGGCTTTCAGCCTCTTTGCCCTCACACTCTGGAACTTCATCCCACAGTCCCTTCGCCTTGCTTCCTCCCTTGCCTACCTCAAGGCCGGTCTCAAGACCCTCGTTTTCGATCGTGCCTTCTGTCGCCCTCTCTCCTTTCTTCCCCCCTCCCTGCCCCTCCCCCATGCTTGGGTTCCCACCCCTGATTGTTTAGCGCCTTTGGACATTCTACCAACATGAAAGGTGCTCTAAACGTAATTTTGTTGTTGTCTTATTTCTTCATGTTTAGGTTTTAATCAATAAAGTGAAAAAATATAGATTGACAATAAAATGTAACTCAGCAGCACCAATCAACTAATGTCAATTCTCAACAAACCCCCCAAAATTTCCCCCCAATTTTCTATTAGCCCGGGTGATGGATGTGTTAGACATCTTAATTGTTTTTTAAAAAAGGAAGGTTTGAGGGTGCCTCGAACTACAGTATTAACTGGAATAATAACCTCTATTTGGCTTTTAGTTTATCGATAGTCTAAAACGATGGAAGGAAATAGACAGCGAATACAGTACAACTCGTAAACCAAGGTATTAAATCTAGCACTAAGTATGTTTTGCTATTGATTATTAAATATGACATTTAGTGCTACTTGTATTGTTTTCAATTTGTAGATTTCTGTACATTATGATTGCAATCTGTTCCCTTTAATTTCAGTGATATATCTTTTAAAAATTCAGCAAATAACTTGCTTAAATAAAGAAGAATGCATTGATAAATTCTAGTTATCTTAAATGATTTGCAGTGAGGTTGTTATTGCAGGAGAATTTTTCAAATTATTTGTTTATTTTACATGCAAAGTGGAAATTTTCATAATTTAATTTTAACTTTCTAATTTTCAAAGAATGTTTTTAAAAGAATCTCCACTAATATATGTAGTATTATATTTCAACATTATTTTTACCCTCATCTACGTGTTCATCACATCTAGGCTCGAATACTTCAACTCCCTACTTGTCAGCCTTTCCAACTCCTTCTTCCACAAGCTGCAGATCATCCCAAACTCTACAGGCCATATTCTTTCCACAGCAGGCTGTGTGACCCTATCACCCCCAAGCTTGACTAATTCCACTGGCTATCCCCCGGAGGATAGAGTTCAAAATCTTTGCCCTCACCTTGAAAGCCCTCCATGGCCTTGCTCCTTTCTACCTCTGGGACCTGCTAACTTCATATCAACCTGTCCAATCCTCCACTCAGCAGGCTACACCCTGCTCACATCCACTTCCTGCCCTTGTAAAAAAAAGTACCATGGTAATGGTGGTAGTACCATGGTGCTACCACCATAACCATGGTACTACCATAGTACTACCATGGTACTATCTCCATTACCATGGTACTTTTTTACAAGGGTGGCCCGACCCACCATCAGCAGTCGGGTCTTCAGCCTTTCTGCCCCATCCTTTGGAACTCCAATCCACATTCCTTTCGCTTTGCTCCCTCCCTTGCCTCCTTCAAAGTACGTCTCAAGACCCTCTTCTTCGACTGCACCTTCCGTCACCCTCTTGCCCTCCCTGGTCCCAACACCCCTGCTTGGGTCCAAATCCCTGGATTTACAGTAGCTCCTGTATTACTTGCTACCTGATATTTCTACCCCTCTGTCCTTTTCTCTTCCTATATAGAATATATCAAATTATAAAAATGGGAGAATTTGGAATATAATACAGTACTATGTTTATATCAAATGCAAGGATTATTATGTTATGTGGAACTTGGACATATTAGTATGAATAAATTAGGATCCATATTAGGATAAATATGGAAACTATTTCCACTGCCGGGTAGGTCGGTAACCCGAGGACACCTTTTTCAAATAGTTGTTTAAAAAAGCGAGATGAGGAGACATTTTTTCATACAGCGAGTTGTTCAGATCTGGAATGCATTGGCTGAAAAAGTGGTGGAACCCGATTCGATAATAATCTTTAATAATAATCCTTGCATTTGTTATAGTGCTTTTCACATCTTCTAGACGTCTCAAAGCACTTCACAGAATATGCTGTAAAGTGAAATGACTATATTTTGTGGGCAAGAGAAGTAGATAATTATTTGGGGAGGACAAGTTTGCAGGATAGCTCTTTTCAAAGAGCAATTACAGATACAATGGGCCGAATGGCCTTCTTCGGTGCTGTATAATTATATGATTCTATACTTGAGAAGATTAACCTTGCATTTGAAATAGTGCCGTATCATGTCCGAGATGTATCAAAGGGTTTCATGGAATATACTGTAAAGTGTATTGATATTTTGTGGGTGTAACCCAGCAGCCAATTGCACGCAGCAGTGTCCTATAAACAGGCTTGCCTCTCAAGCAAGAGGACCTGGGTTTGATTCCTGGGTGGGGCAAAACCTTCGACAAGTTTCCTTAGTTCCTTAGATAAGTTTCCTATGACCAGGGCTCTCTCTGCCTCCTTGTCCTCCTTGACCTCTCCGCCGACTTTGACACGCGACCATCCCATCCTCCTACGCCGCCTCTCCTCCCTCCTCAATCTCCACGGACCTGCCCTTGCCTGGTTCAACTCCTACTTCTCCCATCGTCTACACTTTGTTGCCACCAACGACTTCTCTTCCAGCCCCCACATATCTCATGTGGCGTCCCCCAGCGCCTTCGCACCTCAGGCGCTGACAACATCAGCATTCAAGGCTGCTCTCTCCAACTTTCAAAGCCAGTCAGGAATCTGGGCGTCTTGTTTGACCCCGAACTGTCCTCCTCCCTCATATCTGCACTATGACAGCCTTCCACCAGCTCTGTAACATTGCCACTACCCCATACTGCCGAAACACTCACACACACCTTCATTACATCTAGGCTGGATTACCGGAACTCTCCTCATCAGCCTTCCCGGCTCCTTCCTTCACAATCTGTAGATTATTCAGAACTCTGCAGCTCGTGTACTCTCCCATACTAGGCTCTGCAACCACATCACTCCCACCCTCGCCCGTCTCCACTGGCTCCCCATCCCCCAGAGGATCGAATTCAAGATCCTCGTCCTCACCTTCAAGGCCATTCACAGCTTTGCCCCCACCTATCTCTCCGACCTGCTGTCTCCCTATCAGCCCATCCATCCCCTCCGTTCAGCGGGCTCTGGCCTGCTCCATGTCCACCGCCCTAACCACCCCACCATCGTTGGCCAGGCTTTCAACCTCTGCTCCACACGTGGAACTCCATCCCGCAATCCCTTTGCCTCACTTCCTCTCTTTCCTCCTGCAAGGCCGATCTCAAGACCTTCTTCTTTGACCGTGTCTTCTGCTCCCCTCCTAACTCTTCCCATTCTCCTACTCTCCTTCCCCCTACCCCAACCCTTCCCCCCTTGCTCGGGTCCCGACCCGATTGTTCACCGCCTTGGGATGTCCTCCCGACATGAAAAGCACTCTATAAATGTAGTTTTGTTGTTCTTGTTGTAATTGGGTTTGCTTTCTACAAACTATAGTCAGTTCACTTTACAGTGTATTCTGTGAAGCTCTTTGAGGCGTCTCACCAATGTGATGAGGCACTATATGTTATTATATTTAACAGTCATGGATTTAGTGACCAAATTGTTTTTTAATGGATCATTATTCCTGGAAAAATGATCTGTCAATCAATTAACAACCATGTTCCCATGTACTGTTCGGTAAACAGAGGTGTGTGGAGTAAGGAAATGTGCCCAATTTTTGGCCTGCCGAACCTGGGTTCTCTCGTTTGTGAGGCGGTGTCACACTTGGCTGTGTGGCCGTGACTCTTCAGTTGAGTGCCTACATTTGTTGCCAAGGCTCATAAGCTCAACACATGAAGAATATCCACTTGGGTGGGATACAGAGGACCAGCAACAGCTCCTACAAATGAAGGTGCCAGAGAGGAGGAAAATGAGACACAGAACATACATTTTAAACAAAGATTTTATGTAATATAGATAATGGAGAACGGGAGAAAGGTTGTGCACATCTCAAGACCCTCTTAAACCATGCCTTTGATCAACCTCTTTTCACCCTCCCCGATCCTCATCTTGGTTCCGAAACACTGACAGTCCAGCGTCTTGGGATGTCCTGCCAACATGAAAGGCACAATCAAATGTAATTTTGTTGTTGTAGACTGAGCAGTAGATAATAGAATGGGTAAATGTTATAGGAGAGGTGCTGCACGGTAAAGAAGAAAGTGAATGAATAAAATGAATGAAAAAAATCAAGAGCATGAGTGTTTGAAAGGGTAGAGGAAAGTGAATAAAAATATGAAAGATAAAAAGAGAGGCTGATGAAGAGTAGCTCAATGGGGGGAATTAATTGAAGTTTGCATCATCCCTTTTTTGTGCCCTACACTGTTTCTGTAAATCACTTTTAACACTTCATGTGAAAGATAATCAGATGGGAAAGAACATGAATGTGACAGGTTGTATTGAAAAGACAGGAAGACTTGCAGAGAAAGGTAGACAACAGGCATACATAAAAACTGAGGCACACACAACTGCAGAAAGTCAGGATGGGGGTGAGGAGCAGATAGGAATAAGTGAGAAAAACAGAATACATGAAACTCATTCACACTTGCACTCACCACAAACAGATCTTTTGTTTCTTGACCCTTTGTTTCAGCACCTTCAGAGCTGCCAACCAGTACGTTTTTGCCCTATTTAGTATTGTAAATTGAAGTAAATACGGCAGTACGATTTGTCTTGGTAAAATAAGTTTTTTGACTCGACAAAAAGCTCAGTACGTGGGCACATGCATTCTACACACAGGGACCTATGGGAAACACAGAAACACACATATAACACACCTGGGATCAGGGGGAGTAAGTTTGGGCCAGGATCTGCAGCAGTCACACAGTGTCTGACCTACAGAGAGAGAGAGAGAGACGGAGTGGGGGACGGACTTACACAGAAATAGAGACACACAGGGAATGTTAACTATTTACCATAATCCTAAAAGAGATGCGTTGTCATTAGTTAATTGCAACATCGCATCTGGGTCCTAGTGCTGTACGCTGTAGGTTCTGGGGAAAATAGTTTTTTTTACAAAAAATACTGTTTTTAGCTTTCAGGAGTACTTTTTTTTGTTAAAAAAGGTTGGCATCTCTGCACCTTAAGCCGTATTGCCCATACTGATATGGGCTACTTCACCAGTGATATTTTAAACTGAAATTTTTTACAGGGCCCATCCCTACCTTCTCTGGACCCATCCCTATTTTCCAGCTATCCCCCCATCTCCAACCTCTCATTCCTCTCCAATGCCCTAGAACGAGTTGTTGCTTCCCAGCTTTGCTCCTTTCTCTCTCACCACTCCCTCCTCGAACCCCTTCAATCTGGTTTCCATGCTGCCCATAGCATGGAGGTTAAAGTCTCTTAACGACATTCTAAACATTTGCTAGCAGGGCTCTCTTTGCCTCCTTGTCCTTCTCGACCCTCTGCTGCCTTCAACTCTTGACCATTCCATCCTCCTATACCGCCTTTCCTCCCTCTTCAATCTCCGCGGATCTGCCCTTGCCTGGTTCAACTCCTACTTCTCCCATCGTCTACACTTCGTCGCCACCAATGGTTTCTCTTCCAGTCCCACACTGTCACCTGTGGCAACCCCAGGGTTCTGTCCTTGGCCCCTTTTCAACATCAAATGCTCCCAAGGTGACATCATCTGTAGACATGGGGTTAACTTCCACAAATGTGCGGATGACACCCAACACTCTCTGCCTCTACCCTCGCATCTAGGACTACCATCTTGACAGAATGTCTTGTCAGACATCAAGTCCTGGATGAGAGCTAAATTCCTACAGTTGAATGTCAACAAGACAGAAGCCCTCCTGATTGGTTTGCACCAGCGCCTTCATGCATCAGGCGCTGGCAACATAAACCTCCATGGTTGCTTATTCGACCTCACCTAGCCAGTCAGGAACCTAGGTGTCTTGTTCGATCCTCAACTGTCTTTCCTTCCCCACATCCAAACAATGATTCACTCTGCCTTTCCTCACCTTTTCCGACTCTGGCTCTACCTCACCCCCAAAGCCGATGAAACCCTCAATCATGCCTTCATTACATCCCGGCTCGACTATGCAAATGCCCTGCTTGTCGACCTTCCCAATTCCTCCCTCCACAGGTTGCAGAAGATCCAGAATTCTGCGGCCTTTGTCATAGACAGTTCCAAACTCCGTGACCCGATCTCCCCCATCCTCGCCCAACTCCATTGGATCCCCATCATCCAGAGGATACAATTCAAGATCCTGGTCCTCATATTTAAAGCCCTCCACAACCTCGCCCCACCCTACATCTGTGACTTTCTAACCCCTTACCAACCTGCCCATCCTCTCTGTTCAGCAGGCTCTGGGTTGCTCCACGTCCCCCAATCCACCCACCCCACCATTGGCGGGCGAGCCTTTAGTCACTCTGCCCCCAACCTCTGGAACTCCATCCCACAGTCCTTCCGCCTTGTCCCCTCCCTGGCCTCCTTCGAGTCCCACCTCAAGACTTTCCTCTTCAATGGTCTCATCGGAAACTCCTAATCCCACCCCCTTCCCTTTCCCACCACTGTCCCCAGCTTGGGACTGAAGCAGTGACTCCAGCGCCTTGGGACGTCCTCCTGACATGAAAGGCACTATACAAGTGTAATTTTGTCGTCGTTGTTGAAGCTGCCGAAACTTTGGCTACTACTCAGCTGGACTCCTCCCAACACCCTCCTCACCGGTCTCCCCGCCACCACCATTCACAAAATTCAGCTAATTTAGAACTCCCCTGCCTGCATTTTCACCCAAACCAAACTTTATTCCTTGATTATCTCAGTGTTTGCCAGACATCACTGGTTCCCATTCACAGAGCAGATTGAATTCAAGATGCTCACTATCATGTTTAAATACCTCCACTCCTCTGCACCCTACTACCTCTCTAACCTCTCACTTCACAGCAGTTCCCAAAGCCTCCACTATACTGGGTCTGGCCTCCTTGTTCCCCGAATCTTCCTTGACCACCATTGGCAGCTGTGATTTCAACCACTATGCCCCAAAGCTCTGGAACTCCCTCAATCCCTTCGCCTCACCCCCTCCTTTTCCATTTTCAGGTCGCGCTTGAAGACCTTTCTGTTCAATCACACCTATGGTCACACCTATGCCCTTCCCCTGGCTCGGCCCTGGGCTCCTCTATTGTGAAGCGCTCTGAGATGCCATCTAGTGTGAAGAGCACTATTTAAATCCAACTTGTTGTTATTACTCACCTTGTGTTGTAGACTCCTGTAGCTCAGTGGTTAGAGGACGTGCCTCACAAGTGAGAAATCTGGATTTGATTCCTAGCAGGGCAAAATGTTGGGCAAGTTTCCTTACTCCACTGTTTCTGTTCACTTGGCAGTAAGTAGGAACCCAGTTGTTAGCTGATTAGTGGATCGCTTTTCTGGGGATAATAGTTCCTTAAAAAAAATTTGGTTACTTTAATCTATGACTGTGGGACACTGCTATGCGCAATTGGCTGCCATGTTTCGTGCACAAAATATACAGTTAAATTCACTTTACAGTATGTTCTGTGAGATGTCTCAAAGACCTGATAAGGTGCTATATCAAATATAATGGATTATTATTATCTTAAGTAGATCAGGTTCACACAATACTTTAAGGTTCACTATAAATGATTATTGAGCAGTATTCTTCTATATGATATTTGCCAAATATATTTCGGGGATCATCTGTATTACAAATAAAATCTGTTTTCTTGCAGGGTAGTTGCTGTTTGTCTGGAGGGAACCCTTCCTAGTGATTTTGTGCTTGATCAATTTTCTGGATATATTCTGTTTATTTACTCTATAAAACAAATACAAATAGTCCAGACCAACCATTTTACCAAACTGATGGCTCAGGCGTTTTCTCGCAAAGGAATGGAACTGATTGGCCTACTGGTAAGAATTATTTATTGGAGCACATTGTCTTTCTAAATGGAGGTTTGTTGACTCCTATTATACAGCACATTGATGAGTAGCTAATATTTGAGAAATCTCAAGATTAAAAGATGCCAGGTGTACAACAAATTATTGCTATAGTCACCATCAAGGCTGCATGCTGAGTGGATGGATTTAACAAAGGATAATGCCTCCCAATTCCTGACAGCACTTCTGGACAATTGTAATCTGTGTTGGCATTGTTAAGTGAGGTAGCTATGGGTCAGTATATTAACAAAAACTTGCACATTTATGTTGTTATTGTATGCTTATGCTCACACATGCCTTCCAGAGTTACAGATGTAATGTAGATGCTATCTGTGCTCCATCTTGTGCCTCAACTCTGCCTTGTATTATCCTGTGGGTGCACCATTTCTGATAGTGTACAATCCGGTATTGGTGAGTAGCACAATTATCACCATAATGTACTACTAATAAATAAACCTTGCATTTGATATGGGTAGTGTGGGGTGAGGGGGGGTGGAGGGAAGTGGTGCATAAAAAAAAGGGCCATTTTATTATGCTAATAAATGATTGCTTAGATGAGATTTGAACATTTCAACCTGTAATAGACAATATGTTTTCACAATTTTTTCTTCAGTCTTAGTGGATCAACAACAACAAAATTACACTTGTATAACGCCTTTCACGTTAGGAGGATGTCCCAAGGCACTGGACAGTCATTGTTTCAGACCCGAGTTGGGGACAGGGAGGGTGGGGGAAAGGTGGTGGATTTGGGATGACTGATGGGACTGTTGAAGAGGAGGGTCTTGAGGCGGGACTTGAGGGAGACCAGGGAAGGGGCGAGGCGGAGGAACTGCAGGATGGAGTTCCAGAGGTTGGGGGCAGGGTGCTAAAGGCTTGCCCCCCCAATGGTGGGAAGGGTGGGTCGGGGAATGTGGAGCAGGCCGGAGGCTACTGAGCAGAGGGGTGGGCAGATTGGTAGGGGATTAGGAGGTCGCAGATGTAGATTGGGGCGAGGCCATGGGGGGCTTTGAATGTGAGGATCACGATCCTCTGGGTGATGGGAGCCAATGGAGTTGGGTAAGGATGGAGGAGATGAAGTCATGAAGCTGGGAGCGGTAGAGGACACAGGCTGCAGAGTTCTTGATTATCTGCAACTCGTGAACAACAACAAAAACAACAAAATTACATTTGTATAGCACCTTTCACTTCAGGAGGACATCCCAAGGCGCTGGACAGTTATTGATTCAGACTCGAGCTGAGCATGGGGGCTGGGTGGGGGAAGGAGTTGCCAATGGGTCCATTGAAGAGGAGAATCTTGAGGCGAGACTTGAAGGAGGCTAGAGACAGGGCGAGGTGGAGGGACTTCGGAATGGAGTTACAGAAGTTGGGGGTAGTGGCTGAAGGCTCGCCCGCCAATGGTTGGGTGGGTAAGTCAGGGGACGTGGAGCAGGCCAGAGCCTACTGAACAGAGGGGGCGGGCAGGTTGGTAAGGGGATACGAGGTCATGGATGTAGGGTGGGGCTCATGGAAGGCTTTAAATGTGAGGACCAGGATCTTGAATTGGATCCTTTAGATGATGGGGAGCCAATGGAGTCGAGCAAGGATGGGGGAGATGGGGTCACGGAGTTTGGAACGTTAGAGGACACAGGCCACAGAATTCGGGATTATCTGCAGCCTGTGAAGAGAGGAATTGGGAAGGCCGACGAGCAAGGCATTTGCATAATTAATCCGGGATGTAATGAAGGCGTGGATGAGGGTTTCAGCGGCATTAGGGGTGAGATAATGGCGGAGTTAGGAAATGTTGCGGAGGTGGGGAAAAGCTTGGATGTGAGGGAGGAAAGACAGTTGAGGGTCGAACAAGATACCTAGATTCCTGACTGGCTTGGTGAGGCTGAGTATGCAACCATGGAGGTTGATGCAGCCAGCGCCTGATGCAAGAAGGCGCTGATGCAAGCCAATCAGTAGGGCCTCGGTCTTGTTGACATTCAACCATAGAAAATTTGCTCTCATCCAGGACTTGATGTTTGACAGACAGTCTGTCAGGACGGTGGTAGTCCTGGAGTCGAGGATAGAGGCAGAAAGATAGAGTTGGGTGTCATCTGCATACATGTGGAAGTTTACCCCATGTCTGCGGATGATGTAACCAAGGTGGAGCATGTGGATGTTAAAAAGTAGGAGCCAAGGACAGAGCCCTGGGGGATGCCACAAGTGATGATGAGGGGGCTGGAAGAGAAACCGTTGGTGGCGCCAAAGTGGAGATGATGAGAAAGGTAGGAGTCGAACCAGGCAAGGGCAGGTCCGCGGAGGTTGAAGAGGGAGGAGAGGCGGTGTAGGAGGATGGAGTGATCAGTCCAAAACACCATTGTAAACTATAATCCCTGTAGTGTTTCACATAATGTAGCTGGACTTTTCTGTTATTGCTGAGAATTAATAAAATCATTGCCTCTTCAACTTTAATGAGATTCTTGGAATTTCCAATCCCGAGAGTTCAAAATAATGAGCCAACAATCCTTAATAAAGGTATAGTGATTTAATGATTATAAGCAATTTTAGTATGATAGAATAAAATAATCACACTACCAGTTCTATGTAGAATACAATGCTGGATTCAGGCTGTTACACCATAAGTCAGGTTCAGGCTTCCCACAATACTCACTCCTTCTAACTTTCCTTCTCTAACTGACCCTTTCTGTAAAACAAAACAACTGGAACCATGATCCATTCCAGTAGTTCTGGACAACAGTGGCAGGCTGGAGATCTCGGTTTGTCCTGAGACGCTCCCCAACTGTTGTAAAGAGCCACTCTTTCTTTCCTATCTTTATACTTCTCCACCATAACTAACTCAGCCAGTTGATCACTTGGACATTGTCCAGAAGCGATGTCAAAACCAGACTATCTAAAGGCCAGAGTTGTAGGGAGTTGTTTGCCTCCCTTCTTTTCCCAGACCTTGAGATGGCTCTCCTGCTACTCACTTGGCAATTTCCCAAATGAGTACAATCCTTTGCACCTTTGTTAATTGAGTCCTCTGTCTCTATCTATATCTCAAGCTGCTCTCCTTCAATTCTTTATTTATCCTAGAAGCTATTGATGTTATTGCGCTTCTTGGATTATTGGCATAGACCAGTACCCAAAGTTGTCTCAGTGCAGGGGAATGTGCATCTGGTGTTTTGTGTAGACAAGTTGTTTCTCTCCCTTTTGCTCAAGGTTGCTGACCATGCCTGTGTTGTGGATAGAATGTTTTAATTGGTGCCTGATTGGAACTAACTTAAATACATTTTTAATATAGTACCTCCATATCCCAATAAGATTGAAGTTTGCAGTTGTGGTGGTGTAAATCAAGTATCAACAACTCACATTTATATAGCGCTCCTGAGTCAGGGTAGTGTCCCAGAGAGCTTGATAGTGGCTGAGTGTGACATCAAGCCAGGTGCAGGGGGAGGTGACCATAGGTGCAACCTGTAGATAGGATAGGATGAGATAATCAGAGGGATAGAGGAAAGTGTGTCCTGGAGTTTGGGGAATGGTAGCTGAAAACATGGGGACTGATAGGGGAATGAAGGGCACGGAGGACATGCAGAAGGCCAGAGCCAGTCGAGCAGAGCCAGCAGGTTGGGGTTTGGGGTTTAAAAAGATTGGAGAAATAGGGAGATGTCAGGGCATGAAGGAATTTGAAAAAGAGTATGAGGATCTTGAAATCGATCTGTTTGGTGATAGAGAGCTAGTGGAGCTTGGCTAGAACTGGTGTGATGGGGGTACGGAGTTTAGTGTGGGTGAGTATGTGGGCAGGTGAGTTTTGGATCAGCTGTATCCTGTGCATGGTGGAGCTGGGAAGACCACTCAAAGAGGGCATTTGAGAAACAAAATATGGAGTATCTTAACAAATATACAGTCCACAGCAACATATTAAAATTGTGGGTGATAACGTTCATAATGTTTTCTTGCAGTTTAGGAAACCATATGAAGGACACATTATATCTTCAGTCCATTATAAACTCAAAAGGCTAATAGCATGCATTATGTTTTCATTACCTGGAACTCCCATTATTTATTACGGTGACGAAATTGGTCTTCAAGACTATAAGGTACTCACAGCCCTACTCTTGTAACATCATAGTCATGAATTTTAAATAATTAAGCTATGGTGAATTTTAATGCTCTTCTTCATTTCAGAAATCAGTATTTCCGCTAATGCAGTGGAACAACTCTAAATATGGTGGTTTCACTTTTGGTTCTCCTTGGATTACACCGGATGAGAACATTAGCAATGCCAACATCCAGGTATATGGAAGTGTTTCATTTTATTATTTAAAACATTGACGTTAGAATGAAACATTGGCTAGAATACAAAATTTTGCACCAGTAAATTATTTATTTACTTTTTTACTAATTATTGTATTTATACCTACCTTAGCTAGCTAACTCTAGCACAGGTACATTAGGCCAAATGCCCTTCTTCTGGCTGTAAATGTTCCATGATTCTATTTTCAAAACATTTCTGCCCTGCTCATTTAACTTTCACATTTTTAAACTCTATTGTTGATTTTGACTCCCCATTCCCCAGGGGATTGAATTCAAGATCCTCGTCCTCACTTTCACGGCCATTCACGGTCTTGCCCCTGCCAATGACAACAACAACTTCGATTTATATAGCGCCCTCCATGCCGGTGCTCTCAGAGCGCTTCACAGTAGCAGATCCCGGGACCGAGCCAGGGGCAGGGGTAGAAAGGTGACCAAAGGCGCGGTTGAAGAGAAAGGTCTTTAGCTGTGACCTGAAACTGGGAAGAGAGGGGGTGAGGCAAAGGGAGTAAGGAAGGGAGTTCCAGAGCCTCGGGGCATAGTGGCTAAGGCACGGAGGATTCGGGGGACATGGAGGAGGCCAGACCCAGTGGAGCGAAGGCAGCGGGTGTTGGTTTGGAGAGAGAGGAGATCAGAGAGGTAGGGGGGTGCAGAGGAGTGGAGGGATGTGAAAACAAGGGGAAGGATTTTGAAGTTGATACTCTCAGGGACAGGGAGCCAGTGAAGTCTGGCCTATCTCTCTGACCTGCTGTCTCCCTATCAGCCTGCCCATCCCCTCTGTTCAGCAGACTCTGGCCTGCTCCGCATCCACCACCCAAACCGCCCAACCATCGGTGACCGGGCTTTCTGCCTCTCTGCTCCCACACTATGGAACTCCATCCTGCAGTCCCTCCGCCTCGCTTCCTCCCTTTCCTCCTTCAAAGCCGGTCTCAAGATCTTCCTCTTTGACCGCGCCTTCAGCTCCCTCCTAACTCTTCCCCCTCCCTTACTCTCCATCCCCTTCCCCCTACCCTGACCCTCCCCCGCACTTGGGTCCCGAACTAACTGTTCAGCGCCTTGGGACGTCCTGATGTGAAAGGCGCTATACAAGTGTAATTTGCTGTTGTTGTTGACACAAGCAGCATCATACTTCAGTCTGTCGCACTCTGTTGGTTAAACATTGTGTGAAATGCACAAGGGATTTTACTAATCCAAGTGGCCACCACAATCATTGTTTTAATGATTGAAGCACAATCTCAGTGTACAATATTTGCTTGAGATCTTGTGTGAGGACCGGAAATACATAAGATGTAAATAGTGTAGACATTCTGGAAGAGAAGATTCAACAGAAATCTAAGTTCTATCAGAATTTTCAGCACACGTTTGATATAGCACCTGTTGGTTGTTCACCTGTCCAGCACCTCACCAAAGTGAATATTCCTCATGTGTGAGTCTAGACTAGATCCTGTGAACTCCTGATAACTCAACCCTTGCTTAACGTGTCAGTACAACTTAAGTTATCAAGTTGACAATATGTGGGCCACATTTATTTATCTACTAGTTGTACCCGGTGCAGCTTCGTTGCCAACCAAAGGATTCAATATGGAATGTACTTTGTCACCCAGACAGGCACACATACAGATTTTGTTTAGACATTATGTTCAGCTGGGAGGATTTCTGTGGGAGGAATCCTTTAATATACTTTCTCTCACAATCTCAGCCTCTCTCTATCTTTCTCAGTCTCTCTTAATCTCTCTGTCACTTTGTCTCTCGATCTTAGTCTCTCTCTCTCTCTCTCAGTCTCTCTCTGTCTCTCATATTCTCTCTCTTTTGTTTGGTAAAGTTGTTCTCTTAGAGTTTATAAAATCATTTGTAGAATTTACAAAAGTTCTTTGCATATTTTGTACACTAGGGGTCAGACTTGCAATAAAATCAAAACCAAAGAGCAAAATATAATTTTTGGATCCTCATATTGCAACCCAATGATTAATCTGTAAATGTGAGTGGTGATTTGACTTTGTGCCTAAAAGTTCTCTGTTTTTTCTTATTAACAGCAACTATCTGATGACCCACATTCACTGTTATCATATTACAAGCAACTTGGATTATTTAAAAAAGAATTGGTATCCCTGAAATATGGGTTCTTCAGAATGGTGTTCAATGAAACAAACTACCTTGCATACACAAGACAGCGGGGCAACAAAGGAGTTTTAGTTGTATTGAATTTTGGTAGCACGATTCATATAGATTTCACAGCTGGTGGCTTGCCGTTGACTTCGTTATTAATTTTAAGTTCATCACTTGGACTTCAATGCCAGATTGTAAATATGAAGAACTTGACTGTACCATCACTGGAAGCTTATATACTAAAATACTACATTTTAAGTTAGTTCATAGTGAGATAATTGTACTTTACTATTTAATATTTTTTTCATAATGTACCTGTATACAGAATACATAGAATTTATATGTTAGTAGCAAGATAATCACTTTTTATGCAATGTATTGTTACGATACAACAAAAACCACAACTGTCGCCTGACACGATAACTAGGTCTATTCTGGATTCAGTTGTAAAATTAATTCTTATGTTGATTTGGGCATAAATGTGTATGAAGACATTTGGAGTATTGTTTTAAGAATTTAAGAAAGCAAGAAAATGGGCATTGAGCCCCTCATACTCGTTCCTTCCACAGTTCAAGAGATGTAACTAATTTTCTTCAGCATGATTCAATTCCTTCAGATGAGACTTCAATCATCAAAGCCATTGTGAGTTCTTCTGTTACAGTAATTTGCAGCATTTGTAAAGAATTTTTGTAAAAATCAGATCTTGGTTTCTCTTTTAGAAGATTGAACCTGTCAAAATCAAAGGGTTATATAATAATAATCCTTACATTTGATATAGCGCCTTATCATGTCTTCGAGATGTCTCAAAGCACTTCACAGAATATATTGTAAAGTGAATTGACTATTTGTGGAAGAAACATAATTATGTAGTAATAATAATCATGAATGAAGAAGGAATATTGGGAAAGTTACCAGGAAGCCTCACATTTCTACTTTGAGATTGTACATGGAATCTTTCACACTCACCAGAACTACTGGAACAGGCTAATGGAATCTTTATAGGTTTATCCCATGAACAGCACCCCCAGCAATGCAGCACTCCCTCAGTAATATACTGGAATATCGATCAAGATGAGGAACACAAGCTTTCGGATTGGTTTCAATTGTAGAAGCAACGTACTGGTTCAGAAGAGAGACTGCGCCCACAATGACACCACACCCAAAAAGTGATCAAATTCTGATAAGGATTCAAATGTTTTCTTTAAAAAAAATCATTTTCACAAGGAGTTAGTTTGAATTATTTCACTTATATAAAATAATAATAATAATCCTTGGATTTGATATAGTGCTTTTCACATCTTCTAGACGTCTCAAAGCGCTTCACAGAATATATTGTAAAGTGAATTAGCTGTATATGTGTGGGTGAAACGCGGCAGCTAATTGCGCACAGCAGTATCCCACAAACTCTTGAAATTACCACTTTTTTTACTTTGTACTGAAGTTTGGACCATCTTAGTTCCCTGCAGCATCTATATTATAAATGATGACAATCAACTAGGAAGGCATCCACCCTCCTCAATCCCATCCCTGCTACCCTGCAGAAATGCAGAAATACTCATACTGCAGCTAAATGTGGGAGGTTTAAGTAACACAAATTAATTCTTGACTCGAACTATAAATTGTTGGGAGAACCTTTGCAACAGGAGAGTGTGCAGATGCTTTATACAAAATATTGAAGGAACCAGAATACTTACAATCTGATTGCACTTTTAATTACTCTGTACACTAGTTAACATTACCTTTCACAATATTCCTGTTTATAATGATAAATTTTAATGACTTGTTTTGAATCTACGTATTGGCAAAGTCATTTAAGGCATCCACCCATGTGATGTTCCCTGATTCACACTATACATGAGTGTGAACGGTGTTGCAACAATATGCACTCATGGCCAAGGTCTTAGTGACCTTAGTAATTTTGAAGCCTATAGTTAATCTTTAAACCAGTTTCTTATGATTCAATTTGATAAAATTATCTTCATTTCCAACTTCAGAGAGTGGAAAGAAAAGGCAAAGTTAAATTAGTTTGGACCACAAATGACTATGTAACAATGTTGAACCCCTTCTAATGAATTTATTCAGTAAGTGCAATCATGAATCACACAAATTAGTCGTTCATCTTGCAGAACACTTGAAATGAATTAAGCTAAAGTCAGAAAATGTCAATTTCTTCACTGGAGTTAACTGGCATTTTCTGCTTTAACTTAATTTTCCTCAATTATTTAACCAGTTCTGTATTAAATACTGTTTAAACATTTAGCTTTGTTAGCAATTTGTTGTAAGTTATTACCACAAGATATGGACTCAGTGTTATAACAATACGAACTTGTGGCCAAGGTGTTTGTGATCATATACCGCAGTTTGGAAGCTTAAAGTTAATCTTTAACTTGTTTTTTTGAGACCCAATTTGATAAGTGTCTTTTTTTCAATAACACTCACCGTTTGCCGGAGTTTTGCCAATAAGGATTGAGTTCCAAGAATTTTGGTCATCTGTTGTAGCATAACATGGTTAAATAAGAGTTTGCATACAACACATAATTAACTTAAAATCAAAATTTCCTAAATATACAGAGGCATCTTAAATCCATGTTTGGCAGTTGTTGCAGGACTTGGTTCTACTTCACACACAATAGAAACAGAAGAGTTACTGCACTCTAACCAGCATGAGTTGGTTAGCATGGAAACACTTTTACTCCCCTACACTCCTTTAGCCCCGTCACATACTATCAGTTGTAACTTCGTGGTAACCTTATCACTAGTCCGAGTACTTAGGTCGAACCACAAGAGTATTATGTACCAAATAAATCAATTAAATTCTCAGTTGTTTAGGAACCAGCCAAACGACTCCGCCCTATATCGCATAATAAAATGTAATCCTTGCAATCAAATTTGATTGTTTATTGTTCAGCATAATTTGTCTGTAATTTGAATGAGGAATCTTCAGGAATTACCTCCCTTTTCTCAACTGCTTGAATTACAACTTGTATTGATTGATCCTGTTCTTGTAAACCAGCAATGTCCAGGTTGAGTGGTTTTATAGCTGAAACTGGACTGCTGAAAGATGTAAATGACCATGGCTCATATCAAAGCAATGAAGCTTAGATGAGAGAAGCACAATCGTGGGAAGTGAACTCATTTGTCATTCAAAAAAGGAAAAGTTCAGTTAACTCTTTACAGAGAGGAATTCAAACATAAAATGAGACTGGAGTAGGAGGAATAGAGTTTGAGAGCAGCAATAACAGCTGCTACTTCTACTGTACTGAGGTTCAGCAATGGAAAATGGAAAGGGGCTCCCAATCGGGGGAGAAAACCTAAAACAACAAATTCTGTATGTCAATACTTCATCAAATATGTAAAACATGATGTTGGGTGTGGCACAAAAGGTCCTCAGGTGAGTCCACCAGCAGCACAGTATTCTCTTCAAACAGAAGCACTAACAACAACAAATTTACATTTATAAATCTACAATCCCGTCAGAAAGGCTTGGAACTGATAATACATTGATGAATACATTGATTGTGGTGGATGGCAATGGGTAGCCTTGCCTTACTCCTCTTTCAGGCAGGTTGGGCTCAGTGAGTGCCCTGTTGATTCTTTCACTGATCATTCAGCACCTTGGGGTGTCATGTGAACAACAACAAGATTACATTTGTATAGCGCCTTTCACATCGGGAGGATGTCCCAAGGTGCTGGACAGTCAGTGTTTCAAACCTGGGATCGGGAGGTGGGATGACCAATGGGACTATTGAAGAGGAGGTCTTGAGGCAGGACTTGAAGAAACTAGGTGGGTGGGCGAGGTGGAATGATTGAGGGATGGAATTTTAGAGGTTGGGGTAGTGGCTGAAGGCTCGCCTGCCGATGGTGGGGCAGGTGGTTTGGGGACATGGAGCAGGCCAGAGCCAACTGAGCAGTTTTAATACAAATATTTCTACCGTACAATAAATATTATTCAGTAGTACTGTACTATTTTATACAAATACAGCTACTTTACAGTTCAAAGCTACAATCCAATAGTGGGTGCAATTAATTTATATGCAGCGCCTTGGGACGTCCTCCCGACGTGAAAGGCGCTTTATAAGTGTAATTTGTTGTTATATATCTGGGAGTAATACATCAGTAATCTGGAAGGTTTGTTGATTTAAAATTCAAATTTGGATTATCGTCTTGAGTTGAGATTAGTATAGCTTGCAATTGCTTGTTTTTCTTAAACATTTGAAGCATGTAGCTTCAACAGATGTGATAGGAGAGCACATATTACACCGTACTGGTACACACGTCAATTATTCATAAATCCATTTAGCGGAATGCATATTTGACACTTCCAAAGTGCAATATTTTAATTTGCTACAGGACTGAAAGCAGACATGTTTCCATGTGAATGATCTTAAACAAGTTTATTGGAATGACTGCATTCAACAACAACTTGCAGTTATACATCAACCTTCTCACAGGGTAGGATCTCAATATTCCAAATCCAGGTGGGTCTGAAGTTGGCTGGTTAATTTCAAACAAGATAGATCTCACATTGGCCCAAAACTAAACCATTACCTAATTTGACAAGATGCTGTAAAATCTCTTTCTATTTAGTGTTCCCCAAATTTAACCCCAAAATATTTTTTTTCCAGTAATTTTGATCAAGAGAACATTCCTAAATTTGCACGTCTCCCATGGCTCAGTATTACAATGTGGAGTCTTGTAGCTCAGAGCACTCGCCTTAGAAGAATGAGACCTATGTTCGAAGCCAGGCAGGTCAGGGGGAAACCTTGGGCAAGTTTCCTTATTCCACATGCCTAATAATCCTATATAAAAAAATTATCCACGACTGTTTGTGGGATACTGCTGTGCGCAATCGGCTGCCGCATTTAACCCACAAATATACAGTCAATTCACTTTACAGTGTATTCTGTGAAGCACTTTGAGACATCTAGAAGATGTGAAAAGCGCTATACTGTATAATAATCCTTGCATTTGATATAGCGCTTTTCATATCTTATATCAAATACAAGGATCATTATTACATTCGTGAAAAGTTGCAGATTAGATTAAATATTTTAGGAAATCTTCCTATTAGAACTCCAAACAGAAAAAAATGTATTTGAATGTGCAACAAATTATTGCAATTCAATCTTTACCAATTTTCTCATTCAATAAAAAGAAGATTCTCTCTTCCCCTTCCCCATGGGACCAGGAATAAATGTAAAGAGAAAAGTGCTTCAGGTGGGTTTCACATGTGCTTGAACTCAGCAACCACTAACAGTAGCAAGACACTACAAATGTAATTTTGTTGTTGGAATACACATTCTGAGCTCTGAGACTCCATCTGGCATGGAGGGCGCTATATGAATCGAAGTTGTTCTGGATAAAATCCAAGATTTGGCCATGTATTCCCATGGCTTTATCATGAGGGCTTCATGAGGTGACAGATCAAAAGCCTTGCAGAAGTTGATGAACACAACCTGGATGGACTTCCCCTTAACTACAAACTAGATTAACTATCAGAAAATTGAACACCTAGAGAAATTCCTCTTTCCCTGTTTTGTGTGTTATTCAACTTGTTGAAACAAACACTGATGCAGGAGTCATAATACTCAATGACCAAATAGATTTTTAAAAAAAAATTATGTTATCATTAAATATCTAAAATAAGCAACTACAGTACGAGTTGGATTAAAATGTTCCAAGAAAATCTTTCATTCTGCTTGCACTATAATTTCTTTAATTCTTCCCTATTCACTCTTCTTATTTGAAGTTCTATTCATGTTAACTTTAATATCGCATTGCATGCAATCTAACATTTTATATATTTTAATCCTTAAAGTCTAACTTTAGGCTGTTTTTCAGTTTTTCTTACATTAGTGTGCATGATTGGAAGGTAATTATGTACCTATTTGTGTTGCTCTATACCTTCTAGCTTTTAGTCATGTTAAATTCACACCATTTGCTTTGTGAAGTGGTTTACAGTAGGCAGGATGGAAAAGATGCCAGGAAGATAAGGGCACCGCCAGGGTGTCTAGTAGTTGAAACATTCCAGCTCCATTCTGTGTACAGCGGGGAAGTGGATTCAGCAACAAGAAAAGTTTTTTCAGAAAATCATAGGAAACAAAGGAAAGTTTCTTGGAAAATTTACTAAAATAACTGGACAGCCATGCAGCAATTTTGTTTTGGGAGAAAAAACATTTATTTTTGTAAAAATAGCATTTTGACTTGTAAGTTAATGATTTTCGGGATCTCTGCACTGTCACCTGTTAAGTCGGCTTTAAAGGTCTGAAGTCCAAAGGTACCGGATTTTGCTGCCGCTGACTATATTTAATTGAATCCTTTAGCCATACTGCTCATACTGCTCATACTGGCAGAAGAAGTGTGATCAAGGAAGAGCTTGCAAAATGTCTTTAGCCAAAGATCGGGCAAACAAGGTTGAAATTGATCTTAAGGAGAAACAGGTATATGAAAACTCAGCTTTTAACAATGATGAAGAACAGCAGGAAAGAGAAGGAACAAGCGACACAGCGAGCGAGTCTTATGATGAGACTGCAAAGCCTAAAGAGAAGCTTGATTCTCCAGTGGCAGTAGACTGGGACCAGGGCAAATCAGTAAATTCTGATGATGATGATGGGCCCTATGCTGGAATGCCCAAAGAAGTTCTACTACGCTATTCAAACCAGTTGTGTTACAGGCTGCCCAGAGAGATTCTTTTCTGGCTCATGTTGCTAGCTACAGCAGCTCTGGTGGCTTGCACTATTGCCATCATTGCCCTGTCTCCTAAGTGTCTAGACTGGTGGCAAGCCAGCCCCATTTACCAGATATACCCACGTTCATTCAAAGACTCGAACGGGGATGGCATAGGAGATCTCAATGGTAAGTAGCATCTTCTCAATTGCTCTGGGGCGCTGCTCTGTATAAGGGGCATTGAATAAATACAACTTGTTGTAAGTAATAAGCTTCTGTTAAGAAAAGATGCTACTTTTATTCCACTAACCCCAGCATTATGTTTCCAGACAAAAGGCATTATCCTGTAAACCTGACACCATTTTATCTTGAAAGTTAAGGTTACAAAGATTATGGAACTAGTTTCAATTTAGTCTCGATTGGGAATCCGTTTTCCCCAATTCTTTAAGAGAAACCGGCTTCCAAATTAAGAATGAATCTAAGAAATTTCCACGATGCTGCACCATCTTAAATTCTAGCACAAGTATTCTTACTGGGTAGGATAAATTGGATTTTCCTCCTCAGCTCTGACATTTGCATAAAAAAATGGGAATTATCACAGCCGTAGGCTTCTATTTTCTACTTGAAAAATGTATACTAAATTTTAAAGATAGGTTTTGAGAGTTTTACATGGGTCCATGCATGTTTTGTTCTACAAACTAAATAATGCATATAGTCTAATAAGGCATTTAATCCAATAATACATTGAATCCATTCACAGTGGTTAAAATGGTCAATTGCCAATATATTGAGTTCAACGCTGGTTGCTTAGATTAATTTTAAATACAATGAAGACTTTGCACCTGTTTCATAGAAAACTCATTCATTCAAATGCCGTTTCCTTTGTCTCGTCCTTTGGGACGTCTTCCCGATGTGAAAGGTGCTCCATCAATGTAACTTTTTTGTTGTTGTTGTTACCAGGCATCAGAGAAAAACTTGACCACTTTGTGGATTTGAATATCAAAGCAATCTGGATAAATTCGATTTACAAGTCTCCAATGAAAGATTTTGGTTTTGATGTGGAAGATTATGAAACTATTGATCCAGTATTTGGAACTATGGAAGACTTTGATGGTCTGATAGAAGACATACATAACAGAGGTGAGAACATAATGAAAAGGTTGGATTTGCTTTAAAATGATGGTTATTCATGATCAAAACAAGTGCACCTTGTTTTCTCCAGTTACCAAACCCGAAGCAGTTAAAATATAAGTTATATTAGAAATTGCAGAATTTTGCAGCACATTTGGTGTGTGCTCCATGAAAGCCTGACTGGTGTTTTCTCCACATAAATCACTTTCTGATCTAATCCCACTCTCCCGATTGCTCTGCATATCCTATAATATTTGTCTTTTAAGCATCTAATTCCCTTTAAAAACAATTTATGGACAAACGTTCCAACAATGGATGTGAGAATTCCACATTCCATCTCTCTGCGTAAATAATTGTTTTCTGACCCTTTAATTCTTTTTATTACTGTACACTCTCATTATGGACTCACTGACCAGGCAAATAATCTATATGTATTTACTTTACCATCATAACTCTTCATAATCTTGAGAACTGATCCGTTTAACCTTCTAAGCTCTAGTACAAAAAACTAATTTCACAAGTCTATCATTGTTTGCCTACAAATACACAATCGTTGCACAGTAAATCCCGTGAAGTGCTTTGAGATGTTTGATAACCTGATAAGGCAGTATATTAAAATGCAAAGATTATGACTGTAGCTAAAGAAAACTCATTTTTGATCATTATTTCTTCACATTTTATGATTTCTATAATTTATGTTCTCATGGGAACCTACAAACTACCTAAACATATATAATTTGCGCTGGGTGCTCATAATAATAATAAAAATTCTTATTTGATATAGCACCTCATCAATTAACAAATATGATTAATTAATTATTAGTGTCTTGTGTGCCATTACTTACTTAGGATGAATATCAGTTTTGCTGTGCATTCATTGTTTTCCCCTAATGTTTGCCAAAATGTCTATTCTGCATTTGAACCTGAAGAATTTTGTTGGGTAACTGTGGAGGAGGTTAAACTTACACCAGGGATTATTCTTCGATGAGTGAATCATTTATGGCCCATTTGAGGATTTCCCCCATCACTTTATTGAGAATAATGTCAAATTTATTGGATAATAGTAACAGCAATAATCTTTGTATTTGATATCATGCCTATCATGTTGTAACCTTCCAAGGCCTCGTCCCCATCCTACCTATCTGATCTGCTGACCCCCTATCAACCTGTCCACTCCCTTCGTTCAACATGCTCTGGCCTGCTCCAAGTCTCCCACCTGACCTGCCTTATCATCAGCAGCTGGGCCTTCAGCCTCTCTGTCCCTACATTTTGGAACTCCATCCCTTAATCCCTTCGCCTTGCTCCTTTGCCTCCTTAAAGGCCGATATCAAGATCCTCCTCTTTGGTGGTGCAGTTGCTCTCCTACCTCTCTGCCATCCCTCATCCCAACCCTGCCTCCCCTCCCTGCTTGGGTCCTGACCCCTGACTGTTCAGTACCTTGGGACATCCTCCTGATGTGAAAGGTGCTCTACAAATGTAATTTTGTTTTTGTTGTTGTAAACATGTCTCAAAGTAAGTCAACAGGATTCATAGTATTTCACAGTCTTAAGAACTGCTACTCTGGTGTGAAACAATAAAAAGGGATTGAGTTTGAACCAAAGTAACTATAGATTATGATGAACACCAACACTAGACATCAATTACCTTTGAAGTGCTTTGAGATACTTAGGCATCATCATTATTATTATTGACATATCAAATGTAAGGGCTATTATTGTAACACACCAAACTCTTTGTGAATACTTTCCCTACCAACTGAATAATGTACCTTTTTATATTAAAGAAATCCTCATGATTTTATTGACAATTTCAATTTGAAGGTTTGAAGCTGATAATGGATTTAATTCCGAATCATACGAGTGATAAACACCGCTGGTTCCAGCTCAGCCGCAACCGGACAGAAAAATACACTGATTACTACATCTGGAGAGACTGTGAGCCAAAGAACAACGGAACCACCTATCCAAGCAATTGGGTAATTATGTCAATTCTGTGCTGTCTTAATATTTCGCTTCTCTCATAGTATATGAAGTGTCCCTAATGCGATTGTCCAAATAAATCCCAAATTATTGGTTCCAGTGTTAATTGATCAGTAATGTTGAGGGAAAGGACCAGCTATCAGTCTGCCTGGCTCAGTTGGTAGCACTCTCTCCTTTAACTCAGAATGCAGTGGATTTCAAGCCCCACAAAGGACTTTGAACTCGTATGTAAAGGCTGACACTCAAGTACAGTGCTGGATGAACATTGCATACTTCTGATAAGATATTGAACTGAAGTTATGTCTGCCTGTTCAAGTGGATGTTAAAGATCCCATAACACTATTTAAAAAGAGAAATGAATTTCTCACAGTATCCTGGCCAACAATCCACAGATAAGAAATGCAGCATTTACTTACATGACTATGTGTGTGGCTCATTGATGTGTGCAAATTTGTTGTTATTGTTACTTCTTAAGCCACACTATTAGGAATAGTAATTCTACAGGCATAGTCAGTCCTTCGATATCCGGATTCTATTCGTCATGCATAAGTTGTCAGTGAGTGTGGGCAGGTTTTTTGACTGTTGTATGATGGGGGAATCATTGCCTGATCAGTCTGATCCTGATCATATATATGGATACAATTATGACCAGGGATAGGAGCACTGGTAGATATTATCTTATTCCAAGAAAATATAGTTAAAATATAAAACATTAACAGAAATCTGGGTGGTTAGGAAGAACGTTTTTTTAAATGTTACTAGGAAAGCCCATTAACTGGACAATGCAAAACAACAATGTAAAAAAATCTTGTAATGATAGTCCTTGTATTTGATATAGCGCTTTTCACGTCTTCTTGATGTCTTAAAACACTTCACAGAGTATACTGTAAAGTGAATTGACTGTATAATTGTCAGCAAAATGCGGCAGCCAATTACGTACAGCGGTGTCCCATAAACAGTTATGGATTGAAAATTACCAATTTATTATAGTTTCTACCATGTCGGAAAAGAGAACAGTAGGTGAAATAAGCAGCAGTAATAGTGCTAGCGGTAAGAGACCCCACAAAGTCATCACTTTAGATACTAACTCTTGCCTATGTGTATTATTTTTTGTGTTATCTTGTGTGTGTTGTGTGATATTTTAGTGGGTAGATCCGAATATTTTGTCAAAAGAACGTATCTTGGGTTATATAATAGGATCGCATTTCGAGTTGCGTGACGTTTTTCAGGAACGCAACCCTGTCGTAAATTGGGGGACACCTGTATTTAACATGTTGAAACATCTCAAAGTACTTACCATGGAATTCCTGTCAAGTGTAGTAAATGTATATTTGCAAATTGGAACCCATTTCACCACTGAACCATCAGGCGGAGGCATAATTAATTTTAAATGGATTGTCCCTCTCTTCTCCTCTCCCCACTCAATTAGGAGGTACTGCTACTGTACTTTGTTAATTAACAGCTTGAATTGGTTACCAGGAAGGGTGGTCGAGGCCAGGATTGTGGAATCATGTATCAAACAGCTTGACACTACAATAATAATGATAGCCTTTCATATCTGAAGATGTCATTCAGACAAATGTGAACACCTGGGTGCATGAATTTGTTTAAGAACATAAGAATTAGGAGCAGCAGTAGGCCATTCGGCCCTTCGAGCCTGCTCCACCATTCAACAAGATCATGGCTGATCTTCTCACCTAACTTTGATTACTATCCCCATATCCCCTAGTCCCTCTATTTTTCAAAAATCTATCAGACTCAGCCTTGAAAATGTTCAAGGACTGAGCATCTACAGCCTTCTGGGGTAGTGAATTCCATAAATTCACTACCCTCTGAGTGAAGAAATGTTTCCTCAACTCTGTTCTAAAAGGCTGACCCTTAATTTTAAGACTGTGACCCCTGGTTAGAGATTCTACTACCAGGGGAAACAGTCCCTCAGTGTCTACTTTATCCAGCCCTTAAGAATCTTATATGTTTCAATAAGATCCCCCCTAATTCTTCTGTACTCTAGAGAATACAGCCCTAGTTTATTCAACCTATCCTCATAGGTTAGTCCCCTCATCCCAGGAACTAACCTAGTGAATCTACGCTGCACCCCCTCTAAGGCAAGTATGTCCTTTTTTAAATAAGGAGACCAAAACTGCACACAATACTCTAGGTGCGGTGTCACCAGAGCCCTATACAGTTGCAGCAAGACTTCCCTACTCTTATATTCTAAACCTTTTGAAATGAACGCTAGCATGCCGTTCGCCTTCTTAGTTGCTTGCTGCACCTGCTTATTGGGACTGGTGTACAAGGACACCCAAATCCCTTTGAATTCTAACACTATCTAACGTCTCCCCCTCTAGAAAATAATCTTCTTTTATTCTTGCTACCTATAGCTTATAGTTTATAGTGCATAGGAACCATACTATCAGTTAGCAGGCACTAACTGATAGTATTGCTTGACACCAGGCACTAACCTGGTGTCAGGCAATATCTGAAAAGAAGGACCAGAACACTTGCTAACCACGCTGCAGAAGCCTTTACTCCTGAAATCCCAGTCGTCTAACAACGGGGTTCCTACTTACTGCTGGTAAAAAGGCGTATGGAGTAAGGAATCAAACCCTGGTCCTCTTGCTTGCAACAGAAGCGTGCAAACCACAACACTGTGGGACTCCTTATGTCATAATTATATAGTAATCCTTGTACAGTATTTGGTATTACGGCTTATCAGGTGGTCGAAACATATCAAAGGGCATCAGAGAACATACTGTAAAGTGGATTGATGGTGTATTTTGTGGGCTGTAATGAGAAGATGGAAGGATGTGTAGTCCGGAAAGATGAGATGAAATGATATGAAGGGCCTTCGTCATTTGTACGCACCTTTCTTGTGATCTTGTTATCAGATATTTTGATGTAAATTGACTCCACAAATTTGAAAATGTGACATTTTCTTTCAGGTTAGTGTGTTTGGACATTCTGCTTGGGAGTATGATCCTGTACGTGAACAGTGTTATTTACACCAGTTCCTAAAGGAGCAGCCTGATTTGGATTTCCGCAATCCTGATGTGCAGAAAGAAATCAAGGTAAGCAGAAAGGATGATATGTTGGGTAATACAGTAATAATAATAATCCTTGCATTTGATGTAGCGCTTTTCATGTCTTCTAGACGTCTCAAAGCACTTCATAGAATATACTGTAAAGTGTATATTTGTGGGCGAAACGTGGCAGCCAATTGTACACAGAGGTATCCCACAAACAGTTGTGGATTGAAATAACCAATTTTATTATTGTGTTTTTTTTTTGGAGGGATTATTATTAAGATTGTGAAGTAAGGAAACTTGCCCAAGATTTCGCCTTGCCTGTATTCAAACACGTCTCACGCTTGTAAGGCGAGTGCACTAACCACTGAGCTATGGGACTAGATGGCTTTTAATCACCACGTTCTCCATATAAACTTTATTCTAACTGTATGTGCTTCTCTTATTTCAAGAACATTATACGCTTTTGGTTGGAGAAAGGGGTTGATGGAATCAGGGTGAATGCAGTTAAATTTCTTCTGGAAGCTGAAAGTCTACGAAATGAGCTTCCAGTGAATTCAAACCAGGACCCAGTAAGTTCTAGTATGGTTACTCACCCTTTAACATTACTATTAACTAGTCTGGGCCACCCAATCGTACCAGTATTCACATAGCAGAACAAAAATAATGCTTTGATGAACAAACAGCAACATCAAATTGCATTTATATGAAGCCAATCACATCAGGTGGACATCCCAAGGAGCAGGAAAGTGAAGGGTTTGTACCCAAGATGAGGGTTGAAATCAGGGGATTGGTGGGTGGGGATTGGGGGTAGAAAAGTGGAAAGGTGCCAGCATGGTGATGGAGCAAGGTCTTGCAATGGGCCTTGAAGGGAGGGGTTGAGTCGGAGGGCTATGGGATGGAGTTCCAGAAGCTGGGGGCATAAAAGCTGAAGGCACCAGCTGAAGGTGGTCTTTCTTATTTTTCCATTTCACATCTTTTTTTGTGAGGGCTGGGGAAGAGCTTCTTCAATAGTCCAATAAATGTACTGTGCTGGTGCAACATTCAGCCATTCAGACCACAAAGCTACAGGTTTGAATCAATTCACTGCGTGTAAAGTGAGCAGAATCAAAAAAGCAGGTTACAAATAACTAGTGTTCAACTCTCACCTACTCCTATTCCTACACCCCAGATCGAGTCTTGGTAACAACAACAACAACAAAATTGCACTTATACAGCACCTTTCATTGGGAGGACGTCCCAAAGCGCTGAACAGTCTGGTCGGGACCCGAGCAGGGGTGGGAGGGTTGGGGGTGGGGGGGAGGGTAGGGGGAAGGGGAAGGAGAGTGGAAGAGGTGGAAGAGTTAGTGGGCAGCCGAAGACAACCCCAAACCAAGGGAATGTTTAGGACAGTTTTCACTTACAGAAGGTTATGAGGCATGGAATGCCCTACCCCAAATTTTGGTTGAAACATAAACTGCTTTAAAGAGGGGATTAGTCAATGGCAAAATAAATGAAAATATGAAATGGTATGTGGAAAATCAGGGAACCAAACAAATTGGGAGAAGAGACATTATGTCCTGTTAAAGCACAGATCGGAGGCCTTATTTGTAAGACTATTTTGTCTTAATTTTAATCATTATGAATTTAAAAGCCTTTTATCTGCAGTTCTTTAAAATGACTTATGTTCAAATTAAGAATTTTACACAATTCTGTCCAAAGTTCAATTTTAAAACAAAATGCTCTGATTGGAAATGTTGGATCTCAGTGATCTGTTAGCTACATTGGGATTGTTAAGATTTAGAAAAAATCTAATTGATTTTGCCTACGGTACAAAATGAGCTTTATTGATGAAAACAATCTTATTTCTCTAGAATAATGTCACATTGCACGAAGAGCTCTACCATGACCACACAACCACACAGGTTGGCATGCATGACATTGTCCGCAGTTGGCGCCATGTTATGAATGAGTTCAGTACTGAACCTGGGAGATACAGGTAAGCAGCTGTGTTGTGGTTTTGAGACATTTGGGCCCTAATGTGCAGCATTTTTTAGTACATTTTATTAATGAGGAATCTGAATCGTGCAGATTGGAATGCCTTCTGGCAAATGGAAGTAAGCCATGCTGAAGCTTCCAGGTGATCTAGACCTGGAATCTAGGTGAAAAGCGCTATATCAAATGCAAGGATTATTATTATCTATATCCTTGTGACAAGTTATCATAATAATAATAATCTTTGCATTTGATATAGCTTCATCACAATTTTGGGGTGTCTCAAAGTTCTTCACAGCATATAGAGGCTTGATATTCCACCTGGTCTTAGCCTACCAAATCATATAATCCTAAGTGTAAAATTCACACAGAATTGTGAACAATCTTTAAATTGAGTCTTGATCTGGATGCTGTTTTCTTAAAAAATTCTTAAAGAACATCCATAACAAGGGGTCACAGTTTCAGGTTCTGAAATAGTTGAATAGACTATTTAGATTTAAGTAGGGAATGGTAAGTACTGAATGTGAAACGGTTTGTCCAGAGAAGCAAGGGAGACAGATAATGTTGATAATGTTAAGGGGAAATCCATTAAGTTTGTTATTGACAATAGAGATTGTTAGGGTAAGAAATAGAGATGTAATCAATGAGATGTACCATGAAATAGTTTCTGGTCTTATACATTCCCACATTTTCAAACACATGATGTGATAATCTCCTTTCTTCACATTCTCCATTGTGCACACCATGGCAGACGCCGCCTTTTTTTAAAAAAAAATGTTATCTTGACACCGCTGGCTGTCCAACAGCACCCATCCTGACTGCCCCATCTCCCACTGTCACCACAAGATCCATCAGTCCCCTCCCCTGGGGGACAATCTCTGTTCCCTCATCCATATCCCCAGCCTCCGTGTCAACTCTCCCCCTCATCTCGCACAATCTTCCACCACCAAATCACCACCCTCCCTGTCCCCTCCGCATTGGTCTGCAAAATGTCCGATCCATCTCTAACATGACACTCACTATCCACGACCTCACTGTCGACGAAAACATCGACATCCTCGGCCTGACCGAAACCTGGGTTTTCCCAGGCAACATGTTCCCCCTGATCAAGGCCACATCTCCGGGCTACACCTTTCACCAAACCCCACGGCACAACCGCCGTGGTGGTGTGGCTCTCATCTCCCAGTTCACCCTTGGCTTTTCCCCTTACTCCTCTAGAATTTTTCCTTCCTTTGAACATCTTATTCTCTACCACCCCTCCAGTCTCTCCTTCAAAATCCTCCTTCTCTATTGTCCCCCCGAGCCCTGCCCCACCTTCCTTTCGGAAAATAGGAGGGTGTCCTATTTTCCCTCTCCCTTTGCTCTGGACGCCACCTCATCTTCGGCGATTTTAACTTCCATTTCACCCTCTCCTGCTCTACCTCTGGTGACTTCTCCTCCCACTTCCTCCACATGTACTAAACCACCCACATCCATGGCCACACGCTTGACCTGCTGATCACCCGAGGACTCACCGCTTCGGACATCACTGACAAAGCCATCTTGGACCATCACTTTATCTCCCCTTAATACCTCTGTACTCCTTCCCCCTACTCAATCCTCTACCATCACCGCACATGGAAAAAAATCTTCCCCCTCTCCCTCTCTGCTTCCCTTGAGTCATCTGAACTCCTACCCCTTTGGCCCTCACTAACTGACCTACCCTCCTTACTATCCTTTCTCCACAAATCCCTCTCCTCCATCCTCGACTCCCTTGTCCCCCTCACCTCCCGGACCGCCTCTTACTTCCCATAAATCCCCCTGGTACACCAGCCATCTCCGAACTCTCAAGGTGCAAGTCTGAGCTGCCGAACGTGCCTACACCAAATCCAAACTAACGGTCCATCGGCAGATTTAGCTGGAAAACACTAAGGAGTACTGCTCCGCCAAGTCCTCCTGTTACTGCAAATTAATCTTGGAGGTCAAGGACAACAGCAGGCTCCTCTTCTCCACCACAAACTGTCTCCTCCTTCCACCCTCCCACACCACACCTATCCTATCCTCCAATGGTGAGGAAATGCTGCACTTCCTCGAATCAAAAATCAAGTGGACCCATTCAGCCACCTCTACTCCATCCATCACTACCTCCCCATAACCTCTCCACCAGGATCCACCCCCCTTCCACCCACCCACTATACATCATTGACCCTATCTCTCCCCCCACCCTCTCTACTCTCATCCGAAAAATGAAACTCACTACCTCCTCGCTCCCTCGACCCCATCCCCACCTCTCTCCTATCCTCCCAGCTCCACTTATTAGCACCCCTCTTAATTGACATCATCAACCTCTCCCTATCCACTGGAACTGTTGGCACCCCTCTAAAAACTGCTATCATCACCCACATCATGAAAAAACCTTCCCTAGACCCATCCCTACTCTCCAGCTACCGCCACATCTCCAATCTCCCATTCCTCTCTAAGGTCCTGGAATGAGTTGTTGCTTCCCAGCTTTGCTCCTTTCTTTCTCACCATTTCCTCTTCGAACCCTTGCAATCTAGCTTCCATGCTGCCCACAGCATGCAGACAGCCCTGGACAAAGTCTCTAATGACATTCTAATCATCTGCAAACAGGGATCTCCCTGCCTCCTTGTCGTCC
The DNA here is from genome assembly GCA_035084275.1 of Hydrolagus colliei. Lineage (NCBI taxonomy): Eukaryota > Metazoa > Chordata > Chondrichthyes > Chimaeriformes > Chimaeridae > Hydrolagus > Hydrolagus colliei. Next base: position 92,375,003 of record CM068744.1, on the reverse strand, counting down.
TTGACCTCTCTACTGCCTTCGACACTGTCGACCACTCCATCCTCCTACACAGCCTCTCCTCCCAGTTCAATCTCCATGGACCTGCTCTCGACTGGTTCGACTCCTATCTTTTTCATCATCTCCACTTTGTCGCCAACAATGGCTTCTCTTCCAGCCTCCACACTGTCATCTATGCCGTCCCCCAGGGCTTTGTCCTTGGCCCCCCACTTTTTAACTACATGCTCCCCCTTAGTGACATCATCCACAGACATGGGGTCAACTTCTACATGTACGCAGATGACACCCAACTATCTTTCTGCCCCTACCCTCGAAAACAGGACTACTGCTGTCCTGACAGACTAATTGTCTGTTTTCACAATCAGGCTCTGGGAGCATCAACCTCTATGGTTCACATTCCACCTCACCAAGCCAATCAGAAACCTAGATGTCATGTTCGATCCTCAACTATTTTTCCTCCCCCACATCTAAGCAGTGACCCACTCGGCCTTCCCTCACTTCCGCAATATTGCCCAACTCAGCCATTGCCTCATCCCCAAAGTCGCTGAAACCCTCATTCATAACTTCATCACATCCCGGCTCAACCACGTCGATATCCTGCTTGTCAGCTTTCCCAGTTACTCCCTCCATAGGTTGCAGATAATCCAGAACTGTGCGGCCCGTGTCCTCTATCACTCCAAGTTTTGTGATCCCATCTCCCCATCCTCGCTCGATTCCATTGGCTCCCCATCACCCAGAGGATCCAATTCAAGATTCTGGTCCTCACATTCAAAGTCTGCCACGGCCTCACCTCACCCTCTGCGTGGTCACACATCTGCGAACTCCTAACCTCTTACCAACCTGCCTACCCACTCCGCTCATCAGGCTCTGGCCCACTCCACGTTCCCCAACTCAACCGCCCCACCATTGGCGGGTGAGCCTTTAGTCACTCTGCCCCCAACCTCTGGAACTCCATCCTGCAGTCCCTCCACCTCGCCCCCTCCCTGGCCTCCTTCAAGTTCCGCCTCAAGATCCTCCCCTATAGTGGTCCCATCGGTCACCCCAAATACCTTTCCCTCCAACCTACCCGTCCCCAACCCCAGCTCGAGTGTGAAACAGTGACTTGGGATGTCCTCATGTTGTGAACAACAACAAAATGACACTTGTATGGCACTTTTCATGTCAGGAGGACGTGAAAGGTGCTATACAAGTGGCATTTTGTTGTTGTTGATGTGATACACTTATGATGGTTAGTGGAGCAAGCTGTGATGGGGTAAGTTATGTGATTGAATCGATTCTAAACTATGTTGTTATTCTTTCAGGTTTTTGGTGACTGAATCCTATGATAATGAAGAGATTTTGAAGACCATGATGTACTATGGAACGGAGACAGAGAAGGAAACTGACTTTCCATTTAATTTCTACCCTATTGACCTTTTTAAAGAGATATCAGGAAATGGAGTGTTTAAAATTGTGGATTCTTGGATGAGCAAAATGCCTACAGGAAAATGGCCAAACTGGGTGGTATGTCTTTTCCCTTTCAAACCCTTCATTTTAAAGTGGTTAATGGTCTGGTCCATCAATCAGATAGACAATGACATTATTTGTAAATTATAAATTAATAGAATGAAATGTAAGTTCTTTATTTCCTTCTATCATAAATGAGAAAGTAGTTAAAAGGCAATTTTCTCACAAGCGTTTTGATCAGTCAGCCTGGATCTTTGACAGGATTCGGATGGATAGACATGGGGCAAGGATTCTTCCCACTCAGCTCCTCTTTACCTGACTATTTTTAGGCAAAATGCATCAAGTAGTCGTGGCTAGAAACTTGCCACAATGGCAAACTAAACTGCAGCGGGTATCTCCCACACACGCTCTGAGAAGCCCAAACAAAGCTCTCACCAACTGGCAACTAATAATTTCCTAATTTAAGTGAGCAGCCTGCTCCTTTCAGGGGGAAAGAGCACATACCATTTCAGACACTGGGAAATTTCCATGGGTAGGAGGCATTCATATGTGGAACTCTCAGTCTGCTTTGGATATTCCTAAACATGGAAATGGGTTTCCCCGTTTCAAACACGTCTACATTTTGTGGGCAAAACACGACAGCGATGAAACACTACAGTGTCTGAAGAAGTTCAGTGTCCAGAATTGTAATGATATTAGTATCAAGAACATTGCCTTCAAATTTAAAAGAGTGCAACATTTAAGAAAATTCTCAAAATTCATGGAGAAGGTCATAAGGCTAAGACTGTAAAACTTTCAGGCCTCAGAAGGTGTAAGCATGCTACAGGAGTGAAGCAATACTATTACAGTATATACTTTATTTCAAATGCATAAATATTTTCTTAACTGTTAGGTTGGAAATCATGACAATCCACGTGTCTCATCTCGTCTTGGTACAGCCTACACACAAGTTATTCACATGCTACTGCTGACTCTTCCTGGAACTCCTATTATTTATTATGGGGAAGAAATAGGAATGGAAGATATTGCTGTATCAGACAACGAGATTCAAGATCCTTTGGGGAAAGTTGATCCTGTAAGTTTTCCACTGAATTTTAATTTGTTACACATAGGGAATATTTATGAATTGTTGAGTCCTGTAGTTCAGTGGTTAGAGCACTCATCTTGCAAGCGAGAGACCTAGGTTCGATTTCCATCAGGGTGAAACATTGGCCAAGTTTTCTTACTCCACCCTCTTCTGTTTACCTGGCAGTAAATAGGAACCCGGTTGTTAGTCAATTGGCAGATAATTTTTCTGGTGGTAATAATTCTTTCCAAAAAAAAAAAAGTGCTCACTCAATCCATGCCTGTTTGTGGGACACTGCTCTGTGCAATTGCTGTCACGTTTTGCCCACAAAATGTACAGTCAATTAACTTTGTAGGATATTCTGTGAAGCGCTTTGGAGATGTCTCGAAGACGCTTTATCAACAACAATGAAATGACTTGGAGTCCTGTAGCTCAGTAGTTAGAGCACTTGCTTACAAGCGAGAAACCTGGCAAAAGCTTATTTCCTTGGCAAGTTTCCTTACTCTGCATGCCTACTAATAATCCCCGCTAAAATAAAAAATAATTGGTCATTTCAATCCACGACTGTTTGTGGGTCATTGCTGTGTGCAAATGGCTGCCGCGTTTCGCCCACATATTCAATTCATTTTACAGTACCTGTATAATCTGTGAAGCGCTTTGAGACATAAAAAAAAACTTGAAAAGCGCTACATGAAATGCAAGGATTATTATTGTTACATTTGTATAATTCCTTTCAAATACTGTACAAGGAATATTATTATTATGAATTGGCTGTTAGCTGGTGAATGAATATAAGATTGGAAGTTGGGTTGTGGTTGCAAAATGAATGCAGGAGACTTTGATGGCCGCAATCTGGTTTCACGTTAGTGAGTGGATCTGGGGAGTCAGCCTCAGACACATCCGAGCAGCCACAGGCTCTGTTATGTATTAATCCTCTTGTGAATCTCACAAATTAAACCCGATGTGACCTGTGGATGTTTTCCCACAATATAAAATAAAAAAGATGGAATTGTCTAGCATTGCTTGACCTTGTTGTCTTACCCACTTCAAAAAAAACAGACAAAAAACCGCGACCCTCAACGTTCACCAATGCAGTGGGACAACAGCAGCAATGCAGGCTTTAGCTCAGCAAACAAAACGTGGCTCCCTGTCCACTCAAACTATACCACAGTCAATGTCGAGGTAAGTGTTCCAATAACATTCCTTTTTGCATATACAAATAGATATATACATATATAGTATAAATATACAAATGAAGTGGCCAATTGATTGCAAAGCTAGGCTGGCCTTATCAGCCACCCGGTGTCTAGAAGGTATAACCCAGTAAAGTGCCTATTTAGTACACGTAAGTGTCAACCTGGCTTAGTTGTTTCTGAGTCATCAGGGCATGGGTGCAAGCTCCACTACAGGATGTCAGTTTGTAGCCCAGTTGATACACTATTGCTGCACAAAGGGAAACACGTTTTTGAGAAGGCCCCGAGTCTGTTACAGATACTGTAACAATATTCAAAAAGAAAAGTGAGTGTCTGGGAGACACAAGTTCATTTCTTGTGGCCAATGATCATTTGGTTTACTTCATGTTTATGTGGACATTTTCTATCTCCAAATTGACTGGTGTACTGTGTACATAAATCCAGTCGTTGCTCTGGGCAGCAATCATATGTGAAGTTTTGAGATGGTTTGGTGTATTAAATGCTAGGATTAAGAAGTGGGTGAAAAAAGTTGAGAAATAATACATCGATGTGCAATGTGGGTGGACCAATTTGTTTTCTCAGGGAACTAACTGTAACTTCTATGTATTTTTAATCACATAGAATTACTGTACATAGAAAACAATAAAATGAAACCTGGCCATTGAGTCTAACTCATCTGTACTCCACATGAGTTTCCTCGCTTCATAATTTCCTCCTGCACTACTCTGCTCCCTTATGTGTAATTTTCTCTGAAATACATTGATGATTTACAATATTTTAAATGTTGAACTTTATAACAATTCCATCATTTTCCTTCTGTTGGTTGTCGCAGGTCCAAAAGCAGGCGAGTGACTCCATTTACAGGCTCTATCGCGAGCTCAGTTTGCTTCGCCAGGTGGAGTTGCCCATTCACAGAGGTTGGATGTGTTATGTGTGGAATGACACAGATGTGTTTGCATACGTGAGAGAGCTGGATGGTTTGAACAAAGTCTTCTTGATCGTGCTAAACTTCGGCAAGACTTCGACAATCAACCTGGCAAGCCAAGTCCCAGATCTTCCACCAGAAGCCAACGTGAGACTGAGCACCAATTTCAAGAGAAATGGTGATAAGGTGCAAATGGCACAGATAATGACCAACAGTGGGGAAGGACTTGTATTGGAATACAAAGCGAGTAACCCAGTCCATAAGAAGAAAGAATTCTATGACAGGTGCTATATTCCACAGAAAGCATGCTATCTCAGCGCATTAGATTTACTGTACAAGAATTGTTGATTTATTTTTGTAAAACAAATCAGTCTAGAAGCATTCTTCTATTTCACCAATGAATACCCAAGTAGTTTCCAAAGATAGTAAGTTACTCTTCAATTAGATGAAATATGGAAATTGTAAAAGAAAAGTTTAATCAGTGGCTTGTGCAGACAATACTGTATACATAACCAACCAACTCAATACACTGTTTTTGTGTCTATTTTTCCTTTATACATTCGCCAAAAATATTGTACAATTTTTTTCAACATGTTCTATTTAGTGCTATCCACTTTAAAATATGTTCTCTAATAAACAATCTAAAGCCATGTCTCGATACTGCAGTTTGCTGCATGCTCACTATCAATAGCTGTCAGTGAGAGGGAGAGGAATCAGATCTATTTTCATAGTGAAAAACAATACCAAAATATTGGTTTTACTCAAACAAACAAAGATTGATGGTTATCAAAGCTGGTTCCAGTTGATATACAGTGCTTGGGAGCGTCAGAAGAGGACACAAATGATTTGTGTGCTCAGATAGACCAGTGTCTTATGTAAAGAGCACAATTAGGACTTTGGAACGGATCGCAATTGTGAGCAATTTGTAAGAATTTGTTGACGGGTTTCAGCTGCAGTTAACTGGAAATAATCTTTCCAAGACGTTTCTTTACAGCGATACGTGTTGCCAACTGGACTCATAGTGAGGTTTCTTGAATCAGGCGAGATTTATCAGTGGTTACAAAAATGCTGACTGTGTTTGGCTACCAGGAAGGGAAGAGTGTGAGTAGAGGATTGTGACCCTCAGGAACTCAGTGAAAATAAAACAAAGAGCAGCTGAACAGCAGCTAGTGGGAAGCAGAGTGGGGGGGGGGGGGGGGGGGGGGGGGGGGGCAAGGAAAACAAACCTGAGAAACATTTTAATCATCTAGAATTTTATTCTCGTTTTTTTTTGCAAATAAGAAAGTAGAAGTATTTTAGTGCAGATAATACTCAATCGGTTTGCAGTGTTAAAAGGGACTCCTATGGTTTGGGCCAGAAAAGTGAAGCCCCAATTGTTCTGCAGAATCTGCTCCAAATATCTCTCCCCTCAGCCTCAAACATGCGACAAACACCCCCTCCTCCCCAATCCTGTATATCAGTGGCTTCCAAACTTTGAATATTGGCGCCCCCTCCCCCCCCCCCCACCACTACTAATTCAGCAAAGTTTTTGTTGTGCCTCCCCCTGCCCCCCCCTCCCCCCTCCTTCACACTCAGCTCCGCACACTCAGATCCTCCTCGGCTCCGCACGCACTCAAGACTCGAAAGCTCCACGCCTCCCCAGCCAACGGTAACCCCACCACAGTGTGCTAGGCCCTGCTACGAACCTGTACTATGTGCTCGGTCCCGGCCTCTCGCACTGTTTGCACAACGCTGCTACTGTGGGTGGAGCAGCTTCAGTCGGGGAGTGTTTGGATGGCAGAAGCGTCGCGAGTAGGAAATCTGCTTCGCCTGGCGACCACGGCCAAAATTGAGCTCTTGACACCAATTCTTGCTCAATGCAAGAATTGCATTGAGCAAGAATTGCACTATTGAAGCTACCATTTTTAGAATTTTAAACAGAGCTACATGTTCAGGAAATGCATGCCCAATAGCTTTAAACTTGATAGTTTCACAAAATAAGTCTCTCAATAGCACCAAACAATGCTCTGCAATTTAATGCAAAATTATCAAATTCCCTGCACGTTTCCATAAAATCTGTAAACACCCTGCAATTTTTGGTAAATATTTCCACACCTTTAGGTAGTATTAGGTCGTAGGTTCACATTTGTACCTTCAGCACTGAGAATTTTTCGAACCCATAGCATGCCGATGAAGAGTGACAGTCAAGTTGCCCGCACAGCTCTGTCTATACTGCACAAAAACATGAAGGGGCCTGAAATTCCATCTGAACATTTAGTTAATTAATAGCAGAATTTGGAGTAAAATAACTCAACTCATTTTGTAATGCGAGTGATAATCCATCAGCCTGCTCTGTGGTGTAAAATTCTCTACGCTGTCACTTTGCTCCTTATTAATGGGTACAGTGCGTACCACTGCCAATTTACTTTGTAGATTCCATTGTTTTTGACTGTTTTAAGATGCCCACTGATTTAAGGCTGGTTTCTGTTGACAGAAGCCTACTACAGTTCGTAAGGATAAGAATGGCATATTTCACTGCAGGAACAACACTCCACGACCACGTCCCTCTAACCCAAACATTCTTTATTTTATGCAATTTCTGTCTTCAGCTGGAAATATCTCGGTCTTAGATATAGGTCAGTTTTGTGCCGGTTCGTACAGCATCTCTTATCCAATCTTTCTCTGCTTAGACATTCCTGTCTCAGAGAGCGCATCACACTTTCTGAAGCAGCCTAGCAGAGGGAGAGGCCTGGAGGAGGAATATATGACCATAGTTGATAGGGAAATTATTGGGCTCAAGATATTGTTAGATTTTACAGTATTATAAGACACGGGCTCACATTTACTGGAACTGATTCTTACTATTATTCAGCCCATTGAACCTATTCTGTCATTTGATTAGATCATGGGGAGTCCTGTAGTTCAGTGGTTAGAGGACTCGCTTTACAAACGTGAGACCGGTTTTTGAATCCAGGCAGGTCAGGGCGAAACCTTGGGCAAGTTTCCTTACTCCACACGCCTAACAATAATCCCTCTCTAAAAAAACACTAATAAAATTGGTAATTTCAATCCACGATTGTTTGTCTCCAATTTAATAACATTTCATCTTTTCACCACATTCCTTGACAACCCACCTATCAAATGCTTATCTATCTCCCTCTTAAATATTTCACTTGACCTGACCAGAATGAAACTTGCCTTCAAAAGTTATTTTAGTTTTGTCCTGATCCTAAATCTCATAGCTGTGCATGCTGTGCGCTGATTTTGTGGAACCATTTACATGTGCCCAGAAACATCTTGGATGATCAGCAATCAATTTCTGTGGTGGAGACCAAATTCGCAAGAAACCAAATCATTTCAGCTGATGCAGCCACCCCCAGCTTGCTCGTGAGGCCCAGTGCACTTAGTGGTTGTTCCTTCCGTTTGATTACTCCAATGCTATTGTCTTGCACTTAAAACAGCGTCACTTTTCCTTGGCTTATGAGGAGCAGGTAGCAGCGTTGAACAATTGTACTCAAAATAGAAGGTGTGGAAGATACAGGACAGCATCAGGCTGTACATGTGTGTCCCCCTCTCAGAATAGCTGAGTACAAATTAACTAATGTTTAAAAAAGGATGCAAACTGATATCCCATCCATCCCTTCACCTTTCTGTGGAGTCCTGTAGAGCGCTTGCATCGCAAACGACAGGACCTGGGTTCAATTCCAGGGCAGGACAAAACGTTTGGCAAATTTCCTTAATCCATACCTTGCAGTAAGTAGAAACCTGGCTGTAAGTCGGATCGCTTTTCCAGGGGTAATAATCCCTTAAAAATAATAATCGTGTCACTCAATACAACACTGCTGTGTGCAATTTGCTGCCATTTTTGCCCAAAAAATATACAGTCACTAAACTTTACTGTATATTCTGTGAAAAACTTTGAGACGTCTCAAAAACATGATAAGGGGTTATATCAAACGCAAGAACTATTATTATTAACTCTTTTAAAGTGATCTCCCGAGACTTGACAATGATTTGGAATGGTACCCCAGTGAGCAACAGAATATTTACCCTCACATGTTTGGCCATGGTCCAGGGCACTGATCACACTGTAAACATAAATGAGGTAGCAAAGTCCAAACATTCTCTGATCGGACTAGAAAAAATTAAAAACAGGTCATATTGCTGCACCTGATAAGGGGACATGTGTAATCATATAATGTGCAATATATTTGTCTTCAATTTCCTTAGTTGGATTGCTCAATTTACTTGGGGGATGGGTGTTGGGGGAACTAAATGATGAAAGGGTTTGCTGATTGCTCAATAAATACTAAAACACTGATTATAAAATTACTTTACACCATCTACAACGTCATGGTTCAAATTATAGCCCGATAAGCGCTATATAAGTGTAATTTTGTTGTTATTATTGATAACATACATAAATGTGACATATCTGTAAATATTATTTAATGACTTACTGATCAAGATGCACACAAATTCTAAAAATAGGTCATCTCATCTAACTAGATATTTGGAGATTTTTATTGACTCTTAGTCTCATGGGAACATTAGATAAGTAAGGAGTGAGACATCAGATCTGGTGTTGTTCTTATTGGTTTACATTAATAAGCCAGGATTATGGTTTGGGTTCTAACCTTTTGGTATATCTACACTTCATAGTCCACTAATAAGCAATATAAATTATTCGACCTCACTTTCAAGGCCATTCATGCCCCTTGCCCCCAACATCTCTCGGACCTGCTGCCCACTATGAACCTGCCCTCATCCTCCGTTCAGCGGGCTCCGGCCTGCTCCATGTTCCCTGCTCGACCCGCCCTACCATCGGTGGATGGGCTTTTAGTCTCTCTACCTCCAAAAGGGTAGGAAAAGGCCATTCAGCCCACAAAAGCTCATCTTGTACATTTGTACATTAACTCCCCCAGCTTGGAAATTGAACCAAAAAAGTCTTTCACATGGAATTTTGGGACAAACTTTACATGAACTGTATCATTGGGTGTAACATCACCTACTTATAACCTTCCCCTAAAAGTCCTAGAGATTTTGCCAGACACAATGTTCCATTTCTAAGCTGATGCTGGCTAAGCTGCAATACAGTCACTCCTCCAGCTTGCCTCAGAACAGATTCTATTATGTTAGAGGTTAGAGACATCTTGGTTGCTTGGTTGTGACAGATTCTTGTCAGCAGGCAGGCCACACATATGTTGGTATAGAGGTGGTATAGGGCTGCTCTATACGTCAAGACCCAGCTCTTTGTGCAGAAATGCATAATGTCTGGCAACCTAAAATCAAAAAAAGACAATATATAATTAGCCAAGCAGGACTGTGTAATTTCTACAAATATAAAGGTTTCTTTTCATTGCAATAACATAGCATTATTTTCACAGGAATAACAATTACCACAAATTGTTATTTACTTGAGTTTGTACATTTTAAATTGTTTTCATCCTCCTAGTGGGAAGGATGATATAGTGATGGTCCTGTCAATCTGTCTTTTCCACGTCAAAATGATCCAATAAATGGCTACTGGCAGCTCCCTGGAGAAATAAGAGTTCTTCCTTTCAATGTTGGGTTTATTACTCACCACCCTAACCACACTAAGCACGAGAGTCAGTGGCTGCATTTGGCGAATAATGCCTTATAACAGACCTATTACACGTCGAGTTAATCAATACATTTCTCCAACCCGAAACACCACATACAGAACAGCGGAAAGCAAAACCTATGACTCACTTCACATATTGATTCTTCCCAGTCTGTTGAACCATAATGAGAACCTCCCGGCTGGATATCCAACAGTATAAGAGGCAACTCACTTTCACCTGAAAGCAAGGGGTGAAACATGTTTGTTTTAAGAGGAATGAAATGCAAGAATTTGATTTACATACATCAGATATCCACTTGGCACAGTTGGTAACACTCTCTCGCATCATGGCCAGAAATTTGTGGGTTCATGTATTACCACAAGATGTTGAGCTCATAGACCAAGTTAATATTCAAGTGCTGGGGGAAGTGTTGCCTTGCAAGAGGTGCTTCTATTTGGATGACATTTTAAATTAAAGTCCCTTCTACTTGTTCAAATGGATGTTAATGATCTCATGTCACTATTCAGCATTTCTCCCCAGTGTCCTGGTCAATTACCCTCCAAATTAAATTAGTCGTTGACTTTTGTGGGAAATTGCGGTGCACATGTTGACTGCAGTGTTCAACTACAAATACAGTTACTACACTTTACAGAAAGTCCTGAGTGAGGCATTCTTGATATTACAGACATTATAAAAAAACAAGGATTATCATTATATTACCATTTTTAGAATCACTTTCATTTGTGTCGGAACACGGATGAACAGTTAAACATTTTATTTTTCTGTTGCTAAGTCCAATGGGCAAACATATTCAGAGCCATCAGATAAATGTATCGCAAGAGTTTCGGTCTTATCTTTTTGTGTGATAAATAAAAAAGATTTAATGCAGGTACTATTTCTTTATAACCTAGTTTAATTATAAACTGACTAGATTCCCAAATGGGTACTCGAAGACAGGACATGAATTGATACTTTGGACGTTTTGATGTTTATAGCTGCTATAATCAAATGCAAGGATTATTATTATTAGTAATATGTGAACAACTATTTCACATTTTGCAAGAAGTGTTTTTACTATTAATACAATAGACCAAATGGTCTCTGAGTGCATTATAGATTTTTATGATTTTATAACTAACATTAAGGTGTGTTGTTGGGAACTAAATGTACTCCACAGTTCAAGGAAAATACAGAATGCTTTGTTCCCAGAAGTAATGTTCAACTACTTGTAGACTAGAATATAATTTCTACTGTTACAGTGAAATTAAGAGCATTGGAGTATAAATTTGTGCTTATCAGCACCAAAGTTTTGGGTCATGAATTATTACTGTGGATTAACAAATTATGACCTTATCCTATGGACCAAATCTAGAACTTAATTTTTTTTTAAGCTTAAAAGATTCTATAATTTCACAGTACAGTACTGTATACTATTCACCTTTACTATTTGAAAGGTTTCTCAAACTTCTATGAAGCTAAACATCCAACATACCAAATCAGACAGCTTCTCTTCTGAATTAGAAGTGCAATAACTTTGCCTGTCTTGGACTGCTTAACAGGAATTGCTTAGTAAAGAAGTCTGCTAGCAAGTGATTCATTCTGTGGCTGTTTGTGGGACTTTGTTTCTCATTCAGTACCTTATGGTATTATTCTTATCATTATTGCTGTGGAGTATTTAGCTTAATGATTAGAGCATTCACCTCGCAATTGAGAGGGCCTAGGTTTGATAAGCCACTGTAGCTAATGTAAAGATTATTTTTTAATAACCCTTCCATGGCCTCGCTCCACCCTACCTTTGTGACCTCCTAACCCTTACCAATCTGCCCGCCCCTCCGCTCAGCAGGCTCTGGCCTGCTCCATTTCCCCTACTTCATTCACCTCACCCTTAGCGGGCGAGCCTGCCCCTAACCTCTGAAATTCCATCCCGCAATCCCTCCCCCTTGCCACCCCCTAATCTCCTTCAAGTCCTGCTTCAAGATTCTCCTCTTCAACGGTCTCTTTGGTCAACCCAATCCCCTCCTTTCCCTCCACCCTCTCCAATACCGACCACAGCTCAGGTCTGAAACATTGATTGTCCAGTGCCTTGGGATGTCCTCACGACGTGAAAGACGTTATACTAATAATTTTGTTGTTGGATCTAGTTAGTCTTCAGATTAATTACAAACTACAATGTTATTAACTAATCAGAGTAATATAGTTACTCAATTGTGAAATGGAGAACACTGATAATAAGATGAAAACAAGGCAATAAAGGTGACTTGTGGATAATGATTGCTGAGAGAGGTTCAAAGATTTCACTGAAGATTTCTACAAACTCTTTAAATGTTTTACTTGGACGGCAGGGAATGACCCTGTGGAAACCACTTTACTAATCCTTGTATTGAACATAGAATCTATAAGGGGAACGTGGTTGCTTGACCCCTCTTGTTCACAAGTCGTCTATTTAGTTTGTTGTAAATCTAAACAGTTTGTGCAGTATAATTGAGATGTAAGACTTCCAAACTGTTACTAGCACCTCCACTATCGGCAGTCGAGCTTTCAGCCTCTCTGCCCCCACCTTCCGGAAAGCAATCCTAGAGGCCCTCCACCTCACCTCCCACCCGCCCTTTCCTCCTTTAAGGCCTATCTCAAGACCTTCTTCTACCATTGGCCTTCGACATCTTCCCTCCTACACCCCCACCTTACTCTCCCACTTCTCGCTTGGGTGAAAACCCCCTTGTTGTCTTGCGCCTTGGGACATCCTCGTAAAGTGAAATGTGCTTTATAATTGCATTGATGTTGTTGTTGTTGTTAAGCAACAGCCCTCCCTCACCTCTTGCATTTCGCTCGTTAGAATCAACTGCTACAGCATTGCGGAGTTTGCTCACGTATCTCAACACACTCCCCAGTAACACACGCTGATCATCCTGATAGGCCGTGATAAACATGGAGGGGTATCTCTGAAAAGTTAAACAAGGAAAGTTTTACACATTGTTACAGTTAGTGAGTTCCCCAACAAGTATTTAAAAAAATATAAACACAACAAGCGCTGTGCACAACCGGCTGCCGTGTTTCGCCCCCAAAATACACAATATACTTTACAATATATTCCGTGAAGCGCTTCCGGGCGTCTCTACAACGTGATAAGGCACTATATCAAATGCAATGATTATTATTATATAACAACTCGGACTTATGTAACTACTCTCGGCAGGATAACGTCTCAAGGCACTTTGGAGAGATTTATTGGAAACATGAGCCATGTGGAAGAAAGGGCATTTAAACAGCAATTAACAAAAGCAAAAAAAAAGGAAACACTGCAATCTGAACTGCTGCAAATGGCCAGCGCATCAAATCAGGAGCTGAAAAAGGAAAGGTTGGTTAATGGTGCCCTGACCAGCAATCCCCCAATCAAAATTGGTCATTCACTTCATGGTTGCTTGTGGAACATTGCTATGTGCAAACTGGCTGCCTCATTCGCCTGCAAATACATAGTTACGACACTCCATAGTAAACTCCTGTGGTACACTTTGGGATGTCTTGATGCTGTGATAAGCCACTATAACAAACAATAATAAACCTTGCATTTGATATAGCAGTGTTCTCCACGACCGCTTTTGACGTGTCGGGCCAGAGGGCCACGGAGAGAGAGAGAGGGAGAGTCTGTGCCATGTGTGTGTGTTGGGGGGGGGGGGGGGGGGGGGGAACTATGTGTGTAGGACGCGAGGCGGGATGAAGTTGAGTGTGTATTCCCAATGTACTTACCTCCTTGCCCCACACCAGTCACAATCACAGGTCTTGTTTTTAGTATTTGCTGATCATGACATGATCGAGTGTGGAGTGAGAGTTTGCTGCATACGTGCGTGCGTGTGACGATGAAGTGCTCTGACGTCATGCTGCTGATGTCAAACACAGCTGGAGCACCTTTTAATTTCAGGTCGTGGAGAACACTGTAGAGCACCTTATCGTCATTGTGACGTCTCAAAGCGCTTCACAGAAAATACTGAAAAGTGTATTTTGCGGGCGCAATAGATATAAGGATTATCTTTTCAGGTGTGACCTGGCGTCAGCACTAGGGAGGGTGGAGGGAATGTCAACTGCCTTTTCTCTTGATGGACCTTTGGCAATGTTTTCCAGTCTTTTAAGTCCTAGAGGAAAAAACTCCCAAATAAACTTGAGAAAAATGTGAAACCAACCTGTGGCTTAATATTCTGATACGGACAGTAACTCTTAATGTATTCGCGAAGATTCTTGTCAGTCAGAGGGTCTCCCCACTCCTCTTGCTCCTCAATGGTGAGCGGCAACGATGGATCCAGCATTGTATCAAGAACATCAAGGAAAGGAGCCTAAACACGGATGAGAAAAAAACAAACTTATTGAAGCACCTTTGGAACTTCATAATAATAATAATAATAATCCTTGCATTTGATATAGCGCTTTCCACATCTTATCAACATCTCAAAGCGCTTCACAGAATATACTGTAAAGTGAATTGACTGTATATATTTGTGGGCAAATTGCGGCAGCCAATTGCGCACAGCAGTGTCCCACAAACAGTCATGGATTGAAATGACCAATTTTATTATTGTGGTTTTTTTGGAGGGATTATTATTAGGCGTGTGGAGTAAGGAAACTTGCCCAAGGTTTCACCCTGACCTGCCTGGATTCGAACACATGTCTCCCCAGCTTGGTCTCCCCAGCTTGCAAGACAAGTGCTCTAACCACTGAGCCACAGGAGCTCCACACCCAAAGTCCATTCACTTTGGATCCTCCTTTCCCTCCTCCAAGGTACATCTCAAGACCCTCCTCTTCGACCGTGCTCTTGGCCACCCTCCTACCGGCCATTACCCCAAACTTCACCTCCCTGCTCCGGTGCAAATCTATCCGTCTTGGGACGTCCTCTCGACATGAAAGGCACTATACAAATATAATTTGGGAATTATATTGTATAAACTAAATCCAAATACTATAGTCTGTTTGACACAATCACAAACTCTACAACAAACGCAGAAGTGTGGAGCTGAACTGCCTGGCTCAGCTGGCAGCATCTTTACCTCTGAGTCAATAGGTTGTGGGTTCAAATACCCAAGGCAGGATTTTGAGCTCATTGTCCAGACTAACGCTCCAATACAATGCTGGGGATGCACTGCATTCTTGGGAGGTGCCATTTAATTAGATTAATCAATTAATGAACAGAAAAAAATCAAAAAATTTTAAACCACAAAATGAAAGTGTTTCAATAATAATAATAATCCATGCATTTTGATATAGCGCTTTATCATGTCTTTGAAACGTCTCAAAGCTCTTCAGAGAATATCAGAAGTGAACTGACTGCAGCGCCTTGGGATGTCCTCCTGACGTGAAAGGTGCTTTACAACTGTAGTTTTGTGGTTGTTGTTGCATATTTTGTAAATATGCGGCAGCCAATTGTCAGTGTTCCATAAACAGTCGTGGTTCAATTTTTAAATTTTTTATTACCCACGGAAAAGCGATTGCTGATTGACTAACTTACTGCTAGGTAAACAGAGGCGTGGGGTAAGGAAATTTGACCAACATTTTGCTCTGCCAGGAATCAAACCCAGGTTTTACAGTAATAAGGGCCTGGAATGGTGAATGAGAGTTCATGCATTTAATCATCTCTGTAACATAGTTAGAGGTTTCCAGCTACGGATGGAACTTACTTGTAAAAGCACAGCTCTGATGAGATCGGGGTACATATTACACAGTGCCCCTGCTAGGACTCCCCCCGCACTGTTTGCTGACAGGGCTGTCAATCTTGGTTTGGAGTACCCCAGCGCGTGCAACTGGCTCACACAAGCCCACAGATCCTCGGCTCCCTTGTGCTTCCTGTCCAGCCTCCCAGCTTCGTGCCAGTTGAGGCCCAACTCTCCACCACCTCTGATATCGAAAATAGTATGAATTTTCTTTTACAAAAAAGCTTAATACAAGATTGTATTACCCCCCAATTCTTCCTCCCGCTGCCTCCACTCAGCTAGCTCGGACCTCCTATTTGTCGCTCTGGTTCTTCATTCCCCTCCCACCCCACCCACCCACACCCACCCACCGGTGGCCATGCCTTGACTCCCGAAACTCTGGAACTCTCTCCCTCAACCTCCCCCCTCCCTCACCGTCTTCAAATCCCGCCTGCCTTTTTTAATGTATTTACCTTCACCTCCCCTCTTCCCCTCCTGGTTTGGGGTCAGACAAAACTAGCTGGCATGAAGGGCGCTATATAAATGCAAGTTGTTCTTGTTATATTGTAACCTGCATTGAATCTGTGGAACATTTTCAAATGGAAGTTTTTGTTCTGAAGTACATCACAATATATCAGGAGGAATCTAGTTAGATGGATCACAAGTCTGATACAGTAGTTTATAATTTACGGGTTATAAGCAAGGAGTTACCAGTCTGCACAATTGTGATATTCAAAAACACGGCGAGGATGTTAACCTTTCCTTTCCGTCAGTTGTTAAAATTACACAACTAAGTGCACCTGTTATTCTCACTTCACATGTTTAGCACAATCCACACATTAGACCTGCGCATCTCTGTCAGTCAGGGTCTGGTGGTTGTGAATGCTCTTTCCTCCTTTTCTCAGTCACACCCTCACCCACATCCACACTAGGATTCGTCGATATTGAAATTTTCCGATTTAGATATATTGATGGGCTCATATCGAGATATACCGAAATATCGATATTTTTGGGTTTTTCGTACTGCATTCGGGGTGCGTGCGCATTCGGGGTCTATCTCCTCAGGAGGTAAATATCTTTCTCTCTATCTGTGTCTCTCACTCTCTCCATCTCTGAGTTTTTCTGTCTGTGTCTCTGTCCTCTCTCACATCCCCCCCATCTCTATCTGTCTGTATATTATTACATCCATCCCGTCTCTCCCCACACCCCCCACCCTGCTGCTGACCCTCTCTCCTCCCCCTAGCCCCCGTCCCTCCCTCCCCCTCCCCAGCCGTCTCTCTCCCCCCCCCTCACCCCTTGCATACCTGTATATTGTATTCGAGGACTATGAATACAATATGGCGGCTTTGCACCTCGGTCTGTGCATTGTGTATAGAGATGAGCATTCTGGGCCTTGTAGTTCAGTGTGCGTGCATTCCGATTCTTTCCCTCGATATATAGATTTTTTGATATATTGATATTTTTTAAATGCCTATATTGGCGTATCGATATGAAAATTATATCAGGTTTTAGCGATATATCGATATATCGCCGGACCCTACTCCACACACACACATACACACACAGTAAATAGGTTAAATAGTGCAAAGAGCTGCTGTATTTAATGGCTCATACAGAACTCTCTTGACCTTGGGAGTCAACCTTACTGTCTTCTAACTAATGTACTCTAAGCGCTCTGGGACCCTACCCTGTGTGGCAGGTGCTGCATGAATGCACGTTTTTGTTTTTCTCTCAGAGGACAGCTTGGGCATCTATTTAACACTGAGATTTAACACTTGTTCACACCAGATGTGGCAGAGAACTAGGGCCTCAGCTGACAAGAAGCCAACTCTCCCTGTGCTTGCAGGTTGTTAAAACAAGGCAAAAAAAATTATGCTGCCTGATATCATGGAATGTAACTGCATTTCATGATAGGGATGCGGGTGGGTGGGGAGGGGGTCATTTAAGGGAAGAGCAGCACAATGGAATAGTAGCAGATATCTCCAGTGGTGGGCATAACAGAAATTGGGGAGGACAGGTTTGCAGGGCTATGGGGAGAGTGGGGCGGTGGGGGGATTGATTTGCACAGCTCTTTCAAACAGCCGACACTGACACGATGGGCCAAATGGCCTCCTTCTGTGCTGTATAATTTTATGATTCTATGCAATGTGGCAGCCAATTGTATACAGCAGTGTTCTCACAAACAGTCGTGGATTGAGTGACCAAATTATTATTGTTTTTTGAGAGGGATTAGATGTTTCAACATGGATACGTAACACAAAGGCCCATGTTTTGTTGCCATATGTCCTGAGGCACAGAAATCACTAACATTGTTTCTGGACTGGCTCCAGCACAGCAGAATCCCAATAATAATAATCCTTGCATTTGATATAGCGTTTTTCACATCTTCTAGACATCTCAACGCTCTTCACGGAATATACAGTACTTTGAAGTGAATTGACTGTATGTTTGTGGGTGAAACGCGGCAGCCAATTGCGCACAGCAGTGTCCCACAAACTTGTCTTGGATTGAAAGGACCAATTTTTTTTTCTTGAGGGATTATTATCAGGTGTATGGAGTAAGGAAACTTGCCCAAGGTTTTGCCCTGCCTGGAATCGAACCCAGGTTTCTTGCTTGCAAGATGAGTGCTCGAACCACTGAACTACACGACAAGCCAAACGTTGTTTGTTTTGCAGGAAGGGTGGATTAAATCTGAACCAGCCTTATAACAGGATCTGAATACTGGACATCATGTCAATCATGGCATTAATGGAGATGTCACTGCACATTTGCCTAGGAAGCCACCTGGCGAGCCAATGTTATAAAGGGGCATCTTATAAAGGGAGCAAGCTTCACTGGTTTCTCTTTACCCCTCACGCCCTCTGGTGGTGGATCCTGAGATTGACAGTGGAGGCTCAGTCTGAGCAGTTGTGACTGACATAAGTTCACAGTCTAAGCTGATACTCCGGTACTGGGGGCTTGCTGCATTGCCGGGATGCCGTCATTGAGGATGGAACTAACAGGTTAGATAGCGGGGAACCAGTACATGTAGTGTTCTGTACTTACATTTTCAGAAGGCATTTGACAAGGTACCACATAATAAGCTGATACACAAGATTAGGGCCCGTAGAATTAAAGGCAATATATTAGCAATATATTAGCAAAGATTGGCTAATAGGAAGAAAACAGAGTATAGGGATAAACGGGTCCTTCTCAGATTGGCAGGATATGACTAGTGGAGTGCCACAAGGATCAGTGCTTGGGCCTCAACTATTAACAATCTATATCAATGATCTAGACTAGGGCATAGAATTAAAATATCTAAATTTGCGGATGATACAAAGCCAGGTCGGGATAGTAAACTCCGAGGATGACACAAAAAGAAGCTGATCAATAACTTGCATTTGTATAGAGCCGTCCACTGTGTGGCGTCTCAGAACGTTTATCTATGGTGGAGCTTGACTCTGAGCCAGGGGTGGTTTGGGAGTTGTGGTCAAAATGGAAGGTTTTCAGGTGAGACTTGAAATGGGGGAGAGGGGGCAAGGCGGAGGGATTGAGAGAGTGTTCCAGAGTTTGGGGGCGTAGTGACTGAAAAGCACAACCTCCGATGGTGAGGTGGTGGTTTGGGGAGTGAGGAGGCTGGAGAGGAGCAAGCGAGGCCAATCCTCAACTTCACTCTTTTTATCTTAGGGATACTGTGCGTTGGAGGACTTGTACCCCATTCACATTGGGGGGAGGGGGGTATCGGTATAAACACTCTAGGACACTACCCTGGGTGAGGGACGCTATATAAATACAAGTTGTTATTATAGTAAAAAAAAGATATTCTACAGAATTTGACATGTGATGGCATGCTGAACCAAAGCATTCAAAATACATCCCAATAAAAAAAACAACACTGGTTATGTTACCTAACATGACAGTAAGCTAAAATCCAATCATCTTCCAGCAGCACCATCTTCTCCGGTTTGAAGCCCAGATTCAGATCCATCCCGTAGGCTCCATAAACCTGCACCAACAGAGGTCTCTCCATTGGAGGCTTTGGCGACATTCGCTGAAATACTGTGACTGGCACCAATGTACCGTCCTGTGAGAGAAAAATATTATTCCTAGTAGGCGATGAAATGTTGCTGATGATTTTACTCATCTCTGGTTTACGATCTGCAGAATAATAATGCAGTAATAATAATCCTTGCATTTGATATAGCTCTTTCCACATCTTATCAACGTCTCAAAGCGCTTCACAGAATATACTGTAAAGTGAATTGACTGTATATTTATGGGCAAAATGTGGCAGCCAATTATGCACAGCAGTGTCTCACAAATAGTCATGGATTGAAATGATCAATTTGTTTTATTACTGTGTTTTTGTTTGGACGGATTATTATTAGGTGTGGAGTAAGGAAATTTGCCCAAGGTTTCCCCTTGATCTGCCTCGATTCGATACACAGGTCTCATGCTTGTAAGGAGAGTGCTCTAACCACTGAGCTACAGGAGCTCCCAGAATGTGCATGGTGTTGTACTAGTCTATGTTGAGTTGTCACACAGTTGGGATTTGCCCTTTAGCCAATAGTCCCTGACCCAATCTTCACCTTATGACTATGACAAACCAAAGTTTACCTTTTATAAAACAAGTTTATAACAATGCAATAAGAATAATAATCCTTGTATTTAATATAGTGCCTTATCACATCTTCGAGATGTCTCAAAGCACTTCACAGAATATATTGTCAGTGAATAAACCATATATTTTGTGGGCGAAATGCGACACGCAATTGCACACAGCAGTGTCCAACAAACAGTCATGTATTAAGTAACTTTTTTGTGTATAATCTACAGAACTACAAAGTAACAGTCATTAAACTTGCAGAAACCCCGGTGAAACACTTTGAAACATCCTGCGGGGCAGCTGAAAGGTGCTTTTACCATTATTATTAAAATTAGCAGTTAACCACAGTAAGGCTTGTGCTTGCATTTTGATTATGGCCTTTATCAAACCTTGTTTTTTTCCTCCTGTGTACCTAGAACTTGGAGACTGGTCAACTTAATTCTCTTGCCTCTGAGTCAGCTGTTACCCTGGTGCCGCTTTGGCCTTACCTTGCTGGGTGCCTCCAATCGTTTCACGTTATAGTCGCTAAACACGTTTGACCCAGTTTCATCCTCTTGGATGTAGAGCTCATTATCTTCAATAGAGTACACAAAGTTTATCGGTGGCTGGACTGGAGAGGAGAGTTGAAAGGAAAACTCATTTGCCTTGTGCTTTAGGTTAGCCTCCGTCTCAATGGTGCAAGCCCAGGCTGGTAGCTGGGAGAAAGAGAAGAATTTAAGTGATTATTCCTAAACTAAATGAGACGAAAGTATACGACACTAACATTAACTAATTGGAGCCTAGTTGACCACGGGAACAGGCCATTCAGCACACAAAGCCTGTTCTGCCAGCTCAACAGATCATGGCAAATTTTCTAATCGCTTTCATACGATTTACATTTCGATACGCTTGACCTCCTTGGCTCTAATGAATACAAGGCGTAGGGAGAAAAGGCAGGGAAACGTGTTTGAAAGAACAGCCTTGAAGAGATGAGCAGAACGCTTCTCATATTCTTGTTCTTTATGCTCTTCGATGCAACGGGTTAAGTAGAAATTACTTTCGTACCTGCACAGAATGAATAGATTCTGGTTCACGGAGGGAAAAGATATCCATGTGCAAGCGGCCTCGACACTTCAACAGCATCACACAGTGATCCTCCAGGAGCTCCATGTCAACCAGTTTGGCTCGCTCCCTTACGGCAGACACTGTCCGCCAGCTCTCCATTCCAGGGGAAGAAAGCGGCGTCTTCACCAGCTTTTTCCAAAAGAAACCAAAGGCAAGTTTTTAAATAAGATAATAATAATAATAATCCTTGTATTTGGCATAGCATCTTATCACATCTTCAAGACGTCTGAAAGTGCTTCACAGAATACACTGTAAAGTGAATTGACCGTATATTTTGTGGGCAAAACGTGGCAGACAACTGCGCACGGCAGTTGTGGATTGAGTGACCAAATCATTACTTTTTTTGAAAGGATAACAACCAGTTCCTACTTACAGCTTGGTAAACCAAGGCATGTGGTAAACCAAGGCACTAGGAAATGTGACTAACTTTTCACTCCAGCAGGAATCAAACTCAGGTCCTCTCGCTTGCAAGTCAAGTGCTCTTTCATGCATAATGTCTTTGTTGCAGGAAATCAAGCAAATTGGTAAGCCGGGAAGAATGTGTGAGTGTGTGAGGGTAGGGGAGAAGCGGGACGTGCATGTTTGGTGGGGGGGTGGGGAAGCTTTTGCAGGTAGGGTGAGGCAAGGCTACACAGAATCATTTCACTGTTTCACAGTACTGAATGTTTCTTCAATTCTGCTGCAAAGTTCTTAATGTGCCACAAGTCCATTTTGCATAACACTATAACATTACATAAATCCCGAGGTTCTAAATCGACACTATACTTGACCAGCTGAGGAACGCCTGCCTCATAGGATTGAGGACGTGTCTTCACTGCCGAGATTCAGCGATGAACCAGACAAGATGGTCAGCCATTCAACAATATCAGATTATTGCTGCCGTGACATGCCTGGATTTGCCAGGACTTGTCTCAACAAAGTCAGTTCAACCCCAGGAAAACATAAAGTAGATCTCATCACAGTGGAATGCCACAGGTCAACTAGACAGATTTCCATTTACTGCACAAGAGTGTGTCTCCCACTGAGGACTTGCAGTCCTTAGTGAGGAATTTCATTCAGAAATCGACTGCACTTTAAACCTCTTCCCCTTTGTTGGAAAAGAATAGAAAGTCAACACTCAGGTGTTTAAACAGTGGGTGCAGGTCAATTCACCCTCTGCACTGAAACCTCCTGGTTGGCTTGATGTTTCAAGACACCAATTATTCTTCAGGTTCTTAAAGAGCTAACTGTGCAAACAGCACTTTAAATAGCATTAAGTAACTAACACTGACTTGTACTTATTCAAGCATTTTCATGTAGGATAATAACTTGCAATACTTCGCAGAGACACAGTGGAAAATAGAACAAGGTTGGAAGCCAGGGAAGAAATGACCAAAGGCACAGTCAAAGCCTTGGTTATTAGAAGATTTTGTAAGTAGACATGGGAGAGAGCAAGTCAAGAGGGATTTGGGAGAGATTAGCAGAGAATGAGGATCCACTGGCTGAAACCCAATAGCCCACATTGGAGTTCAGTCTGTGTATGAATCTGGCACGAATGAGATAAGCATAATGCATAAAATACTGCTTTGTCTTGCTTCACACTACTCAAACACTTGAAGCCTTCTTGTGTCCTATGTAATATAATTGTTGTGGAGCTCCTATGTGAGACTTGTGTTCGAATCCAGGCAGGTCAGGGCGAAACCTTGGGCAAGTTGTCTTACTCCACACGGCTAATAATAATCCGTCCAAAAACAAACACAATAATAAAACTGGTCATTTCAATCCATGACTGTTTGTGGGGACACCGCTGTGCGCAATTGGCTGCCGCGTTTCGCCCACAAATATACAGTCAATTCACTTTTACAATATATTCTGTGAAGCGCTTTTGAGACGTCGATAAAGCGCTATATCAAATGCAAGGATTATTATTATTTTATTATTATAAAGTCAAGAGTGAGACTTACCTGATATTCTTTAGTTGCTCCCCAATTTGTCAGAATGTATAGCTGGTTCTCCCAATGCTCTACATGGTACATGATGCCAGGAACCCGCTCCTGCACAATCTGAGGCTGGCCCAGTGGTTGGCTGCAGTCTATCAACCAGACCTCTGAGCTGCTCTTACTGTTGCTGTTGACAGTGACAAATCTGCCGTCTTTAGTGCTGATCACCTCCACAAAACACCTGCAAATCATTGCAGGCGTTGACGGGAACAAATAGAGTACACGTTAAGTCTTTGAGACAATTGCTTTGGCTGCGCTTGATATCAAATGCACTTCTAATACAGAAGAGTCACTGCCAGGTAGAAATTCCACCTGGGCCTAGATTGACTTTATTTATGTAATATTTCAGAGCATGTTGAATTTGATCAACTCAAATGCAACCTTAATTTTGAAGCCTTTTTTTGGAAAGTTATTTTGAGAACTATAGAAAATTCAATTTCAAAGTGAAAAACTATATGCAACAATTTGCCAAATTCTGGATGCTACATTAATAGAGTAAATGTAGACCCAGATGAGATTTCTTCCCCATACACTTAGCTGGAAATCCATCAGAAGCTCTTTTGAGACATTTTGACATTATAATAACATTAATAATAATATAATCCTTGCATTTGACATAGCAGAGTCCTGTAGCTTAGAGCACTCACCTCACGAGCGAAAGACCTGGATTCAAGTCCAGCAGGGCGAAACCTTGGGGAAGTTTCCTTACTGCACACGTCTAATAATAATCCCTCAAAAAAATATTTGGTCACTCAATCCACAACTGTTTGTGGGACACTGCCGTGAACAACTGGCTATCGTGTTTCACCCACAAATATACAGTCAATTCACTTTACAGTATATTCTGTGAAGAGCTTTGAGACAACAATAAAATTACATTTGTAGAGTGCCTTTCATGTCAGGAGGACATCCCAAGGCGTTGGAATGGGTTGGTGCAGGAGGTGGGCCAGTGGGGAAGGAGTTCAGAGGATTCCAAGGCAGTGGGAAGGGATTGTGGGGAGATCTTTTTCCATGCATGGTAGATGATGGTGGTAGATTTGGAGGCAGTGGGGAGGAGTTGAAAGAGATGAAATGGTGGTGATGGTGACATCTGAGACACTGAAGCCCCGGGTATCACCAGGTCAAGTGGGTGGCCATGAATGTGACGGGAGAGGTTCAGAGAGGAGAGAGAAGTCCAAGGAGGTGGAGCAAGAGGAGATGAAGTGGAGGTTGAAGTCGCGGATGATGAGGCGAGCGGAGCAGAGCCAGAGGGAAGCTTGGAGGGTGGAGATGTCGGAGATGAAGGTGGGGGAGGATTTTGGGGGGTGGTAAATGAGTAGAATCTTAAGTGAGAGATGGGAGGGGTGGCAGATGGTAAGGTGTTCAAATGAGAGGCACGAATCATAGTAGAGGGATAGGGCAACTGACTCCCTGGAGATGAGGGCCACACTACCATGGCGGTTGGGGGCGTGGTGGGAGGTATAGGTGGGTGTGGCCTCCGTGAAGTGGAAGGTGTCACCTGGGGTGATCCAGGTTTCAGTGAGGGCATAATATCAACGTTCTCATTGAGGATGAGATCATCAACTGCCAGGGTCTTGTTGCAGAGGGATCGGACATTTTGAAGGTTGATGCAGAGGGGACAGTTGACAGAGGAATGTGTGGAAGGGGTACTGGATTGGTTGGCAGGGAGGGTGGAAATGTGGATGAGGGAGGAGAGATTAGCCACCGGGGTCTGGGGTCCGGCGGGGCTGGTGGCGATGGTGGGGAATGGGCAGTCAGTGTGGCTGCTGCTGGACAGACAATGCTGAGTTTCACAATGAGCCTGGCGGAGGATTCCCAGGCTGGAACAGAGGGAGACTATGGGAGGGTCAAGTGGGGATAGGAGGCAAGGAGGGCGGAGAGAGAGGATAGAGTGGGAGAGTTGCAGGGAGACGTCTCGAAGACATGAAAAGCAATATATCACATGCAAAGATTATTATTAGCGCCTTATCATGTCTTTGGGACATCTCAAAGTGCTTTACAGAATATACTGTACTGGGAAGTGGATTGACTGTATATTTTGTGAGAGAAACTCACAATTGGTGCACGATAGGTGTGAAAATAAGTGCAAGGATTATTATTATTATGACAACAAAACTACAGGAGCATTGAATATGTATGAGGTGGTAATTACCTGGGATCTTTCTCCCTGTAAACCACTTCGGGTGTTAGAGCATCGCTCGCCACCAGAACTCGAAACACTTGCTGGGACTTTAATTTCTCCACAGTGGTGTAAAACAGAACATCGTCTGTCCCCCATGCTGCAATAAGCAAAACAGCTCATTTAGATTGTTTCCCCCAAAAAACACACTTGAATACCAAAAAAATTGATTTTTTTAATGTCATTAAAAATTTAAAGCAGTGAGAGAAATAGAATGATAAATAATAATAATCCTTGAATTTGACGTACAACAACAAAATTAAATTTATAGAGTGCCTTTCACGTCGGGAAGACGTCCCATATAGCGATTTTTGCAACTTTTAGACGTCTCCACTGTTAAAATCTTAACGGTTACCATGGTGACAAAAAGCCCCGTGAAACGCATACTTTGTGGCCACACTTTTCTAATTATTGGCTGTCAGGAAGCTTGTTGGAAGGTGAAACCTGAGCAGGAACAGAAATCTCCGGACCACTACATCACAGTGACTGAATAAGTATCAAGCCTCACATTTATTCCTTGGGATTCAGATATTGTTATATAATATGGCTGAAGGAAGTAGATTGACCTGGAAGTAACAATAATAATAAGTCTTGCATTTGATTTAGTGCCTTATCATGTCTTTTAGAAGTCTCAAAATGCTTCACAGAATATATTGTAAAGATAAATTGACTGCATATTTTGTGGGTGAAACGTGGCAGCCAATTGTGCACAGCACTGTCCCACAAATAGTCATGGATTGAATGTTCAATTTTTTTGTGTGTAAAGGATTATTAACATGCGTGTGGAGTAAGGAAATTTGCCCAAGGTTTCGCCTTTTCTGAATTGAAGCCAGGTCTCTCACTTGTAAGGCGTGTACTCTTAACCACTGAGTTACAGGACTCCTTATATTGTAAAGTGAGTCAACTGTATACTTGTGGGTGAAACGCAGCAGCCAATTACACATAGCAGTGTCCCACAAACAGTCGTGGTTTGAAAGTACAGTAGATTCCTGATAATGCGAATTTGGGTTAACTTGTCAGCACCATTGAAGTCATCATATGATGTCAATATCTCGGCTGGATTTACTTATGTATTATATGCCTAACTCTCCAGTCTGGTAAGTTGCTACTGAGCTTTTCAATGTACTCCCTTCACAGACTTTGAAACTCCACATCCAGGCTTGAGCTGATAGCCGAGTCTGCCATTTGAGTGCTGCATGGGTGGGGGTGAGGGGTTGGCCAGTGGGAGAGAAGGGAAAAGGATTGGGAATAAACCACTGCTTTGTGCTTTTGGTCAACATCCCAAGCTCTCTCTCTCTCTCTACTTGGTTGGTTCCCCATCATAATTGTTACTCAGTTTGAAACCTTCATTCTATGTGAAAGATATTTTGTAAGTGCAAGTTGCTAAGACAGATATTGGCTCACTATTTTCGTTAACAACTTGCATTTATTTAGCAGTCTTCATATTGGGTAAAGCCCTGGAGCACTTCACAGTGGCAGAGCCAAGGGGATGGGGGAGGTGACCATAGATCAGTGGTTAGAGCACTTGCCTTACAAGCGTGAGACCTGTGTTCGAATCCAGGCAGGTCAGGGCGAAACCTTGGGCAAGTTTCCTTACTCCACATGCTTAATAATAATCATCCCTCCAAAAAAAACACAATAATAAAATTGGTCATTTCAATCCACGGCTGCTGTGCGCAATTTCACCCACAAATATACACTCAATTCACTTTACAGTACATTCTGTGAAGCGCTTTGAGACGTCTAGAAGATGTGAAAAAGCACTAAATCAAATGCAAAGATTATTACTATTATTATTACAAGCACGATCAAAAAGAAAGTTCTTTGGGCAGGACTAGAAGATGGGGAGGGAAGTGGCAAGGCAATTCTGAGGGAAAGTTCCAGCGCTTCAGGGCTTTGTGGCTAAAGGCATTAGGGACAAATACGAGCCCAGAAGCAGCGTAAGCAGGTCGGATAGGTAAGAGGTGCAAGGGAATCATATGATTTGAAAACGAGTGGAAGGACTATTTTCATCACTTTTACTTAGAACATTCAGTGCAGAGCTGAAAGCAACTTTATGAGGAACCAAGACAAATAAACACAGAGCCCCTGTGGACTCGCTCAGTCTCACCAAAACTGAACACTCCTGGTAAAATATGCGTCACCTCCGGTCGTGCCTCAAGTTTGACTACGACACAAAACATGGATTCAGCTTGCGAAGTGCAGATGCTGGACGCCAAGTACTTTTGTCTTGGTGACACTCTGAAGCGCTGAAAGTCAGTGCCTTTAGACTGAAGGAACCTTAACTCGTCCAAACGCAACACGACTTCAGGGAGATGGTGATCTGGTGTGGGGAGAGGGAAAGAAAAACAATATCACTCCAGTCCTGATTTCTGCGACGCTTTGTAAAGTTTTATCAGTTCACGTTCCACTCCTAGGCTGGTCATTAGTACTTGATAAAGTCCGAGCAGCACTATAGTACAGTAAAAGCCCGTTTATCCGGCACCCACAGGACCCGGCCAATGCCGGTTAAACGGCATGCCAGATATTCGGGTGGCAACTTTTTTTAAAAAAAACATACCATATTAATAATAGACTAAATAATAACAGAATATTGTATGGATACTTACCAATAAAGCAATAAATATCGATTACAGTCTGTAAACACAGGACACAATCACAAAGCAAACTTCTATAATGGTAGACGGAAGAGGTTTTCCTCTTAAAGCGATACTGTTGATTTTTCTTTGTTTTCTTTCTCGCCCTCCTTCCCTCTCTCTCTTTCATACACACACTCAGTCAGTCTGGCATCTCAATGGCTCCAAACCTAACCCCACTCCTCTCATTTTCCATCTAAATTAATCAACTCACCCCCTCTCTCTCTCTCTCCCCTCCTCTCCCTCTCCCTCCTGGCCTCTTTCCCCCGACCCTCTCTCTCCCTGCTTCTGTCTCCTTCTCCCACCCCACCCCCCACCAAAACAGTGTATAAACCCACAATACAGTCTGGTTACACAGGCAATATGTGGTATCCGTCAGAGAGAGAGAGAGAGAGAGGAAGAGAGAGGAGAGTGAAAGAGAGAGAGAGAGAGAGAGAGAAAGAAAGAAAGAGAGAGAGGGAGGGAGGGAGGGAGAGAGGGAGGGAGGGAGGGTGGGAGGGAGGGAGGGAGAGAGGGAGGGAGGGGAGAGAGAAAAAGAAAAAGTGGAAGAGATAAAGTGAGAGGAAAAACCAACAGTGCCCCTTTAAGATGAAAAACCGGAAGTGCCACTACCAGCAGCATTCAGGACTAATCGTACTGTACTTTCGTGCGACAATCAACTCAATAAATATGCCACCGCGATTGTGCTGGATAAGATCTGGTTATTCGAATAGGGACCTTTTTTATGAGGTGCTGGTTATATGGAAGTTACGGTTGATCGGGTCATGGATAAACAGGCTTTTACTGTACTTTGCTTCTGAAAATCTGGTCAATGAAGGGGGCAATTCTTCCTTTGTTGGTAAATTGACCCGACTTTAGGCATGACTTTGCACTGGGGGGGAAAAAAAACATCGCTCACACCATTTCACAATGAAATACATTACCATTTTGGAGTCTGCATCGATAAATGGAGCCACCGTCTTCATAGTACACAGAATCAGCGATCTGCGCCTGTCCAAACCACAAGGCAAAAGTTCACCATTCTGACTACAGGTTGCACCCGTTTCTCAATCATATACACAAATCCAGGCACTACTCAACCGAAAGATGGAACAAAACTACAACAACTTGCAATGATGCCTCTCGTGCAGGGCAATGTTGCAGAGCACTTGGCAGTCCTAGAGCATGCACAAAAAACAAGTTGGACAAACCAGCACATGTTCAAGATATTTTTCACGGGTTAAGAAGATGGTAAAGATTCCCTAAAGTTCAAAGTTTTGGTCACTTACATTTTATATTACATTATATCAACCTTTACCTAAAAATATATATACTTAGGGCAAACAGCGACACACTATAGCACCTTTCATATCGGGATGATATCCCAAGGTATAGGACATTCAGTGTTTCAGACCAAGCTGGGATTGGGATTGGGGAAGTTGAAGGGAAGGGAGGGAAAGGGGGTTGGCACAGTCGAACAAGAGGTTCTTGAGGCGGGACTTAAAGAAGGCTATGGAGGGGGCGAGGCGAAGGGATTGCGGGATAGAATTCCAAAGGTTGGGAGAAGAGTGGCTGAAGGCTTGACCGCCGATGATGGGGCAGGTGAGTCGAGGGACATTTAGCAGGCTAGAACCCGCTGAACAGAGAGAACAGACAGGTTGGTAGTTTAGGAGGTCGCAGAGGTAGGATGGGTCATGGCCATAGAGGTCTTTAAAGGTGAGGACCAGAATCTTGAAATGAATCCTCTGAATAATGGGAAGCCAGTGAAGTTGGGCGAGAACGGGGTAATAGGATTGCGGAGTACAAAACAATACAAAGTCTGCACATTGTGTGAGACTGGGGAAGGTGAGGAATTTATAGTGTTGAGATCAAAAGAATGAATTTGAATATGTGAACCTTTCTCCCACATCACTTAAGTGTCAGCTTGGTTCAGGTGACAGTCTGCCACAGACAATTGTGGGTTCAATCCCCATGTTGGTATCAACTAGCCTGACATTCCAGTGCAAAGGAGTTTCATGTGGTATTGTCCTTCGAATGAGACATTAAACCAAGTTCTCATCTTCAGGCTGATATTAAAGATCCCAAGACACTATTCCAAAAGAGAAACATGTTTCTCCCAGTGTCCTGTCCAAAAATACTCTAGATAAAGTGATCATGGACATCATGGCTGTTTGTAAAATCTTGTTATATGCACAACAGATAATAATAATAATAATAATGCTTGCATTTGACATAGCACCTATCACATCTTTGAGGCATCTTAAAGCATTTAACTGAATATACTGTAACGTGAATTGACTATGTTTTGCGGACAAAATCAATTGAGCATAGCTGTGTCCCACAAATAGTTGTGGATTGAGTGACCACCAATTATTATTATGTTTGAAGGATGCCATTGTGGTACACAAAAACAATCTCCACATTTGACAGTAATTGAGTAATTTGAAACACTTTGACACTATACGACATTTCTAAAATTCCAAGACCTTTCTTTCCAGATAAAATCTGCTTTAAGTACCTGTTGCATGACAGCTTGTAAAAGTCACCCAGCTGCTGTGACACGTGGAAGCTATGTCGGCAGCTGGGTGAAAACCATACCTTATTTATAATAACAATAATAATCCTTGCATTTGATGTAGCATCTTATCATGTCTTCATGGCGACTCAAGACTTTTCCCGGAATATACTGTAAAGTGGATTGACTATATCTTGCAGGCACAGTAGTGTCCCATAAATAGCTATGGATGTAGTGACTAAATCCCTTTTTTTAAAAAAAGGGATTATTATCCCCTGTTAGCAATCAGCCAATCGATCAACAACCACTAGGCAAGCAACCATCTTGTGCAAGGAAACCTGCCCATGGTCTTGCCCCACCAGGGAATCAAACCCAGTTCCTCTCGCTTGCAGATCCTTCTTATTAACTTAGTTACTGATAAGTTATTTGCAAGGAAAGAAATACACATAGAAAGGGAAGTCTAATCCGCTTCATATCACCTCATACCCAATATTCTAATTACATTTTGTTCCCTGTGTGGCTTCTCAACTTGCTTCTCACACTCATTGTGTTGGTAAGAGCACAGCCTGTATGCTACCTGTGTAGCTGGAGTTAGTTTACCAGTCAGGCCTGTGGGGTACACATGAAAAACACACTGAATATCTTATCACGTCTTCGAGACGTCTCAAAGCACTGCACAGAATGTACTGTAAAGTGAACTGACTTTATTTGTGGGGGGGGTCTGCTCTAACCACTAAGCTACAGGACTCCACATTATAGGACTAAATTATTAAGGTAACTTTTTTAAAAAAAAACATCAATCACGTAAAGTTGGTGAGGGGGAGAAAAAGTGTAGTGTTTGATGCGGAAGCTAAAATGAGATAATATCCTCCCATCCTGACTGATCAAACAGGAAGATAAATAAAAATGTGTTTGTTTTTATTTATTTTTTAAAAGAAGCTGTGAAAAGTTTTTTTTAACTCACAATTCTAGTATTGTCATTTGTGGAGCTGTATTTGTTGCAGGTTGCTTCAAGCCTCTTCTTTAGCTTCACCTCCAGCTCACGGTACTCGTGTGACTTAGATTTGTAATATTCTAGTTCTGATCGCAAAACTTCCTGGACCTGAACAAAAAAAAGTTAAGTTTCATTTGATTTTTTTTAAGTCATTAACCCAGTTCCAAGGATAGTAATTATTCTTGCATTTGATATAGCATCTTATCAAGTCTTTCAGACGTCTCAAAGCGCTTCATAGGATTTACTGTAAAGTGTAGTGATGTATATTTTGAAGGCAAAATAATAGTAGGAAATGGCATTCCATCCCACCAATAATAACTCAACCATGATAGAACTCTCTCCCAATATACATGCTCTTTGCTCTTCTCCCCTTGTAAAACAAGTACATGGTAATGGTGGTAGTACCATGGTAGTTCCATAACCATGGTACAACCATGGTACTACCACCATTACCATGGTACTTTTTTTTTACAAGGGTCATCACTGCTTTCAAAACAATTTTAAAGAAAAATACTCTCGCTTTGTTCATGCCTTTGGTTAAAACCTGTTTGTTCTCCTTCCTCTCTTCATTGCTCTGCATTCCCTGTTAATTCTGTGAAGCACTTTCATCCTAGCGAACAGTGTAATAAGAGTGCAATTTGTTGCTGCTGTGGAGTCCTGTAGCTCAATGGTAAGAGCACTTGCCTTACAAATGAGAGACCTGGGTTCAATACCAAGCCAGGGTGAAACCTTGGGCAAGTTTTCTTATTCTATATGCCTGATAGTAATCATTCAAAAAAACAAATTGGTCATTTCAATCCACCAGCATTTGTGGGAAACTGCTGTGCGCAATTGGCTGCTTCGTTTCGCCCACAAATATGCAGTCAATTCATTTTATGGTATATTCTGTGAAGTGCTTTGAGACGTCGATGTGAAAAGTGCTATATCAAATGCAAGGATTATTATTATGGGATCAATGTGCAAGAGTGAGATGCTCCAGGAGAGAGAATGTGTAATGATGGGTGTGGCGATTGTACAGATTGACAATCTGGTCTAATACTTCAGTGTTAAGTGCTGGCTTGTTGAAGAGAAATTGACCTGAAGTCCTGTCTCACTGTTTAGATGAACATAAAATATTCTATTACCATATTCAAAAAGGAAAGAGTGTTTCACACAGTCATAGTCAACAATCCCACGGAGGACGTCTCAAAAGGTTTAACAGTGAGGACATCTCAAAAGGCTTCACAGTAAGGCTGGGCCTTTGAGATGGGTTTATTGTCCTATAATGGGAGGAGGATCATGATAGGCAATATTTGAAAAAACAGTACAGGAAGCTGCTGAAAAGTTAGTTCATAAAAATATTGGTACAGTCTCTATCCAGCTGGGAGTACCCTACCTGTTAAGGTTTTTGCTCGCGAGATTGAAGCCATATTCGCAGGGCCTCCCAGTCTCATTGATAATCCCGATAGGTTGGACAATCATCACTACCTTTGATCATGCAAACACATCTCCTTGGAGACGCCAGTTTCGTCCACTTCTGTCCTGATCAACAAGTGATACAATAGAGTATGAAGGTAATGAAATACTCACCTCATTGTTAAAACTTCGAGTCACGAAACCAATCTTTTCTACTTCTGCTCTTCTGTAGCCTTTCACAAGACAACGGACAGTCCTGACACTGGAATGTAATAGTTTCTGTTTGTGCAGTTTCCATCCTCGAATGGAGAGGAGTGCTGAAAAACTTGTGGACTGATAAATACCCAGTTTTGCTCTTTGTAGCAAAGGGGACATTCGGGACATTTTTCAACCATTCATCTGTACTGTATACTTAGAAAATAACATCACTTATCACAGAACTGCAGAGGGCAACCAACTGTTGCTATGTCTAGAATCACCCTGTCGACAAGAATAGTTATTAAATAACTTACATGTTGTACACAATACTTACTATGCAAACATTTTGCATACAATTCAAATAGCAACTATACCTTAGAAAATAAATTAAGGTCTGCTTCCCAGCCTCATCATTCATTCACTCACTCTTTCAATTTAATTACAGTAAATACCCGCGTATAAGGCGCACTCGCGTATAAGGAGCACCCCCCACTTTTGACCTTTTCTTGGTGAAAAAAAAGGAAGCATTTTCGACGATATTGCCGGCAGAAGGAAGGGAGGCAGGAGAGACAGGTAGGGAGGGAGGGAGGGAGGCAGGCAGGCAGGCAGGGAGGGAGGGAGGGAGGGAGGCAGGCAGGGTGGGAGGCAGGCAGGGAGAGAGAGGGAGGCAGGGAGGGAGAGAGAGAGGCAGGCAGGCAGCCAGGGAGGGAGGGAGAGAGAGAGGGAGGCAGGGAGGGAGAGAGAGAGGGAGGAAGGGAGGGGGAGAGAGAGAGAGGCAGGCAGGCAGGCAGCCAGCCAGGGAGGGAGGGAGAGAGAGAGGCAGGCAGGTAGCCAGGGAGGGAGGGAGAGAGAGAGGCAGGCAGGCAGGCAGGGAGGCAGGCAGGCAGGCAGGCAGGGAGGGAGGAGAGGGAGGGAGGGAGGGAGGAGAGGGAGGGAGGCAGACTGGGTTTGGCAGAAGGCAGGCAGCAGGCACAGCACTGAAGTCCGCTGCTGCTGCCGCTGCCCGGGTGGCCGAGGCTCTATCACAATCCCCGCCGGACAGTGACCAAGCCCCGGCTGGCAGCGCGCCGGCCGCCCCTCCTGTTTATTGTATTTCCGAGGCTCACAATTTCTTGTACCTGCTTATAGGGCGCACCCCCAACTTTCGAGATCTTCCGACGTGAAAAAAAGTGCGCCTTATACGCGCGTATTTACGGTAGCTATTGCGTTTTGTGCGGGTAAGAATGTGGGCGGTGGAGTTTTGGATTAGCTGAATTCTGTGGATGGTGGAGGAGGAAAGGCCAGCGGGGAGGGCATTAAAGTAGTCCAGCTGAGGTGATAAATAATAATAATAATCCTTGCATTTGATATAGCGTTTTTCTTCTAGACGTCTCAAAGCGCTTCACAGAATATACTGTAAAGTGAATTAACTGTATATTTGTGGGCTAAACGTGGCAGCCAATTGCACACAGCAGTGTCCCACAAACAGTCATGGTTTGAAATCACCAATTTCAAACCATGGAAGAATAACCGGGGGTCGAGCCTGACGTCTACGTTGCGCACGGATTCAGAGTTTTAAGGACTGGTCAGGTAGGGTGAGGAGGTCGGAATTGTAGTACAGAAGATGTCGATAGGAGCCAAAGAGTATGGCTTGTGTCTTGTTGATGTTTAACTGGAGGAAATTTGCACTTCATCCAGTTCTTGATGGATGACAAGCTGACAGAACATCAGGAGACTGGGGATCGCAACTGGAGGTGGAAAAGTAGAATTAATTGTCATCCACATATTTGTGGACGTTAACTCCGTGTCCACGGAAGACATCACCAAGAGGGAGCATGTAGATGAGGAAGAGAAGGGGGCCAAGGGTGGATCCTTGGGGTACCCCGCAAGTGACCGGGGGGATGGAAACGAGGTGAAAAACCATTTGCAGAGATGTAGCGCTGGTGGTTTGTGAACACTTGGCTAGCGTTATGAAAATAACTCGTGTCGCATGTACATGACTTGTTTCTGTGGATATTTTGGCGCACAGTTTCGCCCACAAATATGCAGTCAATTCACTTTACAGTATATTCTGTGAAGCGCTTTGAGACGTCGATAAGATGCTATATCAAATGCAAGGATTATTATTATTATTATTATAATAAACAGTCCTACGAAGAAGTCCTGCTTCCATGCTCTGCTTTCACATCTGGATGTTGAGGAGCCTGAAATCAATCAGCTTCAGATCAAAACTCCAGCAGTCTACAGTTGGTGACTAACCTACCTGATAATGGACACGTAAACATCTTTCACATTGTTTTTGTTAAAAAAAAACGAAATAACAAAAAACGGTAACAGTGTCAGTCACCCTGAGCATCCCTCTCCCTCATCCGGCCAACCCCCCCCTTCCCTCATCCGGCCACCCCCCCCCTCCTCACACGGCCAACCCCCCCCTTCCCTCATCCGGCCACCCCCCCCCTCCTCACACGGCCACCCCCCCCTCCCCCTCCTCACACGGCCACCCCCCCCTCCCCCTCCTCACACGGCCTCCACCCCCCACCTTCACCCTCACCCAGCCACACCCCCCTCCACCCCTCCCTCACCCGGCCACCCTCCCCCTACCCTCAACCGGCCATCTTCACCCGGCCACCCTCCCACCCGACCAACTCCCCCCGTCTCAATCACAGTAACACGCTCGTCCACTGATGTGCAGCAAAATCCAGACAAAGCAATCGATCCCGTTTCCCCGCCCACCTCTCCCAATCACCGGATTCCATTGGCGCGCGGGTGGATGGATTGAGAATAATCCCTATCTTGTTCACTTGGGTCTGGTCTGGGGCCTGGGGCCGGGGCCGGGAGCCTGAGGGCGGGGCCTAGGGGGAGGGTCAGTTGGTGAAAGGCGGGACCTGCGGTTGAGAGGGGGGGCTATGTGTTGGATCTATGGGTTGGGGGCGGGGCGTGGGGGGGGGGGGGGGCGAGGGGCGAGAGGCGGGGACTATGGTTAGGGGGTTGGGGGCTGGGGTTTGGAGAGGCGGGGCCTAGGGGGCTCGGGGAGGGGCTATGTGTCGGAGAGGCTGGATCTGTGGGTTGGGGGAGGGGGGCGGGGGCTATGTGTTGGAGAGGCGGGGCTGTGGAGTTGGGGGCGGGGGATAGGGGCGGGGCCTGGAGGTTGGAGAGGCGGAGCCTGGGGGTCGGGTGGTGGGGGGTAAATGGGCAGTTTAACCGGAAGTAAAACAAAGGCACGCGCGGAGGCGGCAGTTAGGCTCGTGCTGTTTACTCTTGTGCCTTTTACACCTAGACCGTAACAGTGTGACCAACATGGGCTCCCTCCCGCCTTCCACATAAATGCAACACAATTTTTTTTGGATGCAAATTATATACACACACAACATATCGCAAGATCCCGCGCTTAACCAAAGGCAGAGTTTTGTTTGTGTTATTGTTTTTATATTATTATTATTGCTCCTTTTGCGTGGCGGTGAGGGTGGGTGGTGGGGGAGTGGGGGGGGAGGGGGGCGGGGCGGCTGTGTTGCAGACGGTCCCGTCTGTGAATGGACCTAGGCCCAGGTGACTGCGACGGCTGCCATGGAAACGGGAGGGACAACCCGGCCCGAGGCCGCTGGCAACTACTGCAGAGAGTAAGTGGCCCGACACACACACGCACCACACACAGCCTCGTCTGTCGCCAGCGTGAGAGTGGGGGTGTCGTGGTGATGCGGTTTGTGGCAGTGGGGTAGGGTAGTGTAGCTTGATGTGTGTGTGTGGGTGGGTGTGTAATGGGTGGGGTTAGCGAGGGTGAAGGTGGGAGTCTGGTTGTGGGTTAGTGGGGTATGTGGGTGGAGGTAGTGATTTCGATGGCGGTAGAAACAGTGAGGCGTGTTATAGTCGAGGGCATGTGTGTGTTTGGGGTGTGGGGGTGAGGGCAGGGGTAAGTCTCACGCTGCTGCCAACTGTGGTTCCTGTGTGTTTGTAAACTAAATGTATCCACCTGTAAAGTCATACCTTATTGTACATTCTTTGATGTGATGGTGTTTGGTTTAATGCCTACAGCTCTTAGAGGCAATTGCATGTCAGTCAAGACATGTGTATTTTTATTTGTCTGCAAGCCTGACGAGCAGTTTACACATAGTAATGTCCCACAAACAGTTGTGAAGTGAGTAGCCAATTACTCAACTGGGTAAACAAACCCTCATCATTTTTCAACTAGTGTCATGAGGATCTTTAATGTTCACCTGAACAGGTGGGATGGGACTTCAGTTTAAAATCTTGTCAGAATGACAGCACCTCTGACAAAGATGTGCTCGCTATCCTGGAGTGTCAGTCTAGACTGTAATAGGATACACAAAACGTACACGTTTGCATCATTGCAATCTCTCATGGCAAGCTTACAATTTTATATGGTTGAATGTGTTTGGGATGGAGGAATAATAAAAATCCTTGCATTTGATCTAGTGTTGTCGAATCCCGTAGCTCAGTGGTTAGCCTCGCAAGCGAGAGACCTGGGTTGGATTCCCGGCAGGGTGAAATGTTTGGCAAGTTACCTTACTTCACACGCCTGTTCACCTAGCAGTAAGTAGGAACACGTTTTTAGTCGATTTGTGCATCAGTTTTGCAGCGGTAATAGTGAGTAATGTGCTCTAATTGTTCGGTTTAGGAACTTTTGGAAGATTGTTTAACCCTCAGGCTGTCAACAGATCTAGGAAAATTCCATGCCCCTTGTCCTAGTTATTTTAAGAATAGTTTTATTGTCCTACTATAGGTACTATGAATCTGTACAAAACATTAATATTGATATACAGTAGTAGGGAATTACTTTAGTAAAATTAATATTTGTGCAACAAAACAACAACTAAATTTCACTTGTAGCACCTTTCACGCCAGGAGAATGTCCCAAGGTGCTGGACAGTCATAATTTCAGATCTGAGCTGGGGTCAGGGATGGGGAGAATGGAGGGAAAGAGGGGGATTTGGGGTGACTGATGGGACTGTCGAATAGGAGGGTCTAGAGGCGTGACTTGAAAGTGGCCAAGGAGGGGACGTGGCGGACTGACTGCGGGATGGAGTTCCAGAGGTTGGGGGCAGAGTTGCTGAAGGCTCGCCCACCAATGGTGGGGGGGGGGTTGGTCGAAGGATGTGGAGCAGGCTGAATAGAGAGGGCGGGCAGGTTGGTAGGGAATTAGGAAGTCGCAGAGGTAAGGTGGGGCAACTCCATGGAGGGCTTTGAATTTGAGGACCAGGATCTCGATTTGGATCCTCTGGGTGATGGGGAGCCAATGGAGTTGGGGGAGATGGGGTCACGGAGCTTGGAGCGGTAAAAATCATGGGCTGCAGCGTTCTGGATTATCTGCAATCTATGGAGGGAGGTTTTGGGAAGGCCGACAAGCAGGGCAATGGTGTAGTTAAGCCAGGAAGGCGTGAATGAGGGTTTCAGCGGCCAGGGGTGATGAGGTACTGGTCATGTCGGCAATATTGCGGAGGTGAGGGAAGGCAGAGTGGGTCATGGCTTGGATGTGAGGGAGGAAAGACAGTTGAGGATCGAACTAGGTTCCTGACTGGCTTGGTGAGGTTGAGTGTGCAACCATGGAGGTTAATGCTGCCTGTGTCTGATGCGTGAAGACGCTGGTGCGAGCCAATCAGGAAGGCCTTAGTCTTGTTGATAATCAACTGTAGAAAGTTATCTCTCATACTGCACTTGATGTTTGACAGAGAGTCTATCAGGACAGTAATAGTCCTGGAGTAGAAGGTAGAGGCAGAAAGATAGAGTTGGGTGTCATCCGCATACATGTGGAAGTTGACCCCATGTTTGCAGATGATGTCACCAAGAGTACATGTGGATGTTAAAAAGTAGGCCAAGGACAGAGCCCTGGGGGAAGCCACAGGTGACAGTGCGGGGACTGGGGGAGATGTCATTGGTGGCGACAAAGTGGAGATGATGACACAGGTAGGAGCGAACCGGGCGAGGGGAGATCTGTGGAGATTGAACTGGAAAGAGAGGCAAAAGTAAACACTTGAAACATATTTTAATAAGTAAACCATATTTTCTTTCTCCTAATTTCTCACTGGTTTCCTATTGTTTTCCTTTTCTTATTATTTTGTTATCTTTAAGAACCATTTTGTTTCAGTTGGAAAGACCTAATCAAACTGATCTTCAATACCACACATCCCAACTTAAGATCAGTTCAGGCTGATACTTCACTGACAGAGATGCTGTCCTTTGAGACGTTAAATCAAAGAATCTTCTGTCAATAATTCAGGTGGACTTTGAAGAACTATTTGAAACAAAGCATATGTTGGTGCACTGGTAAACAATCCTTGAGATTAATCGATAGTGGGACTTTTATGCCAATATTGTTGCTGCTGTGTTAATTTACAAAACAGCAGCAGATTTTATATTTACATAGTGATCTTCCTGTAGGTCAACATCTTGGGAAAATGCGTTAGTGAAGTGCTCTGGAATATTTTGATTTATAGGCATTGTGAAAACTACAAGTTCCCTCTGTTCCCTGCACATGGGAACAGTCTCAGTCATGAATACTCTACCAGCACCAGTTGAGGGTTAAATTGGTTTTACTATAGTGCAGTTGCGCATGGCAGAATAGAATTACAGGAAACAATGTAAGCATTGAACTTTCCCTGAACCTTAGCATAAATCAATTAACTAATTTTCTGTCCAATTGACAGAAATCAGCTATAAATTCTTTTCTCAGCGCATTAGCATAATCCTTATTATCATTCTCATCACAGCAACATGTTCCAGTAGTAATGTGTTCTTCCTTTATTGATACTTGGAGATTGTTTTGTTTCCTCCCTCTTCCCCCCTCCCACCTCTTCCCCCCTCCCACCCCTTCTTTGAAAGTTCAGTCTGTGGGATCTATTCTGCAAGATATGTAAAGTACTGTACAGGTAAGCCCTGATTTAGGACGCTTCTATTTACATTGTTTCGATTGAGTAAATATAATTTTTAACACCTTTTTATCGATATAGGACACTTGGTTTTGTTTCAACAACCAAAATTATCTTTTTGTGCATGCCCAGTACATATTGTTTATCACAGTCGTATTTGGCACGTCGTTTTTGTCCATACGCACAATACATAGTGTATTCGCAGGTAAATCGCGCTCGCACCTGATATAGTGAATCTAAGCCTTTGAACTGGCCAATAGCATGTTGCTACGTCATTCTTTAAAAGCCAGCTGATTTTGAAGCGACACCACGCCACGTCAGTACTACAGTAATTTCTGAACATTTCTGAGCAACTTCAAGCGATTTACAGTCTCTACCGCGTTTCTACCATTTCGGAAAGGAAGAGCGGTAAGTGAAATGAGCAGCGGTCATACTGTTAGTGGCAAGAGACCCCACAAAATTATCACTTGAAATACTAAATTGGAGGAGATAAAGCGCATCGAGTCTGGCGAAAAAGATACGGACGTTAGGAGGGCTTTAGGGCTAGTTAGATCGACGGTGGCTGCTATAAAACAGAATAAGGACAATATACTGGCAAGTTCAAGGTGCATTACAGCTACAGGTGCAAGCAGATTACAATACTGTACATTTACCCCAAGTACCCCTTCTTGCCTATGTGTGTTATTTTGTGTGTTTTGTGTGTTATTTAGTGAGTTTAAGGTCTCTAAATTTAGTGAAAAGAACGCATCTCGGGTTATATAATGGGACCGCATGGAAAACTGCATTTCGTTTAGGATGTTCCGATCTGAGTACCGTTTTTCAGGAATGCAACCGCATCCTAAATGGAGGTTTACCTGTACAGTAAGGTCCATCGATATGGAAATTTTCCGATTTAGATATATCAATGAGCTCATATCGAGATATCATGAAATATCGATATTTTCGGGTTTTTTGTACTGCGCATGCGCATTCGGGGTGCGCGCGCATTCGGGGCCTATCTCCTCAGCAGGTAAATATCTTTCTCTCTCTGTGTCTCTCACACTCACTCTCTCCAACTCTATATTTTTCTGTCTGTGTCTCTTGTGTCTCTCTCCTCTCTCACATCCCCCCCATCTCTATCTATCTGTATATTATCACATCCACCCCGTCTCTCCCCCCACCCACCCCCCAGCCACCGTCCCTCTCTCTACCCCCCCCCCTCTGCCGTCCCT
This sequence comes from Hydrolagus colliei, assembly GCA_035084275.1. NCBI lineage: Eukaryota > Metazoa > Chordata > Chondrichthyes > Chimaeriformes > Chimaeridae > Hydrolagus > Hydrolagus colliei. The sequence continues at coordinate 92,333,502 of CM068744.1, read as the reverse complement.
CTCTCTTCCCCCACCCCCGCTGCTGTATACCAGGTATGTTTCCAATGAGTCTGTTTTTCATTGATTTGGTGCAAGGTCCAACTCTTATTATCAGATAGTTTTTTTTTGCTCTGTGGAGTGGAGGTGATGGCAAAAGAACTTGCTTTGTAAAAAAAAAACTCCATGTATCACAGTGTCTCATCGTGTATTACGATAATCATCCAAGCATAGCTTTTTTGGGTTGGCAAATATTAACAGCTATTTTGCACATGGGAAGGTCCCACAAATGAAATGGAATAACTAATTAATCCTGAGGATTCCTTGCCATTAGAAACTCCTTTCTCGTTTTGAATAGTGCCATAGGATCCTGAGCATTCTGAAAAACTTGGGAGATGAGTCCTTTGTTCAAAAAATATTTCATACATAAGGTGACACTGTACTGGACTAACAGCTAAAGGTTTGATGTGCCGTTTGATTCCACAACCTTTGACCTAGAGGTGAGAACGCCACTACCTGAGCCAAAATGATACCTAGAAGAGTTGGTCAATGAAATCTCTTGGGTACAGTATTATTGTCCCTTTGAGCTGCAGCCTCGTAACAGAGGCATGATTTTCTTGCAAGAAACTGTCTCCATAACTGCTCTCCTCTCAACAGGTGCTCAGACAGAAGAGCATCGACAAGGATAATCTACAGCAGGTTTCCAGGCAACGGTTTGCATCTTTCAACGTATTTTCTACGAATGTGGCAAAGAAGTCAGAGGGAGATTCAGATGACGAAATTTGGGTGGAGTACAAATGCATCCCCTATCCGCAGCATAGAGTCTATTTAAGGTAAACAACGCTTTTAAATTAAATTTGGCTCGCTCATTGTTTTGTGCATCTCAGTCAATATGACCTCTTCTAAATCACTTCGACTGCACACACCATGAATTTATAGCCATTCGCCAAGAAGCACATGTTGAGTGTGTGCGAATATTTTAATGATAATTCTAATGTGCTTCACCCATGTTCATGCACACACCATTCAATAGCAGAGGGAGAGATGCCTCACTCTTAATTTGCTGTGTTGATAGCTAGTTGGATGATGGAATAATGGATTAACCTATCCCTCAGAATTTTATTTCCAGCTCCTTGCCCTGAGGAGCTGGAAATCGACTGGACTGAGGAAAGGCTCAGTCCAGTCGAGAGATCAGGAAAATAAGTCTCATATTCAGCATGATATGGAATAATTGATATTAAACCCACAGAGGAGGCTATTTGACCCACCAAGTATAAGCTGTTGCTAGGCGATCCACTGGAGTGAACTAATCCCAATTATTTGCTATATCCTCTTCAATAGTTTTTTTTTAATGGCTTTAGCTGAACAGCTACTTAGGTCAAAGCGTTCCATGTTCATAACCCTCTGCTGACAAAGTTCCTTTTTTTTTAGCAATTCCCAACAAGTTACTGCATCATCAGGCAGCATTCATTGATAAAGCCTGTCCAACACATTGTTAGGTAATGACACAGCATAGCTGTATAGAATCCATGCGGAAAGAAAAAAGCATGACAATATCTTGCTGAAACCTGATGAAAACCTGAGTTTTTCCCAGCCAGGGTGTTTTGACTGTAGCAGTCAAATAAGTAATAATCCCTACCATTAAAAGGAAATGTAGAGCATACAGTACTGTAAGACACCATGAAGGTCAATCTGGCTGGTCCCAAAGTAAACCTACTCCATTCCAGCTTCCATTACTTCTTCACTCAGAGGGTAGTGAATTTATGGAATTCACTACCCCAGAAGGCTGTAGATGCTCAGTCCTTGAACATTTTCAAGGCTGAGACGGATAGATTTTTGAAAAATAGAGGGATTAGGGGATATGGGGATAGGGCAGGTAATTAGAGTTAGGTGAGAAGATCAGCCATGATCTTATTGAATGGCGGAGTAGGCTCGAAGGGCCGAATGGCCTACTCCTGCTCCTAATTCTTATGTTCTTACTCCTTAATTGATTTTGTCATCAAATAGCTGTCCTAATCCCCCCAGAGTTTGTTGACACAATCTACTTCACTCACTGGATAGTCCATTCCAGACCTTCACCTCTCTGTGCTTAAGATCATTACGTCTGAAATGACTGTTCACTTTCCTCCTCTAAACTTGATTCCAATGCCCACCTTGTTGCAGAAACTGCTGAAACAGAAAGTCTGCTGAGTTTATTATTTTTATGGTAGCTATACTATAGTCAATGTGACTATCGATTATTATTTATTCATTCACTATACATCTGGGAATCGATTTTCCCCATACAAACTTTATTTTAACAAAAAAAATTCAGTTGCAGATGGGACTAAGAAGCTATGATGGAACATGTTTGGAGAGGGGGGCGGTGGGGTGGCGGGGAATAGACTGCTGTTGAGAATTATGTGTTTTAATCATGTTTTGTCACATTTAAGCACTGAGTTTAAGTTGAAGCATTGCAAGCGTGTTCTCTCCTGCTGCCCCCTTCCTCAATGTTTTAACAGTGACTCTTAGTGGTGACAGAATTGTAGGGTAATATAGCTTTTAAAGTACATTATAGATGCAACATGTTTTTATTTAGTGTTTGTCTTGACAGCGGCATGCATGGTAATAAGTGGCGTATATGTATTGGGTCTCTTAGCAGTGACGCAAATTGTAGAGTAATGCTGCTTTTAAAGTACATTAAAATAGATGTAACATGTTTTTAGATAGCGTTCCTCTTGACAGCAGCATGCTCAGTAATAAGTGACAAATATATATTGGGAATTGATTTTTTTTACACAAATCTTTTACCGTGGGAAGATTTTGTACTTAACAACCATTTACTTTGTTAAGACACAGTGTGGGCCCTCTGAATGTTGAAGATGTTCTCACCAGTTTTGACAACACAGGAAATGTCTGTGAGTTTTATTTCATTTTATGTTCAAATATGATGTGATGTTTAGATGAAGGAGAATGGGGCAGGCGGGCGAAGAAGAATTTGAAACGGTGTCTTAAAGTGGCACCGTTCTCTTCTTAGTGGGTCGAGGGAAGAGGTGTGTTTTTGTGTGTTTTTGTTCTAGTGTGGGGGTGTGTTCTAGGGGCACAGCTGTGTGTGGGACTAAATGATGATGCCTCTTTAAATGCCAGAGAACTTGATCATAAACAACAAAATTACACTTGTATAGTGCCTTTCACGTCAGGAGGACGTCCCAAGGCGCTAGACAGTCATTGTTTCAGACCTGAGTAGCGGACTCGGAGGGTGGAGGCAAAGGGGGGGATTTGGAGTGACAGATGGGACCGTCGAAGAGAAGAGTCTTGAGGCGGGACTTGAACGAGGCCAGGGAGGGGATGAGGCGAAGGGACTGCGGGATGGAGTTCCAGAGGTTTCGGGCAGAATGGCTACATGCACTTATTCTTCAAAATTATCAGCTCAGTCTCACGATTGATCAACTTAACAAGAATTGCCCTGCATTTTTAAAACTTGCAGTCCTGTGCAACATTTTATCTTGTGAACATTGCTGTGTTTTTAAGTATCGATTTATTGTTGTGTGTGTGTTTGAGTATATTTAACTGCAGACTAAATATTTTCGCTTTTAAATATTTGCATGTTGCATTAAAATATGTATTTGTTAGGGATGGATAAGTGGTTGTACTGCCTTTTGCTTATTTTAAAAGAATCCTATAAAATGTACATTGAAGGTTTGTTGGCAGAGATTTTTTATTTTTGCATTGAGGCCCAAACACAGGCATAATAAGTAAAGATCTGAACAGACTAAAAACCCTTCCATTACAGCTGGGAGTTTTTTTTAAACCTGCCTCTGTTTGGTGTTGGGAACAAGGTAAGTCATATAGTATGTGAATTGTAATATGTTGCATGTTTTAAGCAGCAAGTTCTCATTTTCAGGCTGTTAAGCTGCATGGAGGGCTGGTGTGTAAAGTAACTCTTCCATTTCATAATGGGGGCAAGCATGTGGTTGCAGGTAGTATCTTGGCTAGGAGTGAGATGCATTTTTCCTGCCCTGGGCCCCCTACCTCTTCCTGTGCTGTAATAACCTTTACAAAGGGTTGGCTGATCGGAGTGATTCAGTACAATACAATTTACATTTAGATAACTCCCTTTCCTGTTGGTAGGACAGGACGTCTCAAAGTATGTTATGTAGCTGGGCGTCTGAGCTGGGGGCGGTGGGAAAGGAAGGGGGTAGGAGCTGAAGAGAATAGGGAGAGGAGATGAAACCAAAAGCTTGGCCAAAGAGGTAGGTCTTGAGGTAAGTCTTTATATCTTGATCCAATACAAAGGACCCAATGTTGTATGCAGATAGTTCCAAATTTATAAGATCCTTGTGAACCAAGGATATTCTTGTGCTTCCATTAGAGAACAAACATTTTTTTTAAGGAAGCAATTAGACCCAATTAAATCTATATTAGTATCTACAGTTAAGATTCTTGTGAAACTATGAACCTTTTGGGAAGGGGCAGATATGTATTTAATTTTCAATTAAAAAATTTTTAATTGAGCTTTATCCAATAAAGCCATAATTTCTTGAAAGCCCGAGGGGTCAGATATTAGATGGTTGCTCAGAGATTTGTTTCTAATTAATCATTACGTTCTGTCAACTGAAGTGGGAAATCTCTAATGACCAACAGAAGATGCATTAACATTGGGGGCAGCTTGAGCTGGTGCAGAGCAGCGTGGACTAATGCAGGAGCCACGGTGGATGGGCCCAGTTGGATTATGGATGGGACAGGCCATTGAGGCCTATTTTTGCTTCATTTATAATAATAATACTTGTATTTGATGTAGTGCTTTATCATGTCTTCGAGACGTAATAAAGTGTTTCTGTGAAGTGTCAACTTGCTGGACAGGTCGTGGTGGATGCTGCCCTCTCAACTTCTGTGCCAGTTGTGTTCCAAAAATGGAGTGATGCAATTTTCTTTTATAATCATTGTAACAATAAATTGCATTTTTATAACTTCTTTCATGTTGGGAAGACATCGCAATGTTCTGGATTGGGGGTGGTGGAGGGTTGAGGGAGCATGTGGGGAACTTCATTCGGGAAATGGAGGAGAGGAAAGAGGGAGAGATGGGTTAAAAGTGTGGATGGAGCTAGGGATTGGATGTGTAGACGCTAGAGGAAAAGGGGAGATGGGTGGCAGTAGCAAGGGCACCAAAGTGGAGCCACTCGATTTGGGATTTGAGGAAGCATCATCTTCTCACATGTGGAGTTGGAGGAGGTTGGATGGAAGGGAGGGGGAAGGGTATGACCGTTGGCACAGTTGAAGAGGATGGTCTTGAGGCAGAACTTGAAGGAGGCTATAGAGGTGTGGCAAGGTGGAGGGATTTAGGGATGGAATTCCAGAGGTTGGGGGCAGAGTAGCTGAAGGCTCAATTGCCTATGTGTTCACAGCTACTTGAATTGATTTTTGCTATCACATTTCTGTTTATCATGTAAAAATGGGACTTTTGGATATAATCCTGGCCAAAGCAGCCAGGTCTTAATTCATATAAGACTTTCAAATAAGAATTTGGACATGTTTCTAAAACCTGAAAAGTCCTTGTGGCTTTGCCTTGTCTTAAAATTGAAGATGAGAAAGAATTGTGGAAAATTGCTTAAAATTCTGTTTTACTATGAAAATTGGCTGTATGGTAAAACCTCGATAATCCAGTACGGTTGGGCCCATTCACTGCCCGGATTTCAGAATTTGCTGGTGTTTAGAAGCGTACCTTAGAAATGGCTGGGGAAGCCCCGCCTCATACACCACGTGGGCTGTAAACGCAGCACTGAAGCAAAAAAATGCCCGAGCTCCACCCACAGCGTCGGATGGCACAGTGGCCACTCCAGGAACTGAAAGCAGCTGTTCTGAATTTCGGGAGATTTGCCGACATCGGGAAAAAATTGAATATTGTTGTATTTTTAAATCTGCCGGTTTTAGAGAGTTGCTGGCTTTCGGTATGTCAGATTGTCGAGGTTTCACTGATATAATATGATAATAATAATTATCTGTGCATTTGATTTGGAGCTTTTCACGTCTTTTAGACGTCTCAAAGCGCTTCACAGAATATACTGTAAAGTGAATTGACTGTATATTTGTGGGCGAAATGCGACAGCCAATTGGACACAGCAGTGTCCCACGAATAGTCATGGATTGAAGTGAACAATTTCTTATTGTTGTTAAACAGTTTTTTAAAATTCTATGTAATTCACCCCCCCCACCCCCCCACACACACACACACACACATAGTTACATGCCTCCGTTAAGTGCTTCTCTGAGATGCTGGATACCAATTCATCTCAGGGTGAATGGACTAAGAACAACAACAAAATTACATTTATATAGCTCCTGTCATGTTGGAAGGATGTTCCATGGTGCTGGACAGTCAATGTTTCAGAACCCAACTGGGGCGGGGAGGGTGGAGGGAAAGGAGGGGATTTGGGGTGACCGATGGGACCGTCGAAGAGAAGGGTCTTGAGGCAGTACTTGAAGAAGGGTAGGGAGGGGACAAGGTGGAGGGACTGCGGGATGGAGTTACAGAGATTAGGGGCAGAGTGACCGAGTGACCGAAGGCTCACCTGCCGATGGCAGGTGGGTCGGGGGACATTGAGCACTGCTGAGTGGAGGGGGTGGGCAGGTTGGTAGGGGGTAGGAGGTCACAGAGAAAGGCCATGGAGGGATTTAAAGGTGAGGACCAGAATCTTGAATTGAATCTTCATGGTAATGGGGAGAAAGTGGAGTCGGGCGAGAATGGCGGAAGAGGGGGGTCACGTAGCTTGGAGCGGGAGAGGACACAGGTTGCAATGTTCTGGATAATCTGCAGCCTATGGAGGGAGGAGTTGTGAAGGCTGACAAGCAGGGCATTGGCAAAGTCGAGCCTGGATGTGATGAAGGCCTTGCCCCGCCCTATTTAACCGATCTACTCTCCCCCTACACGCCCACCCGGACCCTCCGTTCAACAGGACTTGGCCTGCTCCAAGCCCCCGCCCGAACCGCCCCACCATCGGAGGCCGGGCCTTCAGTTTCTCCGCTCCCCCTATGGAATGCCATCCCTCAATCCCTCCGTTTCGTTTCTTCCCTTTCCTCTTTCAAGGCCGATTTGAAGACTTTCCTCTTCGATCATGCCTTTTGTTCCACCCCGAACTCTTTTACCTCCCCTTCGTGTTTCACCCCTTCCCAAATATTCCCCTCTCAGCTTGGGTCACACGCCTCCTGTGCAGCGCCTTGGGACATCCCCCCGACGTGAAAGGCGCTCTATAAATGTAATTTGTTGTTGTTGTTGAATGACAGTTTTAGTGGCCTGGAGGGATGAGATAGTGGCAGCGTCGGTAATGTTGTGGAAGTGTGGGAAGGCAGAGGGGGCATGGATTGGATGAGCGGGAGGAAAGACAGTTGAGGATCGAACAAGACAGCTAGGTTCCTATTGGCTTGGTGAGGTGGAGAGTGCAACCATGGAGATTGATGCTGCCAGTGCCTGATGTGTGAAGGTGCTGGTGCAAGCCGATCAGAAGGGCCTCTGTCTTGTTGACATTGAAGTGTAGAAAGTTAGCTCTCATCCAGGACTTGATGTCTGACAGGCAGTCTGTCAGGACAGCAGTGTTCTGGAATCGAGGGAAGAGGCAGAAAGATAGAGTCAGGTGTCATGTGGAAGTTGACCCTGTGTCTGCGGATGATGTCACCAAGGGGGTGCATGCAGATATTGAAAAGTAGGGGGCCAAGGACAGAGCCCTGGGTGATGCCATTAGTGATAAGGCAGGCGGTGAAGCCATTGGTGGAGACTAGGGAACGGCGATATGGGAATTTTCCGGATATGGATATATCGGTTGGCTCATATCGAGATATATCGATATTTTCCGTTTTTTCGTACTGCGCGATGCGCGCGCATTCGGGGCCTATCTTCTCAGGAGGTAAATATCTTTCTCTCTCTGTGTCTCTCACTCTCTCCATCACTGTGTTTTTCTGTCTCCCTCTCTATGTCTCTCTCCCTCTCTCCTCTCTCACATCCCCCCCCATCTCTATCTATCTGTATATTATCACATCCACCCCGTCTCTCCCCCCCCCCACCCCCCGCCGTCCCCCTCTCGCACCCCCCCCCCCCCCGCCATCTCTCTCTCCCTTCCCCTCCCAGCCGTCTCTCTCCCCCTCCCCCCAGCCGTCTCTCTCCCCCTCTCCTCCCCCCCCCCTGCCATCTCTCTCTCTCCCTCCCCCCCAGCCGTCTCTCTCCCCCTCCCCCCAGCCGTCTCTCTCCCCCTCTCCTCCCCCCCCCCTGCCATCTCTCTCTCTCCCTCCCCCCCAGCCGTCTCTCTCCCCCTCCCCCCAGCCGTCTCTCTCCCCCTCTGCTCCTCCCCCCCAGCCGTCTCTCTCCCCCTCTGCTCCCCCCCCTCCCCAGCCGTCTCTCTCCCCCTCTCCCCCCCCCAGCCATCTCTCTCCCCCTCAGCCATCTCTCTCCCCCTCTCCCCCCCAGCCATCTCTCTCCCCCTCTCCCCCACAGCCGTCTCTCTCCCCCTCTCCCCCCCCCCCAGCCGTCTCTCTCCCCCTCCCCCCCTCAGCCGTCTCTCTCCCCTCTCCCCCCCCCCCCCCCCCTAGCCGTCTATCTCCCCCTCCCCCCAGCCGTCTCTCTCCCCCTCTCCTCCTCCCCCCAGCCGTCTCTCTCCCCCTCTCTTCCTCCCCCCAGCCGTCTCTCTCCCCCTCTCCTCGCCCCCCAGCCGTCTCTCCCCCTCTCCTCCCCCCCCCAGCCGTCTCTCTCCCCCTCTCCCCCCCCCAGCCATCTCTCTCCCGCTCTCCCCCCCCCAGCCATCTATCTCCCCCTCCCCCCAGCCGTCTCTCTCCCCCTCACCCCCCCCCTGCCGTCTCTCTCCCCCTCACCCCCCCCCCCCAGCAGTCTCTCTACCCCTCACCCCCCCCCCCAGCAGTCTCTCTTCCCCTCACCCCACCCACCCACCCACAGCCGTCTCTCTCTCCCCCACCCCTTGCATACCTGTATATTGTATTCGAGGACTATGAATACAAGATGGCGGCTTTGCACCTAGGTCTGTGCATTGTGTATAGAGATGAACATTCTGGGTCTTGTAGTTGATTGTGCTCGCATCCCGATTTTTTACCTCGATATATTGTTTTTCGATATACCGATTTTTTAAAATGTCTATATCGGCATATCGATATGAAAATCATATCGGGTTTTAGCGATATACCGATATATCGCCGTTCCCTAGTGGAGACAAAGTGGAGATGGTGAGAAAGGTAAGAGTCGATCCAGGCAGGTCCATGAAGATTGAGCTGGGAGGAGAGGCGGTGTAGGAGGATGGAGTGGTCGACAGTATTGAAGGCAGCAGAGAGTTTCTTTGAAAAAAAATCTTTGGTGCATAATTATATTTATATATAATTAACTTATAATTTAGGATTGAAAGATCTGTCATGATCTATAAAACTGGTGAAATAGATACGATGGACTGAAGGATCTCTTCCTGTTCCTTTGACAGTGCCGAAGGTGGCAGAGAGGACAAGGAGGTAGAGAGAGCCCGAGAGCCCTGAACTCAGATGTTTAAAATGTGGTTAGAGATTTTGACCAGGTCTGTCTTCGTGCTATGGGCAGCACGGAAGTTGGATTGGAATCAACAGTGCCTTGAAATCAATGATGCCTTGTACAACTGGTAGACCCCAGTTACTGGCCTCCCTTTCTGAGAATATTTACCTACATATACAGTGGCATTTGCTTTATGAACTGTAAAATGGCTGAAGCTGTTAATAGACTGATTGGCATTCAAATCTAGAACCTTCGATCCCAAAGCCCTTTCCCCAGCCGGGTGAATTACAGAGTGTCACTGGTCTAATATGAAATAGTGAAAAATATTTAATCCTTAAATTACTACCTTATAGGAGTGGTGTTGTGTACATTTCATGTGTTTATCACACTCCTGGTTTTAATTTCATTTGAAATCCATTGCATTATATTTAAATTTTGTAAATACCTAAAGGTTTATGTGGATCGATGTTTGCACCCTTCTCCGGATCATCTATGTGCTGTTTACATACAGTTGGGATAATGAATTGATTCTTGGTGTCAGATGGAACAGCTCCCCCTCCCTCTTTGTGGTAGATTATAGATTAGATTTTGTTTACTCGTCTGTTGTTTGTGGATTTTGCTGGTTGGTGCAGGTTGGTTGCTATGTTTGCCTACATGTTCATGTTTTCATGTTAGGTAGAGCAAATTGTTGATAAATGGGTGCGTGTCTCTTTCCTTTCCTCACCCCCACTCTCTGACCTTTGCAAATAGTGCCCAAAGAATTTAGTTAATGCCCCCCCCCCCCCCAGCTCTGGTGCACAGAACAGATGGAGATAATTGCACCTTTGCACCACCCCCAAGAAGTCCTCCTTTAGCTGGGAAGGTGTTAATGCAGATTTGCTTTACAGCTCATTCAGCCCCAGGACTCCTGTCTTTTGATTTAATTAAATGTAATTGGTTATATTGCTCCTCCCAGGCCCCTGAGGTGTTTTTGTTTATTGCTTACCCTAATCAATAATGCTTCAATGCGAGGGACAAAGATGCTTGCACAAACAAAGAGAGAATGAGCGAGAGAGAGAAGTTAGCGCTTTACCCAGAGCAGGATTTGCAGGCAGATTAATCCATCCAAATAAGTTTGGTTACATTGTGAAAAGTAAATGACTAGTTAAGAAAAGGAATTGGGGTTGTGTTGCAGTCTGCCCAGAAGCAAGGAATTAGCAAACCAGGTGAGATGACATGAGATTAGGGAAGGAAATGAAGTTTGCAAATTGAATTTAATATTGAATACAAGCACAGAGAACACAAGACACCTGGAGACCATTCACCAACCATTAATGGAATTAAGTACATTATCTCAACAAGAGTATGTAATTTGAAAATAAGCAAAGGGAGTTTTTTTTAACATGTTTCTTTTCTTTTATACTCACTATTTTTTCTCCTTTAATATCAACTATCTAGCATATTTTGATTGATTTTTGATTCCACAGATGCTGTCCTGTGATATTTATTCATGCATGTTTGACAAGCCATTTGACCTTGTGTGGGGCCAGATTCTGCCCTCACTCGACTCTTCCAGCAGAGGTCTCTGGTTAGGGTTCACTGGCACAAACCCTGGCTAACTCTTTAGAACCGTAGAAATTTACAGGAGTAATATAATCCTTGTATTTGATATAGCGCCTTATCAAGTCTGAGATGTCTCAAAGTGCTTCACAGAATATATTGTAAAATGAATTGTCTGCAATTTGTGGGGGAAACGCGGCAGCTAATTGCGTTCAGCAGTGCCCCACAAACAATCGTGGATTGAGTGACCAATTTATTATATTTTTTTAATTCTTTTTTAAAAATGAAATTATTACCCCTAGAAAAGCGGTCCACTATTCGACTAACAACCGGGTTCCTACTTACTGCTTGGTAAACAAGTTTGTGGAGTAAGAAAACTTGCCCTACGTTTCGCCCTGGACAAGTTTCCTTACTCCACACACCTAATAATGATCCCTCAAAAAACAACAATAATAATTTGGTCACTCAATCCACAACTGTTTATGGGGCTCTATTGTGCACTATTGGCTGCTGCATTTCACCCACAAACATAGTCATTTCACTTTACAGTATATTTTGTGTAGAGTCTTGAGACATCTAGCAGATGTGAAAAGCGCTATATCAAATGCAAGGATTATTATTTTTATTTTACCTTTTTCCCCATGTTCTTCTATATTTCTCCTTTGCAGATAATTTCCTGTGTTCCCACCATTGAAGTCAATTGTCCTGCCCAGAAATGACCAGCTGCCCCAGCTGAGATCAGCTAATTTATCACAGCTCGAGATTCGACAGTGCAAACTTGCAGGCCCATGTGGCGCAGTGATGCACATTGTGAGCTCCATGGTGCAGTGCCACATTGCCTGTACTTTAAAATGACTCAGTCTCAAATAACACAATAGATCTGATTTCCGAATATCATAGAGCTCCAATATTGTGGGGGTTGGAAATAAAGATAGAGCAAGTGACAAGACCAGTGTAGATGGGGGGTGCATGACTCTTCTACAAAGCTTTTCCTTGGCTTTTTTTTAATGATCCGGATGTATGTAAGTGGAACTTTAGTTAATCTCCTTTATTCAGTGTGTGTGTGTGAAGGAGGAGGTGAAACTGGCGATAGATTTTGCACGGTAAGTGGAAGGAACTGACTTGATAGACCAATGGTCTATGATGGTCTTTTCTTGTCCCATGATTAGCAAGACCATAAATTCCATTACTGGGCCCAGAGGAACTACATTGAACAACGAAAACCATCTCACATCTGAACACTGATCCATTGGTTAAATGCGGAGCGCAGTTTTGGTTTTGGAGTTATACTGTTGAATAGCAATTACTGGCTTTGAATAAAAAACAATTCCATTTTACTTCTAACCAAAGTACTGAGGCTGTGTTTGTTCAGAGTGAAACATGAAATGTAATTAATTGCTGCAGTTTTTAAGTGGCAATGAATAATGCAGTCTTTTTAACTGTATTCCCCAAGCTGGAAACTATTTTCTTTAGTGAGCAGCTATTTTTATATGCAAATCAGCTTTTTAAAAAACAAAACAAATACTTGTGTTTCTCTTCTGAGACATTTGAGCTATTAATCTGATTACTTTCTTGGATCTAAGTGCTCTTCTTAAATTGGGCTATTTGTCGATTGGACTGGTTCCAGATGTAATTCAAGGAAAGCTCTTGGGAGTTTGAGATGCTCAATGATCATTGGAGCTCCAAATTGCTGGGCCTGTGCACCCACCTGCAGGCATGGCTGCAGTCCGACCACGCTGTTCACAGTTGACAGCACAAGAGCGTTCCAGAACTAGTCATCCTGGCAAACACTGCGAGGCTTCACCATCAGATCACCAAAAACATTGTCTCAAAAGGCAAAATTTGAGTTATGATGAAAGGTCGTAGACCTGAAACATTAACTCATTTTCCTCTCTACATAGATGCTGCCTGACTTGCTGTGTGTGTTCCCAGTGACTTCTGTTTTTATTTAATGTTCTCTCTCATCCCATTTGATGTTTTACTTTCACCTTCCATTCAACATTGTCTTTTCTCTCCTATTCTCTGCCCACCCTAGGCCACTTTGCCTACCTTATCTATTGTTCATTCCTTTTCTGTTTCAAATTGTTTATTAAGATTTAATATCACTCCATTCTGGAAATCTCAATTTAGCTCATGTTGTTTTTATATTTGTGTCTAATTTGCATTATTTCTTGATAAGGATTCATCTTAAGTACATTGTGCTTACCGGTATGAGCTTTGTTCTTGACACAGTCCACATAGGTTAATGGGAATTCGAATATAAATAAATTATTGATGAATCTAGTTAAAGAAATAACACAAATTAGGCCGTATATTCTGTTCTGTTACTTTTCTATTCGTTCTCGAAATCAATTGGCTTTCTGATGTACAGCTATGCTTTCAAAAAAAACTTTTGCTTGCCTCTCAGAGACATATATGTATTCATAACATAGTAGTTGTTTAGTGAACAGTGCTGATGAGATAAGTTCAGAATAGTTTCGGGCACAGAAACAGAAAGAGAGAGAAAAAAAGATTTTGCAAGGCTGTCGTTTTACTTCCCTTCATGGTTTATGTGGGAGCCAAGTGAACTTTCAAGTTGTGTCTCCGGGGGTGGTATTGGGAAGGCATGATGTGCTGGGAATTGAGAAATAAAATTTATAGTAAAATAAAACTGACATACATCCACCCACACTGTTTAAGTTGAAAATAAATTCGAAAACTGTGTGTCTGTGGGTTTTGGATTGGGCAGGGGGGGAAGGACAGTGGTCATCTGAGAAGATCAATGCATTAATTGTATTTTACATTTGTTGAATTAAAGGGAGTATTGAAATGTTAATGTACATCTAGAGCAAAGCTGGGTGTGATTCAGTGTTTGAAAATTTCATCGATTTTTTTGTATATTTATTATGTCAAAAACAAAGCCCTCTAACAGCTTAAAAAGCATTGTGGAAAGAGAGAGGAAAAAGTGTCAAAATCTGTAATAACTGAAGGTGCGTTCAAGTGGCATGAATAGATTTAAGTTCCTAATAGGTCAGCTTTTGAGGTCAGTCATGAAGAGAAAAACCATCACACACACTTCATCAACACTGTGGAATGAAGGGAGCTGAGCATCATTGCAGAAAGAATTGCCAGTGAGCAAAGAGACTAATTGGTGGATGAACATGCCCCTGGAGCAATGATTTTAAGGTCATAGCAGGCTCAGTGAATAGTGCTGACTTACACTGTGTCTCTCTTGATAGCTGATCTTACCAGTGAGCAGGTTAAGGCATTCAAGCCTGAACCCTCTTCCATGTGCCTTGAATGGCATGTCAGTGGGCAGTGTTCCTGACATCCTTTATATTTGTCCAGTCATCTCTAAATCTTTGGCTGGGATTCGAAGCGCCAAAGAAAGAGAACAGAAGTAATTATTTTCAGTCATTGAGTTTTGAAGATCTTAGTGTTAATTATGCCCCCATTACAAACACTACCAATTCATCCGAAAAGAGTAGGAATGTTTGAAAAACTACTTGAAACATGACACCTCAAGGCTCAATTGTTCTGGAAATTATATTTCTGAGAGTGGAGGAGAAGGCAAGAGTGCAGTATTTTATGATATTTTCTTTGCAGAGAGAAGGAGGAATGGGCACAGGTCTTGTGATTGCAAAGGCATTTGGAAGACATTTAGTAAACATTGCTATTGTATTTACAAGTACGTAGTACTAACTGGATGTATGGGATGAACGTATATCCACCCATACTACTATTGCCAAGCCCATTAAACTGATCATTTTGAAATATAGATTTTGAATCCTGTACTGTGCTCCCTTCATCGTTATGCACTGAGGTAGCATTGACTGATCTATGCTATGTTCTTGGCTTGATTGTTTTTATATCAATTAGTTAACAACTAGGCTTTTTCTTTTTTGTGTGTGTTTTCTTTTCTGTTCACATTTTCTCGAAATTTAAAGTTTTGTAAGGAACAATGCATGTGTTTCTTTTTACTCTTTCAAGATCTGATATCGGGAAAGCCGTCTCTACTGCGTCTTTCAGTTTTATGCTTCATAACATTTATTGAAAGACTCGCGACATTCATGGTTGGGACTCGAGGCATTTCCGACAGGATTACAGGCTGCTTTTCTGTTGAAGCAAGCTAAAGACTTATGTATAGTAAAGCTTTCCTACTGTGCTTTTCATTTTCAAAGAAGGCTTTTTTAAAAAAAATTGTTTAATGGATATAGTGCCATCCAATAGAAGTTGGAGATTAAAAAATTTGAAGGAAGGTGATGGATAAAAAAAAATCTTGCTTTGGTTATTTTAGGGGGTAATAATACCACCAAAAAAATAATACCTATGTGGTCTGCAAAATGTAATGGCTGTTATTTTGTAGTTCTCTAGATTATACAAAAAAAATTGACCACTCAATCCACAACTGTTTGCGGGATACTGCTGTGCGCAATTGTGGACCACGTTTTTCCCACAAAATACACAGTCACTACACTTTACAGTATATTCTGTGTCTCCACAAAGCGACATGCCTCTATGTAAAACGTAAGGAGTATTATCTTTAGTGTTTTGTTTCTGAGTGGAATAAATTAAAACTTTTATTTTGTATTGGCAGTAATGATATTCAATAATGTAGTTTCCAAATGGGTTGTAGCTGTTAAGTGAAAATGTAACAGGACTACATGAAACCCTGTATTTATAAATTAGCCCGAGGACTAGTAGAAATATGGATATCGTAACTGTGTAATGCTCATTGCCTGATTGTGTATGTGTACGGTCTCGATTTGGCATTGTAGTGCTTTGACAGCCTATTATAGAATATAATGAACTGCTTTTGAAATAGAAGAAATTCAACTTGACAGGATGAAAATGAAATTCAGCTTGTGGCATAATTTTTTTTGTTATTTTGTAGATACAGTAGACTTTGGTTTACAATAGCTGTTAACCAAGCTTCCTGGGTTCATGAACCTTGTATTTAAACAGCAGCAGAAATGTCACCTATTATCTTATTCAATGAGATGGGTGCACTAATATTCTCAGTGAGTATATAAACAAACAGTGGTGTGTTCATGTGTATGGGGAGGAGGGGGGAAGGTAGAGAAAGAGAGAGAAAGTGCATCCAGTGAGGAGATAATTTATCTTTTGCATCAGAATTTCATTTAGGTAGAGTCTGTCACAGGAGTAACTAGGGCAGACAGCCCCATACAGATGACTTGATTTAAAATGAAAATAATGGACTAAGCTAGCAGCCAAGGGTTGAAGACCATGCATCTGGAGGTACAATGAGTGCACATCAATAATCATCAAGTGTTATTCTATGTTAATGTTAGCCTGATAGATCGGCTTTCGTTTATAGCCTGGGGGACCATTAAGCACTGGAGGTTGGATCGAACTGATATGGCCAGACAGACACAAACCCAACCAACTGTTTACTTGGCAGTGTTTTCTGTAACTAAACATACTATCTATCCCCTGGCATGTTGAATAACATCCATCCAAGTTGCTTCTGAGAGTGGTGGCTGGAATAAAGGGCAAACGTTTTAAATTATTACCTGACTATCTGAGGAAAGATTAGCATAGTTGTAACCCATGCCTGTCATGTTTGTGTTGTCTAAAGTCAGGGGGCTACGAGTATTGATCTGGATGTATGCAGCTGTCATTGCCACGATAGATGGAGTTCTGGCACAACTGTTTTACAAAGTTAGTGGTCTGCGAGTATTGATCTAGCTCAACTTTTAAATTGCCAAAGGCTAAAATATTTGGATTCTAGATTCATACCCCCATTTGACTAATAGTGCATGTACCTGTATAAAGTATTGAAGAATAAAAGTTATTTGTGAGTCTGCAAGTTCATGTGCATGTTACAGTTTAAATTTTCTGTGAATAAACTCCTTGTGTTAAACCTAGTTGTGCTTTAAATAAGCTCTGTGCTTATAGCAGAATGTACAGAATAATGGCTATAAAGCAGTTAACTAATCAATGGGCTCAGGGATATATTGAAGCATGATACTAGACTACTGCTTTTGAATCACTGCCAGGTGTGTATTGTTTCGGTAAATTCACAATAATGCAAGTACAGTACATATGAAGAAGGCCCTTTGCCTCATTTGATATCATCTTCTCAGTACACTCACCCAATCATCTTCCCATTGGAGCACTGAACTGTTTCTTCAATGCTTCCAGAATCCAGGCCTACAACATTTCCTGATAACCTGTACCGGTGTTGATTGTTCTATGTAAAGAAATATTTCCTTGTGTCTGACTTAATGATGTCATTCACAATCTTGCACCTATGCCCTCATGTTCTATTAATACAGCATATCTGAAAATATTATTTGCAGTGTATTTTTGATCCTATTTAATATCTTAAACAAAATAAATATTATAAGAATAATCTTTGCATTTGATATAGCGCCTTATCACATCTTCGAGACTTCTCAAAATACTTCACAGAATATTATGTAAAGTGAATTGACTGTATATTTTGTGAGCGAAACATGGAAGCCAATTGTACACAACAGTGTTCTTAATGAACACCATATCTATCCTGTTATGAATTTCACCCACATCACTGAATGGCACTTCCTGCCTTGTGTCAGCTTGACTCAGTTGGTAGAACACTTGCCAGAAGGTTGTAGGTTTAAACCCAATGTTGGGACTTTGAACCCATCCATCCTATGGTCTAATGCTGAGGTGCAATGTCAGAGGTGCATTCTTCGGATGAGATGTTGAACCAAGTTCTCATCTACCTGTTCAAATAGATATTAAATATCCCATGACACTATTCAAAACAAAAAGTGAATTTCTTTTGATGTCCTGGATAACAATCCCAGAAATAAAATGAGTCACATAGCTGTTTGTGGGATATTGCTGTGCATAAATTGTCTGTTGCATTTACCGATAAAAAATAAACTATCATAGTGCTTTACAGCATACCCTGATAAAGTGCTTTATCAAATAAAGCCCTGAGAGTATGACATTAAGAAAATCGAAACAAACAATATTATCAGACTAAAACCTCCTTCTTCAAGAAGTTTTAAAGGGATATTGAAAGAAAGTTCAACTAAGTGAAAAGCGCCTGGTCTCAGGGAAATAAAAGAGTTTAGAATAAATATATGGAGAAAAAGACGTAGCTAAGACATACATAAATGCCAGAAATATAATATTTGCTATTAATACAATAGCAGTACCAGTAATAACCTACAGCTTTGGATGATCAAACATCTAAAAAATATTGATGGAAAACACAAAAACTGTTGACCATTCATGGCCTATATGAAAATAAGGGCAGCCATTGTGGTTTACATGCAGTATTATTGATGTGCTTATTCAAGTGATTGCAATGTGAAAAATCAGGAATTTTAGAAAATCAGGAAATGGTTCAGTCTACAAATTGAATATATACATATGTGGCAATGTAAAAGAAACTGGTCCTATAATAAAAGTAGAGATCACTGGGAACAGCCATCTTCCATGGAGAAAGGAAAGTGGATCAACTTTTTGGGTCATGAGCCTTCATCAGAACCGTTTCTATAATCATTGATGCAATTGGGACTGTTAATAAAACTATTGAAAAACAACTTGACGAAAAACCTGGTGATCAAAATATCAACCTCCTGCAAACAAGTAGCTATGTTCTATTAAGAAAAGTAATAATCATAAGCTGCAATATATTAAGAAAAGTAATAATAATTCTTGCATGTGATACAGCATCTTCGAGACATCTTGAAAGAGCTTTACAGAAGTGGAATTGGCTGTATATTTTGTGGCCCCAAAGTAATATCTATTCATATGTAAAGTGGCAGTGTTATTGCTTTGGCTGAGCCATCACTAAAAATCATTAAGAAGGTACTTCTACCGAGTGACTTTAAACTGTAATAACTTAATAATAATAAATCTTACATTTGATATAGGGCCGTTTCACATGCTGAGATGTCTCAAAGCGTTTCACAGGTTATGCTGTAAAGTGAGAGCCAGTTGCGCACAGCAGTGTCCCCCAAACAACCATTGAGTGAGTGACCAAATCTTCCTGTATTCATTCCCCTTTTACACTCATACTTATTTTTAATTTATTGTATTTTAAAATAGCAATTTTCACCTGAGCAAAAAAGGCTTGAAGTTCTGTTTTCCAGCACTTTAATTTCCTCAATTTGATTAGTTCATAATGTACATTCCTACATTAATTACAGTAATAAGTAACTAAAATCCTCTACCTCGCTTCCCCTGGGGAACCCCTCCATGCCCACAGGCACATAAACCAAATCTAAAATACCTTAGATTTTGTAAACGTTAGAGTGTAGTTTCTAGTATCAGCAGCCCTGCGCAGCTGAACACAAACAAGATCAGACTGCACTGGTAGGTGGCCTCCCAGGATTACCCACTCTTTTAATTAGCACCGCTCTGTAAAGCCATTGTATTTTGGAATAAACAGTGGTTCCTGGAAAATAAACCACAGCAATGTTAGGCCACATATGCAGCCAACTCCAGGCAAGGTGGTCTGTTCATTCTGTCACTAATTTCTCTCCGAGGCCTGAAGTGTTCCATTTTACGCCTCTGTTGTGGAGGTCGGTAGCTCACCAGCTCTTAGAGTCTGTTGCATATTGCTAGTCACAATTTATATTATAGTAGTGATAATAATTTGGTCATTCAATTCATGACTGTTTATGGGACAATGCTGTG
The DNA here is from genome assembly GCA_035084275.1 of Hydrolagus colliei. Lineage (NCBI taxonomy): Eukaryota > Metazoa > Chordata > Chondrichthyes > Chimaeriformes > Chimaeridae > Hydrolagus > Hydrolagus colliei. Next base: position 92,313,854 of record CM068744.1, on the reverse strand, counting down.
CGCAATTGGCTGCTGCATTTTACCCACAAAATACTTGACAGTACATTCTGTGAAGGGCTTTGAGACATTTCAAAGACATAATTTGTACCTTATCTCAGTCAGTTCAGATTTGAAAACTTTGGGATTTGAAAAGTTCTGGATTTGAGTTCACATGACTCCACTTCAGGCTTTAAACCCATCAATTTAAATAAAAAATTAATACTCTTTACACAGAAGGCTATAAGCATGTGGAAGTGCACTGCACTAAATGGCTGTATGGGCAAAATCCATTGGGGTGTTTAAAAGGGGGATGGATGGATAGTGGGTATGGAAATAAGGTAAGGAAACAAGATTAAAATCTATTTTGATCTATTACACAGGATAAATGAACTCTTTCTGTTCCAATATTCTTAAAGTTGGGTTTAGCATACAAGATAAATGTAGTGATTAGGTGACAGGAATCATACGATTTAAAAACCTGTTGATTGTAGAAGGAAGGGGGCGGCTGTGCAAAGAAAGGAGTCCCACAGTTTTGAGATACTGGCAAAAAGTGAGAAGTGCAAAGAGATCTGAAGGTTGAGTTGTCAGTCAGGAAGGGAGACTCAATGGATCACTACAGATTGATTCACTTGCTTGTTTCTGACTCTGGTTTGGTATGGAGGAGGGGAGAGATCTTATTGAGATCACAGTTTCACCATGTGGGGCATTTTGAAAATATTCAGTCAGTTGGTTACATTGTTATTATGGATGAAGTGGGTAGGTGTCAATAGTTAATTGTATCATTGGGGGAAGTTGTTAATTGTCACATTGTGAGTCAATGTCAGTCATAGTTAGTCGATGGTTAATTTGTATCCCTATGGCCAGCCAATGGTTACACGATATCAGTGGGGCAAGTCAATGCTTACATTATCCTACTGGGGCCAGTCAGTGGAACTTTTTCAAAGCGTGTGTTTGGCCACCTCTCTCCTTTCTTCACCCCTACAAGCTCAGGCTCCAGTACAGCTGCATGCAGTGCTCTGGAATGTTCTCACACTATGAAAGGTGCTTTATTAGTATAAACCGTTGTTGTGTTGCTATCTTACGACCAGACAATGAGTCAGTACTTTTAAGGAGAGGAGAGACAATTAGGGGATGGGCGCGGGGGAATTTCTGGGCTTTCTCCCAGGATCTGAACCAGCAAGAGGTGTGACGTCACAGTGAAGCAAAATATCAAATGTTACAACAACAAAATTCAACAACAACAAAAATACACTTGTATAGCGCCTTTCACGTCAGGAGGACGTCCCAAGGCGCTGGACAGTCAAATTTTCAGACCCAAGCTGGGGACAGGGACGGGGAGTGTCGAGGGACGGGGCGGAATTGGGGTGACCGATGGGACCGTCGAAGAGGAGGATCTTGAGGCTGGATTGAAGGAGGCCAGGGAGGGGGAGAGGCGGAAGGATTGCGGGATGGGGTTCCAGAGGTTGGGGACAGAGTGGTTGAAGGCTCACCTGCACAATAGTGGGGTGGGTGGGTCGGGGGCCATGGAGTAGGTTGAAGCTTAATGAGTGGAGGAGCGGGCAGGTTCATAAGGGGTTAAGGAGGTCATGGGGAGGGTGGGGGGGGAGATAAAGCTGTGGATAGCTTTAAATGTGAGGACCAGGTTATTGAATTGGATCCTCTGGGTGATGGAGAGCCAATGGAGTTGGACGATTATGGGGGTCACAAAGCTTGGAGCGGTAGAGGACATGGGCCGCAGAGTTCTGGATTATCTGCAACCTGTGGAGGGAGGAATTGGGAAGGCCGACAAGCAGGGCATTGGTGTAGTCAAGCCAGGATGTAATAAAGGCGTGAATGAGGGTTTCAGTGGCCTTGGGGGTAAGGTAATGGCGGAGTCGGGCAATATTGTGGAGGTGAGGGAAGGCAGAGCGAGTCATTGCTTGGATGTGGGGGTGGAAAGAGAGTTGAGGATGAAATAAAACACCTAGACAGCCCTGGTCAAAGTCTCTAATAACATTCTAAACATCTGAACCTAGGTTCCTGACTGGCTTGGTGAGGTTGAGTGAGCAACCATGGAGGTTGATGCTGCCAGCGCATGATGTGTGGAGGCGCTGGCACAAGCCAATCAGGAGGACCTCTGTCTTGTTGACATTCAACTGTAGAAAGTTAGCTCTCATCCAGGACTTGATGCCTGACAAGAGTCTTGTCACGACAGTAGTAGTCTTGGAGTCGAGGGTAGAAGCAGAAAGATAGAGTTGAGTGTCTGCAGATGATGTCACCAAGGGGGAGCATGTAGATGTTAAAGAGTAGGGGGCCAAGGACAGAGCCCTGGGGGACGCCACAGGTGACAGTGCGGGGGCTGGAAGAGAAGCCGTGGAGGCGACAAAGTGTAGATGATGGGAAAGGTAGGAATTGAACCAGGCGAGGGCAGCTCCATGAAGATTGAACTGGGAGGAGAGGCGGTGTAAGAGGATGGAATGGTCTACAGTGTTGAAGGCAGCAGAGAGGTCGAGGAGGACAAGGAGGTAGATCACAGATGTTTAGAATGTTATTAGAGACTTTGACCAGGGCTGTCTCCGTGCTATGGGCAGCATGGAAGCTGGATTGCTGGGGTTCGAAGAGGGAATGGTGAGATAGAAAGGAGCAAAACTGGGAAGCAACAACTTGCTTCAGGGCCTTGGAGAGGAATGGGAGGTTGGAGATGTGGTGGTAAATTCAACAACAAAATTACATTTTTAGAATGCCTTTCACATCTGGAGGAAGTCCCAATGCACTGATCAGTCAAGTTGGGACTCGAGCAAGGGGGAGAGGCAGTGTTGGGGAGAGGGAGAGAGTTAGGAAGAGAGGGAGAGAGTTGGGAGGGCAGCAGAAGGCATGATCGAAGAGGAGAATCTTGAGATCTGCCTTAAAAGAAGCAAGAGGTGGAGTCCCAGAGTGTGGGGGCAAAGAGGCTGAAAGTACGTCCACCTATGGTAGGGCAGGTTGGGTGGGGACATGGAACAGACCGGAGCCTGCTGAACGGAGCGGGCGGGCATGTTCACAGGGGGACAGCAGGTCGGAGAGATAGAAGGGGACAAGGTAGTAAATGGCCTTGAAAATGAGGACGAGGATCCTCATGAACATTTGACTTGCTGTGTAAGTATGAGGTGTCCAGTTTATTCACAGAATTGCATATAATATAATATAAAGACATACCTGGGATAAAATTACACCTAGATCTCAAATTAACGCATTTATGAAGCGTTTCAGAGCAGCCAGAAATTGACAAATTATTGAATTCAGTTTTATCTTTGAAGCTGCTTTTCTTTACATCTTAATAAACTTAAAGGACACCGGCTTTAAAATTCAAAATTAAGATTGCGTTTAAGAATCTGCCAAATTCTGTATGCTGTGAAATACTGTATTAATAGAATAAATCTAGATTCAGGTAGAAATATTTACTGTCAGATACTTGTATACTTTAGGTACAGGATAATAATCTTTGCATTTGATATAGCGCTGTGACGTCGTCTAGACGTCTCAAAGTGCTTCACACAATGTACCGTAAAGTGATTTGACTGTATATTTGTGGTCGAAACGTGGCAGCCAATTGCGCAAGTAGCATCCCACAAACAGTCATGGATTGAAAATGTCCAATATTTATAGATATACGTATATATATTTTTTGAGGAATCATTATCAGGCATGTAGAGTAAGAAAACTTGGCCAAGGATTTGCCCTGCCTGGTAATGAACCCAGGTCTTTCACTTGCAATGCGAGTGCTCTAACCACTGACCTACAGGACTCCAATGTGCTGGTATTGTTTCATAGAACAAATAAATAGTGGGGTCCAAACATGGCAGTTTCACGTGGGGATTCCCTCATTCTTTCTCTAACACACACACACATACAGACTCACACTCTCTTTTGCAATCTCAGTGGATTCTGATCAAGAATAGCAGGCCAATTGTGTTCTACTTTTCCTCTTATCATCGTCCTGGCTCAAAACAGTGCAAACCAGTACACTGACCTTTGGAACCATTTTTAAAATGTGTTCACTTTGCTCTCTCTGCCCTAAAACCCACTTCTTAAAAGCATATATCTGACCATAAACATCTTCAACATCTACTGGGTGTTCACAAAGTCCTATTACCCTAATTTTTGGAAAAACACACTAACCAACAACTGAAACGTGTGAAAGAATGTTGAGAATTGTGTTTAATACAAGTGTTTAACTGTATTTAGACATCTAGAGGATTGGTGTGAATGATGGAGCTCCTGTAGCTCAGTGGTTAGAGCACTCACCTTACAAGCTGAGACCTGTGTTCGAATCCAGGCACATCAGGGCGAAACCTTGGGCAAGTTTCCTTGCTAAACACTCCCAATAATAATCCCTCCAAAAAAACACAATAATAAAAATTGGTCATTTTCAATCCACTACTGTTTGTGGGACGCTGCTGTGCGCAATTGGCTGCCGCATTTCGCCCATAAAATACACAGATAATTCACTTTACAGTATATTCGTGAAGCGCTTTGAGACGTCGATAAGACGTGAAAAGTGCTATATAAAATGCAAGGATTATTATTTATTAATGAGTGTCATCATTTTCGTAGCAGATAATGATCCATTGCCATGTTCTTGGGATATCTTCTGTAAAATGGATGGAGTGACACGGAAGTTACTGATATCAGTACACTGTACACAGCAACAGAAAATCTACATTATTTGTAATAAAAAAAACACTGGGTATAACATGACTTTGTAAACACCCTGTACTTTCCCTTATTTCTACACTCCTTATTTCTTCCTATCAAATCTGTTAAGTACCTCGAGATTTTAATCATGTGTGAAAGATGTTTTTGTAAGTGCAAGTTCCTCTTGTTATCGGGTGTTGGTAGGGAAATATTGTTAAAAGAAATGGAGGTCTAACTTGAAACAGTGGTCGGAGCTATGTTCCCTCTTTCCCAGGCTAGAATCCGGGATAATAATATTAATAATATTCTTTGTATTTGATGTAGCGTCTTATCGCGTCTTCGAGACGTCTCAAAGCACTTCACAGAAGTTAGTGTAAAGTGAATCGACTGTATGTTTTGTGGGTGAAATGCGCAGTCAATTGCATGTAGCGATGTCCCACAAACAGTAGTGGATTGAGTGACTATTATTATTTTTTTAAAGTTTATTATCGCAGAACAGCAATCTGCCAATCGACTATCAGATATCTATCAGAAATGACAGGGCAGTTACAATGGGTAAATTTATTGCCACCCAGTTCTCACGTTTCATTAACTTCGCCTGCTAATTGTGACAAAAGTGTTGAACAATGTAATCATGGCTCTCGTGACTTGAATCAAACTGACTGGATGAACAGAAGTGCCTTTGCGAAGACCTTGTGAAATGGAATTACTGCAGAGCTTTCAGTATGGGAAGCACCAGCCCAAGCTGCACATCAATTTCCTAACCTTCAGCAGCCATTGCGATTTGGATGGAGTTTAGAAACCAGGTCATCAGTACAGGCAAAGAAAAAGAATGAACGTGCGTTTTTGCAGTGCCTTATCATGTTGAAAACATTTCAAAATGTTTAATAAGTAATTGCTGGCAAATGTAGTGCTTATTTTTCTTTGTCGGCAAATGCACAGAGCAAGGCCCCACTAACAGCTGGAATCTAGATTCGTTATCCAGGACATTAGGAGAAACATTCTTTTCTTTTCAAATAGTGCAATAGGATCTTTGATGTCTACCTGAAGATGAGGAAGTTGGAACTTTGGCTGAATCCCTCATCCAAGATTATCACTTCTAGCCCTAAATACTATATTTATGTGTCAGTTTAGATTGTGAGCTCATATCCTGACAAAAGTTTTGAACAATTAGTAGAAATGTACAGGTTGTTGAGGGGAGTGGGAGGACTAGAGATGTAGGATTACAGTAAATAGTTCCATTGGAGAGCTAGCACAGTAAAGGAACAATGGGCAAAATGTTCTGTGTTTACATTTCTGTATCACTCAGACGAGTTTCATTTGGTGTGGGGCTTGAACCAAATTGCCTGCAAATGGAAGAGATCCCATCTGGTATTGCTGTATTGGATGTCCTGGGTGAAAATTGTATCAATGGCCCATTATAATAATAATCCTTGCATTTTGATATAGCACCTTATGATGTTATTGAGATGTCTCAGAGCTAGGGTCCGGCGATATATCGATATATTGCTAAATATATATTTTGTGGAGCTCCTGTGGCTCAGTGGTTAGAGCACTTGTCTTGCAAGCTGGGGAAACCAAATTGGGGAGACCTGTGTTCGAATCCAGGCAGGTCAGGGCAAAACCTTGGGCAGGTTTCCTTACTCCACACGCCTAATAATAATCCCTCCAAAAAAACACAATAATAAAATTGGTCATTTCAATCCACGACTGTTTGTGGGACACTGATGTGCGCAATTGGCTGCCGCGATTCGCCCACAAATATATACAGTCAATTCACTTTACAGTATATTCTGTGAAGCGCTTTGAGATGTTGATAAGATGTGGAAAGCGCTATATCAAATGCAAGGATTATTATTATTGTTATTATTATTATTATTAAAACCCGATATAATTTTCATATCGATACGCCGAAATAGGAATTTCAAAAATATCGATATATCGAAAATCGATATATCGAGGGAAAAAATCGGAATGCGCGCACACTGAACTACAAGACCCAGAATGCTCATCTCTATACCAATGCACAGACCGAGGTGCAAAGCCGCCATATTGTATTCATAGTCCTAGAATACAATATACAGGTATGCAAGGGGTGAGGGGAGAGATACGGCTGGGGGGGGTTGGGGTGAGGGGGAGAGAGACGGCTGGGGGGGGGAGGGGGCGAGAGACGGCTGGGGGGGGGAGGGGGAGAGAGACGGCTGGGGGGGGGAGGGGGAGAGAGACGGCTGGGGGGAGGGGGAGAGAGACGGGTGGGGGTGGGGAGGGGGAGAGAGATGGCTGGGGGGGGAGGGGGAGAGAGATGGCTGGGGGGGAGGGGGAGAGAGACGGCTGGGGTGGGGGAGGGAGAGAGAGACGGCGGGGGGGTGGGAGGGGGAAAGAGACAGCTGGGGGAGTGGGGGGGGGGAGAGAGGGCGGCTGGGGTGGGGGGTGGTGGGAGAGACGGGGTGGATGTGAGAGAGGAGAGAGACACAGACAGAAAAACACAGAGATGGAGAGAGTGAGAGACACAGAGAGAGAAAGATATTTACCTCCTGAGGAGATAGGCCCCGAATGCGCGCGTAGTCCGAATGCGCGCGCAGTCCGAATGCGCACGCTGCGAAAAACCCGAAAATACCCGAAAATATCGAAATTTCGGTATATCTCGATATGAGCCCATCGATATATCTAAATCGGAAAATTTCAATATCGATGGACCCTACTCAGAGCTCTTCACAGGATATATTGTAAAGTGGATTGACTGTATTTTGTGGGTAAAACTCGGTAGCCATTCTGCTGAACTTACAGCCCTTGGGTGGAAGTTGTACAGGTACCCTCCCCAACCGCGGGGGATACGTTCCTGAAAACCTCCACGGTTAGTAAAACCATGGTTGGAAAATACAGGGCCCTATGGGAAACATGGGGATAGGGGGAGTAAGTTTGCGTTTCGTAGAACTAAGCACACAAAAAAACACAGTTATAACATACATGGGGATAGGGGGAGTAACTTTGGGCGCATTGGCTGCTAGGATCTGCAGCAATCCGCGAGGCTGTCTGACTGATCTACACACAGACACTGAGAGAGAGAAATCAACAGAGAAGGTAGTGTGGGTGGGTGACACAGGTGAGAAAAATCAACGGAGAAGGTGGTGTGGTGGGTGACATGTTTGGGAGGATTGGCTGCCAGGATCTGCAGACACAGACACAGAGAGAGAGAGAAATCAACGGAGATTTACCTTAATCCTAAGAGAAGCGACATCTCGCTGGTTGATTGCAACATCGCAACTGGGTCCTAGCGCCAAACGCTAATGTTAGTGTTAAAACCCGTGGATAAGCAAGGGTTAAACAATAATCATTGTGTGATTAGCAAGGGTTGTCGCATTTAGCAAACCGTGGATGCGTGAGTTTCGCAGTTGTCGAGGGCGTGGTTGGGGCGGGGTACCTGTGTTCTAAAAGTAAATATTACTCCCACTTTATGTTATGTTGTTTACTATGATTACCACTGAAAGTCATGTTATGTTCTTTACCACATGTGGTGGAAAAAAAAGTGACCTTATGATAATGAACACAGATTGATCCACTGGTATGTTGGAAGCAGAACCCCAACCACCTGATCCTTTTCAATGGCTCCTGACTGCACAACTGTAGGGTATCACATCAGAGTCCAATGCTGTCCTTTCTGTTGTAAGCGTTCGGCTACAAAATATACAATCTTAAAAAAAATTGTAAAATAAAAATAAATCCTTTTCATTGTAGGCATTTGCCTACAAAATACATTTGAGGTGCATCCTGTGGAGAGTTTGGGGATACCTTCCTGAAGTGAAAGGCTCTATATCAAGGCAGGGATTATTATTATTGTTATTTTATTCTCAGTGTCATGGATGTGCGAATTCACTGCAGGTCAAAGATTGAATGTGGGACTTTTCTGAGTTACATAACCCATTACCACTTGTTCCCTTATCTAACTGAGTTATTGGGTGTTTTCTCGGTGAGTTTCAAGGTTGCAGTGGTTGATTGTTTCTAAGTCAATTTACTTATTTTCAAGATTAAAATGCTGCAGTAATAACTGGTTGCACCTTTACAAGGATTCAAAATAGTACAGTACTGTACCATGCAATCTTTATGTGGTTTTCTTACTCTTAGGGCTGCAGCAGTTTATTTATCAATCTGTTTTTCATCACTTTGGAGAAGAGATTGAGGATGGATTGGACGGACAGATGGAAGAATAGCTCCAAACCTCACCGCAACAACTTCTGAAACCTCTGTTTTGCAATTGAGGTGTGCAAACATGGCAGTTCTTAGACTGCTTTATTTGTATTGAGTTACACTTCTAGTAGATTTCGGTTGGGCTGCTACAGTTATTGGTTGGTGTGGCAATACCTGCATAGGTGAAGAGACACCTGCTGTTGAAAAGTGCATCTGCAATGCTGAGGCCAAGCCCTGGCATGATCAGCAGAGGGAGCTGTGTAAACCTCTGCTGTGCTTTGACTAAAAAGCCAGAGGTGGCAGCAGTTGCAGCATAATCAAGGTATACAGTACATATCCACACACTTCAGACCTCAGTTCCTTCCTGATATGTTTGAGTTGTAAACTGATGCAAGTAACTGGAGATCAATGGTTCATAACTTGAAAGGATACTTTGATGTTGTCTGGCCAATATAAGAAAATGAACATTTTCTTTTAAAATTTGCAATTAAAAATGTAAATGGAAGAAAAAATTGGATTATAAATAATGTTGAATTTTATTTTTTTCTCAACTGGAGATCATAGTTGATGATAAAATTGCCAGAAATGTGACTGGGAAGGAGGGCTACTGGAGAGATATTCGAATGAACAACAACAACTTGGATTTATATTGCACCCTCCACGCCGGACGGCATCTCAGAGGGTATGTTACATAATAAATAATTATTGTATTTGATACAGTGCCTTATCAAGTCTCAATAATAACCTGTCCAAGAAAAGCACAATAATAAAAATTGGTCATTTCGATGCACAACTGTTTGTGGGATACTGCTGTGCGCAATTGGCTGCCGCTTTTTGCCCACAATACAGTCAATTCACTTTACAGGATATTCTATATATTTGAGACATCTAGAAGACGTGAAAAGTGCTATATCAAATGCAAGGAGTATTAGTTATAATAATCCTTACATTTGATGTAACGCTTTTCACGTCTAGACGTCTCAAAGCACTTTAAAGAATAAACTGTAATGTGAATTGACTATATTTTGTGGGTGAAATTCAGCAGCCAATTGTGCACAGCAGTGTCCCACAAACAGTTGTGGATTGAGTGACCAAATTATTATTATTTTTGGAAGATACCTAAAATATATAGCGATATATAAAATGCAAAATGGGATTGAGGAAAGAAACCCTGAATAATACTTTCAGATACGCTAAGGCATCACGACCAGAGAACACAGAATCAAAGAGTTGTGAGACTCGGACAGTATTTATTGACTGGAGTGGGCTGCCAGGGTGAGTTGAAGCCTGCGTGATAGGCTCATTTAAAAAAACACAGCTAGATAGCGTAATGGAAAATTGGTAGAATTTGGATATTTCCAATATTTTGGATGAATGAGATCAAACCGATCACAGAGCTTTTTTTCATCTAAAGTTTTCTTTTTATCCCGAGAGTAGTTTATTCACTGGATAGATTTGCTCATTGTTCTCACATTTTTTTGTTTGTCTTTCTCCCGTCCACTTACTTGTAAACTGAATCAAAGTGAAAGCATGAAACTAACCTTAGAATAAAATGCTCAAGCTCAGCATTGTATTGTATAATATTTATTGTTAACAAATTGACATGTCTTCAAGCCATTTGGGAATAGGCAGCGTAAAGGAAAATTAAATTAATTGGGGTTTCTGCTTCTACTTGCAACCCAATGAATCCTATTGCATGAGTGTGTGTGTATGTGGATGTGCTCACATATAGTAAATGATGAGGTTGGAAGGGAGGGTTCCATGGAATTTTAAGTGTGAGAAGAAAACTCATAGATAATGATTGCTCATTGTGGTCCGCAAATGTACAGACAGATTGAAGAATCGCTTCAAAACTCCCCCGACATTTTTGATCATGCTTACGGTTACCTCCCTCACCTCCAGAACGCTATCCCGTATGAAGGGTGCTATGTAAATGCAAGTTATGTTGACATTCCCTTTCCCAGCATTTGAGGTTTGTGAAATTTCTGGTTTCCAATTGAGGTATGCAAAAGTGCAACATTTCATAACAATGGGATAATTTTAAGGGTTGAAAAATGCAATATTTTGGAACCAAGTAATAATCGTCACATGGAATCTGTTATGGAATATCATCCTTTTCACAACGGTTGACTCCGATGACATTCTTAAAGCAGTATGGAGAGCAGGTTATTCATGTAACGGGAATTGGCTGCCATATAGGGAGCACCTAAAGCTTTGAAGTACAAAGCAAAAGCACTGACATTCCCACACAACAAAAAAATCCATTGTGCCACAAACCTCAGCAAAATAGCTTAACGGTGCTGAAAGCATATCTTTAACACAAGCAAGATGTTCTAACTCTGTTTTATGGACAAAATTGAGTAATGTCCCTGAAGCTTATAGCTTTATTACTAAATAGCTGTGAATGTGTTGGATTGAAGTTAGCACTTGTTTTCCTGTGCGTCTTAAAATGCTGTGCAATTCATAGTAATTTAAAGTTATTTTCTGTCACTTAACATTTGCATTTCAAGAGCTGTGCAGATACTGTACTTTACTCAGAATGGCTCCCTTGGGACGTGGGGGGTTGGGGGGGGAATTGTTCACTCAGTACTGACAGTTTGAGCTTGAGGTGGTGAGAACCCATATTTTGAAACAAATACTCTCTCCCTCACCGCAAAAAGACAGCAAAATAAATCGGATTGATTTATTTGCCCCTGCTTTAAGTGTTTAAAAACCACACTAATGCAGGGCTACTGCATCCTCTGTAACTTCTACATGGCGATTTCTTGATTCCAACTGGGCATGTTAGGTCACAGTGTGTCGCTAAGTATGTGGGTATGTGGGGAGGGTTTGTGTTAGTGGCTGAGGGCACTCTTACTGTAGGAGTAAGGAATTGAGGGTGAATTGAGGGATAAGCATTCACTCCAGTGTCTGAATCCAGCATAGATACATGGAGCCAAGAGGATTGTGCATTTTCCACCCAGCCCCCCCTCAAAACCACCCCTTAAAGATATTGACACTTAAAAGCCGACCTATATTCAGTTCAGAGTGAAAGAAGTTCAGTGCAAAAAACTGCCCTCCAATTGCCACTAATTCATTTTCTCTCAAAGAGGCTGCAAGGGCACTGAGTGCGGGGAAATGGAAATGTCAGACAGGTGAAAGTGGGAGATGTTGCTCTCCCTAAGTCAGGGTTGTCATAGTAATGTGAGGGGAAAGCAGCGTGCTGCACTTGACCACTTGGCACATCTAACCTTGGTGTGCCTGGTGCTGATGGTATTCATTGCGAAGATGTGCTATGATTTGCTTTCTACGGTGTCCATCCTGTTCCTTTCATCCTCTCTCTCTCCCCCACCCCACTCCACCCGTATTATCTCACTCTGATTCCTAACATTATTTATCGGTCCATGCAACCTACAGTAACTTTGAACACAAGGGAAAGCCACCATCAACAGTCGAAATACATTTGTTGATTAAATAATTTCAGGGAATTATTTTTACCTCAGTATTCGCTGTTCTCGACGAAGTGCAGTTCCCTTTTGTAATTGAAGCATTTAAAAAATATATATATTAACAAAAGCACTTGACATGACTGCTCGGAGGTTGAATCTTATGCTTTCCATTATTTATCCTGGCTTTCTAATTGCATCCTTTCAAAGACCAGCATTGATGTAGTGGATCAGATTACCTTGGTTCTCGGAGATTCTTTCATTGGTGCACTTCAGCTAATAACAGATATCTAACTATTAGAGGGCAGTCTAGTGTCACGTGACTAGTCACAAAAACAAGTATTGATTTTTTTTAAAAGGCCAGTATTGCAAAGGATTGGGAGGGGAGTGGATGTCATGGGAGATTTCTACCAAACAACGAGCAAAGGAGAATGCTTGTAGGATGCAAGATTTCTGAATCCTTGCAAAATGAGTTAGCTCAGACAGAAACACGGCACAGTAGAGGCATATTGAGGGCTGCCTTATGATTAACCATTATTTACAAGATGACTACATGACCCAAGTTGACAGCTACTTACCGCATATTGAACCAGGCACAAAAGATTTCCATCCCTGCCCGTGGATAAAGGATTTGCATTAGAGATAGGAAGAGCAGGTGCAGGAATGTTTATGCATGAAATTCTGCGGTGGCTTAAATGAAATTAAATATGTATCTCACTTATTTGGTGCAGTGGTCAAGAAAAAATAATTGACTTTGTGAGCATGTTTATGAGTTATTTTAATAAGTGCTGCTCAAGCAGCCTTTATTGACGTTTTCACAGTAGTCTTATGCATTTAAAATTTTTGAAATTGCCTATTTTATGCTTAAATGGAACAAATTCCCTGTTTGCACCCAGCGATTGCACCATGCATGGTTGGGTCTTGTACAAAATGGGCTAGAGGCAGTTTAAAGCTCCCTGCTCACAACATTGTGATTGAACTCCAAACTCACAGGCACATTGTCTCTCCTGCACCAATGGGATTTTTTTCATTTCCCTAAACTTACTAGTGCTTATCCACTATCCTGAACTGACTTGCATATTACTATCAACCAGCTAGCACCGAATTACAGACAGTTGTTGGCTTGCGAGTCCATGCTTTATTCTTTTTAATTCAAAAGAAATTAAACTTTGGATACAAGTGTTTAACACTGGAAGGACTCAAATGTGTAGAAGTCATAATTTTGGTAAGGCGAGGCAGATACAGGAAGGGTGTAGAAGGAAGTGTAAGGACAAAACATAAAACAACTGCATAACTATAGCTAGATTGATCCAGCTACTAAGATCATAATAAACTATGCTATATATTTCTTTCCTTCATCCTTATCTTCTCATATCTACTAGGAACTGAAATAGGGCTTAGTGCAGGACTGGCAAAGTCAGTGTTGTGAACTCCCCATCTTGTTGTTGCAAGATGTGTAAAAATAATAATCCTTGCATTTGATATTGTGTCTATAACATCAAAATGTCTTGAACATGTTCACAGGTAATTGCTGACAAGTTTAGTGATTGAATATTTGTAGGCAAATGTATCAGCCAATTTGAATACAACGTGTTCAACTAACTGTCATGAAGTAAATAACCTATTTATGTTGAGGATTGTTGGCCCTGACATATGGGGAAGGATAAATTCCCTTCTGAATAGTGTCATGGGATGATAGCTGGGTTTCAAATGTTTCATCTGAAGGATGGAACTTCAAAGGTATTCAGGACTCCCCTATCTTGTTTGCGTCAGTGTGGACTTTGAGCTCAGGTCCCGAAGTTAGGGCATGAACCTACAGAACCAAACTGACACTTTGAATACATTTGATGGTTTCCAGTGTAACACTCCAGCAATGGAGGTGCACTCAGACACAATAAATAAGTCATTTGCAGCCCAATTAAGTGCCTCAAACATCCACTGAATTTTACTTCAACAAATTGTGCGAGTTACAGTTGAAAGTAATTTTTCTTTACCAAATATATTGACTCTACTTTGGGATAAAAGAACCTCCTTTGTTTTAATCCTGAGGAGCCGGGGTATGTTCTTGCCTTTATGAATCAGTTATATCCATAGTAAGTCACAATAGAGGAGCGTTCTGGATATTTTGTGGTGAAACACTTAAGTGAAAGCTCCAGAGGAATCTTTCTATTGTGCACGTTAAAGTGTCTTTGTGAATTGCCGAGTGCATGGTAGAGAAATTACAGGTCACACGTCATACTGATCCCATTGATAGAGAATAGCGTGCAGTGAGGTTCCTTACACAGATTGTGCTGGGGCTAATTTGATGTAAACAATCAAGGCCTGAAATTTCTTGTGCCCCATTATCTTAGAATTTCAAGATTGTACCAGGATTTCTTTAATTCAGTCTCTAATTTGTAAACCGTTCCCCCCACCCCCACTCAATTTAGTCCATTAAATTGTCTGTGCTGTTTTTTCTCCATACAAGCTGCTCAATCCAATCTCACTCTCCTGCTTGCTTGCCCATCCCTTTAATATTCTTCATCTTCAAGTATCTGTCAAATTCACGTATCATGAGATCATGGTGCAAAAACCCAACTGGGTCAGTGAAGTTTCCCTTGTGTGCAAAATGCTCAGCTCAATGTCCTGCTTCAAAAGGGTTTATTCAGAAGAGTAAAATGAATGGGGTTTATATCGAGAAGCTCTGATTACATTTGACTTCTGCGGAATGCATGTTCCATCACGGAAGGTGTAACAATTTGATGCAAACATCGATGCTGGCTGGCCTACACCTTTTGTCGTTCGAACCTTGTTGTTTTTGAAACATGAGAGGTTAAGGTTTTTCTTTTTCTGTCAGTTGTCTCCCACTCACCAATTTTCGGATTATGAGCTCACAGGACCGTTTGCACAGGTATCGCGTGATTCTCCCATTGTGCTGAATGTTTTAAGCAGTCCAGGAGGTGGAGATTGGCGGAGGAGGAATCAAGACCTGTACCACACCCGTCTGGCGAGCTGAATTGATTGGATTGCAAAATCACAGAGAAAAGGGGGATTCCAGAGAAACTGTGTGGTTGTTGTGGGATCCTGGGAACTGTGAACCTAGCTGTTCTTAAGCTTTGCCACTTCATTACTGTATCTTGTGGTCAACTCCCCACCTGCCTCATTGAAAAAAAAATGAGAATCCTGTGGGTTTTAACAGACATTTTGTGACCTGTATCAGCTGACAGGAATGTTTAATAAGTAAAGGCTGTTTGGCCTACCAGCTCTACTTCTTCCAAAGATAATCCATGTTTTTTATTTTTACTTTTTATTTTACTTCTTGAGTAAAAGTTATAACTACTGTACTATAGTGACTAAGTAAAATCTGGTCTCAAATGCAAGGATTATCACACTTAAGATTATTATGATAATGCATTCTGGCCCACACCCACTCTATCCAGGGGTAAAGAAATGCAGTTTCTTCCTGAATCCCAAAGTCTAATAGGAACATTTCCTTAGTGTTCATCTATTTCCACAAAAGAACAGGAGGAGGCCAAGTGAACATCTCACTTCCTGCGCCACGTAGACATTGGCAGCAATGAGTTGGCTGTTTTTAAAGCGGGAACTGGCCAGTGGGAAGCGAGCTGGGCTGATACACTGGATTGTCACCCATTAAAATCACTACAATGAATTGTGTTATATCATAATAATAGTAATACTTGCATTTCATATGGCGCTTTATCACATCTTTCTGATTCAAAGCGCTTCACAGAATATACTGTAAAGTGAATTGGCTATGTATTTTGTGAGTGAAATGCAGCAGTCAAATGCACAAAGCAGTGTTCCATAAACAGTTGTGGATTGAGTGAACAATTTATGATTATTATTTTGTTTTGAAGGAATTATTACTCCCCAGAAAAGCAATCTGCCAATTGACTAACAACCAGGTTCCCACTCAATGCTAGGTAACAGAAGCGTGTGTAGTAAGGAAATCATGCCCTACCGTTAGTCGAACCCTGGTCTCTTGCTTGCAAGGCGAGTGCTCTTAACACTGAGCTACAGGACTTCACAATATCAGGGCTGTACTGTAATAAGTAATAATTTTCGCAGTTTGAACACTTTTCAAAGATAATTACTGACTAGCATAACAACTATTTATCTGTAGGCAATTTATGACCTAAGAGGTGAATGTCCAATTATGGAGGATTGTTGACCTGGGCACTGAGGGAAACTCCCATAATACTTTGATGGGAAGACAATAAGGTGGGTATTCTGGAAAGTTGAGTCCAAATAAGTCAAAGGGTCTTTTTCATCCAAACATTTCTTGCGATCTTGGTTGGTGAAAATAATGAGATGAGGGTTTTTTTTCACTATGAATTCATCCAAAAAATTTAATTGAGAAATATTTTGTGGTTCTCTGGATTTTTCCAATTCTGCTATCATCAGCGTTAGAAATGCACAGGGAGCAGGAAGAATAATCATCTTTGCAGGTGCTTTTTCTACAAAGCGCATTTTTCAAGCTGGAAAAGTAATTCAGTGTTGGAGGGATTAAGCTGAAGCAATGTGCGCGGAATCTGCTTTTCATTTACGTTTTAAGGATTTTCTGAGTAGATTCTCTTGCGCTTTTAGCTGGACTTAATTTTAACAGCTCACTCCTTCATAAATGAGCTCCCAGCGACCAAAATCACTACACTCACATCATGGAACCAAATCTCTTGCATAATTCTGCCCTGTCACTCTTACTGCAGTGATTGTTGTGTTTCTTCGCCTCTCAGTCTAGTTTTCTCCCTTCTGTCTACATATGCCTCACCCAGGTAGTAGCCAATCTTCATATCTGGGACTAGATGGTAATTGTTGACAGGCCATTCAATATAAGGGCAGGTAGAGGAGTAGAACTGTTGTTTGATCCTATTTTCACAGAAGATACATACAAGAACACTTTCCAGAAAGGATTACTAGATGGCAATGAAATCGCAGGACTACATTCCCATTCACTGGCTGTGGAGTAATGAGAGCATATTATGGTTGAATTTTGAATTTACATGATTAGAAAAACAGATTTGCAGGTTTCTGGACGACAGTGTAAAATTAAGCTCCCACACCGATCCCCTGCAGGGAACCAGGAGCCTCCTCTGGCCACAGTCCGGCTTTATGGCAGTCGGAGCTGACATCGGCTTCTGAGTGGAATTTCAGAGAGTTCGGCCCGAGACACATTCAGATAATCACAGGCCTTGATTTGTAAACATTAGCATCACATCCCCGACAGTCATTAATATGCAAACTAGTTTCAATGTAATGGCTTCCAAATTTGCCCCTCCTCTGTGCTCGGGTCTTGACCCCTGACTGTTCAGCGCCTTGGGACGTCCTCCCAACATGAAAGGCGGTCTATAAATGTAATTTTGTTGTTGTTGTTAATTACATTCTGCATAGGTTTTTCCTAAGTTTCAATATTGTGAGAATTATCAGGTCTTTGGACCGGGAACCCTGCCTTATCTTCCCCTTTGGCCTCTGTGGTCAATTTGGGAGGTAGCTCAGCTCAGACCAAGGATTTAACTTCTTGACCTTCCAGTTGTACTATTCTATACTTCGTAGACAGATGTAGTCACTTGGGGTGATGGGGATTGGAGGTGGGGGGGGGAGGGGGGTGAAGGTGGGGGAGTGTTGAGAGAGGTCTCGAGTACATTGTTATCAAAATCTCAACACGTAGCCTGATGAATGAGGAATATTTATTTAATTTATGTGTTTTTTTATGGAGGGAAGGAGGGAGGGAGGGAGAGAGGGAGGGAGGGAGGGAAGGAAGGAAGGAATTCTCCTTTAAGGAAACACACTCCCATTTCTGGAATCTCTGTGCTCTGTACATCTGTCTCTGCAGTGTTCAGTGCTGCACTTTATTTTGTGTTGGAAGAACAGTGTCAGCATTGTAAGTGAATGTATAATCGGAACATTTCAGTCTGGTTCACCTGTCACAAAAATGTAAATAGCACAAACTAATTTTCAGTGGGTGCTGATTAAACTAGTGACGGAGCATCACATAACACAACGGCAGATTGTTCCGGCTTCCTGCATACCATAACCCTTCACCTTTCCATCTCTTCCCTTCTGCAGGTGCCCTGATTGGTGACAAACAAATGCTTTTAAAAAATATAATAAGAGGAACATTACAGGTTTGATGGCACAAAATCCCATTTAGCTTTATTTAGAAACAATGCAGCCACCAAGGATTGTGTTTAAGTTGGGCTGGTGCTGTATTTCTAAAATGTAAATGGCACAACTTGCAGATCTAAGCTGTTATGGAAGGAAGCGTTAAGTGCAAAATTGCAGTGAGCCAGTGTTGTTTTTGTAACTGTCTTTGGCACATCCCTCTGTCTGATGCACTTCTGTTTTCAACATTTCACAGAATTCCTGCTAGCTTATCAAAGCTGATATTCAAAGAGGGAGAAAGGGCATTGAATACGTCTCCCCATTTTTTTTAAAATTCTATTAAAACAGCTCCTACTTTATGCGTGGCCCAAGTGTACCTACGTTCATGTGAACAACATGTCTTTATTGAACATGTGGACAGGATGTCTCCATTGTCGAATGGAAAGGGTCATTTGCTTAATTATTGTGCATGTAGACAAAATAATAATAATCCCTGCATTTGATATAGCGCTTTTCACATCAGGAGGATGTCCTTCACAGGATTTACTGTAAAGTGTAGTTTGTGAATGCAGCTGACAATTTTGAGGGACACATTTTGCTTAATTAAATCCGGAAAGTATTAGACGCAGGTTGTTTTAGGGACCCCAGTGTGCGTTTTGGGGTACCTGCTGGAGTCAAACCAGCTAAAACCGCACAGCTTGGATTTGGCTATGATACCCACTCAATCCCAATTGAAAGACCAGGTGAAAATGTAGCATTTGCAGTCTCCATGCTAATAGCAACTTCTGTTTGGCAGCTGAAATTGCACGATTTGTTGGCTACTCGATTTTTAAAAAGAAAATAAACAATTTGTGATGCTGAAGTTTGATGAAGGCCAAATTTTTTAATGCTGCTTGTTGGCTCTGCAAATTGATTGCATTTGCTTTTTGACCCTTTATCTGACATTTTACGATTTTGCTTTAATGCATTTGGAATAGAATTCGGTAAAAAATTCCCTCAATTCCCTCAATCGCTACCGCTCAAGATAGATAAGTCGCCTGGTCTGGATGGGATGCATCCTAGGTAACTAAGGGAAGTACGGGAGCAAATAGCAGAGACTCTGGACACAATCTTTCAATCTTCCTTGGACACAGCGGTGGTACCAGAGGACTGGAGGGTTGCTAATATTACTCCCCTGTACAAAAAGGGGCAGAAGGACAAACCTGGGAACTACAGGCCAGTCAGTCTAACGTCAGTAGTGGGCAAACTTCTAGAGTCTATAATCAGGGACAAGATAGATCTTCACTTAGAAAAATATAGGCTAATAAAGGACAGCCAGCATGGATTTGTTAAAGGCAAATCTTGCCTTACAAATCTGATAGAATTTTCAATGATGTAATGGAATGGGTGGACGAGGGCAGCGCAGTTGATGTAGTTTACATGAACTTTCCATAGACATTTGACAAAGTGCCGCATGAGAAGCTTATTAGGAAAATAGAGGCCCATGGCGTTAAAGGGAAAGTGGTAGCGTGGATCCACAACTGGCTGCGAGACAGAAAGCAGAGAGTTGTGGTGAGTGGCTGCTTTTCAGACTGGAGGGAAGTGTGCAGTGGCGTCCCCCAGGGATCAGTTTTGGGACCACTGCTCTTTTTAATATATATTAATGGTTTGGGTTTAGGGAGTTCGGTTTCCAAATTTGCAGATGATACTAAGTTAGGGAGAATAGTGAGGAGGATAGTATCTGCAAGAGGATATAGATAAAATGGTAAAGTGGGCAGACCATGGCAGATGAAGTTTAATACAGAGAAGTGTGAGGTGATACACTTTGGGAGAAGAAATGAGGGGAGGCAATATAGGCTAGATAGTACAATTTTAAAGGGTGTGAAGGAACAGAGACCTGGGGATTTGTGTTAGTGACTCTTTGAAAATGGCAGGACAGGTAGACAAAGCCGTTAAGAAGACATATGGGATACTAGGCTTTATAAATAGGGGTATAGAATACAAAAGGAAGTGCTGATTAACCTATATAAGACTTTGGTTAGGCCTCAGCTGAAGTACTGTGTACAATTCTGGTCATCACACTTTAGGAAGGATATTAAGGCATTGGAAAGGGTGCAGAGGAGATTTACTAGGATGGTACCAGGAATGAGGAACTTCAGCTACGAGGAAAGGCTAGATAGGCTAAGCTTATTCTCTCTAGAACAAAGAAGATTGAGAGGAGACCTGATAGAGGTTTATAAGATTATGAGAGGTTTCGGCAGGGTGAATAGGGAAAGACTGTTTCCACTGGTGGGCGAATCAGTGACTCGTGGTCACAGATTTAAAATAGTTTCAAAACAAAGCAGAGGGGAGCTGAGGAGAATTTTTTTCACTCAGCGGGTTGTTTGAATCTGGAATGCATTGCCTGAAAAGGTGGTGGAGGCAGATTCCATAACAGCTTTTAAAAGGGAACTAGATCTTTATTTAGGAAGAGCAGGTCTGTTAGGTTATGGGGAGAGAGCTGGGCAGTGGGATTGGGGATTGAGTTGCTCTGTTCAAAGAGCCGGCACAGACTAGATGGGCCGAATGGCCTCCTTTTGTGCCGTATAATTTTTTTAAAAAAATTTCAGTCGCTGAAATGAAAGTTGCTATTAGCACAGCCACTTCCAATTTACGAATGCTGCATTTCCAGCCCCATTGTGTAGGTTTGCACCAGAAGATTGTCCACTTCTCTGCTCAGTATCACTGTCATGCAGTCAAAACTGTTGTAACATTTGAAGAAAGGGAAAATGAACCATTTGCTTTTATCGAGTACATGCCTAAAATTCTGTTTGAATATTTCGGTTTAGATAACCAGCTGTGCGTTAACCTGGCACTGTGGCTTTCATACGCTTGCTAATCATATCCAGGATTGCTTGAACACTTGAAATTGCTGTCACTTAAAAAAAAATAGGATGCCACAATGTAGAACATGACTTTCAACAATTTTCGTCCCCTTTTATTTGTGAAAGTCTTGATGAGTGAGCAACCCTGGCATACATATTTTACCACAAAGACTACCCACCTATCGCACTCTTTTGTTATTGCAATGTATCACTCTGTACCCCACTACTGAAGCCTTCTGTCCTGAACAATGTACTTATGTCTTTTTTATTTTTACGTTGGTGCTTTTTTAATGGAGCCTATTGATTCCATAAAATTTACTGTGTTCTGGACAAGTGGGTGAACGTTTATTTTTAGTGTAAGTGACATCTGCAGTTATTTCTTCATTCTCTCTCTCTCTGTTTTCAGTCATTTGCCTTAATCTACGTGAAACAGCTTTATTCAGGACCCCAGTGGTGTATGCAAATTGATACATGTGCGATTTTTAATCTATCAGGCTGCCATTTAACTCCTGGAGATTCCTTAACCAACTTTGCCACCTGCCCAGTGGAGAACAAACTAGTTGGTAGTTTTAAGTTAAAGCCTTTCTACCTTACAAGATTGCCTCTGATGGGAACCTTGCCCATCTCTGGTAGCAATTAGTAATAATATAAAAAATATTAATCCTTGCAGGTGGTATAGTGCCTCTCACATCAGGAGAATGTCTCAAAGCGCTTTGTAAGATATAATGTGAATTGCAGTGATTGTGTTTTGTGGACAAATGGTTTAACCAATTTGCACATAGCAGTGTCCCACAAACAGTCATGAGTGACCAATTTTTATTTGGAGATTTATTGGACAGTAAGAGAAACTCTCTTGTCTTTTTGAATAGTGCCATGGGATTTACAGGGTGACCGAAAAGTAGTGATACTGTTACAGTAGGGTCCGGCGATATATCGATATATTGGTTATATCCGATATAATTTTCATATCGATATGCCGATATAGGCATTTAAAAAATATTGATATATCGAAAAAAATCAGAATGCACTCGCACTGAACTACAAGACCCAGAATGCTCAACTCTATACACAATGCACAGACCGAGGTGCAAGCCGCCATATTGTATTCATAGTCCTCGAATACAATATACAGGTATACAAGGGATGGTGGGGGGAGAGAGGCGGGGGGTGGGGGGGAGAGACGGGGGGGGGGGGGAGAGAGACGGGGGGGGAGAGAGATGGGGAGGAGGGGGGAGAGACGGGGTGGGGGAGGGAGAGACGGGGAGGGGGGGTGGAGAGACAGGGAGTGGGGGGGAGAGATGGGGGGTGGGAGCATCAGCATCCAAGGCTGCACTCTCCATCTCTCAAAGACAGTCAGGAACCTGGGTATGTCTTGTTTGACCCTGAACTGTCATTCCTCCCCCACAACCGTGCCATGACCAGTACTGCCTTCCACCACCTCCATAACATTGCCAGACTCCGCCACTGCCTCACCCCTCAGGATGCCGAAACCCTTGTCCACGTATTCGTCACATCAAGGCTCGACTATGGAAACTCCCTCCTCGTCGGCCTTCCCAGCTCTTCCCTTCACAAGCTGCAGATCATCCAGAACTCTGCAGTTTGTGTTCTCTGCTGCACCAAGTTCCACGACTACATCACTCCCACGCTCGCCTGGCTCCATTGGCTCCCCATCCTCCAGAGGATTGAATTCAAGTCCTCATTTGCCTTGCCCCCTTCTGTTTCTCTGACCTGCTGCCTCCCTATTAACTTGCCCGCCCGCCCGCTCCGTTCAGTGTTATCGGACTGCTCCATGTCCCCCACCCGACCCACTTTACCATCGGTGGATGGGCTTTCAGCCTCTCTGCCCCCACACTCTAGAAGTCCATCCCACAGTCCCTTCACCACATTTCTTCCCTTGGAAATCTGTAATTTGTGACGTCCTCCCGACGTGAAAATGTAATTTGGTTATTTTTGTTGTTGTTTATGAAGGAAACGGGTCTGTTGTTACTGCACCATTAATGGAGTGATGTGGACTGTAGAGAACATGGTTTTCAGGTGGATGTGATCAGCTCTGGATTTGTGGGTGTTTTTCTGATTTTGTTTTGTCCAATAACCTATTGCCTCTCACTTCATATTTAAGATATAACATGTGTCAAAGGTAAAACATGACAGTTTCTGAAATAAAATAAATAAGCTTCATGACTTGGAACTGGCTCTGTTGTCTATAGCATGGCCAATTCCTTCACTTTACTTCCAAGTGCTCCCAGGAATTTATTCAGCATTGCTGCCATTGTGCACATCTGCATGTAAGACACATAAACAAAAACAACAAAATTACTTTCACATCGAGAGGACGTCCCAAAGTGCTGGACAGTCAATGTTTCGGACCTGAGCTGGGGTCAGGATTAAGGAGGGTGGAGGGAGGGAAGGGAGGGGAAGTGGGGGTGACCAATGGAATGGTAGAAGAGTTGAGTCTTGAGGTGGGACTTGAAGAAGGCTGGTGAGGGGGCAAGGCAGAGGGATTATGGGGTGGAATTCCAAAGATTGGGGGAAGAATAGCTAGCTGAAGGCCTGTCCACTGATGGTGGGGCAGGTGGGATGGGGGACAAGGAGTAGACTGGAGCCCACTGAGCAGAGGGAGCAGACAGGTTTGTAGGGGCTTAGGAGATCTCAGAGGTAGGGTGGGGCAAGGCCATTGAGGGCTTTAAATCATGATCTTGAATCCTCTGAATGACTCAAATGGAGCCAGGTGAGAATGGAGGTGATAGGGTTGCTGAACTTAGTGCGGGAGAGGACACAAGCTGCAGAGTTCTGGATGATCTGCACCCTATGGAGGGAGAAGTTGGGAATGCCGACAAGCAGGTCTTTGGCATAGTTGAGCCAACAAATGCTCCCCACCCTACAGAGTCTTGCAAGAGGCAAATATCAAATTGTGGTCACTACTGCAGCTTGTCGAGGGGTTTGCAACCATGTTGGAGGTCAACGTTCAAATAGCAGGCTCACTGGAAGAAAATCAATACAGTTTTCCTGTCTGGTATCTTTTCCTTTTTACCTGGTCTCCCATTGCCTCAACAGTGATATGCTGCTCCAACACATGTAAAGCCAATAATAATCATAATAATCCTTGCATTTGAAATAGTGCAAGGATTATGCAAGATAATGCAAGAAGCTTTTTAGACTGGCTCTCTTTCCTCCCATGGTTATGACACTAGCTAAATAACTGCTGCAGAAGAAAGGCTGGGAACAAAGTTGTAATATTCAAGCACTTACCCCTGCCTCCCAATATGTTATTTTAGCAATATCTAATTTGGCAAAATGAACTTGTGCAAGCTAGGGTCCGGCGATATATCGGTTATATTCAATATAATTGTCATATCGATACGCCGATATAGACATTTCAAAAATGTCGATATATCGGAAAGTTGATATATTGAAAAAAATCGGAATGCGCGCGCACTGAACTACAAGACCCAGAATGCTCATCTCTATACACAATGCACAGACCGAGGTGCAAGCTGCCATATTGTATTCATAGTCCTCGAATACAATATACAGGTATGCAAGGGGTGGGGATGGGGGGAGAGAGACGGCGGGGGGGGGGGAGGGGGGAGAGAGGGACAGCGGCGGGAGGGGGGGGAGGGACGGCGGTGGAGGGCGGGAAAGAGGGTCGGCGGCGGGGGAAGGAGGGGATAGAGGGACGGCGGCGGGGGGGAGAGAGGGATGGCAGTGGTGGGGGTGGGGGGAGAGAGGGATGGCGGCGGGGGTAGTGGGGGGAGAGAAGGACGGCGGTGGGGGGGAGGGGGTGAGAGAGGGACGGCAGGGGGTGGGGGTGGGGTGAGAGAGGGACGGCGGCGGTGGGTGGGGAGAGACAGACGGCGGCGGGGGGGGGGGGTTCAGACGGGTGGATGTGATAATAGATAGATAGATAGATAGATAGATAGATAGATAGATAGATAGATAGATAGATAGATAGATAGATAGATAGATAGATAGATAGATAGATAGATAGATAGATAGATAGATAGATAGATAGATAGATAGATAGATAGATAGATAGATAGATAGATAGATAGATAGATAGATAGATAGATAGATAGATAGATAGATAGATAGATAGATAGATAGATAGATAGATAGATAGATAGATAGATAGATAGATAGATAGATAGATAGATAGATAGATAGATAGATAGAGATATTTACCTCCTGAGGAGATAGGCCCCGAATGCACGTGCACCTCGCGACGCGCGCGCACATGCGCAGTACGAAACCCCCGAAAACATCGATATATCGGTATATCTCGATATGAGCCCATCGATATATCTAAATCGAAAAATTTCCATATCGACGGACCCTAGTGCAAGCCTGTTGCTTGCACACAGTGTATGGCACTAAGCATGTCAAATCACAATCAGAAAGCTTTGACACACAAATAACAGGACCGATACCGCCCTGATTTTGAGTTTCAGTTCATGCTACAGAAATTGTTAATTTAAAAGCACCCAAAACCTTCAGAAACCCTTCTCAAAACCCTCTTCAAAGTTTATAAATCCTAGTTTGTTGTGGCATTCTGTTTGTGGAACTTTGTTGGGCTCAAAATGGCTGCCAAATGGGCCTGCAAAAAAACAATCACTACATTTTATTTCTCAGTGTTTACCGAGAAGCAATTTTAAATATTTTGGAGTTGTAGGTGCTGCACAAATGCAACTTCTTAGCTTTGACTGTTACCTTTGGTCAACACACCCTCAAATTCCCTATCTTCTCTATGCCAGCCAATTTCTCTATTCATGGTTGTGAAACACTTCGGGGCATTGATCTTAAGTGAAAGATGATGTACGCTGTTGCAGAGAGCATGTAGTGAGTTAGAACTGTCTGATGAATAGATGAGCCACTGATGCCTTGATCATTGTTCTGCTACGTTATTTCTTATTAAACAGCTTTCTGTGTCATTGTCTGTTATAACAAACAGTTATTGAAGTTTTGAGAAAATTGAGCAGGAGAAGAAATGTTGATGTACCAAATCTGTATGCAAGGTTGTAGCAATACCCCATTGTTCATGTTCCCTTTGTGATCATATTCTGTGCCTTTTAACTCTCTGTCTCAGTACATTATATAACCTCAGACTAGGGAAGAAAAGATTGCACAGTAACAATATGCAATACTGCTGGCGACCTTGTAACTCTCCTGAAAAAAATGAGCCTCACTTTTCTTTCAGTCCCCTAATGAAAAATCATTGATGTAAGAAAGTACATGACGGATGAAATGCAAATTCAGTAGTGACATGTAGTGAAATGTGGTAAAGATAGAGGTGATATAGGAATCCTGCATTTTGCTGAAACTAAGAGGATGGAGCAGACTTGGAACGTAGTCATTCATTGCCATGTGGTCTGATCATTTCATTGCACAAATGAGTTCATTTGTGCCTCTTGGAACTCTGTGTAAGCTTGATTTATTTGGGAGCACTTTCTCACCTCTGATTCAACAACAACAACAAAATTACACTTTTTTTTAGCATGTTTCACGTCTGGAAGATGTACAAAAGCACTGGACAGTCACTGTTTAAGACCCGAGCTCGGGACAGGGGTGGGGGAGGGAAGTGGGGGATTAGCAGTTGGTGATGGGATCATCGAAGAGGAGAGTCTTGAGGCGGGACTTGAAGAAGACCAGGGAGGGGGTGAGGCAAAGGACTGCGAGATGGAATTCCAGAGGTTGGGGGCAGAATGGCTAAAGGCTTGCCCGCCATTGGTAGGGT
Organism: Hydrolagus colliei; assembly: GCA_035084275.1. Lineage (NCBI taxonomy): Eukaryota > Metazoa > Chordata > Chondrichthyes > Chimaeriformes > Chimaeridae > Hydrolagus > Hydrolagus colliei. The sequence continues at coordinate 92,286,939 of CM068744.1, read as the reverse complement.
GGATGGGTCAGAGGACGTGGAACAGGCCGGAGCCTGCTGAACGGAGGGGGCGGGCAGGTTGGTAAGGGGTTAGAAGGTCACGGATGTAGGATAGGATGAGGTTGTGTAGGGCTTTAATGTGAGGACCACGATCTTGAATTGGATCTGCTGGATAATGGGGAGCCAATGGATTCAGGGGGAGATGGGGGTCACTGAGTTTTTTTAATTCAGAAAATAAAATGGTATCAAGCCCCATATTTAGGCTCATGATCACAGTTTAGGCTGACATTCCAGCGAAGAAGCGTTGCATTTTTGTTGGTGCGACTTTCAGATGAGACATTCAACCGAGATCTCGTCTATTTGTTCTTCAAATCAATGATCATGTGATACTATTTGGAAAGAGAAGGCTGTTTCTCAAGGTGTAATTGGTCCCTCCGGACTAATTGGTTATTCACTTCATGGCTGTTTATAAGATCATAATGTGCACAAAATGGCTGTCTTGTTTGCGTCCAAAAAATAGTTAAAAATGCCCGATAGTAATAATTGTAGAGTGCTTTAACTTGTTTTGATTTACTAATCTGCTATTAAAGTGCAAGTTGTTATTCATAAAGGTGAGAAGAGTGGCATTCACCAGAAAATCTATTGCTTTTTTAAAGTTATATGCAAACTTAAACAAAAACGAAAACGAAAAATCATGAAGTGAGGATAGGGATAGATTCTTGCAATCCATCTAAGGAACGCTGACCACCTCATTAGTGATCTCTGTGCGTTTGAGTTTTGTATGTGTTTGTGTATAAAGTAAAATACAGTAGACGTCTGTTTATTCGTGACTCGATGAACTGGCACTTCCGTATAACTGGCACGCCAAAAAAAAAGTCCCTATTCGATCAACTGGAACTTATCCGGAACAATAGCAGTGGAACATTTGTGAGTCATTGTCACGCAGGTGCAGTATTTTGGTTTGCCGCTAGTAGAGTCTAGAGTTATCGGCTTGCCACTAGTAAGGCTTTAAAGTCACGCTGACGTTTTTTTCACCCACTTGGCGGCCTCCATTTTAAAAAGAATCGCTGGACTATAAACCTCAACCAGTAAAGATGAGAAGTGCAAGAGATTAGTTTTAACAATAAGTACCAATACAATATTCTGTTATCTGTTATTATTTAGTATGGTGTGTGTGGTGTGTGTTAAAAGAAGTAAAAAAAAATTGAAGTGGGTTTTCGGCAGCGGGCCGCCCGAATATCCAGCAGGCACTTTAACCGGCAATGGCCAGGTACCGCAGGTGCTGGTTAAACGTGCTTTTACTGTACCGCATTTTTTTTCTGCAGTGATGTTTGAGATGTATAATACCTTAAAATAAGGTACTTGAGTATGTTTTTGAACAGAGATAAATTTCTGGTTTGGGTGATGCACTCCTTACCCTGAGGTAGTTGACCTGGTAGGGTGCCACTGATTGCTGCCCTACTGACTTTCTGCCATTCCATTCTACTAGGCATCACAGCATGGGGTTAGCATTTCTGCAGCTTGTCCCTCTATAACCCATTATCATGTACTTAACATTTCACTGAAGGCCTGTATATGTAAGACAGGTGTAGCAGTTATAAGTCCCTAATGTGCGCATTAAGGTTTTAGTTGAGAATGCATCACACCTATTCGAGTAAGTGCTGTTCCCAAACCCTTCTTGGTGCAGGACATATGTTCCTAAAAATTGCTCAGTGAGTTAACGGCCCCCTTCTATATTACAGTTACTTCCGTAAAAGGCAATGTTGAAATTACCTGACACTTGAAATGTGGTGCTACGTTGGACCCCCTGCTATTTTTTGGCTTTCGCCTCTTTTATATAACCTCCATAGGACCACCAAAGTAATGTTTCGCATTGAAAACTAAATATTTTTTTCATAGTGTCTTATCACATCAATGCTGAAGAAGTGCTTCAGAGTAATTAAAGATAGTAGCTGTTTTTGTAGGCAAACAGGGCAGCCATTTTTACACACAGCAAGTTTTAAAACAGCTGTGAGGTCTTATTTATGGCTTATTTATGTTGAGCATCATTCGACAGGACGTTGGATGAAACTCCATCCTTTTTTTGAATATTGCCCAATGGATTTTTGAAATATACCTGAAGAACAGACAGACAGGAGCTCAGTTTAATGTCTCCTTCGCAATGTGTCATCTCCAACAAATTAGTGCTCCACTAGAACTGTACTGAAGCATCAGCCTAGACTATGAGCGTAAATCCTGATGTAGCCCATGAACCCACAAGCTTTTTGGCTTGAAACCGAGTGCTTCTACCTGAGCCAAGCTGACACAATTAGTGCAATTACATAATAATAATACAGTAGAAGCCCGTTTATCCGTGACTCAATGCACCGGCACTTCCGTATAGCCGGCACGCCAAAAAGAAAATCCCCATTCGATAAAACTAAACTTACCTGGAACAATAACAGTGGAGTAAATGCATAAATAATAACACAATAACAGAATATTGCATTGGTACTTATTGTTAAAACTACTCTCTTGCGCTTTTTACCTTTGCTGGTAGATGCTGCGCTTGAAGCCATGATGCTGCGGTTGAGGTTTATACTCCAGCGATTCTTTTTAAATTGGAGCACGCCAAGCAGGGTGAAAAAAACAGCGCGCATATGACTTTAAAGTCATACTAGCGGCAAGCCGATAACGCTAGCCGATAACCCATATTGTCACGCAGGTGCAGTATTTCAGTTTGCCACTAGTAGAGTCTAAGGCTTTGGCTTGCAGCCAGTAAAGTCACGCGATTTTAAAATCATGCTGCCATTTTTTTTACCCGCTTGGCGTCCTCCATTTTAAAAATGGACTGTAAACCTCAACCAGTAAAGGTGAGAAGAGCAAGAGAGTAGTTTTAACAATAAATACCAATACAATATTCTGTTATTATCTGTTATTATTTAGTCTGGTGTGTATGGTATGTGTTAAAAGCACTTTAATTTTTTTTGAAGTGGGTGTTCGGCTGCGGGCCGCCCGAATATCCGGCAGCTGCTTTAACTGGCATTGGCCAGGTCCCGCGGGTGCCGGATAAATGAGCTTCTACTGTACTTGCATTTGATATAGTGCTTTACAGAATATACTGGAAAGTGAATTGACTGTATATTTGTGGGCAAAACGCGGCAGTCAATTGTGCACAGCAGTGTCCCACAAACAGTCATTGATGGAAATTAACAATTTTTATTTGAGGGGATCATTATGTGTGCGTGTGCGTGCGTGCGTGTGCGCGCGCACAGTCAGGAAACTTGTGAATGATTGTAGGACACTGTTGTGCGCAATTCTGTGAACACTGCTATTTATATTCTGTGAAGTGCTTTGAGACATCTAGAAGACGTGAATCAAATGCAAGGATTATCATTATTATTTAAGATTCTCGTCACGACCTCAGCAGCAATAAAGTGGTGGCAGGTTTGGCCACTAATGGTGGTGTGGCAAAGCTGCACAGATGAATCTGAACACATCCAAACTCAACCGAGCGCCAGTAAAATATGCTGACATTCAGCAGAGATTGGGCTCGCATGCTCAGGCATCACAGAGGCCTCCGGTCTATTGGAGGGTTGCATCATGGCCCCCCACCCTATCCTGTCACAGGATAATAATAATAATCCTTGCATTTGATATAACGCTTTTCACATCTTCTGGACATCTCAAAGCACTTCACAGAATATACTGTAAAGTGAATTGACTGTATAGTTGTCGGCGAAACGTGGCAGCCAATTGCGCACAGCAGTGTCCCATAAACAGTCATGGATTGAGATGACCAATTGTATTGTTTTTTGAGGGATCATTATCAGGCGCATGTGTGTGTGTGTGGAGTAAGGAAACTTTCCCAGGGTTGGCCATGACCTGCCTGGATTTGAACACAGGTTTCACACTTGTAAGGCGAGTGCTCTAACCACTGAGCTACAGGACTCCACAAGGGCGAAACACAGCAGCCAATAGTGCACAGTAGTGTCTCCTACACACAGTCGTGCATCAAGAAAGAAAGAGAGAGGGAGAGAGAAAGAAACTCCTTTCTCTTTTCAAAGAGAATCACATGGAGATCTTTAACCTGAACAGGTACAGGCGGATGGTGGGGTTGGGTAAGCAGTAAGGTTTAACGTCTCAGTCTCAGGGCAGTGTCTCTAACAATGCGACACACACCCCACAACCAGCGCTGTAATGGTGAGTGTGATTCCAAGTCCCGAGAGTGAGAGGGAGATTGTGTGAGAGAGAGGAGGAGAGAGGGAGAGAAAGAGGGAGAGTGAGGATGAGAGAGAGGGAGCTGTGCTACCACTGAACTGGGCCGACACAAATATCTGAGTTTTGTCCCCAGATATGGAGAAACCATAGTGTTTGTAAATCATAGAAATAGATATTTTTACAACAAATGCACCTTTCATTTGGCCCATCATGTTTGTGCCGCTGCTATCTATTTTTCTAATTGTAACAATCCCGCTCTTTCCTCATGTTCCATAATGTTTTTTGGTTATTCAGGTGCTTCTCTAGATCTCTTTTGAAAGATTCTGCTTATTCACCCTCGGAACCCCTGTAATATCATTTGTAATAATCATTTGTTAATGATTCCATACTGCAGCAATCTCCTGAGTGAAAAAAATTATTTCAACATCACTCCTGATTTCTCTGCTAATAATGCTGCTCAAGCATGGACTTCACTGAGCTTCATCTTCTGAAGAAAAGTTCCACATAGATTAGGCACATTTTTCAGCACTACATTAATTAACACCAGTATTAATACTGTACATCACAGATCGTTATTGTGTGAAACTTCCCCTCCCTCAGAGAGGTGTAATGCAGATTGTGGGTTGCTTAACAGATTCAGGGCAGATTTGGAGCAGACGGATGTGTCATCAGGAAGTGTGGTAGAGCCCAAGACAAGGATGGCTAGATGGTAGGCTGGGCATTCTGGAAGGATGATAATCAATTGGACCAAGGGGCCTTCTTCATCTGACCCTTTCATTTGATCTGGAGATTAGAAAACGATGGGAGAAAAGATCATGACAGAATTAATGGGAACAAGGATTACAATATATAGAAGCAATTCTTACAGGTTTCTCTTTATTGATTTTTGTGTTCAAACATCAGAGGTATTATAAATAACTTCAGGTAATGGGTATATATTGATACGGAAGAGAGTGGTTCATATGTGTTTTCTGGACAAGTTCGTCATCACAATTACAGCCATCAAAGAACCTAGTTCAGAAACTAGTGCAGAACCCTCAAAAATATATCTTCCTCTGTTTCTGACACCAACTGTAGCCTCCTCTGTAGCCTTTAGGATTTTGTTACATGTTACATGTAAGTAGTTTATGCAGTAGTTTATTAAAGTAATCTGTCTTCTGGGGGTGAAGATTGGTTTGTTTGGGTGCATGTATGGCAATGTGGATGTGGCACTGAGGAGACGCATGAAAGAGGGATGGTGGAAAAAGATTGGGAATACAAAGAGCGAAAGAGATAGAAAAAAACAACACTTACGTGTGATTCTCCTCTCCTGGGACGATCATGTAGGAAGGTTCATCCTCTTTCTGCCACGACCACTTCCATCATTTCAAGTGCTTGATCTTGGTTTTATGGGATCGATGAATCTCATCCCCAAAAGAGTCCAGCAGGCCTTTGATTCCTGCCCTGACATCTGCTAATGCTACTGCTGACGACCTGCCACTCTGGATCTGCTGAACTGTGCTCTGTGTTTGACAACATTCATAATATGAATCAATATTCGGCATTGGGAAAGTGAGAGAGAGAGTCAGACTGTTGCGGCAAAAGGCTGCATTGCCCCTGGGCAGCTGTCAAAAATGGGTAGTTATTAATAGCTCTGTCTCCACTTAGCATAGTCAGTAGGGGTCAGGCATGAAATGATTTAATCAGTTTATGATATCCGTGACAGGGAGCACTTAAAATGTAATCACAAAATTTAGGTAGAAGTGTCCCTTGGCTGCTGTAATGTTTACCTCAGTTAATTTTCACTGATGCTGATACAGCACAATGCGCTGAGTCTGATCATACATCGAAGTATTTCATAATATAGCGCACCTGTTTTTTTTAATTTAAAAGCATCTTTTTTGCTCGGCAGACCTGAATCCTGTTTCTCCTCTTTTCTCCTAGTTCTGATGGTTTGTTGCTTGTTGCCACAAATTTTTCATTACTGAGTTGTTATCACTGACTCTACCAGATGATAGAGAGAAAAGAAATTGCACTTTTATAGTTGCTGTAATGTCAATAGGTCTTGGAGCCACAACCTTCTGACCCTGAAGCGAGAATTTCACAGACAACCGAGCCTGGCTGAGAGATGAACGAGCAGTAGAGTTTTGAAAGGTTAAATGTAATGCCCTGCTGCCTCTGGCCATCCTGGCCACAGTGTTTTATTTGTCCAAAGGCCAGGCTAAGCGATAGGCTTGAGACACAGCCATAGCCAAGATCTTAGCCTCCCCCCCCCCCCACCTCCCCCCCAGATGTTGAACGGGGAGGTGGGGGTTGGTCACAGCTGGAAGGTAGTCACAGAGGTCTCCTCAAGACGAGGGACATTACTCTCTGGGCTTTGAAATCAGTGAACAGATCAGGATTCTGTGTGTGTATATATATGTAGAAAACCTAAGAAATAACTTCATTTTTATAGTGTCTTAATATGTTGAAACAAAAGTGTCGTGGCTGTGACTGTGATTTTTGTAGGCAAAAGTAGCAGGGTTTTAGTGTACACCAAGAAAGATTTTATCTACAGACCCAAAATGACCAATTTAGCTGAAGGATTAGTGACTGAGATGAAGGCAACAACAACAGAATTACACTTGTATAGCGCCTTTTACGTCAGGAGGACGTCCCAAAGCGCTGGACAGTCATTATTTCAGACCCGAGCTGGGGTCTGGGACGGGGAGGGTGGATGGAAAGAGGGGGGATTTGGGGTGACCAATGGGACCGTCGAAGAGGAGGGTCTTGAGGCGAGACTTAAAGAAAACCAGGAAGGGGGCAAGGCGGAGGGACTGATGGAGTTCCAGAGGTTGGGGATAGAGTGGCTGAAAGCCCGTCTGCCGATGGTGGGGTAGGTGTGTCGAGGGACGTGGAGCAGGCTGGAATCTGTTGAGTGGAGGGGGCAGGCAGGTTGGTAGGGGGTTAGGAGGTCACGGATGTAGGGTGGAGCGAGGCCGTGAAGGGCTTTGAATGTGAGGACCAGGATCTTGAATTACAGCCTCTGGAAGATGGGGAGCCAATGGAGTCGGGTGAGGATGGGGGAGAACATAAGAAGTAGGAGCAGGAGTAGGCCATTCGGCTCATCGAGCCTGCCCCACCATTCAATCATGGCTAATATTCCATTCTAACTCCAGCTACCTGCCTTATCCCCATACCCTTTAATCCCTTTATGAATGAGAAATCTATTTATCTCAGTCTTGAATATGTTCAAGGATTGAGCATCAACAGCCCTTTGGGATAAGGAATTCCATACATTCACTACCCTCTGAGCGAAGAAGTTTTTTCTCAACTCAGTGCGAAAGGGCTGACCCCTAACTTTAAGACCTTGACCCTGGTTTTAGTTTCTCCAACCAGGGGAAACATTCTCCCACTATCTACTTTGTTGTGCCCCTTAACAATCTTATAGTTTAGATCCCTTCTATTTCTTCTATATTCCAGAGATTATAGGATCAAATTATTCAACCTGTTATCATAACTCATCCCCCTCATTCCGGGTACTAACCTAGTAAACCTACGCTGCACTCCCTCCAAGGCAAGTACATCCTTCCTCAAATAAGGAGATCAAAACTGCACACAGTATTCCAGGTGCGGTCTCACCAGGGCCCTATACAGCTGCAGCAAGACTTCCCTACTCTTATACTCTAACCCTTTCATAATGAAAGCTAACATACCGTTAGCCTTCCTAATCGCCTGCTGCACCTGCATACTAACTTTGGAGATGGGGCCTCGAAGCTTGGAGCAATAGAGGACATGGGCCGCTGGATTATCTGCAACCTGTGGAGGGAGGAATTGGGAAGGCCGACAAGGGTGTTTGCATAGTCAAGCCAGGATGTAAAGAAGGCATGAATGAGGGTTTCAGCAGTCTTGGGTAATGGCGGAGTCGGGCAATATTGCAGAGGTATGAGAAGGCAGAGAGAGTCATTGCTTGGATGTGGGGGTGGGGGGAAAGATAGTGTGGAGGTTCTGGCGTGAGCCAATCAGCAGGGCCTCTGTCTTGTTGACATTCAACTGTAGAAAGTTAGCTCTCATCCATGAAGGCAGGGAGAAACTCTTTTTGAATATTGCCATGGAATGTTTAATCACATCAGAACAGACCGAACATAAGATCTTACATTACAGGGGCTATAAAAAGTGTAATGTTTTGTGATGTCTTATTTGAAGGACAGCGGCTCCAAATAGTGCTGCATTTCCCCCAATACTGCACTGGAGTGTCAATCCAGGCGATGAGCTCAGGTTCCAACGTGGGACTTGAACCTTCTGATCCAGTTAAGCCCAGCTGACAATCTAGAAAAGCATAGGATGGGCTAAATTGCTTCCTTCTTTGCTACAATTTTAACAATCTTACATCGATGATTCTGGACCTCATCCAGGGATTTGAATAGTAAAGATAAGCAGAAATCCTGATTAATTTTTCCCTGCCTAAAATGGGAGAGAATTAGTGTCCCAACTGTTGCACTGACTGAGGTCAGCCTCCTCAACAAAAACTGGGATTGAGTCTTTACTTTTGAATCTGTACTGCTCAGTGCCTTTCCCCAATCTGCACAGTGCCTTTACCCAATTTAAAAAAAAATTTAAAGCCATATTGGTATTTGATAGAAAAATAGGCATTTTGTGCTTCATGGTTGTACAGGCTGTTATGATACTACTTACAGCAGTCTCAGAAAGGTTCAGGCGTAAGGTTAAATGTTCAGTGGGATATGCGGTTTTCACCCTCCCAAGATTATTGACAGTGCAAGGTCTGCAGACAAGTGAAAAGTTAATAACATATAACTGATAAGTCGTGCTACTGTTCCGTATTATCTTATTAAATGGAATCAGCTAAATGGCTCTTTTTATTCTCACATCATGTGCTGTTGATGCCACTTTTCTGTGCCAGGCCAGAGGACAACATGAAATGTTAGGGAAGATTTTGTACAGAATTTCTCAGTAGATTTCTGAATTAAGAAATCTAATGTCCATAATGTGGACATTAGATGCTCCTCCATCTCCATATATTTTTGTGGCTGGTTTTCCGAAAGAGTGCTGTCAGTTAATTTTTCCGTTTAGCGGAAAGAACTTCTTAAATTGAAAAAATCAATAAGAAACACCACAGAATTGATGTTTTAAATATTTCTCTGCCTCCCTCGTTTTTGTTTCTCTCGTATCTTGAAGATATTGACTTGTGCTTTTTATGACTTTGCATGATTCTTCTTAGAAGATAAGCCCACACATGATCCCTACTCATTTCCCTCCCTCCCCACACACACACACATACACATAATCAGGTTCCTAGTTAGCTGTTTAAAACATTTGAGATGTCAACAACATTAAAGGCACTATACAAAAGTAAATTGTCAGCTAAGATTCCCATTCCTGATTGCAATGCAGTACCATCACTTCTTTCCGTCCCCCTTCATTAACTGGAAAGTGAACACCGACCTGCTTCTCGTTCCCGCACTTCCCACCCCTCTGATTATTGGTGGTCAATCATTCAGCTTCTCTGCCCCCACACTCTGGAACTCTATTCTGCAATCCCTCTGCCTCACTCCCTCTCTTGCCTCCTTCAAGTCCCATCTAAGGACTTTTCTCTTTGACCGGGCTTTCGGCCAACCTCCCACCCCCACCTGCCCTCCATAATAAATAATAATCCTTGCATGGATATAGTGCTTTTCACGTCTTCTAGATGTCTCAATACAGAATTTACTGTAAAGTAGGGTCCAGCGATATATCGATATATCAGTTATATCCGATATAATTTTCATATCGATATGCCGATATAGACATTTTAAAAATATCAATATATCGAAAAATCGATATATCGAAAAAATCAGAATGCGCGCGCACTAAACTATAAGACCCAGAATGCTCATCTCTATACACAATGCACAGACCGAGGTGCTAGCCGCCATATTGTATTCATAGTCCTCGAAAACAATATACAGGTATGCAAGGAGTGAGGGGGGAGAGACAGGGGTAGTGGGGGGAGAGAAGGTGGGGGGGTGTGGAGAGAGACGGCGGGTGGGAGAGATGGTGGGGGGAGAGAGAGAGAGACGGCGAGGGGGAGGGAGAGAGAGAGAGATGGCGGGGGGGAGGGGGGGGGAAACAGAGAGACAGCAGGGGTGTGGGGGGGGAGAGAGAGAAAGAGAGAGAGAGAGAGAGAGACGGCCGGGGGGTGGGGAGAGAGAGGGAAAGACGGCCGGGTGGGGGGGAGAGAGAGAGATGGCGGGGTGGGGGGGAGAGAGAGAGAGACGGCGGTGGGGCGGGGTGGGGGGGGGGAGAGTGAGACGGCGCGGGGGGGGGGGGGAGAGAGAGAGCGAGAGACGGCGGGGGGGGGGGGTGTGGGGGAGAGAGAGAGAGAGAGATGGTGGGGGTGGTGGGGGGGGAGAGAGACGGCCGGGCGGGTAAGAGAGAGAGACGGCGGGGGAGGGGTGGGAAGAGAGAGATGGTGGGGGGGGGGGGGGAGAGAGGTGGGGGGGTGTGGAGAGAGACGGCGGGTGGGAGAGATGGTGGGGGGAGAGAGAGAGAGACGGCGAGGGGGAGGGAGAGAGAGAGAGAGACGGCGAGGGGGAGGGAGAGAGAGAGAGAGACGGCGGGGGGGAGGGGGGGGGAAAGAGAGAGACAGCAGGGGTGTGGGGTGTGGGGGGGGAGAGAGAGAAAGAGAGAGAGAGAGAGACGGCCGGGGGGTGGGGAGAGAGAGGGAAAGACAGCCGGGTGGGGGGGAGAGAGAGAGATGGCGGGGTGGGGGGGAGAGAGAGAGAGACGGCGGTGTGGTGGGGAGGGGGGGGGGGAGAGAGAGACGGCGCGGGGTAGGGGGAGAGAGAGAGCGAGAGTCGGCGGGGGGGTGGGGGAGAGAGAGAGAGAGAGATGGCGGGGGTGGAGGGGGGGGAGAGAGACGGCCGGGCGGGCAAGAGAGAGAGACGGCGGGGGAGGGGTGGGGAGAGAGAGATGGTGGGGGGGGGGGGGGGAGAGAGACGGCGGTGGGGGGGGGGGGAGAGACGGACGGACGGACGGGGTGTGAGAGAGGAGAGAAAAACACAGAGATGGAGAGAGTGAGTGTGAGAGAGAGAGAGAGATATATTTATCTCCTGAGTAGATAGGCCCCGAATGCGCGCGCATCTCCAAATGCGCGTGCACCCCTGAATGCGCGCGCACCTCGTGACGCGTGCGCATGCGCAGTACGAAAACCCCGAAAATATCGATATATCGGTATATCTCGATATGAACCCATCGATATATCTAAATCGGAAAATTTCCATATCGATGAACCCTACTGTAAAGTTAATTGACTGTTTACCTGTGGGCGAAACACGGCAGCCAATTATGCACAGCAGTGTCCCACAAACAGTCGTGGATTGAAATGACCAATTATTGTTTTATTTTGGAGGGATTATTATTAGGTGTGTGGAGTAAGGAAAGTTGCCTAAGGTTTTGCCCTGACCTGCCTGGATTTGAATACACGTCTCATGCTTGTAAGGCGAGTGCTCCAACCACTGAGCTACACTCCATCCCTTCTGATCCCAACTCCCAGCTCAATGCCAAAACATCCTGACTGCCCAACGCCCTGCGACTTCTTTCTGATGTGAAAGACGCTATACAAGTGTAATTTGTTGTCATGATCAGTATCTGATGTCTACAACAAGCTGTCTGATCACAAAATATAGATTGCTCCATACAGGAGGTATCAGAGGGATCTAACCCCAGCATGAGTCAGGAGAGTGGAAAACAGAGGAACATTGGCGAAACAAATCAGTAAAACTGCAAAATTTGATCCATAAAAATTTGTTAATAATTACAATCTGTTTGTTTGAACAGGAATGTTAACTGTAATTCCGTGGTGTATTGTTCAAAAGCCCCATTACTGATAATTGTTTTGTGATGCCGATTAGACAAATATTGTCCAGATAATCGCAACTAGTTTCCAGAAAGAATTCAAGACAAAGCCAGCACTAATCCTGTTTGACATGGTTTCAGTTCAGATTTACAGAGTCATAATTTAATTCCTTTTCAAGATAAAAGGTAGTGTGGCTTGAATCGGTGCCATTTGAATTTTCTGCGGATTAAATATGGCTAAGACTGTAACTCAGGCTCCATGTATACAAAACAGACCAGACTGTGATCCACATCATCAGTTACATTGGAAGGAAGTGGGCAGTTAGCCAGGTACATTCATGTCAAAAAAGGCCAGGGCTACAAGCACTGAGCTGAACCATACTGAACACTTGAAATTTGCTTAGTCTCTTTTCGCCTTCCAACAGTCCTAGTCTCCTAGTCATTACCAAACAATAGATGACAACATTCCTTATTTTACTGATGCTTTTTACAAGATAACAAGATTGGTCCAGATTAAGAAGGCCCTTTGGCCTCTCGCCTCTGAAACGGACGGTTGTGGGTTCACACCCCATACCCAGACTTTGAACTCACACTCCAGGGACGTAGAGGTATCCTTCAGATGCAATGTAAACCGAGGTCCTGTCTGCCTTTTCAGGTGGATGTTTGAAGTTTCCATGTTACTACTCATAAAGAGAAGGAAGTTTTTCCCTGTGTCCTGGACAACATTCCCCCAAATAAAATTGGTCACTCACTTCATGGCAGTTTATGGTACATTGCTGCATACAAATTGGCTGCTGCATTTACTTAAAATAAAGTCATTACACTTCACAATACATCCTGTGAAATGCTTTGAGATTCTTCTGATGTGAAAGGCGCTATATAAGAACATAAGAATTAGGAGCAGGAGTAGGCCATTTGGCCCTTCGACCCTGCTCCGCCATTCAACAAGATCATGGCTGATCTTCTCACCTAACTTTGATTACCTGGCCTATCCCCATATCCCCTGATCCCTCTATTTTTCAAAAATCCATTAGTCTCAGCCTTGAAAATGTTCAAGGACTGAGCATCTACAGCCTTCTGGGGTAGTGAATTCCATAAATTCACTACCCTCTGAGTGAAGAAATATTTCCTCAACTCTGTTCTAAAAGGCTGACCCTTGATTTTAAGACTGTGACCCCTGGTTTTAGATTCTCCTATCAGGGGAAACAATCCCTCAGTGCCTACTTTATCTAGCCCTTTAAGAATCTTATATGTTTCAATAAGATCCCCCCTAATTCTTCTGTACTCTAGAGAATACAGCCCTAGTTTATTCAACCTATCCTCATAGGTCAGTCCTCTCATCCCAGGAACTAACCTAGTGAATCTACCCTGCACCCTCTCTAAGGCAAGTATGTCCTTTTTTAAATAAGGAGACCAAAACTGCACACAATACTCTAGGTGCGGTCTCACCAGAGCCCTATACAGTTGCAGCAAGACTTCCCTACTCTTATACTCTAAACCTTTTGAAATGAACGCTAGCATGTCGTTCGCTTTCTTAGTTGCTTGCTTCACCTGCAAACTAACTTTTTGGGACTGGTGTACAAGGACACCCAAATCCCTTTAAATACTAACACTATCTAACTTCTCCCCCTCTAGAAAATAATCTATTCTTTTATTCTTGCTACCTAGGTGAATAATTTCACACTTGCTAACATTGAATTCCATCTGCCACCTACTTGCCCACTCCCCTAACCTAATCTTGTTGCAATCTTTTTGCATCATCCTCAGAGCTCACTCTGCTACCTAGTTTAGTGACATCCGCGAATTTAGACACGTTACATTCAATGTTCTCATCTAGATCATTGATGTAAATAGCTGAGGCCCAAGCATTGATCCTTGTGGCACTCCACTAGTTACATCCTGCCAATTCGAGAATATATCTATGGTAACAATTATCATTTATTCTCATCTTTCCAGCACACCCACCCTACCGTCTTCCTATCTCAGCATCAAGTTATTTTTAAATGAGTCCAGCAATGCTAGCTTCAACCACTCTTCCTGATAACCTATTCCAGTTGTTAATTACCTTCTAGGTAAAGAAATATGCCTGTCCTGAAATTAGGATTTGGGATTCTAAACCAATGACCTCTCATTCTACTGTCTTGGTACATCTGAAATTATTGTTCTAGATTTAGTTTATCAATCGCATTTAAAATGTTATCTAGAACTAAAAGGTCCCATCTGAGATATCTCCAAGATTGAAGTGTTCTAGTGTCCTTTTGTTCCAATGAACCTTAACACAAACTGGAGGAACAGCACCTTATCTATCTGCTAAGGTCCTTACAGCCCACTGGCCTTAATATTTTCAGGCAATAACAACTCACCTTCCCCCTCTTCTGCGACCATCTGATCTGCCTGTTCTTTGGCAATCTCCCCTTGTACTTTGTTTTAACGTTATTAACACCTCTTCTCTTCAGTTTTGTTCCAATTCCCCATTTTGTTTCACTACATTAACTCCCTCTTTAACCCATCATCTCCTGCCCTCTACCCCATTTTCTCCTTTGTCTCCCTAGCCCTGCCTCTCCCTCACTGTTAATCCTTAAAAACTTCTCCCTCCGGATATGACGAAGGGTCGTGGACTTAAAATGTTGACTCACTTTTCTTTTCTCCACAGACGCTGCCTGACCTGCTGAGTGTTTTTGTTTGAAGTGTCCTAACTTGTTTATTGAATAAAAACAACAACCACAAAATTGCATTTGTAAAGTGCCTTTCACATCGGTAGGACATACCAAGATGCTGATTAGCTCATTTCAGTGGTTATAGCTCATTTCTTTTAACAATGGAATCATCCTTATTGCTTTTGCCTCACTGCATGTCGGGTATTTTTTAATTGAGAAATGTTAAATTCTGTAATTATTGACCAACTTTACATTCTTTCAAAATTATTCAATTGGATTTATGCTTTATACTTTTGAAATGGCTAATGGTCTTTTTAATATGAAACAGTTAATCTTGATCCATAATCACACCTTTCTAGCTTCACTTGAGTTGGAGATTACATTCACGGGGTAATCGACTCGGGTCGTTTCCAGGAATTGGTTTGGGTAATGATAAATTCTGATGCATTCGACTGTGGGATTATTTATTTAATAGACCTCTGGACCTTTGTGGGGTCCAGTAAGAGAATTTTCACTTGTAATATTGAAATGTCTCAAAATGCTGTATTGTCCAATCTGGCACCACTTTGTAGTTTGGGGAAAATGCCTATTTAAGTAGATGTTAAAGATCCCATGGCATTATTTGAAAAGAGGCCATTTTTCTAATGTCCTTGCCAAAAATCCTTCATGGCTGTTTGTAGGATATTCTTGTGGGCAAATTGGCTACCACATTCTCCTACAAAACTCACAGTTATGCACTTCACTGTGAATTCTGTGACTTGCTTTGAGACATTGTGTTGATGTGACAAGGTACTACACCAAAATACAAGGGTTTTATTACTGTTGAGTGTTGTGACATTCTTTAGGTAAACATGGCATTTCATGCCCAGTAAATCTGTAAAACAGCCAGACTAGTTGAATGACCAATTAATCTAAAGTATTGTTGTGCTGGACAATGAGGGAAACTCCCTTCTCTTTTCAAATAGTGTCTTTGGATCTTTAACATCTACCTCAAGTTAGATGGGACGTCAGTTTAACATGTGTTTTGCTTTGTGGCAGTAACTTGCCATTTGGAATTGTTGACTCTCACACTTCCAATGTATTTTGACAACACTTTTCACTGGCAATTATATGAAGATGGGGAAGATTTGGAAATAGCTTCTGGGGTGAGTTGATTGAAATTTCTAATAGTTTTGTTTTGGCCACGGTACCCTAATCTGCAGTACTTATATAGGTTTGAATGAGTTGTCTGTAAGGTTTGATAGACAGAATGCTGCTCTTAGTGTTAACCCACCTAGGGGTGGGGATTGGCTTAGGAAGCCTATGTGTCAATTCAGACAGTCATTGAAATGTTAACAGCCAAACTGACACGCCAATGAGTAAGATTCCCTCTAATTTTGAATGATGACTGAGTTTGTCTGGGTTTTAATGGTTCACTGTAAGTATTTGAAACACCTTGATGCTATGGGATGCTAGTTTATTGCTTCATAATAATAAGACTAATAATCATCATCCATCCTTACATTTGATATAGTGCTTTATTATATCACCTCAAAGCACTTCAGGATATTCTGTAAAAGTGATTTGTCTTTGTGAGTGAAATGTGGCAGCCAGTTGTGCACATCAGTGGAATGTTTGACCAATTTTGTTTCAGGGATAGTTGGCGGCGGAGTGGAACTGATCAGGTATCTGTTCCAAAGAGCCAGCACAGGCATGATGGGATGAATGGCCTCCTTCTGAGCTGCAATATTGTATGATTCTAAGAAACTGGGAATAATTCCCTCTTTGAATAGGCCATGGGATCTTTAATGTCCACATGAGCAGGTAGATGGAAATTCAGTTTAATGTTTTATCCGAAGGATAGCACCTTCGACAATGCTTGGGAGTATCATCTTAGATTATGTGATTCCAAATCCTGACTTGGGACTTGTTGAACTCACATCCTTCTGACTCAGTCGATTGTGCCACCAGTGAGCCAGACTGAAACATGCTTATGTTCTCGCCCTCCTTAGGGAGAACACGGACATGTGTCAACCTGTTCTCACACACTTAGTTTCAATTGGAGCTGCTGAGAAGATGTTGGGAAGGTAGATACTACCCTAATAGCAGGAAAATAAAGAGAGAAGGCATAATTTGGTACGGATACATCCCTGCCCTCCTAGACCTATGATTCATTTGGTAAAGGTTGTATTATTTTGAGTTGTATTGACTTCTTAATTTTAAGACATGCATTTTTATTGTGCCTTGTATGTTAAAATGTCTTGAAGCATGTTAGTCATTATTGGCTGCCGCGTTTCGCCCACAAATATACAGTCAATTCACTTTATAGTATATTCTGTGAAGCGCTTTGAGACATCGATAAGATGTGAAAAGCGCTATATCAAATGCAAGGATTATTATTATGCGATGACCAATTCAATTATAGGAGTTTGGACCAACTCGCTTCTCTTTTTAAATAGAATCATGGGATCTGGAGATACAGAGAGAACCTTGATTTCCAATGACATGACCTGGATTTTTTGCCTTCTCCAATTAAGGCTGATGCTAGAGAGTCAGACTTGAGTATTAACTAACACCCTGACTTTGGGCTTGAACTTACAACCATCTAACCCATGAGAGTGCTGTCACCTTTAGATGACAAGTTATATTACTGTATATCTTGGACTAATCATTGGGGCTGGGAGAGGATGAACAGAGTGAATGTCAACTACAACATTGACTAAAATAACAGAAAATTTGCTTCTCACAGGATCCCCACTATAACATTTGTTGAAATCAAGAGGAGCAGAGAGAGAAGCTATAAGAAATTGATTTTATCCAGCGATTAGAAATTAAGCAATTAATGGCTGGAAATTTACACATTCATGTTTATGCGTATTTAAGATAGTCAGATAGGATATAATGGATGTTTCATCAAGTCTCAAAGAAAGTGGCTGCTATTTTGGTGTGTTGCCAATAGCCACATGCTAATGATAATCCAAATACTTCGAACCACTTATACTTGTTCTTCTATATAGTGTGAATGCATCTATGATCAGCCATGGAGCAATAACAATGGATCACATGGTTACGTGACCAATAGCAACATGTTATTGTACTGTTATTTTCTTCATATTAATCCTATTACAGCTGTGATTCCTTGTGATTTGCTGATCAAAGTGCTATGATGCTTTTTTTTGTTTTTATCTTAAATAAAATGAAGGCTTTCTTTTTGCACCAAACTTCTTTCAAATCTTAACTTACCGAACATAGTTTAATAGAGGCTTGAGTAATTAGAATCTGACTATTAATTGGATGGTGCCTTTGAAAGAAGACTTGTATCTGAAACTAAAATGATAATAGCTTAAGCTGTTGCTGCATTAGTCCTGGACTATTATCTAGAAGGAATTAAGGCAGGCTAGTATGGTGCTTGTGTTCTCTGGAAATAATTAGACATAAATAGGCTCAGCAATTCTTAGCTCTTACCACTGCAAAAGGCTCAGGTGACTTTAGGCTTAATAGAGCATGAAAGGTTAAGTCTTAAGTGGCTTCAGAGATTCGATCCTCCTTTGTCACTTGACCCCTGATGGAATGACTATGTTGTGCAGTTTCAGGTACTTGTTTGAGGGATTAAAAATAAACAAGTTGTTTGTATCCCAAAACAACTTTGGTGAGATAGAATCTAGCTATCAACAGGACTTGGGGAGTATCTGTGACATTTGGAGTATGTTTCTTTAAAAAAAATTACAGCCTCTTAACACTCTTCATGGCCTTCTTTGGGATGTCCCTGCCCTGTGAAGCACTGCATTATACAGACAGAAGATCACAGGTTTGAATCTACCAGGTTCAGGGAAAGTTTGGTGCCTTGCAGGTGTTACACAAAACAACATATTTTGGTATTCGTGAGCTGGAAGACACAGTTAATGCATTGTTGGTAAATTCAAAACAAATCTGTGGAAACATTGCTTCAATGAGCGAGTAATAAACTTATGGAACAGGCTCCCTTAGGAGATGGAGGAAGTAGAAAGAACTTATTTCAAGAACAAATTACCAATAAACCTCTATTTACGATGGGGTTGCATTCCTGAAAAACTTGAAACATCCTAAATCAAAACGCGATTTCCCATGCAGTCCCATTATATAACCAGAGATGCGTTCTTTTCACAAGATTTTCGGACCTTAAACTCTCTAAATAACACACAAAACCACACAACATAACACACAAATTAACACACATAGGCAAGAAGGGGTACTTGGGGTAACTGTATGGTATATTACGCTGGTTCTGATTCTCAATCCAGACACTCAGCATTCTTTCCATGTTTTCCATCACATCACTCCTATGTTTTGCTAATCTGCTTGCACCTTTAGCTGTAACACACCTTGAACTTGCCAGTATATTGTCCTTATTCTGTTTTATAGTAGCCCCTATCGATCTACCTAGCCCTAAAGCCCTCCCGATGTCCATACCTTTTTCGCCAGACTCGATGTGCTTTATCACCTCCAACTTAGTATTTAAAATGATGACTTTGTGAGGTTTCTGGCCGCTAGCGGTATTACCGCTGCTCATTTCACTTAATGCTGTCTCTTCCTGACATGGTATATACGCTGTAGAGGCTGTAAATTGCTCGAGTTGCTCGGGAATGTTTGGAAATTACTGAGGTGGCAGTATCAGCTTCAAAATCAGCTGACTTTAAATAATGACATAGCGGCATGTTATTGGCCAGGTCAAACGCTTGGATACACTATATCAGGTGCAAGCATGATTTACCTGCAAATACACTATGGACTGTGCGTATGGACAAAAAGGACGTTCCAAAAACGACTGCGATATTCAAAATATGTACTGCGCGTGCGCAAAACAGAATTTTGTTCGTTAAAACAAAACCAACTGTCCTATATCGATAAAAAGGTGTTAAAAAATTATGTTTGTTCAATCGAAATGTCCTAAATAGAAGCTTCCTTAATCGAGGTTTATCTGTATATAGTTTGGGACACACCAAGTCAAGCGACTTGAATGGTGGAAGGTGAACTAGAAGGATATTGGTCTTTTTTCAGCAAATTCTTATGTTATGCTCTTATGAATCTGACTATAAATAATTATCGATAGATCTCTTTGTATGGCAATCAAAATGAAAATGAAATATGTAAGAGATTATTATATATGATAAAGATTATTATATATGATAAGATACGCAACATTGCCAGGCTCCGCAACTATCTCACCCCCCACGCTGCCGAAACACTCGTGCATGCATACATCACCTCACGGCTGGACTACGGAAACTCTCTCCTCGTCGGCCTCCCCAGTTCCTCCATTCACAGGCTGTAGGTCATCCAAAACTCTGCAGCCCGTGTACTATCCCGCACCCGCCTCCGCGACCACATAACCCCCACCCTCGCCCGTCTCCACTGGCTCCCCATGCTCCAGAGGATCGAGTTCAAGATCCTCGTCCCCACCTTCAAGGCCTTACACAGCCTTGCCCCGCCCTATTTAACTGATCTACTCTCCCCTTATAAGTCCACCCGGACCCTCCGTTCAGCAGGAATTGGCCTGCTCCAAGCTCCCCGCCCGTACCACCCACTATTGGAGGCTGGGCCTTCAGTTTCTCCGCTCCCACCCTGTGGAATTCCATCCCCCAATCCCTCCGCCTTGTTTCTTCCCTTTCCTCTTTCAAGGCCGGTTTGAAGACTTTCCTCTTCGACCGTGCCTTTTGTTCCCCCCTGAATTTTTCGAACTCCCCTAAGTGTTTCACCCCTTCCCGAACACTCCCCTCCCAGCTCGGGTCACACGCCTCCTGTGCAGCGCCTTGGGACGTCCTCCCGACGTGAAAGGTGCTTTATAAGTTTAGGTTGTTGTTGGTGTTGTTGTTATTAGCACGTTGATGTGTTACCAATTGGCATTTGTAGAAAGGAATCTTTCCACACAAAATGAGCAAGCAGTCTTATCAAGGAGAATCTCTTAGTCGATGTAAAGGCAAAAAACACAGGTAGAAAAGAGTCTGCCTATAGAGAAGCATAACAAGAGGAAGAGGTCATTCACACCGTTAAACCAGTTTTTACCAGATTTTAATCCCATTTCACAGCCTCTTCACCCAAATATTTTCCCAAAGATCTGTTTGTTCCCCTTGAGATAAATTGGTTATTTGACTCATAGTCTCAGGATTGTTAGGAAAATAATTCAGACTATTATCTGGGATTCATTAACACAGTGGACTATTGAGTGTATATAAATAGAATCATTCAAAAGGTGTCAAAAGAGATAAGCAGCTGAGCAATAAAAAATTAAGAGATGTAAGGAAATAACTGGAAAATGGCAACTTAAAAAAAACACAGCAAAGGAACAGACATGATGGGCTGAATGGCTTATGTGCTGAAAATGTCAGTAAGTTTCATGGCTATTTGTGGGACTTTGTTTTGTGCAAAATGGCTAATGAGCAGTTTCACAAAACAAAGTCACTATATTCACTACAACAACAAAATTACATTTGTATAGTGCCTTTCACATTGCGAGGACGTCCCAAGGCGCACTGCATACGTGGAGTCCCGTAGTTTAGTTCACAGCACAGAAACTGCCCTGGTTAAGGTTACAAATGACATCCTAACCGCCTGTGACCAGGGCTCCCTTTGCCTCCTCGTCCTCCTTGACCAGTCTGCTGCATTCGACACAGTCGATCACACCATCCTCCTCCAACGTCTTTCCTCCCACCTCAACCTTCAAGGCACAGTCCTTGACTGGTTCCATTCCTACCTGACCCACCGTTTACACTTTGTTGCTTCCAACGGTTTTTCCTCAAACCCCCGCACAGTTTCTCACGGCGTCCCTCAGGGCTCTGTCTTAGGCCCCCTCCTTTTCACCCTTTACACGCTCCCTCTGTGCGATGTCATCCGCAAACATGGAGTAAATTTCCACATGTATGCGGATGACACCTAGCTGTACCTTTCTGCCTCATCCCTCAACCCCCAGACCATCGATGTTCTGACAGCATGTCTGTCCGACATCGAGTCCTGGACAAGGGACAACGTCCTGCAATTGAACGTGAGTAAGACCGAGGCCCTCCTGATCGGCTCAAGCCAGCGCCTCCGCACATCGGGCGCTGCCAGCCTCAACATCCAAGGCTGCACTCTCCACCTCACAAAGCCAATCAGGAACCTCGGCATCATGTTCGATCAAAAACTCTCCTTCCTCCCCCACATCCGTGTCTTGACCGGCACCGCTTATTTCCACCTGCGCAACATTGCCAGGCTCCGCAACTATCTTACCCCCCCCCGCGCTGCCGAAACACTTGTGCATGCGTACATCACCTCGAGGCTGGACTATGGAAACTTTCTCCTCGTCGGCCTCCCCAGTTCCTCCATTCACAGGCTGCAGGTCATCCAAAACTCTGCAGCCCGTGTATTATCCCGCACCCGCCTCCGCGACCATATAACCCCCACCCTCGTCCGTCTCCACTGGCTCCCCATTCTCCAGAGGATCGAGTTCAAGATCCTCGTCCTCACCTTCAAGGCCTTACACGGCCTTGCCCTGCCCTATTTAACCAATCTACTTTCCCCTACACGCCCACCCGGACCCTCCGTTCAACAGGACTTGGCCTGCTCCAAGCCCCCCGCCCGAACCGCCCCACCATCGGAGTCCGGGCCTTCAGTTTCTCTGCTCTCACCCTATGGAATACCATCCCCCAATCCCTCCTTCTCGTTTCTTCCCTTTCCTCTTTCAAGGCCGGTTTGAAGACTTTCCTCTTCGACCGTGCCTTTTGTTCCACCCCGAATTTTTCGACCTCCACTTCGTGTCTCACCCCTTCCCAAACACTCCCCTCCCAGCTCGGATCACACGCCTCCTGTGTAGCGCCTTGGGACGTCCTCCCGACGTGAAAGGCGCTCTATAAGTGTAATTTGTTGTTGTTGTTGTTAGTGATCAGAGTGCTCGCCTAGCAAGCGAGAGACCTGGGTTCTATTCCCGGCAGGGTGAAATGTTGAGCAAGTTTCCTTACTCTACATGCCTCTGTTTACCTAGTAGTAAGTAGGAACCCGTCTGTTAGTTGATTGGCAGATTGCTTTTCCAGGGATAATAATCCCTCAAAAAATAAAACAGTGGTGATTTGGTCACTTAATCTACGATGCTTTGTGGAACACTGCTGAGCACAGTTGGCAGCTGCGTTTTGCCAATGAATATACAGTCAGTTCACTTTGAAGTATATTCTGTGAAGCGAGTTGAGACATCTAGAAGATTTGAAAAGAGCTATATAAAATGCAAAGATTATTATTACATTTTGCAGTAATTATCTGAAATGCTTTGGACTGTTTTAACATGATGAGGTAATATAACAGTTCTTTCTACCCTCTTTATCAGTGTCAAACACAACAAACAAAAACTTCACCACCTGTTGTGTTCAATAAGGGCGCCAAGGATCATTCAGAGACAACTACAGTACAAAGTAATACAGTATATTCTGTGACATGCTTTGACACGTCTAGAAGACGTGAAAAGCGCTATATCAAATGCAAGGATTATTAAAGGGGAAGTATCACTGCAGTATCACTAGTGACCAGAGGTGTCCCTGTGGAGCAGATATGACCGACAATCCAGAATAAGAATAAACCTCATAGTGTGTAACGGAAAAGGATATTTGAGGGCAGAGTCAAAGAATAAATACATCATGTTAAAAATGAATGAGAGAGTGAAGAATAGGTTTTTCAAAAAAACAAAATAACATTCAGTTTAAATTCCAATGGCTCCATGTTCACCCTTTCAACATCAAAGCATCTCAAAGGGTTTTATTATTGTTAAATACAGTTATCTTTTGTGGGGCAAAAGTATGAATGCAGGAAGATCTTACAAACTCAACTATAGTACAAAGTAGTTACGCCATCTGGAACTGTAGTTGTGGGGAATGAGGGAACGACATTCCCTTCTCTCGACCAAACATTAATTGAGTGGAATTTTACAAGCCTGGAATCTCCATTGATGTGTCACATTGAAGATTACTTTAATGTTATTGAGGAGTCTGTGTGAGTGAGCAAGGGTTCAGTACAACTGTTAAAAATATTGGTCACTCAATTCATGACTGTCTATGGGACTGGCTGTGTGCAATTGTCTATCTGTGCTTCACCCACAAAATGTACAGCCAATTCACTTTACAGTGTATTCTGTGAAACACTTTGAGATGTCTCAAAGCGCTATATTGAATGGAAAGATTATTATTGTAATATTAGAGGTGGATAAGGCTCCATACCCGGGTCAGTAGTGCATTAAATAAGTATGTTTTCTAAAATCCCTGGCACTTGTAATCTCAGCTCTTTTAATAGAATTTCTTCAGTTGACTCTAGATAGGCCTCAACTGCAAAGGAATTATAACAGTGACCAATCATCTAATTGTTTTGTTTGCTTTAATATACTGTACCTGCATGAGAGCAGTTCAGAAGGCACAATAAAAATATCGCCCTTGCATCTCATTCCCTTTGGTGCCTGTCGTACAGGAGCTTTCGCTTGTCAAGGTTGAGATTTACACAATAAAATTATATGTGCCATTCGTGGGCTAACAATAATCAGAAAATATGTTGTTCAAATGCATTAGCCAGACATTGGCATCATTATTACTGTGAAACAAAATTTTAATTACTCGTTGTATTCAATGTGATTTGTAGAGCTGCTGTTATTTAGAAAGGCAGGCACAGCCAGGCGTAGCTGTTTAAAAAAAAGCACTGTATTTACTTGTCTTAATATTATTGTTGGTTTTTCAGCTGTCACTTATAGTGTGTTCACAATATGAGCTGCTATTTATGCACTCAAAAAATTTCTGGCCAGATTAGGGCAAAAGGTTGTGTTACCTACATGTATAATATTGTATAATAAATGTTCTTCTTCCAGAATGAATTTGTTACACAAATGTCAGGAGAGTCATTTTTGCTCATGTCAGGTCTTTGAAAGAAATGGAATGATGCCAGAGAAAGCTCTGTAATTCATGCAATGGTGTAATGGAGCAAATGCAATGTGAGGCTTTATGCAGGTCCAATTCCAGCACTAAGCACTCACCTGTCACTCATCGGGATTGTCACTGAATAAAAATGAGCTCATTTTTGAAGGAATGGATTTTAATTTAAATCGAATTCTTTGAATATGTGGTTGGGTGGGGGGGAAGAGGAGTGGGTTGGAGGGGAGAGAGTAGGGGAAAGAGAAAGAAATTGAAAAGGGAAAGAATTGCTGAAAGGAAAAGCTTAACCTAGGTAGGCAAAGGAAAAATGACATTTATGTTGTTGCTAATAATAGCCTTTATTATGGCCTTCCTTTATTGTTGTTGTCAGAATCTTTAGTGTTGCACCTGCCTGGGGTCCTCTTCCCCCCTTTACGAATACCTATGGCAGGTGATTTGCCCTAGGCTATTTGGAGATGAGCCAGTCATTCAATGGCAAAGAAAATACTGGACAGGTAAATGATTTGGCTTCAAATATTTCTGCCTACAGCTTCTATCATTCTGTCCAAAAAAAAAGTCCTTAAGTTTAAAACAGAATTTTTTTTAAATAAAAGGGAAATTGAACTGAACACATCCCTCTATCCATTAATGAGGAGGGCGTCTTGCCTTCAGCATTTAAAAAAAAATCTTTTAAAAAGTGAATGGGCAAAATAAACATTATTTTGTTCATTACAACTTGTGTCTTTTTTAAAAACAAATTGTTTTTATTTGAACAGCCCAAATGGAATCATTGGGTTTGCTGAGCAAAACCACGAAGGGATAGGATACGTTTGTAAGGATAGGGTCACTGTTTCTGTGTCGATCAATCGAGTCTGCTGGGTTCAGGAAGCATCTGAGTCGGTGCATATCATTCTATTAAATAGAATTACCCCCAAAGAAAACCCCTCTGAAATGCGCCGGGCCAAATAAGAGGATGTTCATGATAATTCTCTATGTGAGCCTTAGGCTAGTAAACTACACATGTACAGCCTATTGTTAATACAACTTGCCAATGCCAACACTCTGCTCACTCTGTTCTGGTACAGGACGACTCATTGATTTATGCGCCTGGAGGGCTTAGAGTACAAGTTTGCCTGGAACATGGATCTCTTGTGGCATTGCCAGAAAATTGCGCAACTTCTGGTGCAGATTGGCCAAATTGCTGAGCTGGCACACAGTGTGCAGAAAGTGAGCCATCAGACACAACAACGCTCTTGTGTGAGATACTCTCACATTGTTCTCTTGCTCAGGAAGCTGTTTCAATAGAAGTAATGTCAACCCGGAAGTGGGTGACTATTTTTTACGTGGACCTGTTATAACACAGCAATGACTGATTATTTTTGAAGCAAAACGTGGTGTTATAATTGAGATTATATGTTAATCCCACGTTCCGATGTATATTTTCTCTACGTACAGTATCGACTCTTGTTGTCGTTGTTGAGTATCTAGAATTCTCTGTGAATTCGTTCTTCGTTGGTTTACCTGCAGTTTTCAAAAGTTTTATTAAATTGTTTACCCAAACATTCTTTGAAAGTAGGTTTCCACCTCTCTCTAATTTTAAAAGGGCCAAGCTAAGAGGTGCGTGCCCATTTTCTCTGCTTAAGATTCTGCTACCCTTGCCCCCATCTATCTGCGGATATTCAAACAAAATATCTCATCGTTGAACTAAGAAAACAAAACCACAGGCCGATGCTGTTTGTTGATATCCAAACCACTGCAGTTTGATTGCCTTACATTAAACCTATAATAATAGCGCAATCATAGCAGTATCATGTTGAATGCTACTGCAATAGAAACAGCATTTACTGAGGTAGTGGAATTGTATCAAACTTTTTGTCATGAAGTGCTTATTTGCTGGCATTGATCTGTCTGGGTCAATTGTTTGGCTGGTCTCATCCCAGGAATATTGATCGCATAATAAGCAAATGGAGGCAGTAGACTGGTGAAATTCACCATTTTAGGATAAGGCATTGGCTGTCACCTCTTGACTTGGACCCCACTGCACACTTTATTTGCCATTGGGATGATTGCTTGGTAGCCTGCCCGTCACTCCGCTTGGTGTTCATATCTTCCTATGTTCCTACCCGGTTGACCAGCAAATCCAATCTGGTTTGTTTTACATCGTCTTCCACTCTCTGCTCTGTTCTTGCTACAGCCCAGGTGTGCCATTGGCTGTTGAATCAGAGCAGGTGACTTTTGTGACCTTTTCCCAGTGTTTTATTACCACATAATCTGTATTACTCCGGGTTACCTACCTGGATGTTTAAAGCCAGTGGAGATATCCCTTGCAGATTGGTTGGTTCTATAGATGTTGAGTTTTACCTGTGAATTGGATAACTTTAATTGCTTTATAATAATGATTGTACAGTATTACATTTACTATATGACCTTTCACATCAGGAAGGCATCTTAAAGAGTTTCACAGGATTATTTACAGTGCAGTGATTATGTAGTTTGCGGGTGAACTTTGCAACTAATTTTGTGCTCAGCAATGTCCTGCAAATAACCATGACCAATTTTACTGAAGAATTGTTAACCAGGAAACCAAGAGAAACTCCCTTCACTTAAGGTTTACACTTTGCTTGTAATTCATCTGCCTGCCAAGACCCAGGATTAAGAGTGTAGGAAAGTGGTTGCCTTGATGGCCTATTGGGTAAAGGCACTATCAAATGCAGTACAAGACCATATAGACCTGGGATTGTTTCACACAGGGTTATGAACATGTGGAATGCAATGCCCCTGAAGGCCATAGATGCAGAATTAATTAGATGTTTAAAAGCTAGATGGATACTTGGGAAGTAAAGTTATAAAGGGATATGCAGAAAAGATAGGGAATTGGCATGCGATGATTAAATATGTTTCTGTAATTATAGCTGGCCTTAGTCCAAAGTATCTGAATGTGCTTATTGTGTATCGAAATCCTTTGCTCACTCTCGCTTGCTGTGATTTGTATTAAACATTTGGAGTCAATGTTTTTGAATTGGAGTCAAGAACGAGAAGTCAATGGCGAGCTTTAGGTGCCTTGCACGGTCAAGAATATAGTATGTACATTACAGACATAATTCTAACATTCATGTTTGCATCTATGTACATCATTCAGGAGGTTATGAACAATTGCATTTTTATAACAGTTATCATGCAGCAATGCATTAAAGAGCTTCACAGGTAATTACTGTCAAGTGGAAGTCACTTATTTAAAAACATTAAAATGGTAGCCATTTTCCACCAGCAGAATAGTTATGAAGTGATTACAAACAACAACAACAAAATTGCACTTATATAGCGCCTTTCACGTTGGGAGGACGTCCCAAAGCGCTGAACAGTCTGGTCGGGGGTGGGGGGGAGTGGGGTGGTGGTAAGGTCAAAGTAGGGGGAAAGAGAAGGAGAGTAGGAGAGGGGGAAGAGTTAGTGGGGCAGCCGAAGGCCCAGTCGAAGAGGAAGGTCTTGAGACTGGCCTTGAAGGAGGAAAGGGAGGAAGCAAGGCGGAGGGGCTGCGGGATGGAGTTCCACAGATTAACTCATTTATCTCATGGATTGAACAGGGAGATACTCCATTCCAATAGTGTCTTCAATGTCCACCTGAGAACAGGCAGATATGACATTGGTTTAATGGCCCCCTCCAACAATGCAGCATGTCTAGAAATGCTCTGGAGTATTAGTCTGGACTGTGAGCTCAGACGTTTGCCTTTTACATGGCAGCCAGGTCTATCTTAATTACCACTCTTTTATCTCCAATACAGCTTGATTTGCTCTCAGTTGTCAGCTCCGCTGCCATAGTGGGAATACAACTTTCTCAGTTCACAGTGTTACACGTACAGGAGGTGACACCGAGACATGGACGAGCTATGGAGAACCAGATGCGAGTGAATTGTCAGCTTTGAGTCAGTATGTACTGTACATGTATGAGGGTTGACAATGGGTCACACACAAACTATGCATTATCAGCTTTGAGTGAGATGTCATCTTTAGCCGGTTGCGTAAAGTACATGAAGTGGAGCTGACACTGAAACCCACATGATGTGTACAGTATCAGACGCGAGTGAATTGTTGGGTTTAACCCTGTGATCACTGTGCATGTACTGACATTTAAACTTCTGAAATGCATACAACATCAGACGTGAGTGATTTGTCAGCTTTAACCTACGTGTGCCACACATGCACAGGATCGGACTCAAGGATCCAAGATAAGTGAGTTGTTGGGTTTAAACCCAGCTCCGAGATGCCGACCGATGAGAAGAGCGGTATACAAATACAAGTTGTTGTTGTTGTTCACTCTGCATGGATAGTGCTCACGCTGAGACCTCCATGTAGAGCTCATGCGGAATATTAAATGTGAGTGAATTGCTGGGTTTACTCTGGTGTGTTTCCAGGCAATTGCGGCTCATTTTTGCTGCATGGCAAGGTACCATGATTGGGTGAATGACCGATTTTATTTGAAGGATTGTTAGCCAGAACAGGAGGAATTCTTATTATGTGGTACTCCTCACCAGTGCATCCCTGGAACTATGTACTCAACTTCCAAGGGTAATAATAATTCCTCACAGTTATCCAAATGATTGTAGCATCTTGAGACTCCCAAGAGTATGGAACAAGAAAAGGGCTTTACCGGCTATAATGCCCACTCCTTCCGTGAACAACTGTAAGATCTTTCTTTTGTAGTCTCCATTCCACATATAATCAGTATATTTGTTCCCCCCCTTGACCTCCAGTACAACAGCAGCAGCAAAATTACATTTATAGACCGCCTTTCATGTCGGGAGGACGTCCCAAGGCGCTGAACAGTCGGGTCGGGACCTGAGCAGGAGGGAGGGGTGAGGGAGGGAGGGGGGGAGAGAAGTGGAAGGCATGATCGAAAAGGAGGGTCTTGAGACCGGCCTTGAAGGAGGCAAGGGAGGAAGCGGGGTGAAGAGACTGTGGGCTGGAGTTCCAGAGTGTGGGAGCAGAGAGGCTGAAAGCCCGGCCACCGATGGTAGGACGGATCGGGCGGGAGACATGGAGCAGACCGGATGAACGGAGGGGTCAGGCAGGTTGATAGGTAGTCAACAGGTCAGAGAGATAGGAGGGGTTAAGGCCGTGAATGGCCTTGAAAGTAACGATGAGGATCTTGAATTCGATCCTCCGGGGGATGGGTACCAATGGAGCCGGGCGAAGGTGGGAGTGATGTGGTCGTGGAGCTTAGTGCGCAAGAGTACACGAGCTGCAGAGTTCTGGATGATGTGCAGCTTGTGAAGGGAAGAGCTGGGAAGGCTGACCAGGAGGGAATTTCTATAATCGAGCCTTGATGTGACAAAAAGCATGGCCGAGGGTTTCGGCAATCTGAGGGGTGAGGCAGTGGCAATGTTATGGAGGTGAAGGAAGACAGTGCTGGTCATGGCGCGGATGTGGGGGAGCAGTTCAGGGTCAAACAAGACACCCAAGTTCCTAACTGGCTTCATGAGGTGGAGTGTACGGTCTTGGGTGCTGATGCTGCCAGCGCCTGAGATGCGGCAGCGTTGATGCGAGCCAATCCGGCGGGCCTCAGACTTGCTGACATTGAGCTGAAAAAAGTTATCCCTTGTTTCAGGATTCAATGTCAGACAGGTAAGCAGTCAAGACGCCAGTAGTCCTGGAGTTGAGGGTGGAGATGGAGAGGTATTCAATGGTAACCAATGAAACTCCAGACCCTGCCCCTCTGATCCTTTAGCTTTACCTGTCATGGATTGTAGTTCCGGTCTGTACTGGTAAGATTTTATTGGTGTACTGTGTTCACTTTAGGGCACCTAATTTTAGGAACGATGTTCTAGCTTTGCTGTCCAGTGACTTCATTAGATTAATAATTATATGGGTTGAAGAGTTTCAGCTACGGTGAGAGGCTGAGTAGAATTGAGTTAGTTGAGCTGATGAGCTTACAGGGTCATCCAATTGCGCTGTTTAAAATATTGAAGGGAATTGACACGCTAGATAGGAGACAACTCTTTCTTCTGGTAAATGGATGGAAAACAAGGTGATACCATCTTAAAATTAAAGCTACAACAGTTAGGCGTAAGGTCAGAAAACATTTCTTCATGCCAACGGTTGTGAAAATTTGCCATGCACTGCCCCAGAAGGTTTTGGAGGTAGAAACAATTAGGAAGTTTGAAAGGGCCAAAGATGCTTAGGAAGTAAGGGTATTTGCTCACAAATATGCAGTCAATTCCATTTACTGTATATTCTGTGAACAGTTTTGAGACGCCTAGAAGAAGTGAAAGATGCTATATCAAATGCAAGGATTATTATTATCTCTGTTCTTATAACATTTGCTGAAGTCCCATTCTTAACACAACTCTTTATTTTCTTTTGAAAGAGTTAAATGGTTCACCATTAACTGATATTGCAGGTAGCCCAAGACTTTTTGTTGAATTATTCATCATTTTAAGTTAAATTCTGTGAAACAAAAGTGCTTGAATATGGTTATTGTAGAATTTTGTACGTCTGCTTTTAATATTTTAAAATAAACATAATTATAGCTTCTATATCTTGTCCAATTGTTTGAGCGACCCACCAACAAGAGATTTGTCTCGTCAGGGTGACAGCAGCCATTTTGTCATATTGAGGTCCCATAAACGACCATGTTTTTTCTGGAAAATTCATCAGCCAGGAGAAACTCCCATCTTTTTTCAATTAGTGTCACTTTAACAGACAGATGAGATCCTAGGTTTAATGTCTCACCTGAAGGATGGCACCTACAACAATATAGCAAATGCAAGGATTTTATTATTGTTATTTTTGTCTCGGAGCACAGCCATTGAATGCACAATCTATTGACCTAGAGGCATAAGTGCTACTAACTGAGTGTTTGTGTGGGGTGAGGGGTGGCACAATTGACAAAGGAATTTGATTTCACCTGCTTTGACCTGTCAGCTTTAAGTAGAAATATGTTGGGTTTATACTGTATATGGATTGGCATAGAAATGTTTAGCACAGAAGAAGGCCATTCAGCCCATTGTGTCTGTGCGCTAGTTTCTTTTAAGAATGATTAACACTAGGGTCCGGCAATATATCGATATATCGCTAAAACCCGATATAATTTTCATATCGATACGCCGATATAGGCATTTCAAAAATATCGATATATCGAAAAAGGGAAAAAATCGGAATGTGCACGCACCGAACTACAAGACCCAGAATGCTCATCTCTATACACAATGCACAGACCGAGGTGCAAAGCCGCCATATTGTATTCATAGTCCTCGAATACAATATACAGGTATGCAAGGGGTGGTGGGGGAAGAAAGATGGCGGGGGTGTGGGGAGTGGGAGAGAGGGACGGCGGCGGGGGGGGGGGGGGGGGAGGAGAGAGGGACGGTGGGGGGGTGGGTGGGGGGAGAGACAGGGTGGATATGATAATATACAGATAGGTAGAGATGGGGGATGTGAGAGAGG
The DNA here is from genome assembly GCA_035084275.1 of Hydrolagus colliei. Taxonomy (NCBI): domain Eukaryota; kingdom Metazoa; phylum Chordata; class Chondrichthyes; order Chimaeriformes; family Chimaeridae; genus Hydrolagus; species Hydrolagus colliei. The sequence continues at coordinate 92,254,982 of CM068744.1, read as the reverse complement.
AGAGAGACACAGACAGAAAAACACAGAGATGGAGAGAGTGAGTGTGAGGGACACACAGAGAGAAATATATTTACCTCTTGAGGAGATAGGCCCCGAATGCGTGTGCACCCCGAATGCATGCGCTCCCCAAATGCGTGTGCACCGCGCATGCATGCGCAGTACGAAAAACCCCCAAATATCGATATTTCGGTATATCTCGATATGAGCCCATCGATATATCTAAATCGGAAAATTTCCATATCGACGGACCCATTAACACTTGTTACCACAGTGCAGCGAGAGGTAGGCACAAAGAGCAGGATGATGATCATGGTTGCAAAAGGGAAATATTGAGGCCAATTGAGATTTTTTTTCCCCCTCTCTCCCCCCACCCCCAAAAAAATGGGTTTGGTGGGGAAAGAGAGTTATTGTTCCCAAAACATTATAATCGAAGAAACAGCAGTGTAGGTTTTTTTGTAAGCTTACATAGGTCACCTTTACAAGCGAGAGCAGGGGAGTTGATATTGATTACAGGAGAAATGTTTGTTCGGTACTTCACAGATTATTGAGTGACAAATATTATTGAATTTGACTTATAGAAGTAAGAAGACAGGCAAAGCAGAAGGGAGCCACTCCCAACAAGCCCCCCTCCCACCCCCACACACACAGCTACCGGAGTCATTCGCCGACAGCCTGAGAGCAAAGCTGTGAGACGGATACTGAGCTGTTTGCTGGCCCTCGGAGATTAGCTGTTGCAGCCTTTCCAGCAAATTCCCAAGGCTGTCAGCACAACCAATTAGATTTTCAACCAGAAGACAGGGAGGGTGGCACTCGGGGACCTTTACGCTTTAGGTCGTAGGCTTTTCTGACTGTGGTAAAATGACATTGATGATGACACATTCAGCATCGGTTGGTTTTTAAGACAAGTTAAATTAGCAGTCTTGAAATGATTCCAACTGTCTCCCTGGCTCCTTACTGTTGCCATATTCAGTGGATCCTGTCAGAAGCGGCTTGATGACTTAATAGTCTTCCTTGAGTGGATTTGAGCACTTTGCCTGTGTGTTTACGTGTGCTTGTCACGCTTAAAATATTCATATGAAGGTTTGAAATATTCATTTGAAGGTTCCTTGTGCGGAGTTTAGCAGCAAAGCTCTCTGTGCTTTCTACATGCTGTTCTGCTGCTCTAAGCGGTAATTCTTTGATGTTGGCCTAAATTACATTTCAGTATAACTTGCCTTTACAGACAGATTGGGTGGGGGGGGTGGGGGGGGGGGGGGGGGGCAGGAGGAGGAAGAATAGTTTTTCAAATCTGTCAAAATGAGTCTGAAATGAAAACGGTGCATCACATAAGTTTTATTATACAAAACTGTTTCAAAGGTAGCCCGAGACAATTGCTGGTTTCGCTCATAAGGGGAGAAGGAGAGCCCAGTCGTGAAAGAAAATATCGAGCAAATATAAGAAAATAAAATTGGAACCTTGTTCTAGTTTCCATAATATACCCGGAGTTTCACAGTGTATGATATACAGTAGACCCTCGCCGAACGCGGGAGTTACGTTCCTGGAAAACAGTGTACTTGGTAAAATCGCATTCGGTAAGCTTAGTAAGTAATGGGAAAAAGGGGGTTAGGGGAATCCATCCACAGTCTAAACAACCTCAAGCCTCCAGGCACATCCACACCTGACCAACACAAGGTACGTACTAAGGTGGCCCACTCGTCACTCTCCCCGCTCTCACTGACTCACTGGAGACAATAAAACAGCACCTCACACTACCACAGCTTGACTAAATTATTTTACCTTTGGTCCTGGAAGTGTTAGGAGACTCTCTCTCTCTCTCTGTGTCTTTTCTGTTTACCATGCAATGCCATTAGGTTGCTGTGAGGCCGAGGAATCATCGGACTTAGGCGGGAGCTGGCGGCGTCCTCCCAAGTATGCATTGCGCGCGGGGGGCGGCATCCTCCCAAATCCACATGCGCACGGGGCCAGCCAGCTGAGGAATCATCAGACTTAGTGAGGAGCTGCCAGCGTCCTCCCAAATGTGCATGCGCATGGGGCCAGCCAGCCAGCAAATTTTACTCGCGTTATGCAAAAAAGTGCCGCATTTATTTATTTGCGTATAGACGAATCCACAGTTGAGAAAGTCGCCTTCGGCAACGGTTGACTGTAGTGTTCAAACGTATCAGGTATATAGTAGAGGCTGAGACACCAATGCTACACTCGAGGGAAGTGTTACATTATCTGAGGCGCTGTCCTCGAAATGAAACATTAAACGAAAGTCATGTCTATCTATTCTCAGGTACACATTATAAAGATTCCATGACATTATTCAAGCAGAGAAGCATTTTTCCTAGTTACCTGGCCAACGTTTTTCCAGATAAATTGGTCATTTGTATCACGGGATTTTTGCAGATCCTTACAATATACAAAAAGTTTGATGGGATTGGCTTGAAAAGCGGTCATGACACTTGACAATAAATTATGTATAAACTACTTCAAGACATTGAAATGTGCTAATGCACTATAAAATTACAAGTTTGTTATCTCTCTCACTATCTTGTTGTGATGTGAAAGCTCTTTAATAGGAATAAAGTCTATATTTTGCAGGGATTTGAAGCATATTATTTTCCCTGTGTTTATGAATGTGCCGTGAAAGCAGCATTTGCATTTCAGCACCTCAAATGAATCCGGTGTCTGGTGAGTTTCTCATTTCAGACATTATTTGGTAAAAGTAGAAACACAGAAGCTGAATTTTTAAGCTGTTTTGACATTGCAAAGCTGTTCTTGTGTAACCCTATTTTTGTTGTTAGCAAAGAGCATTGTGGTCTAATTTTATATTCACCCTCCTCCCCCTGTTCCACATGTCATCCCCATTTACTGCATCTTTTCAAAATTGTGCCGTGTTAGTAATTAGCAACACCTAGAGCCATAAGGCAAGATGTACAACAATGGCGTTAATTTTGTGGTACATTTAATGTTCACTGGTGTTGCAGACTCTTTCTCCGGAAACTCTGGAATCCTCTCCCTCAATCCCTCCACCTTGCCCATTGCCTCTCCACCTTCAAATCCTGCCTAAAGACCTGCCTAAAGGTTCTGTTATGTGTGTTGCATGCTTTCTTGGGTTGTATGACTCAATGAGGAAGGATCAGGCCAGACCAGAGTGATGCCCTTTTGCTCAAATGCACCCACTGATAAATAAGCCATAACAAGAAACATTGCTAGGGCTATAATCCTTGGGACATCCTTCTGAAATGAAAGGCGCTATACAGTGTAATTTTGCTATTGTTGTTGTTGTAATCCAGTTGAGGGATTCAGGAGGAGCCTTGGGCAAATACCCTGTCCATGTGATCACTTTTCCATCTTGATCCAATGCAGTGAGTGTTTGCAGCATTTTGGTGTGTGCTTCAACAAAAAGTATTTGTATTGCGCCTATTCATTTAAGAACAGGATGAATTTCAGGAATTGCTCAATTGGAATCAAGATCAGAGAACCTGGTTGATTTTCCCATCGCTCCAACCTGGAGCACTGGAGCTAACTGTAGCAGCCACACTTTGTCGTGAACCCGAAACGTTGACTCACTTTCCTTTCTCCATAGATGCGGCCTGACCTGCTGAGTTTTCCCAGCAATTTCTGTTTTTGTTTCAGATTTCCAGCATCTGTAGTATTTTGTTTATCTCAGGATAGATCTTCTGCTCTATAAGGCTATACTAAGCCATCAGAAAAACAAAAGCTAATGATCGGGTAATTAAGCAGAGAACCATTGCCACTTGTCGGACAAGCAAGTGGAATGAAGCATGATCCCGAAATATAGGGTTCACAGCTTTGATGGTTTGTTCTTGAAAAAAGATGGGATCTTACAATACCACATAGAGATGTTTCAGCACAGAAGGAGTTGTGTCTTGTTGGCAAAACCCACTTCTATTAAAAACAAGGAGTTAAAAAATCAAACCAGTAGAGAACGAAAATGTAAAATCAATTGAATGTTACATGCTGAAGAAATCTGTTTGCAGACAGTAAATAGCACGTTAGTTCTTCTTTAACTGATACGTGTGAAGTGCCTTAAGCGGAGAGTGAAACTAAAGGTCAAATCCATTAATTTTTCAGCCTATTGTCAATCTGACAAGACGGTCAACACAAAGTCCATTATTACTGTTCAATCACACCTGAATAATATCTACATTTTTTTAATCTAAAAAAAATCCCCCTGTTTCGCTTTAAACTTGCTTACCAAATAGCAAACGCTTGATATAACCTTTTGTCTCAAATGCCACCTGTCTAGAGTGTCTAGATTGGAATCCATTACAATGGATATTCTGCAGCACAAGCATGATTCTTAGTGACCTGAAGGCAACCTCTCCTCACCACCATGGAAATGTTCTGTGAAAATGCAATACCAATATCTGAGGTAAAAATCTACTACTTCAGTAAACAAATTGCAGCATTGATGGTCACGGCCAGCATGTGCAGCGGTCAACTTAGCCACTTGATTTAAAGGAGCACTCCACTCCGTGCATGGAAAGCAGATAAGTAAACTTCTTTAAGTATTAATAATAATAAATAATAATAAAAACATGCAAAAATCCATGCATTTGGTGTCGTACCGATATAACATTAAAGCTTCTCAAAGCATTTCACAGGCAATTGCTATTGAGCGGAGGTGTTTGCTGCCAACTATTTGTCAGCAAACATACAACACAATGAGCACTTTACCTGGGGGATTGTTAGCCAGGTCACTGGGAAAAACTTATTTCTCATTCCAATCAGTATCATTGGCATGCGAATGCACAGATAGCATTTGACAGGATCTGCTCATAAATATGGTGTTTCCTCATTACAAGAGCTGTTTCAAATGCAAGAATCCCAGTATTATTACATGCATTATGCACTACCCCACTTGCCCCCACCCCCATTAATCTTGTGACTTGAATCGAACTAAACCAGCTTGATTTTATAGAACACGTAGAGAATTGACGTCAGAATTTCTGAAGTCAGTTGTGGTCTTTGTGTAATGGAGTAAATTTTACTGTGTTTCTTAATTTATTCTTTCTGCTAACTTGCAAATTTTATTTGAGTATGGGAAGACTAAGATAAAGCATATGCATACCTGTAATTAAGAAAAGTGAAAAGGTTTTGGAGGGTAAGGGGAAAGGGTTGAGAATTGGAATTGTTACACTGCTCTTTATGGGAGGAGTAAGCAATGACAATAATATAATCTGTCGAATGGGCTTCTGTAGATTACTGTGAAGAGGAGAGAGAAATAATAATATTTACATTTGATATAGCAGCCTTATCACATCTTTGAGACGTCTCAAAGCGCTTCACGGAATATCCTGTAAAGCAGTAGTTCCTCGGGTCCCGACCCAAATCAGGGTCGCAAAGGTTCATCAGAATTTTTATTTTTGCTTTGTTTAATGCTGAAAAGTGCCCGATGCAACACCGCTGACCAATTTGTAGGAAAAGCCGTACTAGCGGGTTGTGCTGAGTTCACAAGAGAGACGGAGATATCGTCTTGGCTCCTCTACGCTTCAGTTGCCCACTAAGAATTGGGAGGTCCTGTTGGTGGCCAATTTAGGGTCGCTGCAAAAAAGATTGGGAACACTGCAATAAAGGAATTTACTATATTTTGTAGGCGAAATGCAGCAGCCAATTGCGCACAGCAGTATCTCACAAATAGTTGTGGATTGTTTCCTTGAAGCATTTTCCCTGAATTCAACCATGCTGACAGGACATTTGGAAGTCATGCGGATGGCATGGTTGCCTTGCCTCTGAGATGTTTTATGTTTACAACTGTGTAGATGAAGAATAATTAGAGTATATTCTGTCTGCCTGCACACAATCTCTACTCATACAGAAATCACAACAGCAAAAAAAAGGTTTCTGTCCTTCTTGAGACAAGCCCAGCTACAAATTAATGAATGTTTCCAAAACTGCTGGGGGAGGGGGAGAAACTACTGCTTTGTGTTACATAAATATGTTTGAAGGAATAATGTTCACTGCTGCGTACTCCCTGCAGTTTGCCCATTTAACGACTGGATTTTATGTGGTGTTGAGTCTGTTCATGTAATGCGAGGTTACTGGTACTGGAAATCGGCCTGGTTATGTTGTGGAGGCTGGAACACAAACCTTGGTGGTTATTATTATAATAATAATCCTTGCATTTTATCTAGCGCCTTATCACATTTTTGAAATGTCTTAAAACGCTTCACATGATGTACTGGAAAGTGAATTATGGGTGAAATACGGTAGCCAATTGCGCACAGCAGTAATCTACAAACAGTCGCATATTGATTGACAAGATTGCAAAATCCTGCATGTATGTCACTGTTCACAAACCTGTGGCTTTTTTTTTCCAAGATGCATTTCCCAATCTCTGCAGGAGAAAAGGGCACAGGTTCAGGGCTGCGAAAGATAGGTTCAGGATAAATATCTGTAAGCACTATTTTGCACAGTCAGCTGCTGGGACAAATTCTCAGTCAGGCTGGTTGAGACTATGATGCTGAACACTTTTAATACAAATATGGAGCAGTACAATACAAAATTACATTTGTATGGCAGCTTTCATGTCGAGAGGACGTCCCATTTAAGAAATGGGTAAGAGGGAAGAAGGAGAATTCAGAGGTTAAATCCCATTGTGTGTGTAATAAACATTGCTGATCTATTGTGCTCTGAGCTGTATAGTATCTTGCAGCAAAGCACAGTGCAGCAGCTATAAAATTGCTTCCTATGGTGGAGCACAGATTTATCTCTTGGGTGTTAGCTGTACTTCTTGAAGCAAGAGAAAATCAGTATTGTTCAGTGTATGTGACTGCTGCGTACACCCAATAGAATGCATTCACATTCCAGTGGGAAAGGTTCCGTTCTCCAGATTATGGCCTGATAACTCATGTTGCTGAAGGTAATTCTCACTGATTCGAATAAGGGGAAACTAGTTATTATTCCCCCAACTCATTTTCCTTCCCCACATTCAAACTTGGCTCATTTGGTGAACACTTCATCTCAGTGTCAGAAGGTTATGATACGTACCCCACGTCATGAGTCGAGTTCACAGTCTAATGAGAGATGACAACCTGATGTGGTAATGGAGGAGTACTGCATTGTCATAGGTCATATTATATCAACGTTTAACCAATGTGAAAGGCATTGTATAAATGTAAGTGTGTGTGTATATATGCTTATATATTTTAAAAGAGAGGTGGACATTTATTTGGGGAGGACGGGTTTGTGCGGTTATGGGGAGAGAGCTGGGGAGTGAGATTAAATTGCTCTTTATGGCGGCATAGACTCGATGGGCCAAATGGCCTCCTTTTGTCGCATTATCGTGAGATGATGACGAGTATGAGAGAATTCTTGGAAGAAGCGAGCAAGCTATTGGAGCTGGGCTGAATTCTTACAGGCTTGTATTTAGAATTAACGAGACCATGGACTATAGCATCATTTACATGGTACTGAACCTCTTAAATAATTAATGAAAGGTGTTCGGAATCCTTGAGCAGGGAGGAAGGAAGGGGACATTATGAAGATGTTAACCAAAGAAATAATCCAAGAGTTTGTAAGTTGTTTTGTTTGACGGAAGGAAGTGCACAAACAAAACAAAAGAATTTGGGAGAGATTTTGAGAACAGGATACAGTGGCTGAAGGCCACGAATAATGGGATGGAGGGATAGAGCAATGACCAAAAAACCATAGTTGGAAGTACAAAGTTGAGAAGTAGGGAGAGGCAAAAATCATGATGGGGTTTCAAGGTCAGGATGAGGATCAATAACCTGACATATGGTGTGAATGTGGATGTGGTAATATGTATCAAGGTCTGGTGTGAGAGAGAATACAGTCTGGAGATTTAAATAAGTTGAAGTTAGAGGGGTGAGTGTTATAGAAATAGAGTCTCAAGGTGGCAAGAAAGCTTGTCTTAGATTGTTAATTGGAATACAATGCCTGAATAATAATATTAAAAATAATATGACAATAGTCCTTGCTTTTGATTTGATGCCTTATCACATCTTTGAGACATCTCAAAGTGCTTCAAGAATATCCTGTAAATACTACTAATAATTAGGGTCTGTCGATATGAAAATTTTCCGATTTAGATATATCGATGGGCTCATATCGAGATATACCGAGATATCGATATTTTCGGGGTTTTCGTACTACGCATGCGCGCGCGGCGCGAGGTGCGTGCGCGAGCATTCGGAGGTGCGCGCGCATTCGGGGCCTATCTCCTCAGGAGCTAAATATCTCTCTCTCTGTGTCTCTCACACTCACTCTCTCCATCTCTGTGTTTTTCTGTATGTGTCTCTCTCCTCTCTCACCCCCCCCCCGCCCCCATCTCTGTCTATCTGTATATTATCACATCCACCCCGTCTCTCCCCCCACACCCCCCCACACCCCCCCACCCCCGCCGCCGTCCCTCTCTCCTCCCCCCCACCGCTGGGGTGTCTGTCTGTCTGTCTGTATATTATCACATCCCCCCGTCTCTCCCCCCCCCCCCCGCCGTCTCTCTCTCCCCCCCCCCCACCCCACCGACTCTCTCTCCCCTCCACCCCCCCCGCCGTCTCTCTCTCCCCCTCATCCCCCCCCCCCTGCCATCTCTCTCTCCCCCCCGCCATCTCTCTCTCCCCACCACCCACCCACCCCCGCCGTCTCTCTCTCCCCCCCCACCCCACCCCGCCGTCTCTCTCTCCCCCCCCACCCCCCCCCCGCCATCTCTCTCTCCCCCCCCACCCCCCCCCCGCCATCTCTCTCTCCCCCCCCACCCCCCCTCCACCGTCTCTCTCTCTCCCCCCCACCCCGCCGTCTCTCTCTCCCCTCCACCCCCCCCCCCTGCCATCTCTCTCTCCCCCCCGCCATCTCTCTCTCCCCACCACCCACCCCCGCTGTCTCTCTCTCCCCCCCCCCCTCCCCCGCCGTCTCTCTCTCCCCCCCCCCTCCCCCCCGCCATCTCTTTCCCCTCACCCCTTGCATACCTGTATATTGTATTCGAGGACTAAGAATACAATAGGGTGGCTTGCACCACGGTCTGTGCATTGTGTATAGAGATTAACATTCTTGTAGATCAGTTCGCGCGCATTCCGATTTTTTCGATATATAGTCTTTTCTGATATATCAATATTTTTGAAATGTCTATTTCGGCGTATCGATATGAAAATTATATCGGATATAACCGATATATCAATATATCGCCAGATCCTACTAATAATAATCCTGGAATTTGATGTAGCAGTTTTCACATATTCTAGACGTCTCAAAGCGCTTTACAGAATATACTGTAAAGTGAATTAACTGTATATTAACTGGGCAAAATGCAGCAGCCAATTGTGCACAGCAGTATCCCACAAACAGTTGTGGATTGAAATTATTAAAAAAATTTGACGGATTATTATTAGGTGTGTGGAGTAAGGAAACTTTCCAAAGGTTTCGCCCTGTCTGGAATTGAATCCAGGTCTCTCGCTTACAAGGCAAGTATTCTAACTTCTGAGCTGCACGACTGTAAAGTGAATTGACTGTATTTTGTGGGCAAAATGCAGTAGCCAATTGCGCACAGCAGTGTCCCACAAACAGTCGTGATTGAGGGACCAAATTTTTTTTTTTTTTAAAGGAATTATTACCATCGGTTCCTATTTACTGCCAAGTAAACAACAACAACAACAAGAACAATTTACATTTATAGAGCGCCTTTCACGTCGGGAGGACGTCCCAAGGCGCTGCACATGAGGCGTGTGACCTAGGGAACGGCGATATATCGGTATATCGCTAAAACCCGATATGGTTTTCATATCGGTATGCCGATATAGACATTTTAAAAATACCGATATATCGAAAAACGATATATCGAGGTAAAAAATCGGGATGCGAGCACAATCAACTACAAGACCCAGAATGCTCATCTCTATACACAATGCACAGACCTAGGTGCAAAGCCGCCATCTTGTATTCATAGTCCTCGAATACAATATACAGGTATGCAAGGGGTGGTGGGGGAAAAGAGATGGCGGGGGTGTGGGGAGTGGGAGAGAGGGACGGCGGTGGGGGGGGGGAGGAGAGAGGGACGGCGGGGGGGTGGGTGGGTGGGGGGAGAGACAGGGTGGATATGATAATATACAGATAGATAGAGATGGGTGGATGTGAGAGAGGAGAGAGACACAGAGACACAGACAGAAAAACACAGAGATGGAGAGAGTGAGTGTGGGGGGGGGGGGAGAGGGGGAGAGAGAGGGGTGGGGGGGAGAGGGGGAGAGAGATGGCTGTGGGGTGGGGAGAGGGGGAGAGAGACGGCTGTGGGGGAGAGGGGGAGAGAGATGGCTGGGGGGGAGAGGGAGAGAGATGGCTGGGGGGGAGAGGGGGAGAGAGACGGCTGGGGGGGGGTGAGGAGAGGGGGAGAGAGACGGCTGGGGGGGGAGGGAGAGACAGACGGCGGGAGGGGGGAGGAGAGGGGGAGAAAGACGGCTGGGGGGAGGGGGAGAGAGATGGCTGGGGGGGAGGGAGAGAGAGACGGCGGGGGGGAGGAGGAGAGTGGGAGAGAGACGGCGGGGGTGGGGAGGAGAGGGGGAGAGAGACGACTGGGGGGAGGGAGAGAGAGACGGCTGGGGGGGGAGGGAGAGAGAGACGGCGGGGGGGGGGGGGGGGAGGGAGAAAGAGACGGCGGGGGGGGGGGGGGGAGGGAGAAAGAGACGGCTGGGGGGGTGGTGGGGAAGAGAGACGACGGGGGTGGGGGGTGCGAGAGAGGGATGGCGGGGGGGGGGTGGGGGGAGAGACGGGGTGGATGTGATAATATACAGATAGATAGAGATGGGGGGGGATGTGAGAGAGGAGAGAGGGAGAGAGACATAGAGAGACACAGACAGAAAAACACAGAGATGGAGAGAGTGAGAGACACAGAGAGAGAAAGATATTTACCTCCTGAGAAGATAGGCTCCGAATGCGCGCGCACCCGGAATGCGCATGCGCAGTACGGAAATTTCGGTATTTCGGTATATCTTGATATGAGCCAACCGATATATCCATATCCGGAAAATTCCCATATCGCCGTTCCCTAGTGTGACCCGAGCTGGGAGGGGAGTGTTTGGGAAGGGGTGAAACACGAAGGGGAGGTAAAAGAGTTCAGGGTGGAACAAAAGGCACGATCGAAGAGGAAAGTCTTCAAACCGGCCTTGAAAGAGGAAAGGGAAGAGACGAAACGGAGGGATTGAGGGATGGCATTCCATAAGGTGGGAGCGGAGAAACTGAAGGCCCGGCCTCCGATGGTGGGGCGGTTCGGGCGGGGGGCTTGGAGCAGGCCAAGTCCTGTTGAACGGAGGGTCCGGGTGGGCGTGTAGGGGGAGAGTAGATCGGTTAAGTAGGATGGGGCAAGGCCGTGTAAGGCCTTGTAGGTGAGGACGAGGATCTTAAACTCGATCCTCTGGAGGATGGGGAGCCAGTGGAGACGGGCGAGGGTGGGGGTTATGTGGTCGCGGAGGCGGGTGCGGGATAGTACACGGGCTGCAGAGTTTTGGATGGCCTGCAGCCTATGAATGGAGGAACTGGGGAGGCCAACTAGGAGAGAATTTCCGTAGTCCAGCCGTGAGGTGATGTATGCATGCACGAGTGTTTCGACAGCGCGGGGGGTAAGATAATTACGGAGCCTGGCAATGTTGCGCAGATGGAAATAGGCGGTGCCGGTCAAGGCGCGGATGTGGGGGAGGAAGGAAAGGCAACAGAGGCATGTGGAGTAAGGAAACTTATCCAACATTTTGCCCTGCTGGGAATCGACCCAGGTCTCTTGCTTGCAATGCGGGTGCTCTAACCACTGAATTACACCTTGAATTCCTGCATTGCTCCAGATACTGTATTATCACCCAACATTAGTAAATAGCAACCATTGTGAGAAAAAGGAATACATTAAGCTTTCTATGTGATTTCTTAGTACTACTTACCAGACTTCTGAGGATACATTTTGTAGCTTTTTTTATTTTCCTTAAAAAAAACTGTGTTTTGAAAGTTACCAGGGAAATTTGGTATTCAGAAGGATAACTATAGTTGAAAGGAGTGAACGTTTTTTAAAAATAAATTGAGACTTTTGTGTGTCTGCAGTGTTCATTTCTCTTAATTTCTTTACTACTGCCTTTTCTGTTCTTTGTTCATCTCTCTTGTCTCAGACATATTGCTGTTTCTCCATCCCACCAATGTGTGAGACATATCTGTAACTACAAACCCACAAGAACCATGGGGACAAAAGCTCGAACAGAAGAATTCATTCCTCTTGAGACCCAAAAGGACTAATTAATTATGTCACCGGCATTGTGGCTTAATCATTTGAGCTGTGAATTACTTTTTTTCCCCCACATAATATCTAGCATAACATGGTTTTCCTTTTGTACATTTTGAGCGATTAATGCCACAGAATTAGTGAAACAGACAAAAGGATTTGTGATGTGGTAACAATGAATGTGCATTTTTTAATCTATATATTTTGAAAAGGACATATAATCCTATCTCTGTTTTAGTTTTAGGCTTGGCCTTGCTGTTGAAATGTTGCTGCAGCCTTCAAAGAGTTAAGCAAAACCTTCACAAATTATATTAACTTTCTTATTTTTAGGGTTGAGCCTGTCAATTGTCATCCCAATGATAAATATCCAATACAATTATGATGATAATTTGGGCACAAAAGTGCTTTAAGACATCTCAAAGACATGATAAGGCTCTCTATCAAATACACAAGTTGTTATTATTATTATAATGTAATTTTTTTAGATCAGTTAGTGAAGTGGTTGAATACTCAGATATAATTACAATTCTCAGAAACAATACCACTTCTAGAGTTAGTGCCTCAGATTGGATGGGTAGTTTTATGCCATTGCAATTGTTTGCTCATATCTAACCTACATCCTCCTCTCAATCCTTCCTCCACAGTTCCTTCTCCTCCATCCTTGACTCCCTTGCCCCACCCCTCCCTCACCTCCTGAACTGCCTCCTATTTCGTAAATCCCCCTGGTATCTTCGAACTCTTAAGGCGCAAGTGCGAGCTGCCAAACGAATCTCGACCAAATCAATCTTAATGGTCCACCGGCAAATCTGGATAGACTTTACCAAGACCTACTGCTCCGCTCTAGCCTCTGCAAAGTCCACCTACTATTCAGAACTAATCTTGGAGGCCAAGGACAACCCCAGGCTCCTTTTCTCCACCACCAACCGCCTCCTCCGCCCACCCTCCCATGCCTCACCCATCCTATCCTCCAGCTCTAACTGTGAGGAGATGCTGGATTTCCTCGAATCTAAAATTGAGGGGATCCATTCAGCCACCTCTACACCATCCTCCACTACCTCCCCACTACCTCTCCCCAGGATCCATCTCCCTCCCACCCCCCCATTATATACCTTCCAACCTGTCTCTCCCCCCACCTTCTCTGCTCTCCTCCGTAAAATTAAACTCACCAGCTGCTCCCTTGATCCCATCCTCACCTCCCTCCTCATCTCCCAGCTCCATCTCCTAGCCCCCCTCCTAACTGATGTCATCAACCTCTCCCTATCCACCGGCACCGTCCCCACTCCTCTAAAAACTGCTGTCATCACCCCCATCTTAAAAAAAAACTTCTCTAGACCCATCCCTACTCTTTAACTATCGCCCCATATCTAACCTCTCATTCCTCTCCAAGGCCCTGGAAAGAGTCGTTGCTTCCCAGCTTCGCTCCTTCCTCTCCTTGTCTTGCCTCAAGACTCTCCTCTTCGATGGACCCATCAGCAACTCCTTACCCCTCCGTCCTCAGTTTGGGTCTGAATCAATAACTGACCAGCACCTTGGGACGTCCTCCTGACGTGAAAGGCCCGAAACAAATGTAATGTTGTTGTTGTTGAGGCCAAGATGCAGCCCTCCAACCAGAGGCCTATGTGATGCATCTGAGCATGCGCATCCAACCTCTGCTGAATGCCAGCACATTTTACTGGCGCTCGGCAAACCTGCCACCACTTTATTGCTGCTTAGGTCGTGATGAGAATCTTAAATAATAATAATAATAATCCTTGCGGTTGATTCACGTCTTCTAGACGTCTGAAAGCACTTCACTGAATATACATATTCTGTATTCTGTATATTCAGTGTTCACAGAATTGCGCAGTGTCCCACAATCAGTCATAGATTGAATGAACAAATTATTTATATATTTTTGAAGAATTATCGTCCCAGGAAAAGCAATATGCCAATTGACTACCAACCAGGTTCTTACTTACTGCTAGGTAAACAGAGGTGTATGTAATAAGGAAACATGTTGAACATTTCGCCCTCTCGGGAATGGAACACGGGTTTCTTGCTGAAGAGACAGTTGGTCTAACCACAAAGTCACTAAGCTCCTTCAAGGCTAAAGAAAGGCTGTATTTGATCTGAGAATGGACTTGGTACATTCATGATACAAGTTCAAAATACTCCGAAGGAGTTTGGGGAGGTGGGGGTAGGCAGTCAGTGTTCAAAAGCACACGGTGTTGGTAGAACAAAAACTCTGAAAAAGATGACAAAGTTTAATAGGCAAAGAAAAAATGCTGACAGGAAAAGCAAAAGACAACGAAATAGATATCTCATATAATCTGAGAAAATTATTGTCAATTGTTCAACCTGCAAGAGGAGTACAACGCCATGTCTGATCGTAGTGAGCGATCTCAGTATATTTTCTCTCGTCTCGTGAGCACATATCATAGTGGACACTTGCAAAGTCTTCTCTATTTTACTTTACTTTTAAAATCTTCATATCCTCAGCAAATAGCACCTTCTAACCGTAAATCGCCCACAAATATATACAGTCAATTCACTTTACAGCGTATTCTGTGAAGCGCTTTGGGAGATGGATAAGATGTGGAAAGCGCTATATCAAATGCAAGGATTATTATTATTATTATTTTTATATATCTCTTGTGTTGAGCCATCTAAAATTTTCTTTAAAACAACAAAACACTCGCTCCCTGACTGCCTGCCCGACTCATTCACTCGCTGCTGGCCTGGTTCTCTCTTGTGCTGCTGGCATGGGTCACTCCCAGGTCCTAGGGCCGTCGTGCCTCCTTTCCACCCGCTGGTGAACAATGTTATTGAACATCTCAACATTAAGTGGGGTTCACGTGTAATAAAAATAACGGCTCCGCCCCCTCAGCCAATGGTACGCGTCCCCCGAGGCCCCCACAGTTTGGAAACCACTGCTTTAAGGTAAGGTATTTAAGGGAAACATGGAGTAGAAACTTGGGAAGTAAAGGTATTAAAAAGCATGGAAAGGGGTGGAGAAATGGGATTAAAAGATCATAGAATGCTACAAATCAGAATCAGGCCATCCGGACTGTCCCAAATCGCTACAGTATAAGCAAAGTGCAGTGATCCCTCAAAAAAAATTGTCCTTTTAATCCAGAACTGTTTGTGGGACACCACCCTGCGCAATTGGCTGCCGCGTTTCGCCCACATATGTACAGTCAATTCACTTTACAGTATATTCTGTGAAGCGCTTTGAGACGTCTAGAAGACATAAAAAGCACTATATCAAATGCAAGGATTATTATTATTTGTTTTGTGGGTCCTCATCAAATATCTACATAATTCTGTTTTAAAATACAGTAGTTTACCTCATCTGCTTTAACTAGGATCTGCCACAAGGCGGAATAAGCTTTGACAGGCTAAATGGGCTACTTCTATTGTGTTCCTTTGGCTTTGTGGTACGATATGAAGCTGTGGACTTGGGTCTTTTCACTGTTACAAACTGCAAACAATATATTGGGGAGGGGAGGGATGGTAGAAAAATGTTGAGTGTTTTATGATAACTAATGGAACAAAACTAGACAGATGAACTGAAAAGCATTCTGATGTGTTGCCAGTTGAGTAAGTGGTGGCATTTTAATTTTTCATTCAGTTTAATGTTAAAGATGAGCAAGCTGATCCTATGGGATTGATACTTGTAAATACACTTCATTTTCACTCTGCATTAGCTTAACATCTCTCCTTAAATCTTTATGTGTTATTGCAGCTGCAGCATTTAATTTGGAAGAGATTTAGCATCTCAGAAGCCTATTGTTTTTAACCTTCCCTGTGTCTTCTCTGTGTTATTTTTTGTCCCAATTCATTTATAATGTTCCTGGCAGGTTCTAGGTTGCTGTGGTTGGTGTTTAGGAGTCACATTCAAAGCCTTTTTAAGGAGCAAATGGTATTCTGTAGAAAAGTACCTAGGATGATTTTCTGTGTTTGGTAGGCCCATTATTTTTCTCTTTATTTATATCTTTTGCCACTTTCCTGGTGTAATTGGGTCAATTCACCCAGCCCCTTTAGTGGAAAGTCTTCGATTATATATTCGATGCAGAGCATTTTATGATTATTTAAATCTCACCCCAAGTGTTAACTTGCTCAGTTCTAACTGAAATTGATTTCTACAGAGATCCCATTCCGATTACAAAATGGCAGCTATTAAACTATTAAGATCTCTACCTTCTGTAACAGTATCCCTGAAGCAGGTGTTAAGAGTTGTACACTCAATGTCGCACCCAGTGGGAAAAGGCTATGTTTGAAAACGGATGCTTTTAAAAGATTAAGGTATTGCAAGGTTGAACTGAATTTCAAGTCGCGTTCAATCCAACCGAGGCTTGTTTCTGGCATTTTGGGAATGAAAGCCTCATGGAAATGTTAACCAAAGTGCTGATCATTGGAAATCAGATGGAGCATTCAGAGACTGAATGCTGCCATACCCACTGCTATGCCCAACACATCAAAAAGCTTGTGTGGACCTGTGTTATGGATTTTTTGGGAATTATAGATACACATCCTTGCCTAATAATAATCCTTGCATTTGATACAGTCTTTTGTCAAAACATATCAAAGCATTTCACAGGAGTTACTATAAAGCACAGTGACTGTATTTTTGTCAAACACAAACGTTTTCCAAGTAGAAGAAGGCAGTTTGCCTCATCTTTCAGAGTCTGTGCCACTGCCACCAGTTTTTCTAAATAATTTTCTTTTTATATTGAACCCACGTTCAACAACAACAAGTTGCATTCATATCACGCTACTCATGCATGGTAGTGTTCCAGAGTGCTTTTGGAATGATACAGTGGAAATAGTTTTCTTTCTGCATCCCTTAATGTTTTTATTGGCCAGGTATTTTATCCAGTTCCCTTTTGAATTATTTTATTGATCCAGCCTCAATCCAGGTATGAGTATCTATTTAAAAAAAGGATATATTTTGTAGTTCTTCCATCAGATCTGTTTCATTTATCATGGAGTGTAGTGATTACGTGCCTAAGGCATCTTCAACCTTGGTGCCTGAGGCAGCTTCAACTCTGGTGACCGAGTCAGCTCCCTATCCCAAATCTCCATTCCCCCTTCATTCCCATGTTGCTTGGGCTCTTTGTGTCTTGGGTTCTTGATTCCTCTGCTCCTCTTGTGGTTTGGGAGACGACCCATCTGAGACATCTGTTCCCGTTGTTCTTAGGTTATGCAATACTAGCTGTCTTGGATATTTGTTTTCTTTATGATCCGGAGGTCTGTTTCCTAATAAGAGCCGAGTCAAAAACAAAAAATACTATATCTGGAAGAGGTTGCAGTTCTTAAGGGTTAAGTGTAGGCAGAAATAATTATGCACTCTGTGAATTTCTGCTGCTCTAGGGGACTCTAAAGAAAGTAACTGGGCAGGATTCTGTGGTGGAGACACAGGGATGGGGAGAGTTTCATGAAAACTCAACAGCAGGGCAGGAAGCAAACACTGCCTTAATAATGGCCTTACCCATGCTTCTGGGATTGGAATCCATTTTCTTTTAACGACAACAATAACAACTTGCACTTATATAGGTTCTTAGAGTGCTTAAATGTGGCAGAGACTGACTCCGAGATGGGGGATGGGTGGGTGGTTGTAAGCATGGTTTGAAGAGGAAGGTTGTTTGGGTGGTGGGGGGTTTTCAAGGGGTGGGGTGAAGAGTGCATGGTAGAGGGATTAGGCTGAGTGTTCTAGAATTTGGGGGCATAGTAGCTAAAAACACGACCCCCAATGGTGGTGTGGAGGGTGCAAGGAATGAACAGGAGGCCGGTGCCTGTTGAGCAGAGACGCCAGGTGGTGAATTGGTGAGTGAGGAGGTAGGAGAGGTGCGGAGGTGCCAGGGAGTGAGTGGATTTGAATACAAGTGTGAGGATCCTGAAGTCGATCCGTTCAGTGATGGGGTTCCAGTGGAGCCGGAAGTGGTGAGGTGTGGGTATGGATTTTGGTCTGGGACAGTATTTGGGCCGCAGAATTCCAAATCAGCTTTTGACTGGTGGAACTAGGGAGCCTGTGTGGGGTGCATTGGAATAATCCAAGCTGGAGGTGACTAACGCATGCACGCGGGTTTTCGCTTCATTTTGGGGCAAGATACGGTCATAGGTGGGAAATGTGGGCGAGGTGGAAGAATGTGGTCCTGATCAGGGACTGGATGTGGGGTAGGAAGGACAGCTAGGGGTCGAACCAGATGCCTAGATCGGCGGACCTGGGGTTACTACTGGAGGAAGCAAAGTAGATTTGTGTGTCATCCACATATATGCGGAAGTTTACCTAGTATCTGTAGATGACATTGCCCAGAAGGAGAATATAGACAAAAAAAGAAGAGGGCCAAGGAGGCAGGTGGTTAAGTAGGACTCAAATCATGCAAGTGTGGTCCCACTAAGGTAGATGAAGGAGGAGAGATGATGGAGGAGGATGGCTTGGTAGACTGTGTCGATCGCAGTGGAGAAATCCAGGAGGACAAGGAGGCAGAGGGACCCCTGGGGATAGACAGAGAGAATGTTCTTTGTGATTTTGACAAGTACTATCTCTGTACTCTGGGAAGGGCGAAAACCCAGCTGCAGGGGCTTGTAGATGGAGAGGTGTGACTGAAGTTGCCCAAAGTCTTACTATCCCTCACCCCAGATTTTTGCATTCAATTTCAGACCCAAATCCCCCAATTATATACAGCAAGTTGCCACAAATAGCCTGGAATTCATTGATCGATTTATCTGATGATGTAGATTGCAACGCAAGATGATATAATCATACACGGACCGGTAAAGAGGTTTGCATGAAGAAGGCCCATTTGATCTCAACCTTCTAGAATATCCATACTACAAACTTCCCATTACTGCATCAAGCTGCTTCTTAAATGAGTTCACCGTCCTAGTTGTATCAACCTTCCAAGGGATTGTAATTATGGTCAACATTTGTGCTGGTGTTGGTATTTTCCACATTATGCCTCTGCAAGTCATTGCATTTGAAAAGCGACTATAATTTCAACCCTCTGGGAAAACTTGCTGGTTGTTAAGACCCTCATCTTAAAAGTACTGCTGCCACAGTGCTCCTAGGAAGAACATGGTTAGATTTGCTTCTTTGTAACCAGTGTGAGGACCAGATTATGTTTTGGGAAGCCGCTTGCAAACTAGGGCTTTAATTTGAAATTGCTTCAGTTTGGGTTCTGTGCAGTGACTGGAAGCAATGTCACTTTGGATTACCAATCTCACGGTGCGTTGCTTCTCTCCTGGGCAAGTAAATAATTTTTTTTTAAACGTAATTATGATAGCTAATTTCATTTGAACAGTCTTATCGTGCCACTTTTAGCTGTTATTATTTCACACGTGGTGCTTAATTACCCCGTATTCTTCCGCATGTTTGCCTGGTGTTAGATTCAAAATAGCAATTGTTACAAGGACTTGAAGTTGACATAGGATTTTTACATTGAGAAAAATAATGGTAACAAGCAAAGACTCGGAGTTTTATTAACCTGAGTTGCACACACACTGTAGAGTGGAAGGTTTTTTAATCATTCTTGGGGTATGTGGGCAACATCTGCATATTCCTGATTACTATGGGTCCGTTGTCGGTATTTGGTATCTTTTGTAAGTTATCTTTGTAACATGCTTAGAAAGGGGTCAACACGATGGGTGAGACCAGGATGCTGGACTTACTTTCATTCAAAAGCAGCTTGATGTTATAATGGGAGTATGATAGGGTGGATATTCTGGAAGCATGAGATCAAATGGGCCAAAGGGTATTCTTGATCCAAACCTCTGTTGTGAACACACACCACTGATCTTCACTGGTTTTAAAGGTTGCTGAGCCAAATGAAATGAATCTAGAATTTTGACCACTGTTTTCAATTGTGAAAAGTCTGTTTGACACAGCTCTTAGCTCCTGATCTGATAGTAATATAATAATACTTGCATTTGAAAAAGGGCCTTATCATATCTTCGAGACATTTCAAAGTGCTTTACAGAATATACTATAAAGTAAATTGACTCCATATTTTTGGACGAAACGCAGAAGGTAATTGCGCAAAGCAGTGTCCCACAAACAGTTGTGGTTCGAGTTACCAAATTATTATTATGATGTATATTTTTAATAATAATAATTCATTCATTTGATGGATTATTACCCCTGGAAAATAGTTTTGCCAATCGACTAACACCAGATTGCAGTCCAGGGGGCGTTGGGGGGGGTGCAGGGTTGGGATGAGGGAGGGCAGAGCGGTAAGACAGCCACAGAAGGCACGGTCGAAGAGGAGGGTCTTGAGACTGCACTTGAAGGAGGCAATGGAAGAAGCAAGACAAAGGGACTGTTGGATGGAGTTCCAAAGCATAGTGGCAGAGAGACTGGAAACCCAGCCGCCGACGGTAGGGCGGGTCAAGCGGGAGACATGGAGCAGGCTGGAGCCTGCTGAGTGGGGGGAACAAGACAGGTTGATAAGGAACAATATAATTACTCCATATCACATTTGTTGCAACATTGAGGAAGATGACTCAATATCTTAAGAGAAAGTTAACTTATGAGTCAATCAATGCACAAGTAGGTATATTTACCACAGCCGCAGATAAAGTATACTCAATTTTATATTAAAACTTGAATTTGTAATTTAAGGGAAGTAACTTAAATTGGGAAGCCAATAATTTTTAAGAACCAAGAAAAGCAAATATATAAGAATTTACCACGATTCTGTTCAATCTTAAATTTTTAATGCCACAGGCAAAGATCAAGTTGAATTTTGACTCTCAAAGGTACTCAGATATTTGCTACTTTCACTTTGGTGTGTGTGTGTGTGGTGAATGTGTGGGCACTCTGGGACATTACCTAGTGTAAGGGATGCTATATAAATGCAAGTTATTGTACGTGTGAGGTACATTCTGAAATTCCCATGTTTAAAGCCAATGTCTCTCTTACCATCCATCCTAAGTCCTGTAGCTCAGTAGATAGAGCACTCGATAGGCTCACAAGCGAGATACCTGGATTCAATTGATGGAAAGCAAAACCTTGGGCTAGTTTCCTTATTCCACAAGCCTAATAATATTCCTTAAAGATTAAAAAAATTGGTCCCTTCAACCCATGACTGTTTGTGGGACTGCTGTGTGCAATTGGCTGCCGCATTTCGCCTACAAATATACAGCCAATTCATTTTACAGAATATTCTGTGAAGCACTTTGAGACATCTAGAAGACTTGAAAAGCGCTATATCAAATGCAAGAATTATTATTATTATCGATGCCCCCACCCCCAAAAGCGTATGGGTGGATTTTAGATAGGTCTGAGGACTGGATTGGAACACAGTTGTGCTGCATCCTACAGTCAGACCTTCTGTCGTTCACAAGCCAAGCACATACATGAAGAATGGCCTTACAAGTCAAAGTACTTCAAGGTGCCATAGGGACAACAATCCAGCATGAATTGCAACTTCAGGAGAAGAGTGGGACACAAAAATGGAAGGAAAGCATCTAAATAAGATAGTGAGGGGGGACTTTGGTAGTACAGTGACAGAAATGAAGTCCTATCCATTGTTTTCTTCTCTCCTCAGTTTTTCCATCCAAATCCTCTGCAGGATGAATGGGGACCGTTGCTTTTTTTCCTTGGCACCTGGTGATGGAGTCTCAAATTCCCAGCCATATCTCCTATTAAGAATCAGTGATACTCCGAGATACCATTCACATTGTTTATTGAAGCAGAAATTCCATGTTCATTACCTTCAACACAGATGACCACCAACACAGGTGGTCCGTCCTTCCTTCCTTGACTTCTCGTCTTTCTCCAACAACTTGCATTTATATAGCCCCACTCAAGCAGGCTAGTGTCCCAGAATTTCTCCACCTCCCTCAAATTATTTCTGTTTCTTTGTCTCAGCTGATTATGTGAGCTGGTAACAGTTTTCTCTTTGGAGACTCATCTCCCTTGTATATTCACTTCCTTTGCTTTTTTATACCATAGTAGTACAAGCCCATGGTTAAACTAGGAGACAACAGTGATAATGCTGGAATGTGTAAATAACATTCTTGTAGCCCTGCTTTGTGTGCAGTTTAGTAAAATGAAGGAAATATTTTACAGCAAAAGTACTATCTATGATTGATAACAGCAGCATTGACATACAGCATCCATGAATAATCATCTGCCTTGTATGTATGTGTGTGTGAGCGGGTAAAGATAATTGATATTTCCGTAGTTCCCCCTAGTGCCTGCTGATGCTATTAGCTGCTTTACTAAGCATTCAATTAAAACCTAGGTATCAGCTTGGCTCAGTTGGTAGCATTCTCACCTCTGCCAAAATGCTATAGGTTCAAGCCAGAGGTCGGAACTTGAGCTCACTATCTATGTTGACTTTACATGACAATATGATCAGCTAGCACTGTATTGTTACCCGTCTTCAAATGAGATGTTAAACCAAGCTTTTGCATCCCTATTCTTCAGGTGGTTGTTAATGTTCCCATAACACTATCGGAAAAGAGTTTCTCCTGGCCCTGGTCAACAATACAGTGGGCCCACAATTGCCTACAGAAATAAACAGTCCCTACACTAATTGGCTACTTCTCTCATTCTAACAGTAATTGGCTATGAAGCACATTGTAATATTTTAATATGATAAAGAGGTATCAAATTTTAATGTTGTTTGCCTCATTTTAAAATATTTTACAGAAACACATTTTTCAAAAACAATATTCCTTGCCTTTGTTAGAGCACCTTATCATGTCTTCGAGACTTCTCAAAGTACATCGCAGAATATACTGTAAAGCGAATTGACTGTATATTTTGTGGGCAAAATCAATCAGTTTTAATTCCATATTAGGGTCTTCCCTCACTCTTCTTGGAGTCCTGTAACTCAATAGTTAGAGCACTTGCCTTACAAGTGTGAGACCTGTGTTCGAATCCAGATAGGTCAGGGCAAAACCTTGGGCAAGTTTCCTTACTCCACACGCCTAATAATAATCCCTCAAAAAAAATTGATAATTTCAATCCACGACTATTTGTGGGACACTGCTGTGCGCAATTGGCTGCCGCGTTTTGCCCACAAATATACAGTCAATTCACTTTACAGTATAATCGGTGAATCGCTTTGAGACGTGTAGCAGACATATGAAAAGCGTTATATCAAATGCAAGGATTATTATTATTATCTTGTACGGGAGATATTCCTGCTTCTGGACAGACAGATTGCTGGGCACAGCATTAGCAGAGAGGCCTGGGACTTAAAGGGAAGACCATCTATTTGGGGGGCAGGTGCTTTGCCACCTGAGTAGGTGGCTGTGAAAGACACATGTCTTTGTTTATTCACTGCGGCGCTCACAGACAATGAGCAGATTTTGCTCATTCTAGAACTGTCAAGCTACTTGTTCAGGACTACCTCATATAATTCCCTTCTCTCCACCCTCCCCCACACACATCGCCTGACCTCCAGGAACCCAATGGAATTTGTGTTGAAATGCATCATTCCCTCCCTTAGGACTGATTCTTTCATCTCTCCACATCCAGCAAAACACAAGCTAAATTTCTCTCTCTCTTTGACAGTCCAGGGCTTGAAAGAATTGCTTACTGCTTCTGTTTTTTATCCTTCAGTTGTGGCTGACCTTTTAATTTTGCTTACCTGTGTGTGAGTTTTGTGTAGTCCATGTGACTGGGCCGCCACACCTGTCTATATATACTCAGAAGTACCCAAGTATGAACAGGACCAGAAAAGACCTTTCTGGTGCAAGTGGCCTATCTGAAAGTTTAAAACTAATCCTTCGCTTCTTTTGTCTCTCATTCTCAAGCCTTCTTCACCAAATAGGTATTGAATTCCCTCTCACATATGTTGATATAATGTTCACTTCTCCATTTCCCTTTGTCTTCCAGACCACTTATTCCAGAATGGTCTTATTCTTTCAGGCTTCGTGAACTCAACAGTGCCCAGCGTTTTAAGCAGCAAAGTAGAATTGATGAAAGCAGTCAGTATATGGCTATTGGGTCCAGCATTGTTTTTCGTCCCAAGAATGTGGGCAAAGCACAAAGCCAGCATGTGGATAAGGGAATAATAGGAATAATTGTTCACCGTTCCATTGAATGAAGTGGAACACAAATTCAATATCACATAGTTAAACTGGCAATATTCTATTCTTAGCTATTAATTATTCTTTCTTTAACCATCATTATTTGAACCCAAATCAAATGACTTGGGTCTCCTTCAAGAGGTCCTATGCAGTTTTAACAACTTGGAAATTTTTTAGCTCCCTTCCCCTTGTCCTCCCCCACCCACCTTCCCCTACCCACAATTGATCCCCATGTTCAAGTTAATTTAAACAAACTGTAATTGTTTTATAATAGTCCTTTAATTTCCCGTAATGCTTGTAAAACGGAGTTCGAAACTGTTCAGTGGATAATAGATCCTGTGAGGTCAGTAATAACCATTGCGGTTCTGGCTATTACTGTCTCCTTTCATGGCTACTCAGGAAAATGAGATTGTTACACTCTCGCTGATAGGCGTAGCAATAGACAGTTAAAAGCCTCTTCATGTTGAAGATGTTATTTCATAGAGACACCCGCTCTGGATTATCCTTTTTACTTCAAACTCCTGCCAGCTTGCACAGGAGATAAAGACAAAATAGCCAAGACTCACAGCCACCCCCCATCATTCCCAGTCTTCCCTTCCCCCACCTCCCCCAAGTGTGGAGCAGTTCTAGCAAGACCGAACCCCTTCCCTCCCCTCACCCCACTACCTCATATGCACACACACTCACCCCCCACCACCACTCCCGTCTCCCCATTCCCGGCTTTCACTTTGATTACTCAGTGGTAAGTAAGATTCACTTAGGGCAAGAGGTAAATTTAATACCAGTTATGCACATGCTGTTCATATCACAACCGTTTCACATGATGCCACTTAATTCCCTGAGAAGTGGAAAGGTAAATCAGTGGCTGGCCAGCTAAGGTGTCATAATGCATTAGGACCAGGGCTCGCTGTGGGGGATAATGGCTATGATTGCTGTTGACTCGTGTCTCTGCAAAGAAGCTTCATGTAAAATAAGTGACATTTAAAAGGCATCAAGATTGAAGAGAGAGCGAGAAAGAGAGTGAGTGAGCGAGCGAGAGAGGGAGGGAGAGGAAAGAAGGGGAAAAAAACATACAAACAGCTCTAATCTTCCCACTTGAAAATAAAGTCGCTCTCACCCCAAGTGGCCTGAAATGATAACTAAATATGCCGTCCAGTGACCCAGCCGAGCCTGCTTGTCTTAATTTTCGGGGGTGAATCTATAAAACGACTCTTGGGAAACTGCTCCAGTGTTATCTCTTAATTCAAAATCTTTTCATTTTAAATCCGGCTGCCCCCAGTCATCGGTGCCATTCATCCTATAAGAGCTTTAGGCTGGTGCGTGTTAGCCACCACTGTACAAGCAATAGGCAACCGGCCTCCGAAAAGGGCAGGATTTAAGTTCTTTTCTAAAGAGAGAATCAAAATTCCATTTTTTTTACAGCGAGTGGCACATAATTTGGACCTCACTGAGTTTGTTGCTTTTGTTTGTTAAACAAGAGCCAAGCCAGCGAGATTGGTCCCACTTATGGTTGTGTAGTTTCTCTCTATCCCTGCCCCGCTTACCCCATTCCTCTTCTCCTTACAACTCCCCCCCCCCCCCCCCCCCCCTTCACATCTGTTGTATTTGCATTATGCATCTGGAGATTGACAATGTAGCCTGGTCCCCTGCCACTCTTTGGCTGATAGAGTGAAATCAGCCCTGGCCCCATTCGTTAATGCAGTTTCTAACCTCCTTAATGAACCACTTAGCCAAAGTTAAATGACAACCTAATCCATGTTTGCACAGGCAGGTTTTATATTTGGGTGGTGGTGGGAGGGGGAGAGGGGGCAGTAAATACTGAATAATTACTAGTTGGAGGATTGCTATAGGGTCACCTGTGTGGCTATATTTATAGTTATATATATGTGTATAAAAAAAACTTCTTAAATCTACAGTACTTAGATTGTCGTTCCCCAGTTTTCCATCTTTGCTGTAATTCTTCCTTTTCAAAGTCTCCGGAGACTGCAGGTGACAGGGCTGTTATTTGAAAACTCACTAGGAAGAGAGTAAGCAATTTGAGCTTAGCTGAGGCGTAATCTTAGCTTGTCAAAAAGAAACTCATTCAGGCTATGCTAATCAATCAGTAAATCAACGGACCAATCATCTCTTCAGCTTAGCATATATCCCGAGGTCTGATATATCTATTAACTGCCTATCACACAGCCAGTCCCTGGGTGATGAGATTCTCTCAATCCTGGCATTTCGGAGGCAGATAACTGAACTATCACAATCCTGGATAAATACCCGTGTAAAGGGAAATAAAAATCATGAAAAAAAAACCTGGAGAGCAAGACAATGTGATGGTGTCCCAGCTACATGCCATTTGCCTCACACAGCAAAGCAGTCTCTCTGTCTTTTGCTCTCTCTCTCTTTCTCTCCCCAACCCCCCACTCTTTTTTTGTCTCATATATTGCACATTTGTGTGACATTATAATCAACTAACACTAGTGTTTTTGTTGTAAATCCTAAATCCTATTCTAAATCCAGCCAATGATTATTTTCCTTCCCAACCCTCCACCAGTCCCCACGCACCCCCACCCCCACGAAAAAGTATTGTGTTGTCTTATTCTAAGGCGGAATGAGATGGGATATGATGAGTTGTGACTGGGATACATACAGTACATGCAGCTACTGTATCTGTCAAAATATTTGTCTAATAATTGACGACACAATTGTTGGTTATCGTTGGATTTCATATTTGAATAATCATTGTACGCATTCCTGACAGCGTTCTCCTGCCATTTTTGTTGTTATTCATTCTGCTTCTTTATCGCTCTCTCTCTCTCTTTCTTGCTCTCTCTCGTTCACATTTTAGTTGTTGAACTGGAGGATTATGTTCCTTCCATCTGATCTGCTCTGAGAGTCTTCAGCATGATATGGTGTCATTGTGTGTGGCACATACGCACAGATAGACAGAAAGTGGCATAGGCACAGACAGAAATAGGCACATAGACAGAAAGAAGCAACCACGGAAAATAACACGTGGAGCCACAGATGCCAATACTTGCAGATGCACACACAAGCACGCGCGTGTGTCACACAACACTGAAGAAGCACACCCATGCACAAATGTACTGATATACACACTGACACATGCTACACAAAATTCACATACACCATACACACACACACACATATATGGGCCCACAAAGTGACTACAACATTGGCTGAGTGCATTAGAAAAATCGGTTTCTGGCAACATTATGCAAAAATAAGCAAACAGTGCCGAGAAATATTCTTAACCAACAGCACTTTGATTCATGCTTTATGGTTCGTCAAATGTGAAAGCTTGGTCTGAATAACTCCCAAGAGGACTGGTACCTGTTAAACATGTGTACCATTTCTTGAGCTAGCCAGGTAGTCAGCGCCTTGGGATGTCCTCCTGACGTGAAAAGCGCTATATAAGTGTAATTGTGTTGTTGGTGTAGTCACTGAGCTTTGACTTGTGAGCACCAGAGACTGGAATTAAAGGTAGGCGTGACAACCAGGTTATGGGGAAAGAACAGGGAATTAAAAATAAAGACCTATCTGGAAGTTGGGCCCTCCGTCCTCCTCCCAATCTTCCTGACTTTCAATCAACTATCCCAGCCACTCCACTTTCTCACTAAGCATTGACTTGCTTCTTATCCCCCATACTATCAGAACCACTATCACTCTCTCCCTCATCTCTTTCATACATGTCTCAAACTTCTTCAAATATACCACGTGATAGAAGTTTCAATCAAAGAAAAGGCTTTTTAGATAGTTTCTGAAAGCAAATATAGAGAGAGAGAGAGAGAGAGAGAGAGAGGGAGATGGAAGGATTTAGGGAGTGAGTTCCAGAGAATAGGTGCAAAATGGCTACAAACAATCCTGCGGAGCGCAGTAGAAGAAGCAGCTTTTCTCAGACCAATTGTTGAAATAGAGGGAGTGGGCAAAGGGAGTTGGACTGCAGGAGATAGAATATGAACAGAAAGTACAGTACTGGGTTTGAATGGGGTACAGAGCAGAATTGGTCGTGGTCTGAGAAAAGGTCAGTTTGGCCATCAACTTGGAAGCCTCACGTGTGACACAGAGAGGCCGAAAATGGGGAATTAGTATTGTTAATAAGAAGTTGAATATGGATTAAAGAGTTGAAGTGTGAGGGGGGATAATGGACTTGCAGGAACACTTAGCTTTAGGAACAACATTTACAGCTTCTGCTGTTGAAGCAGCAGTGCTTTTTGAAAGCTGCTTTTATTTTATTTTAACATTGCGAAAATCGTGTTCTTAATCCTAAAGTAAAGTGCCAGTGTACTCGGGTGGATTGCAAGTTGATCATGTGGAGATGGTCCCTTATCCATTATTGGATCTGAAATAGAGGAGGCTTAAGAATTATCTGCCTTCTTAGTTAATGTGCAAATCATCTAAAAAGCCAAGTTCAGAAGGGTCACGGCAGTGAGATAGCGTTAAAAGTTCGACTGCATTAACAAATCAGCTTTGCTGGGCCAGCTGACTTTTTACAGGAATGGTTCAGGCTGAATCGCTTAATGGAAACGAGATACATTCGCCACTCATTAAGCAAGAATTATTTGTGAGCACATAAAGAAATCAGAAGGTGCGAAATCTCGCAACATTCTCTCGCTGTCTTTGCATTGTGAAAATCATCCTCGAATGAAAGTTGTTTTGCGCCAACCAACTGTTGGTGCCTTGGGACGTGCTCCAGACGTGAAAGGCGCTCTATAAATATAATTTTGTTGTTATTGTTGATTTTGTTGTTGGTGCCATCCCAGTTCAGTCAGTAGTACACTCAGCTCTGAGTCAGTAGGTTGTGGATTCAAGATCTATATCAAGACCTCAGCTCCTAGTCTACAGGAATGTTGCATATTGCTTTAATGACATAAGTGGCAATTGAATATGGATGATGCAAGGATAAAAAGATTCTGGGGAAAGTGACTAAGCAGATTTGAAAGAGGTTGATTTGTAAATTTGGAATTGACTGAGTGAATCTACATTGTATTTTGGATTAAATAACATTAATCAGAAGTGTCAGAAGTGAAACGGAACCTAGAGTGAATTTGTCTATGAAATGGAATACAGACTGAAAATGCAGAGAGGAGCAGAATGAAGTGAAGTACCAAGTTATGTGCAGATACCAAGGCCACTGAGGTTGGTTGGAAGTTCAAGGGACAATTACCAATGGTAAATGACTGTAAACATTTTTGACTAGCAAGCAAACATAATGAAACTGCCACATAAACAGCAGTCTGCGATTTTTTTTAATGTAGTAGGCAAGGAAGCAAGGGAAGATTTGCAACCCTAGAAAGGGAGGTGGACATACCATTGAATGAGATGATTAATATTATGAGGGAAAGTTGTTGTGGAAAGAATAATGTGATAATTTTAAGTTTGGAACAAGAAAGCAGGGACCCACAGAATCATTAAATCAGTATAGTACTGAGATCCATCCCAAAGTAAAAATAACTACGGAGCATTAAGAGACAAAATGATATGTGACCAGATTGTAGTTGGCATAAATGACACTAGATTAAGAGGAAAGCTTTTGAAAAAAAGAGGACTTGATGTTAGAGTCAACAATGGAGATAATAAGGATTGAAGAGGTGACACAAATAAATATGAGAGAGATGGAGAGAGAAACAGAAATGCAAAAGTTGGGATGATACAGATGAAGAGTATGGAGTGCAGAGAATATACAGGCCAAGAGGGAGGCCAAACAGAATGGACAAATGTGGATTAGAACTCATAGGAGGAGATGTCCTGCAGAAGCAAAAGAATGCTATCAATGCAAAAGACGTGGGCATTATGCAAGATTATGCTGGAAGAGACAAGAAAAGATAGGGAGATATAGCAGATATAAAGCACAGCAGAAAAGCCAAATAGAAAAAAAAAGAGTACAAGAGGTCAAATAACCCTAACCAACCCTAACCCTAACCCAAAGAGAACCAGAATTGGACAAATTAAATCAGGAGGATATGAAAGGAGAGACAGCTCAGATATAGAATTCAGATAAAGTGAACAAGAAGAGGAGTACTGTACAACATTGAAGCAGTGGAACTCATACGTAAGAAAAAAAATGGTGAATGGTATATTTATGCTATAAGAAAAGTAATTCTGTACAGATTAGATACAGGAGCACATACCAGTGTAATGGCATGGGGAGAATATATAAACAAGGGAGAGGCAAATAGGAAAACATGGAAACAGGGAAAAATTTAAACAGTGAGCAGAGTAGAGATAGAAGTGATATACAAAGAGAGACAATATAGAGTAAAATTCTTCATTGTAAAAATAAAAGATGATACTTTATTAGGATTGTAAGAAATACCAAAATGAGAATATTAAAAAGAATTGGGAATGTGAAAATAGAGCAAAGTGAATCAAGGGAGACAGAATAAATAGTAGAACAATATAAACAGGTGTTCGAAATGAGAGTATTAATGAAAGGAGAGTAGAAATATGATTAGATGAGACAATACTACCAAAAATTGAGCCATTAAGGAGAGTACCAAAAGTAATGGGAAAAAAACTGAAAGAAAAAATGGACCAAATAAACAACAACAACTTCAATTTATATAGCGTCCTCAAATGGAAAGGAACCAAATAATTAAAAAGGTAGACAAACCTACTGAGTAGGTGAATGCAGTGGTAATCATAGACAAACCAGACAAATCATTAAGAATATGTTTAGATCCACAACAGTTAAACAGAGCTACAAAAAGGGAACATTGTGCAATTCCCACTTGAGAAGATGTGCATGCTTTATTACATAGAGCTAGTTACTTCTCGATATTAGGTTGATCCTCAGGGTATTGGTAAATCAAATTGTCAAAGGATAGTACATATTTGACAAAGTTTATGACACCATATGGGAGGTATTGCTTTCTAAGAATGCCCTTTGGCATCAAGTCAGCACAAGGGGTATTTTTAAAAAAATCTCAAATATTGGAAGAAATACCAGTGGTGATCAGTTATATTGAGGATATTTAGATTTATGGTAAAACACAGAAATAACATGATGAAAGGTATTATATTTTTCCTTGTTTAGCTTTATATTTCCTTCAAACATTATAAAATGTTTGATAGGAGTAACCAAAGTAAAAAAAGTTGGGATATAAAATTTTCCAACAAGAGTTATAAATTGATCCGCAGTAGGTAATAGCAAAAAAAAGTCCGCACCACAAGATTAAAAAGTAAAAAGGGAATGGTCAATTGCGGGGCAAGATTTATTCCCAAAGTATCAGAAATAACGGACCCAACAAGGGAGTTGATAAAGAAAAAAAAGAGTTCACCTGGGAAAAAGAACAGAAAATAGCATTTCAGATGATAAAAGAGGCTACAACAAAAGCTCCAGCGCTGAAACTTTATGATGTACATACACCAATTAAAATATCTTGATGCATGTAAAACAGGATTAGAGGCGACATTAACTCAAAAAGAAAAAAACAGTAGCATATGCTGATAGAGCAAGGGCTCTATCAGAGACAGAAAAAAATATGCATAGATAGAGAAGGAATGTTTAGCAGTAGCATTTAGATGGGATATTAGCTGATTACATTTTATATTAGTTGTTTAGTAAATATATAAATAGGATAATAAATACAATTAAGAGAACACTAACTGGAGATGGTTGATTTAAATCACAGATGTGCAAAACGCGGTTTGCAAGGGTTGTCGCATTTAGCAAACCGTGAATGCATATATTATTATATAATTATTATATAATTATATAAATCAAAGTTTTGTTGTTGTTGCATGAGTTTCGTGGTTGGCGAGGCCGCGGTTGGGGCGGGATACCTGTATTTGAAAAGAAACTAGTAATCGAAAATGGTCACAAACCATTAGAGGCAATTTTGCGGAAGGGACTAAATAAAACTATGTAGGTTACAGAGAATGCGAATACGGTTACAAAAATAATTTAGAGTTTAGATATAAGCCAGGAAATAACTTAAACGTGGCAGATACATTAATTAAGGCCACGTGTCAAAATGGGAATAACAAAGATAAACATTAGAAAGGGAAATGGAGTTCTATGTGTGGGAAATCAGAAACGCAACAAGACTTGAGAATGAAGTAATAGAAGCAAACAAAAAAGGTAACGTGAATAAGGAAATTCAAAAGATGCTGAACAAAGGTTGGTTGGCAAGACAATAGAAAAGAGCACCAGAGTATACAACTATATTTGGAGTACAGAAATGAAATATATCAGAAAAAAGGAGTAATACATAGACAATAATTCCAAGACAGTTGAGATCTATTTTTGAGAAACTTACATGAAGTGCGTTGGGGAATAGAAAGAGAGAAAAAGAACAAGTATTTGGCCAGGCATAAAAAAATAAACAAATTGAGGACTACATAGGAAAGTGTGAGACATGCGCAAGACATCAAAAATAGAGAAAGGCATTAAGCTTTAATAGAGCAACAGAGACCAAACATAGCATGGACAAAAATAGGAACAGATTTGTTCTGTTGTAATGACAAAGATTATTTATTGATAGTAGACTATAACTCAAGGTATAGCAAATATGCAGAATTTAATTATACAACTGCAGAAACCTTGATAGACAAAACAAAAGAAGTACTAGCCAGGCATGGAATACTACGGAAATAAGCGATAATGGGCCACAATTTGCTGGTGCTGAATATACAAAACTCACAAAACAGTGGGACATAAACCACAGAATATTGTCATCAGTATATCCCTGAAGCAATGGGATGGTAGAAAGAACAATACAAACACTAAAGAAAATGTGGAAGAAAGCTGAGTAAGCAAAGGAAGATAACCAGTTGGCATTACTAGCCTGCAGAAATACACCGATAGATGACCAGAGACAGTCACCGTCACAGATGTTGATGTCCAGAAGATTAAGAGATGGGTTAATATGGGAGGAAACAAAATTGAGGCCACAGGTACAGAGGCAACAAAATTGAAAGAAACAAAGGCAGGAGCCACAGAAGGAAGAAACTTTCAAAAAAAAGGAGAAGCTGTATGGTTTAGGAGCAAAAATCTAAAAATGGAAAACTAGATTGAAGAAAAAATTGAGGGTAAAGGTAACCAGATCCTATTGGGTAAAAGATGAAAAAGAAAAGATAAACAGACAAACATCATGGGAGATCAAACAAAGAACAGTAAAGAAAATACAGGAGAAATGGGAAAAGCAGAAGGAAGAGTAAGGATGCGGAAAAGAAATAAAAAGACCACAAAGAATGATAGAAGATGATTGAAAAAAGAAGAGAAAAAACTAAAAGAAAGATGTATATTGCTTTAAGGAATAAGTGGCAATTGAATATGGATGATGCAAGGATAAAAAGATTCTGGGAAAAGTGACTAAGAAGATTTGAAAGAAGTTGATTTGTAAAGTTGGAATGGAAGGACTACATTGTGTTTTGGATTAAACAACATTACAAGGGGAACGCCGCATTGTTAAAGATAATGTGCTTTGAACAAACTGGTTACGAGGTCCTATCTGCCTATTCTGAGATGCTACCTTGTCCGCTTTTCTGTATCAGTTCTGAAGTGAACACAAGACTGCAAAATACCAGGGAACTAAATCCAGTTGTGTGCATGTGGACACGAATCCTAGTGATTTAGCCATACTGAATGGCTAAATTGTAGCTAATACAATTAGATTTGTGAAAACTGGCAATTGTATTTGCCTACAAAGTACTTAACATTAAAATCCTGTGAATTGCTTTGAGATGTCCTGACGTAAAAGTCATGATATCAAATGTAAGGATTATGATTATAACATTATTTGTTTTGTTACTAGTTTTTGTTCACGAACATAATTACTCCTCTTAATAAAAACTTTGTGAATTCCTTGAGGTGTTCGACTTTATAAGGTTCAACATTAAGTGCAAGGATTTCTTATTATTACAGTATTGTTATAAGTCATGGGCCTGGTAACCTTGAATGCATGGGTGTTACTGTCATTGTTTACCAGTAGCACAAACATTCATCTATACTTTTGTACCATGTTGGGTAGAGTTGGAGAAAAATAGACATAGATACTTAGAGATGTGGAGAGAAGGACAGAGAGAGGGAATAGTTGGCACAATGTGGTTCAATAGTGGCAGTATATCTCCTAACAGAACAATAATTGTAGTAAATTAACTATCAGCACATTAAAATCCATAGTACTTAAATGCAATTTGTTGTTGCAGCTGACTCCATCTCTCGGTCTCCTGCTCAATCTGTGTCTGTGTACGTGTCTCTCTTTGTTTCTCTCACACACTCCCTCTCTCACGCACACTTTGTCAAAGCGCAGCTCTCTCACTCTCTAACATTCTCTCCATCTCTCAGTCTGCAGCTCAGTCTCTGTGTGTCTTTCTGTGTCACAAAGTCTATATGTGTGTGTCTCTGACTGTCTCTCTCATACACTCTCCATCTCTTGCTCAGTCTCTCTGTATCTGTCTCTGTGTCTTGGTCTCTGTGTCACTCAGTCTCTCTCTATGTCTCTGTGGGTGTCTCTCTTAGTCTCTCAGTGTGTGTGTGCTTCTCTTCCACACATTCTGTGCTTGTACGTCTCTCTCTCTGTGCCTTCAGGTCTCTGTCACTCTCCAGGCGGATCAGGGCAAAACCTAGGGCAAGTTTCCTTATTCCACATGCCGAATAATAATCCCTCCAAAAAACCCCACAATAATAAAAATTGGTCATTTTCAATCCAGAACTATTTGTGGGACACTACTGTACGCAATTGGCTGCCGCGTACACAATTGGCTGCTGCCAATCCCACTGTTTGTGGTTCACTGCTGTACGCAATTGGCTGCTGCGTTTCGTCCACAAATATACAGTCAATTCACTTCACAGTATATTTTGTGAAGTGCTTTGAGACGTCAATAAAATGTGAAAAGCGCTATATCAAATGCTGTATTAAAAATTACTGTACTACCCTGCGTGAGGGGCACTATACACATACATATTGTTGTTCAGGTTGCCCATTAGAAAGGACAAGAGTTGTTCTCGGTGCTAGTCATTCACCTCTTGGCAGGCTAAGGCACTTTGCTGAGCTTAAATGCACTGCTCTGTTTATGAGCAAAAATACAAGTCACAATACAATAGTGCTTTTCACTTAAAGGGTATGTCTCAAAGTGCTTTGACAACGCTAGCTGGGCAACTCAGCTGAGGCTGGAAGCCAAGGGAAGTGGGGGATAGGTGACCAAGAATAGATGACCAAATGGGCGTCAACAAAGTATATTTTGAGATGGGCTTTAGGAACATAGACATATAGGAAATGCAAAGACCAAGGAAAATGAGAAAAGACTACGGTCGTCCAATTCGCCTTCCACCATTCTGGCAGTCGCATGCATGGGTCATGCCCTGAACATATACTGTATCCCCAAATATTATTTCCTAAAATAAATCTATCCAACTTGCATTTGAAGGAATCAGCACATTCGGTTTCCATCACCTTCCTAGGAAACCGTAGATTTACCACTTGCACACTGAACTAGTGTTTCCGCAGATTTGAATATTTTGAATTTACTCCCTATAATCGCAAGCCATGTCCTCTGGTTCTAGTGTTCTGGACAAAATGAAACAGCTTGTCAGAGTCTATCTAGTTCCTTTAAAATGGCAATCATATTACCTCTTTTCCAGCAAGAACATGCCCAGTTTACTTAATTACTCCTCATAATCCAGTCCCTCCATTCCGTCAATCATTCTGGATGCCCTCCTCTGTATCCTCTCAATCGCTTCAATATTCTTTTTGTACTCCGGTGACAAGACCAGTACATAGTATTCCAGGTACGGTCGCACCAATGATTTATAAAGTGGCAGGATTACCCCACTATTTTGGCTCAATATTTGAGGACCACTACTGTCCTGACAATCTGCCTGTCAGTTCCTGGATGAGAGCTAACTTTCTACAGTTGAATGCCAACAAGACCAAGGCCCTCCTGATTGGCTCGCACCAGTGCCTTCACACATCAGGCACTGGCAGCATCAACCTCCATGGTTGCACACGCAACCTCACCAATCAGAAACCTAGGTGTCTTGTTCGATCCTCAACTGTCTTTCCTCCCCCACATCCAAGCCATGACCTGCTCTGCCTTCCCTCATCTCCGCAACATTGTCCGACTTCCCCACTACCTCACCCCTCAGGCCGCTGAAACTCTCATGCCTTCATCAAATCCAGGTTCGACTACGCCAACTACGCTTGTTGGCCTTCCTAACTCCTCCCTACATAGGCTGCAGGTCATCCAGAACTCTGCAGCCCATGTCTTCTACACCTCCAAACTCCATGACCCCATCTGCCCCATTCACGCCTGACTCCATTGGCTCCCCATCACCTAGAGGATTCAATTCATGATCCTGGTCTTTATCTTCAAAGCCCTCAATGGCCTTGCCCCACCCTACCTCAGTGACCTAACTCCCTACCAACCTGCCCACTCCCTCCATGCAGCGAATTACGGCCTGCTCCACATCCCCCGACTCACCCACCCCGCCATCAGCAGATGAGCCTTCAGTCACTCTGCTCCTAACCTCTGGAATTCCATCTCGTAGTCCCTCCGCCTTGCCCACTCCCTGGCCTCCTTGAAGCCTGCCTCAAGACCCTTCTTCAATGATCCCATTGGTCACCCCATATCCCCTCCTTTCCCTCCTTCCTCCCCAATCCTGACCCCAGCTCGGGTCTGAAACATTGAATGTTAACTTAGACTGTGATTGTTAGCCATTGATTTGAACTTGCCTAGAAGGGAGAATGAGGAAAAGTGGGTAGTGGAATACAGCTGAGGCAAATTCTGCTCACACACAATATCCAATAATATCCATGTATAGGTACAGTAAAAGCCTGTTTATCCGGCACCCTCGGGACCTGGCCAATGCCGGTGAAAGCGTGTGCGGATATTCGGCCAAAAACACATTTTTAAAAAAAAAATTAAAATTATGCATTTTTCCAGATAAATTCCGGTTAATCAAATGCAGACTTTTTTTTAATGTGCCAGTTATACAGAAGTAACGGTTGATCGCGTGCCGGATAAATGGGCTTTTACTGTAGTAATATTTTCCAGCATTACTGAACAATAATAATCCTGACATTTAGTATAGCGATTTATCTTGTTGAGATGTCTCAAAACACTTTACAAGTTTGACTTGTATATTTTGTCGGTTTAACACGTCAGCCAATTTTCACACAGTAATGCCCCACAAACAGCCATGGAGTAAATAACAAATTTTAGAGGTTTTATCAGCTAGGACGCCAGGAGAAGCTCCCTTCTCTTTTTAGATGGTGCCATGGGAACTTCAAGTTCCATCTGACCAAGTAGACGGGACCCCAGTTTAACGTCTCACCTGAAGAATGACATCTCTGACAATTCAATCCACCCTCCTGGAGTATCAGCTGAGACTACTTGATTTCAAGTTCCAACATGGGGTTAGAGCCCACAACTTCTGATTCAGGCGAGTGCACTGCCACTGTGCCAAGCTGACACAAATATGTATTATTAGCAGTAAGCCTGGCTGATTTATTACTTCCCAAATATAGTAGCATTGACGCCAATTGTAGTCCTACCACTGCTTCCATGACTGGGATCCTTAAATCACCCTCATACCAGAGATCAAAACTAGGACCTTCCAAATCTCTGAACTCAATTAAAGTTTCTAACCAAATAATTGGGGAGCCAGTTTTCTGTGGCAAAACTTCATTATTATGATCTGAGATTATCATCTAGGTTAACGCTTTAATGGAGTACTGGAGTAGTGGTGTATGGTTGGAGGTGCAGTTCTTCTAATCAGACTTTAAATTGAGGTCCAGTCTTCTGGTGCATATCAAAGATCGTGTGGCACTATACCAAAGGAAAAGAAAGCTTCTCCTGCTGGCTTGACCAACTATTGTCCAACTAAAATTAGCCATTCACTTCATGGCTTTTTGTAGGATCTTGCTGTCCACAAAATAGCTACCTATGAACATAAATGATAGATTTAACAGAAATTATTGTAAAGTTCTTTGAGACATTTTAACGTGATAATGTGTGACAAAAATGCAAGTAATTCCTTCATTGTAGTGCTCATACATGTAAATGGTTTGGAGTGAGTAATCAAGACAGTTTCATACAGTGGATAACAATGTGTTGCACAAATGGTTTGTGGATATCATTTGAATTAACATTGTTATTCGATTCGTGGATCACTTTTCCTGGTGGTAATAAAAAAAATTCATTACTCAATCCCCGACTGTTTGTGGGATACTGCTGTACACAATTGGCTGTCACATTTCATCCACAAAGTATACTATCAATTAATTTTACAGTACATTCTGTAAAGCGCTTTGATACGTCTCGAAGACACAATAAAGCACTATATCAAATTCAAAGATTATTATTAAATTGCAGCCTTTCCTTCACTGTGTGCCATCCCTGGTTTTACATAGTTTTGGTGCTGAAGTCTCAACAGACATTGAAGTGATTCAGAGGAGAATGGGCTCAGAATGACATTGAACGTGAGAGGTTTCCATGAAGTGGTGACTGGGGAACATGAATTTGCACGTACCGGTAAATCACAGTGAGACATAACAATGGATTTATTCTGCTTTTCTGTAGCAGAAGGGATTCATATCTACACAGCAGTTGGGTTTACAGTATAGCATGAATGGTTGTCTCCTTGTAAAAGTCAGTAAAAAAAACAATAATCCTTGCATTTGATATTGCGCTTTATCACGTCTTGAAGACATTTCAAAGTGCTTCACAGAACATACTGTAATGTGAATTGACTATTTTGTGGACAAAACACAGTAGCCAATTGAACAGTTTTGCTTCCAAAGCAAATTAGTGTGGTATACAACTCCTGAATCAGTGCAGATGTTGTCAGGTTAAAAATTAACATTAACCTTACATCTATAGATTGTTCCTGCTGCACACAATTGGGTGCCATGTTTCACCTATTCAGTCAATTCATTTTGCAGTATATTCTGTGAAACACTTTGAGCTGTCTCGAAGGCGTGATAAAGGCGCTATATCAAATGCAAGGATTATTATCTCCCCCCTCAGACCCCTCCGCCCCCACCCCAAAAGTCAGTGGACCAGCCTTCTAATGCTATCATGTATCTACCCTTCCAGACCATGCTACATTGACATCTGAAAATCATTTAAAAAAATTTACTGTTTGTGCCACGTACTGTACAATGAAAAGTGGGGTGTGGGGTAGGAGAAAATCAATAGTCCTTCTTATTTATTTCCTTATTTATGCCGGATTTTTTTTTGGTGCCGCTTTATACAAACTGACAAATAACTGTTTTCTACATCAAAGCTCCAAAATTATTTATTTGTTCTAAAGCCGAAATTGAAAGGCAAACCAAAGACAGCGTTACTGCAAACGTCCTGTGATTTCGCTGACAATGGACGACTGACAGCAGCTGATAAGACAGCTTATTTCTGATTATTTCTTTCCTTTTTGGCGCTCATTATTGCATTTTTTTTGGCGAGTGATATGGTTGCTAAAGATCCCATGACGCACTTTGTGAAAAAAAAAGGGAATTTCTCCTGGCAGCCAGGACCCCGACAGTCCTCCATAATAAATTGTTCCCTCGCTTTGCCAGCTGTTTGTCGGACTTTCCTGGCGCGTATTGTCAATCACATTAGCCTAAAAAACAAAACAGTCACTACATTTGAATGACATTTACTTGTGAAGTGCTTTTAGATGTTCCGCTTCATAAAGTGAAATAGAAATGCAACTTCTTTTAATTTGCCTTTTAATCAAGTACCAAATTTGCCCTGTTCTGTCTCTGATCCTGAATGACTGCCTGACCATGCTGGTGTATTTTTATACTATACACTAGGGTCCGGCGATATATCGATATATCGCTAAATCCCGATATAATTTTCATATCGATACGCCAATATAGGCATTTGAAAAATATCGATATATCGAGGTAAAAAATCGGAATGCGCGCACACTGAACTACAAGATCCAGAATGCTCATCTCTATACACAATGCACAGACCGAGGTGCAAAGCCACCATATTGTATTCATAGTCCTAGAATACAATATATAGGTATGCAAGGGTTGGTGGGGGGGAGAGAAGGCTGCTGGGGGGGGGGGAGGGGGAGAGAGACTGCTGGGGGGGGGTGAGGGGGAAAGGGAAAGAGACGGCTGGGGGAGGGAAGGAGAGAGAGACGGCTGGGGTGGGTGGGGGGTGAGAGGGACGGCGGGGTGGGTGGGGGGAAGGGGAAAGAGACGGCTGGGGGGGGTGGGGGGGGAGAGAGACGGCAGGGAGAGGGAAGGAGAGAGAGACGGCTGGGGTGGGTGGGGGGTGAGAGGGACGGCGGGGGGGGGCGGAGAGAGATGGCTGGGGGGAGTGGGGGGGAAGAGAGATGGCTGGGGGGTGTGGGGGGGGAGAGAGACGGCTGGGGGGGTGGGGGGGAGAGAGACGGCTGTGGGGGGGGCGGGGGGCGGAGGAGAGACGGGGTGGATGTGATAATATACAGATAGATAGAGATGGGGGGGATGTGAGAGAGACACAGACAGAAAAACACAGAGATGGAGAGAGTGAGAGACACAGAGAGAGAAAGATATTTACCTCCTGAGGAGATAGGCCCCGAATGCGCGCGCACCTGGAATGCACGCGCAATCAGAACGCGCGCGCACTCCAAATGCGCGCGCATGCACAGTACGAAAACCCCGAAAATATCAATATTTCGGTATATCTCTATATAAGCCCATCGATATATCTAAATCGGAAAATTTCCATATCGACGGACCCTACTATACACCTATGCTGAAATTAAAGGTGCAAATACGGCCTGATTTCTTAATAGATTTCTCAATTAAGATATTAAGAAAGCTAAGGTGGGGACGCCTTGCATTAACTGGAAATAAGTAATGCGTGTCATTCTGACTTGCAGAACCCTGCTCCGAAGGTAATCCTTGTGTTTCATATAGCACCTTTCATACTGGGAGGAGTTCTCAGAGTACTTCACAGGATAGCGGCAATATATTTTGAACACGGCTTTCAATTTGCAGCAATTTTCCACAAGCGACCATGAAGTGGATGACCAATTTTCTCAGGGGAATTACTGGTCTTTATTGGAGTAACAACCAAGACTAAATAAGTTGAAAATCTCGATATGGGGCTGCTTAAATAAATACCTACCGACCGACAGACAGACAGACAGACAGACAGACAGACAGACAGACAGAATTATTCTTTAATTATAATTATATAATTAAATAATAATAATATTAAATAATAATAATTATATAATTATAAATATTATTATTTGGTTAATCAAACAATGACTGTTTGCACAATTAACTGCCTCGATTGGCTGCAGTGATACATTGTTGTGTGCAAATAGCTGCCACGATTCACGATATAGTCACTACACTTTACAGTATATCCTGTAAAGCCCTTTGAGACGTATCGAAGACATGATAAGACGTTATATCAAATGCAAGGATCACTATCATTAAACCCAGAACCTTTTGAGTCAGTGATGAGAGTTGGATCATCTAGATGAAGTTTGAGTGGTGTTCTTGTATATCAGCGCCAAAGGCTTCCCGACGGTTTTAATTTGAAAACCTGTGCAGAATCCCGTGATTTAAAATTGTTGCAGCAATAAACCTTGCAGTTAACACCTGTTCTTTTCTCTCCTATCACGTGAATCCAAAGAGAGGAAAATAATTGGGAATGATGCACCAAGGTCACACGAAAGGGGAGAGTTGTGGGTTATTACTGTAACACAATGTACACCATAAAATGTGTTAATTTAAAGAAACCTAATCATTGATATTCTAACTGCCGCATGCTAACAAGACTTGTGTTTCCTTCCTTCCAGGTGTCTGGCCTTCAGAAGAGGTTTTAGCTTATTACTGCGTAAAGCACAATGATACATTTAGGTATGTTGACTAATCTTTTCATTGACTTGGTAGCTTCCTCTGTGCTTGTTTAATTTGACTTGTTCTTTTACACTAATTTGTCTCAATTGTGAATGATCAAACCTGCAGTGTAGAGCTTCCCCATTGGCTGCAGGCTAGATAGCTGCTGCATATTCACGTACAGGAAAACCACCCCATACTTTATTGAAGTATGGAGTAGCATCCAGTGGGAGACCACTGGATTGCAGTGTGCTAGATACCTGTGTGCCCCACTAGATAAGCATTCATAACTACCCAACAACAACAACTTGCACAACACAACAACATAACTGCAAGAAGCTGGAAACCCAGTCCACGCAAGCAATGCATAACCGCCCCATAGCCACAAATGCAGGATGGCCCCCTATTATTTATTTGCACACCACATAACATCCCATACCTATCTGCATACTGGATAAACTATTACATATCTGTACCGCCTCATATCCACATACATTGGATAATCACACGCTCACTCGAGGGTCAAGATCCCAAAAGTATTGTTGGGAAAATGCTAATCCATGCACAAAAAAAAGTGAAATCACCAATTTGTAAGCACAGCTATGTAAAACATTTTAAATGCAACTAATGTTCTTACAGGGTCCACGACAATGTCAACAGTCTTTCATTGTGCTTGCCCTGAGCCTTCGGTTTTAACATGTAGATATTTTTTCTATCTATGGATTATTTTACAGATATCTTAGAAGCATAACATGGACACGATACATTATATACTAATAATAATCCTTGTATTTGATATAGTGCCTTATCACATCGTTGAGACGTCTCAAAGTCCTTCACAGAATATACTGTAAAGTAAATTGACTGTATATTTTGTGAATGAACCAATGCTTTGCATGGTGACCTGATGTCTACATTGTTTTCATATCCACAATGCGACCAGTCCCATTTATTGCAGATATCAACCACCCTACTGTAGATCAACAGCAAAATATATCTTTTGTTCTATGAGTTTTCTGGCAATGCCTTCAGGTGTTTCAAACGTACTGTAAATGACTCTTATTCTGGTGAAAGGTTTTGATTTCCATTCAAGGCACTATGTTTTGCTTTGAATTTTTTTGTGTATGTGGGGGTTGGGATATGTGTGTGTGGATAGAAAGTGAAGGCATAATCGATGAACCTTCATTGTGAAGGTCAGGCAGGGGAAAGACACTGTTTGGAGTGATTCACCCACACCCTAAAGATACACTAGAAGAGAAAATTCACTAACACTGTACAATAGTTTCTTTTAAAAATAAAACTCTCAGTGCTCATTCTGTCCTCTTCCTGTAATTTTATACAAGCTTAATATTTCATATAACATGTATGTATATCTCTCCTGACTTGATTATTGGTTTTGGAAAAGCGAGTGATATCCAGTGACTTTCACTGACTTTGCTGATCTTCCATTTCAAATCAATGTGAAATGCCATATGTTTTTGTCTCAGGTCCTTTCTCAGAGTTAAATGCAGCGAATTCATCGTCTTCACTCGGGCCTGTATTATTGCCGCATGAGGGTTTTTGTCTTAAAGAGGGAATCTCATCACCTCAAAGCCTTTAAAGTTTCAAAAACAAGATAAGTTACCCCTCCCTGATAGCTCAGCGTGTTTATTGAGAGAGTAGCCAGCCATATGGGTGTAGAAGGTTTCAAACCCAGGCCATAATATGGTTGCATTTGTGAAGCGCCTCTCATGTCAAAA
Source organism: Hydrolagus colliei (assembly GCA_035084275.1). Taxonomy (NCBI): domain Eukaryota; kingdom Metazoa; phylum Chordata; class Chondrichthyes; order Chimaeriformes; family Chimaeridae; genus Hydrolagus; species Hydrolagus colliei. The sequence goes on along the minus strand of CM068744.1, from coordinate 92,211,195 downwards.
GGACATCACAAAGCTCTTCAATGACCATGGTGGGCAACCTGGAAAGTTGAGATGAAATGATGCAAGGACCTTCTTTACCCCAACCTCTCGTGATTCATGATCTAGCTCAGCATAGGCTGTGTCTTTAACTGTTCAGTTACCAAGAGACCAATGTAACTTTTATTTTGGAAGAGGGGAGGTGCTGATGATAAGATGCTCTCCTTAAATGACTGAATGGTTGTGGTTTTTTCCCCCTCACTCTTCATTTATTACAGGAGTTAGTGAAGATGAACACGCATTTCAGCTGAAGGAGCATTCTAATGAATTCTCTACCTTTTTCATTTGTCTTTCTTCTGGTTCACTCTGTAACACATCAGTATGAATTTCCTTTTCAAATGGGAGGTAGGTGAGGGGTGCAGGGAAGGAGGGAGACGGGTGAGAAGTTTTAGAGAGTTTTCGTATTTGGTTTGAGCAAAGTCATTTGTTTTCTGTTTACGTTTCCTCTGAAGTGCTCCGAGACCCTATGTGAAGGTCGCAAAGAAATGGGATATACTGTATAAATGTAAGATTTTTTTTAACCAAGTAAAGCAAGCCTCTTCCTCCCTTCGTATCTTACTTCTTTGACACGTGGACATTGGTGAATTGCGATATGGCGTCTATTAGCTCAGATACCATGTAGCCTATTTTTGTGTATTTCTGTGTGCCTTCTCTGCAGCTTTCCATTTTTCGCCCCTTCCCTTTTTCTTTCCCTGCAGGGGCCTAGCGGTGTGCGAGTTGGGGGGTGGCATGACTTGCTTGGCTGGTCTCATGGTAGGTCTCAATTCCTTTTTTTGCTTCTATCATTTTGTTTCTCTCTTTCTCTCTCTCTTTCTCTCCCCATTCAGGAGAGAATAAAGAAAGGAGAACTAAGGCTTTTATTAAAAAAAAAGGTTCTGATGGTCCCAGCTGCTGTGACAGGGAGGTCTAAGGTTTCAGTCGAGCTTCAGAAAGAGAGAGCCTCTGGATTGACTTGCTTTCGCATCTTATTGATTTTATGCTTACTGCAGCAAATGAGCAGAAGCATTTCATCTGGGTGGACTCAATATCCCTTGTTGTGACATTGTGGGGGGCCCATAGGAAGGGCCTTTCTATGTTCATGGTTAAATCATTTTACATAGAATCATTGGGTTTCTCAGCCCGAGAGAGGGCCATTCGGCCCATCATACATGTGCTAACTTGTTGTTTATTTTCTTTTAAAGGGATTCTGCTTAAACAATAGGTTTTGGAAGTGCTTTTTGTGTTTTTGTGGAAAAAAACATGAAACCCATTCTCTTTGTTTTTATTTAGAATAATAATCTTAAATTGATGTCCCCTCGTTACCTACTCACCATTGTAAATAACTTCTCCCTATTTACATTATCAAAACACTTCATCCTTTTAAATACCTGATGACTTGGCAGGCCATTTTCCCAAAGTACATGAAAATTACAGCAAAAAAGACACAAATTACAATTGGTGCTCTATGATATATGTTTTGCCAGGACATCATCTGGACAGGCAGTAATTGTATTATTTTAACTCAGACTGAGGTCATCCAGGAACTGTCACCCCACATTCTTTCAAGGTCTGAGTCGTATGTTCACCAGAGGCCCTAAATTCTACCTGATCCTAGCCAGCGAGACCATTTTGCCTCAAAATGTTTTGGCTGGACACAGAATTGTGCACTTCGGTCTTAAGTTAGAAGCCACTTTCTGCAGTTCTTACAAAAGAATCTGCCTCACAAATTGAAACTTTTCCCACAATTCTGCACCATCATACATTTTAAGCAGGAGTGATCCCTAAAACGATGTGGAACCTCGAGCCTCAGTGGTATTATGCAGCAGTGTAATGTCAGAGACAAGTTTTTATTTCTCTCTTCCAAATAAAAAGCATATTGTTGCGTTGATTGACACTTGACAAACCTGTCCCACTCTTGTATAATGTGTCTAGGTTACTCGCAAATGTGCTAGCATGTCAGCTGCGCACAAAAAAAAAAATTACCCTTACAAAGCCATCTGCCTCCCATGCAAAGTTATGTGAAGGACATCAGGCGGGCAGACAGAGGCAAGCTGAAAGGCAGAGTGACAGCCTAGTATGATGGCTGTACCAGATAAACAGAAGGCTGCAAATGAAAGCCTCTCAGAATACCATCATCCACTGTCACAATCCAATTACTGAACAGAATGATAGCAAGATAGAGGCTCCCGCAAATGGAATGATAAAAGTATTGACTGATTTGATTGAATGATTAAAATAATGCAGACATAAAATGAAAAAAAGATTGAAGATTGTTACTAAGAAATAGGTGAAGAAGCATGATACTGAAGGCTTGTCACTTCTGTCTTTCACTTCCACGCAGACAAGCATATTTGCTCACTGTTCGATGCTATTTTTTTCTCTCCAGGTTGCTATTTCTGCAGATGTCAAAGAAGTTCTATTAACTGATGGAAATGAAAAAGCCATCAAAAGTATCCTTACTCATGCAACCGCATTTTAAATCTCAAGTTTTTTTTGTTAAAAAAAAGAGAAGGGCAATTTTGCTAGAAAACCGACCGCATCGCTTCTGAATATGGAACAGCATCAAATGAGTGTTAGCATGGTGAGTTTTAAGTCACAGAAGGAGACTATTCAGCCCATGTTGAGCCTATGGCTAGTGATGTATCAATTCCATATGTACTCAGATGTATCTGCGGTGCTACTGCAATATCGTTCGTGACGCCCCCAGCCCCCCTTCGCAATACCGGATTTGATTAAGCCAGACCGGGTTTTGACTTTCTGATCACAATATTTGACTCCGCCTTTGCACAAAGCATAGTGTTTCGTCCACAAAATATACAGTAAATTCACTATATTCTGTGAATAGAATCTGGAAGACTGGAAGACGTGATAAGGCTTGACATCAAATGCCAGGATTATTATTTATATATTTATTTACAAAGCAAACAACTCACCACCTAAGGTATGTCCAGGAACATTCAGAATGTATCCATTGTGGACTACAGAATTTAAATCACCTAGTAGACCCTGTTATTAGCGGTCTGTTTAGATCTCAGTGTAACAAGGCCCAGAGACCAGCAAACTCAACTACTTTCTCAGAAACCATTTCTGGCAGCATTCAATGAATTGGCCTTGGTTAATTGGCGTAAATGGGGAACAAAAGTAAATGGTTCCTCAATTATCTTTATTCTCAGTTATATTCTTTTTGAATGCTGGTCCATTTGTATTTATTGCTATCTTATTTCGGCCCTTAAAAGATCCAAATAATTTATTCTGAATAATTTATTCTGAAACACAGGTCCTGACACCAGACCTGGATGACACCTCTTTTTATATTTAAGAGAAGGACTCCTGTAGCTTCATTTGCTCAATGCGGTTGTCAATGCGAGTGAGCGGTGTTCATTTAACACTTTTTTTTTAGCTCCGGTCTAGATTTTGTAACCCTAAACTCATGAACAAGTAAATTGGAAGAAATGTCTTTGAAATTGCCACATAAACAGAGTATTATCAGTGACACCAATGAGGCAGAAAGGGGCTATCTTAGTTAAATTTGTGGGGAGAAATAATCAAACACAAAAGTTTCTACGCTCTGCTTATGGAATCCTCTCCAATCCTATCTACCCCCTGTGCCCACTGCTTGTCTACTTCTCTTTCCTGAAATCTTCTATCCCATCAGTGGCAGAGCCTCCAGCCATTACACTTCCACTCTATTGAACTTTCTCCTGAATTCCTTCACTTTGCTGCCTTCTCTCCTTGCTCCAAAACCCCATTCAAAAACCTCTTTCTTTGCCTGTGCATTTCGTGAATACTGTACCGTTAAATTCTCTTTCCTCTCCCCCCTCCTCTATGGTCACCATTTTCTTTGTGAAGTGTTTCAAGATTTTCCTACATGAAGGCATTATATAAATTAAGCAGTTGTTGTATTATCCGAATATAACTTAAGTGTGTTCAAGATTCCAGCTCCCTATTCTAAATTGGAGAGGTGGGAAAATGTTTGGGAACATTTCTTTATTGTTAATAATAGTACAATGATAATCCTCACATTTGGTACTGCGCCTTTTACACTGGGAGGAAAGTGCTTCACAGACCTCAGTGAAATGAGGAAAAAGAACGACCGAATAGGTAAATGAATGAACAAACAAGCTTGTATTTTTATAATATGCTATCAGATCTCAAAGGAATTCATAAGTTAATTATAGTGACTTTTTTATGCAATTACAGTACATTTTACACACAGTAGGATCCTGTAAAAATTAGGTGAACTAAAGTTATTGATTTAAGTTCATTTTTGAGCTTTGAGCTGAATGCCTTGGCTGATGTTCAATGATATAGCATTTATAATGTCAAGCAGTCTCAAAGCACCAGATGGAACTTGGTCTTCTTTCTGGTGTTCTTATGCTAGAAAATAATATCTTGGGATACAGTACACTGTACATAGTTTAAGGCATGACATGTCAAGCGACTGCCAGGATGGTGGAAAAGGAACTAGATATGCCATGGTCTTCTTTCGCCACACAAATTCTTATGTTCATAAGCATTTCACAAGTAATTACTGTCAAGTGTATTAGCTATGAATTTTGAAGGCAAAAATTGTAGCGTTGTCCTTGATCACTACTCTACTCAAGGTGTACTCACCTGCACTCACTTTAATTAAATCAGAAACAGAGATGAGATAAGAAGTAGCTGAAGAAAGGTTTCACACTTGCATTGATTTTATTCCCAGTTTGTTGTTGAAGGGCCCCAACTTCAGAACTGCCCCTAACTGGCAACTCCGTTGGCTTTCCCAACCTGGAAATGTTCTTCTGGTGTTTTATTTCCTGAAGTTGAGTGTAAGGCGTATTGTTAGAGAAAACTTTACCCTGCAGGTGATTGTGCTTTACCTGACCTGGAAGTGCTTGATTATGAAGCTGGTATGCTGGAAATGGTTAACCTTTTTAATGTACGAGGCTCTTAGTTTTAATTTTTAACACCCTCCGACTCCCTTTCTCTTGGTCTGATCTTGCATCCCCTTCTCTATCTTATCAAGAGGTTTCTTCCTCCCTCTTCCTCTCCCAACCACCACGAGGGTTCCAGTTCTAATGAAGAGTCCCTCAGGATACCTTAATCTCTCTTTATATTTCAGGCGCTGATTGATGTGCCCTGGTATCCATTTGTATTTTGTTAAACAGGAAATATATTGTTGAACAGTCACATCCTTTATCTTCAATTGTCGCAAATATATACCCCCAAAACCTATAGCAAAGTCCAATAGGTCATCAAATGCCTCCTCAAAAGTACAACCTTTCTGGTGTGAAATAGCTGTGTACAGTACCCACTGTCCTACTCAACTACTTCCTTGTAATACACACAAAGGTTGTCTAGTCAGAGAAAAGAAAATACAGTTTTGCTGCAACACACTCAAATCTAGAGCTCCAAAACTTTCAAGGTCTTATTGTCTTGAAATTTCATATTAAGTGGGGCTTTGGAAAACTTGGAAACTGATTGACTGCAGTATATATAAAAAAAAAGTATAACAGCAGAAAACTATTTTCAAAACAGCCTGACATTTTAATAATTTCTAATAATTTTTCAACATTCTTAATAATTTTATATTTTGGGCAGGTTTAAAGCTTTGCTCTTTGGAAATGAGATGATTGAGAGGCAACCAGATCAAGTGATGAAAGAATTCAATAAGGTGAACATTAATAGGTTGTATCCACTTGTCGGTGAGTCCAAAATGACAGGGAATAAATATAAGATAATTACCAGTAGATAATTATTTAGGAGAAACTTAGGAGAATTTAGGAGAAACTTTACACAGAGGGTGCTGAGAATATGGAACTCACTGCTAGAAGCTTTAGTTAAAAGAACAAGCATTAACATATTTAAGAGCATACTTGATACATACGTGAGGGAGAAGGGAATAGAGGGGATATAATGGGGAAAATTGGAAGGGGTGGAGACTTGTGTGGAGTATAATCACCAGCACACACCTGTTTCCGTGCTGCAACATACTACGTAATTTCAAAACTTTGGACTTGAAGGTGGGACCATGAGAAATTTGGGATCTTCGATCTTCACCCTGACTTGGATTATTAATGTAATCTTCCTTTCCCCTTTAGTCTTTGACCCTATTCAAAAATGACCCATTTCGATCCCCCCCACACCCTCTCCTTACATAGTTCACACGCAAAGGATGGACTCTGATCTCTGATCAAAGCGGTAGTGTTAGCTCATCACCACCCTGCTCTTTGAAAGCTACACTGGGTGAAATAAGTGGCTGTTTACAATGATTTACATGCTTTGCTATAACCTGATTCACTGGCTGCTCACTCCAAAATTCTAGAAGTAGATCACAGGTTTCCCACAAGTCTGCTGTGATATACTGTCAGTGGGATTTCCCTGTTAGTGATTCTGTGAATCCAAATGTAAAACCGCCATCCTTCTCCACACACACATACGCACACACTTTACAGGAGTGATGTTTTCAAAAGAATTTTTAAAGTTTTTTTCCCCAGCACAAGGATCTTCTACCTTGATTTTGAAACTCTTTTCCTCGCCTGATCAAACCCAGCATTATTATAAAGATCACATCAACTCAGGACCTACAACCAGATTGCTTTAATGTCTTGAAATAATTTGCAAATCCCAAACCTCTGCAAAAAGATACGCTCCTTTCCCTTCACCATCTCCTCTCCCCAACTCCAACTCCATCCCATCATCACCAGCACCTTTGAAGACTGCTGGTGGTACCCGCTCTCATGCCCAAGGGAAATGGAAGCTCTCGAGTTTTCAGTACAATGTGAGTGGTGGCACGTTCTACCAATAAAGAACAGTGAGCTGCTGCAGGTAACTCTTAATACCAACACTGCATGCCATTGACACTTACAGTGAAGCAAACAGCAATGACATCTGAAGCGTTCATTCAGACTGATTGAACAAACTGAAAACAAATCTGAAACAGATTGGAAATTAAATTTGGGTTGCAAAACCTACTTTGAAGTCACTGGTGCATTATCATTTTGCTTTTGTGCTGTGGAAAACACAGTTTTAATGTTCACTCTCTTCCCCATCCTCATGTAACCCAGGCAGGGTGAAACATTGGGCAAACTTCCTTACTCCACACACCTAACAATAATAATCCATTAAAAAAAAAACAATAATCAATGGGTCACTTAATCCATGACTGCTTGTGTGGCACTGCTGTGTGCAACTGCTGCCGCTTACGCCCACAAATATACAGTCAATTCACTTTACAGGACATTCTATGAAGCGCTTTGAGACATCTAGAAAATGTGAAAAACGCAAGATCAAATGCAAGAATTATTATTATTATCATTACCCCATGTCATCTGGGAAAGGGGCAGGAGATCCAAAATTGATAATACTACTTATCGGAAACAGAAGGGTTAATAAATCTGTGTTATGTAATACTAGATAATAACTGCATAAGTGTTTCTATTTATGTTATGCAACATTATTGTTGATCTCTGGCCCATTGATTTTATATCCCGACCAGTTCAGCACTAAAAAGCCTGAGGGGTCTCTAAAAAATCAAAAACCTTGGCTGCTGCTGCAGAATCTCTGTCCATTATAATTTCCTCATCCCCTTCCACCTTGTTAATGCACTGTAGAGCTAATCGTTATGCATTTTGTCAGTTTAAGCAATGAAACGGATTAAACATGTAGTGTACAAACGGTCAAAAAAAAAGCTGTACCATGTACACAAATTGCCTCTTATTCCACAAGTTCCAACTCCTTAAAGATTTTGAATTTGATTCCAGTTTTGAAATAGAAGTTTTTCCACAGCATTCAATCCAGTTATTTCCTCTTTGTTTTGTTCAAGTCTTTCTTTAACCACTAGTATTGCACCCACCTCACTCACCACCTCCTTCCGCCCTCCTCTCCATATAAACCACTGTTTGATTCATTGTTACATCTCTGGGGAAATACCAGCAATTACCTGAGATTGTTTATCAGGCAATGATGAAAAGATATTTGGTTGTCCTCAGAAGGAATACTCCTCAATTTATAGCACCGTCCACACATGCTGAAGAGGTGGATTTATGCAACAAACCTGAGCAGAAGATGTTGGGTTTCATGTCTGATCTTTCCTATTTTAATATACAGTATAAAAACTCAAATAATTGAATCCGTGCCTTGTATCTAACATTCATAAAGATTAATTGGTTGTGTTATAATTGCTATAAAATCAGAGTCATCCAGAGTCAGTCATTCATGTTTTGAGATTAAACCCATTGGCTAAACATGTGCGTCTCAAGATTATCTAGGATTTTGTATAAAATGTGTCATTTGGAAACCGCCCACCAGTACGCAAATTGGATTGAGGATCTCCTGGGAGCTCTGGTCAGTATGTCTCCACACCTACACTGTTCTCTTGTTATCAGATGTGTACCTCGACCTATGGTAAGGTTTATGTTTGTGCTTTCCTCACACCTGCGATTATCCATATTCTACCACCCCCAAAGCTGACTCGCAGCAAACTTCAGTCCATGTCAGGGTCCACTGTCACCCTGTCTACTATTAGATTGATTTCAAGGTACTCATCCTAACCTATCAGTCCATTCATGACCCAGGATATTCCTATGTTTAACGTTTATCCATGCTTCTGCCGCGCTTCCTTCTCCACTATTGCTTAGCTAATTAAGGCATGCTGTGCCTCGGTCCACTGACCTCTTCTTGCAACCATCAGTGGTCGAGGTGTCAAATTCTAAGCCTCTATTCTCTGGAACTCCCTCAAACCTTCAGATGCACCAATGACCATCTCACCCTCCCGTCCTCCTACCATCTTCCCCGCTGCTCAGCGTCCCATTTCCCAATTCTCAATTCATAAATCATTATGAATTGCTCTGAGACATTATCCTATGTGAAGCCTGCTATATATAAATCCAAGTTTATGTTGTTACAATGTTTCTTGGCAATTATTTTACACAAAATAACTTCCAGACTCAATTAGTCCGGAATTCCGGACGGTCCCAAGTCTGCACTAATTTAGGGGATTTCCACCTGGGCAACAGTCTGCAAACTGTTACTTGAAACATTTTGGAAGATTTCATTGTTTTGGAAAGCTGAATAATCAAGCAGATCTCAGGTCTTGCGTTTCCAGTCATAAAATAAACCTTTTTTTTTCCCCTTTGAATTTTTAATAGCACCAAAACGTTTTACTTTAACGTTTATGTCTAGCAAAGTTTCCTTGACTGCATTGATCTTCTCAGATGTTAGCGACATTATTGAAAGAAACAAGACGCACGGTCTGTTCAGGGCTGGTTCAGTTTCGAGCTGGTAAGGTGTTCTTTTGCTGTCCCTTTGTATCTCGGAAGTAATTTGATGATTATGCATATTTATCACACGTGAGCTTGCCCTGAACCCATGGCATTTGTCGATTGCTTTACTGGTGACTCTTTTTGACACTTACCTGTTTGAAGCAAAAACTGTTGTCAAAATACAAGTTGCCTTGACAGGCAGTAATGTGACCTGAAGGTAGATATTTAAAAAAAAATTAGACTCCCATTTAATTATTGTGCCCATAAATCATTGAAATGTCTCGAAGCACTTCACATGGAACAGCTATCAATTGTCGTGACTGTGTATTTGTAGGGAAATGCTACGCCAATTTGACCAGTTTATGGATGGGATTATTGACCAAGAGAAACTCCCATCTCTTTGAATACTATTGTGGAATCTTTGAACCCCACCGGAACAGGGGAATTGGTTTAACATCTCACGTGAAGGATGTAATCTCAAACAGTGCAGCACTCCCCTGGAGTGTCAGCCTAGACTAAGCCCAAAGGCCTAACATGGGACTTCAATAGTAACAATGATAAATAATCCTTCACCATTTTCAAAACATCTCAAAGCATTTCACAAAACATACTGTAAAGTGAATTGACTATATTTGTGGTTGAAACGTGGCGGCCAATTGAGCACAGCAGAGTCCCACAAATAGTCGTAGATTGAATAATTATTTTTATTTTATTTGTTGAGGGATTATTTTCAGGCATGTGGAATAAGGAAACTTGCCCAAGGTTTCGAAGTGAGATCGCAACACTCTGACCCAGCAGTGAGATTGCTGCCAATTGAGCCAGGCTGATACCCGAGATCCTAAAAAATGTAGACTAACAGAATCCTAATAATATGTTGAATATGGTAATAAAAGCTTGAACCAGGAGACCTGATGAATCTGTCGAATAAAGTACACAGGGAGCTGGTGAAGACAGATTATATTGTATAAAATAGCCATTGGATAAAGAAATTGAGTGATGGGTATGAGAAAAGAACTGGGATTATTTACTTCTACTTTGACACCACAGTGTTTTGTTCCCAGTCCTGAACTTTCTTATGTACCTGAAATTAGCTCGACAGAGTGACTATGATCAAGAAATTATTAAGAGTTGCCTTTCCCTTTAATTAGAGACTAAGTTTGAGAGAGAAGTGCATTTATTGGGGCGCAACTCATTGGGTGCAAGCAGGGAACTGTTCAGTGGATTTGTTGCATATAGTGAGATAGTAAGTGAGGCCTCCTTCAAGCTGATTGGCTCCAAAGTGATGTAATTAGCAACAGAATGTCACAATCAAATCGATTCTCCATCTTGGTCTGAGACTCATAAGTCTAGTTCCTGAGACAGGTACTCCTCAGTATTCCAGGGTACAATTGACAACAAATCAGCCAACTCTGACTCATCAACAGGATTTTGAGGGGCAGATGAAGGCAGGGATTTGGTCCACTCAGCTCCTTTCCTGCATGTCAAAGCCCGAACAGATAGTGAGGTCCTGCCTAACCAAGCAACAAGCAGTGTGAGATACATTCTGAGATAAAATGTTTTATTGTTTTCTCATTATGGCTGGTTGCCTGTATTCAGTCTAGCCTTCAGTGATCAAGGCAGACAAGTGCGCTGCCCAGAATCATGCCTGACTTTCAGAGATGATCCTGCTCCACTAGCTAACCCACAAAAAACATATTTGCTGCAGGGCAAGTTGCATCAAAACTGTGTGCACAGTAGAACACCCCCTCCCTTGAGTAGGTTGACACAACAGCTTTGGATCCATTGTGTTGTGGTTTTCTAGCAAAGTGAAAGAAATCTCTAGTTTTCCAAACACTAGGGGAGAGACCCATGTAAGAAATTTGACATGAGGGTGGGAATGAAGGAGGCTCCGATTGCTTTAGGGAGAGTTACAATTTAACAAACTGTGTGTGATATACTGAAAGAGAAAGTCAAGTTGATAGTTAAACTGCAGGGCAGTTACATAAAAAATAATGGCTCTTGCATTTGATATAGCACCTTATCACATTGTTGAGAAGTCTCAAAGCACTTTACAGAATATATTGCAAGATGGAGTAGCTGGTATTTTGTGGGCGAAACGAGCCAGCAGATTGCACACATTAATCTCTGGAGTTGCTCCTACTTTCTTTTGAGGGTCTTTTGACAGTTCAGGGTTGAACAAGATTCCCAGGTTTCTGACTGCGTTGGTGAGGTAGAGTGTAGATCCTTGGATGCTGCCAATGCCTGTGATGTGGAGGCACTGGCGCGAGCCAATCAGGTGGGCTTCAGTCTTGCTGACATTCCGCTGTAGAAAGTTGTCTCTCATCCAGGACTTGATGCCGGACAGACAATTTCATAGTGTGCCAGTTGTCCTGGAATCGAGGGTGGAATCAGAGAAATAGAATGGAGTGTCATCTGTGTACATTTGGAAATTTACCCCATGTCTGCAGATGATGAGCATGTAGAGGTTGAAGAGGAGGGGACTGAGGATAGAGCCCTGAAGAATACCACATGAGACGGTGCAGAGGTTGGAAGAGAAACTGTTAGCAGAGACATTTAGAGACAGTGTGAAAGATAAGACCTGAACCAGTTAAGGACAGAACCTTGAAGGTTGAGGTGAGAGAAGAGGTGGTGGAGGAGGATTGAGTGGTCCACGGTGTCGAAAGCAGCAGAGGCATGGTCGAATAGGAATGACTTCAGGTGCGATCTGAAGATCGGGAAGGAAGGGGCAAGGTAGAGGGATAGATGAAGAGTGTTCCAGAATTTTCGGGCATTGTGGCTGAAAGCACGGAGCAACGGAGGTTATGAGGAACATACAGAAGGTTGGAACCAGTCAAGCAGAGGCAGCAGGTTTTGGGTTGGTGGGTAAGCAGGTCGGAGAGGTAGGGAGGTGTCAGGGACTTAAGAGATTTGAAAACGAGTTTGATGATCTTGAAATTGATGCATTCGGCGATAGGGAGCCAGTGGAGCATGGCTAGAACTCCTTGCAAATATATTTTGGACAATTCTTGAATTCAGCATGAATATTGAAGCTGTTTTCTGCAGTTTCTTTTCAAAGACTCAAAAATTGAGGTCGAATTTTAGTATGAGGGTATGCTCTAAAATGTTCAGATAAAAACGTCCAGGTTTAGATTCAAATGGAATTTCTAACTGTCTCCAGCAAAAGTGATCTGATAGGTCAGTGTTTTATGCAGCGACTGGATGAGCCAGACAGCTTGGGAGGAACTGTGCTATGAAACAAATGTTAAAATATCTACGGAATGTATCTGATGAAATAAAATAAAATTAGCTTTGTCGCTTCAAGGACTGTTTAAACCAGCGACTTTGTAACAAGATGCACAGATTACTGGGAATTGCAATAAGGGATGGTGGTGGTGGCGGTGGGAGGGAATGATTTCCGAATGAAATGATCTAAAAAGAAATCACTGATTATGTGCATTTGGATAAACTGGGAAAAGTAAACATATAATTACTCCTGCAACATGCTGATTCGTTGCTTTTTTAAAAAAAACAGCTTGTTCCCTGACATTGATTTTGAATGTTTTGAGGTTGTCTGAGCAGGTTAGGGTATTTAAATATTTGGCATTCGGTAAGCAATGCATTTGAGCCTCACACTGAGAAAAGAAAATTGATGGCAAATGGTGCTTCCACAAGACATAATTTGTGTACTGGGTGTTAATAATCTCTGGTTACTTATTACTAACCACATTCATCTGCAGTCTGTTGGCTTTGTGGGCAGAGGGACACTATTGTGTCTGTTTGGGGCAATCAGGCTGCCTAATGTAGCCTTAAATTTCAGTTTTAATGTCGCATCATTCATTGAATACTTCGGCTGCATTTTTTTTTCTCCAAGGGAATCAATCTTTCTGTGTCTATCAAAGCAGTTGATACCTCACCTTGTGTGCTTCAGTAATTGCTCCAGAGTTTTTACCCAACAAGCCATTGGGGAAGAGCTAAATCACGTGAGGGAGAAATACCACCTGGATCAAGACATAGCCTTTTTTTCTTAGCATTTAAAGGATGCAAATACATTTTGGACAATTCTTGAATTCATCCTGAATTTTGAAACTGGTTTTCTGCAGTTTCTTTTTAAGACTCAAAAGCTACGGTTGAATTTTAGATTTATCCCAAATTTGACTTCCCATCAAAATGAGAGCAAGTGAAAAGCGAATAACAATCCTTGCATTTGAAATATCATGTCTTTGAGATGTCTCAAAACACTTCACAGAATGTCCTGTAAAGTGAATTGACTGTATATTTTGTGGGCGAAATGCAGCAGCCAATTGTGCACAGCAATGTCCACAAACAGTCATCGATTGAGTGACCTTATTATTTTTAATTAATTTTGTTTAGAACTAGATCGGGGGGAGCTTCTTCACTCAAAACATTTGCAATGATAATGGCCGAAAACATTTGAGGTTGAGTCATTCAAAATATAATGAAACGGTATGATGGAGAATTAATGACAAGATGAACCTTGGTTGGCTCCCAGATCTTTCTCAATCACATAACCCGACCTTTCTTATCTTTTTGGTGACACTACAGAAATCTCACCCAACATGTAATAATGGGGAAAATTTCTGTCTGAGTAGAAGTCTAAATTTACTCAATTTAAAATTTGAGAGCATCCAGAATTTGGCTAATTATTTAATTCAGTCTTAACTTTTAAATTGGTTTTCTGTAGTCCTTAAAATAACTTGGCTTCAAAGGCTGGCTTAAAAAATTGAGGGCTGCATTTAAGCAAGTTATGTACGTTCTAAAATAACAACAATAAAACTAAAGGTTGATCAGATCACAGCATTAACCCCAAGTTTAGACTGAAAGTAACAAATTGCTGATCGGTGCTACATGTATGTCTATATGTTGTGAGGGTCAAAACGTTTATCTGGTCTGTTCAGTGGGACATTTTTTTAATTTAACACAAAAGGTAAGCAAATTTATAATTTCCCACCGCTTCACTTCAGCAAGTGTTCCTGCACAATTGGTGCTGTGAAAGGAAGCCCTCGCAATGATGAAAGTGGGAACTTTTCTTTCCCGACCAGCAAGAATAATATGGATTGTTTCATCTTAAATGGTCGGGGTGAAGAAGGAGTACAAGGGTTGGGGGCGGGGGGTAGTATTTATATTCTGTCAGTGAGCGTCAGTACAGGGTGGCAGCATTTAGGATGACATTTGCGTAAGCGGATTAATGGCTGCAATGAATTATGGCAGGTTTATTGAGAAATAATCTGCAGTTGATTATGTGAAGTTCTGTGTCCCAGTATCTATTTTAATCGGCAAAGCCTTAAGTGACAGTAGACTGACTGATACTGGACTAGACAGATCATTTCATTGGGGAGCTCTATAGGCTGGATTGCTTTCGAAAATGAATCTATAGTTAAATTAATAAAGCTTCATAAACGTATTTAAAAGGTTGCAATTTCCACCGTTTAATTTTAGCAAGAACTGAAATGAATATCGTTTAAAATAAAGTGAAGAGACCAGTAGGGTTTTGAAATCAAATCCTTTACATGACGGGTATAAAGCCTGCAAAGGAGATTAAAGATATTACTCTTTATCTCTGTCGAGCATTTATCTCAGAGATTACTAACTCTATTGTCTTAAAGCTATCACAGATATTAAAACCTGTTTAACTGATTAAAGCATTGTAATCAGCTATTTTTTCATGTGTGTGTACATGAAAGAATGTTTAATCATCGGTATAAGAAGTGGATCAAATTAATGTCTCTTTATTCAGTGCTGCAGGTTACCTGGGATTAGATTTGTTGAGTTGTAACTGCTATTGTTCCTCCTTGGGCAGAGTTGGGCACACATCAATGTGACTGTCAATAGACCTCCAGGAACAATTCAAATGGGTCAGGAATCAAATCAGCTTCTCAATTGGAATAAAAACTGGCAAATCCATCGAAGAAGGTTTCAGGAGGGAGTGTGAGAAATCAAGTAGGGCAGAGTTTTTTTTAAATTCCGATCAGATGGACAGTAATACCCTTCTCTGTTCCTGTACATGCCTATAACAGAGGGTGTGGGGAACAATTTTAATTCATGTTCTCTATTGTTTGAAGACCCTGCATGTGGTTTCACAGAGACAACATGAGGCCTTAAAACCAATTTAGAGAAATGCCTTAATTAGAAATATAGTTTGTATTTTAAAAGCAAGACTGAAGTATGGCACAGATGTCTCATTTGGCAAAGGCACTGCCAAGTGTGAAACTCGACCTTACTGAGCAGGTAATTTCTAAATTCAATGACAGGCAGTGCTGAGTCATCTTAGCTCTACCATTGTAGATGTTTGGGTCCTATATTTATCACTGGGTTAGAGAAGAAAAAGTTGTCTGGTGTTCCCCAATCCTCTGTGTTGTCCAGTATTTCTTGTAGGAATTTGGGGGGGCTTGAGACGAGAAGCCAAGTCACCACATATTGTGTAAGACTTTGCTGAGATGTGTTTAGATGCCATGTTTGCCTTCATAGCAGAATGTTTCATTTAGTAATCAATCAATCAATCAATCAATAATTACATCTATATAGCACCTTTCACATCAGGAGGACGGCCCAAGGCGCAGAACAGTCAGGTAGGGATCAGAGCAGTGGGGGAGGGGTCGGGAGAAGGAGAGTAGCAAAATTGACTGTATATTTGTGGGCGAAACACGGCAGCCAAATTGCGCACAGCGGTGTCCCGCAAACTGTCATGGAAGTGGGGTTAGGGGAGAAAGGGGGAAAGATAGCAAGGGGGAGGTGTCGGGGTAGTGGGAAGGATAGCAGGAAAACTGTATAGGTAAGCCCCGATTTAAGACGCTTCTATTTATATTGTTTCAATTGAACAGACATAATTTTTTAAGACCTTTTTATCAATATAGGATACTTGGTTTTGTTGTAACGACCAAAATTAGCTTTTTTGTGCTTGCGCAATGCATATTGTATATTGCAGTCGTATTTGGCGCGTCCTTTTTGTCATTCGCGGGTAAATCAGGCTCACACCTGATATAGTGTATCCAAGTGTTTGAATTGGCCAGTAGCATGTTGCTACGTCATTGTTTAAAAGCCAACTGATTTTGATGCGACACCATGCCACGTTAGTATTACAGTAATTTCCAAACATTCACGAGCAACTTCGAGCGATTTACAGCCTCTATTGCATTTCTACCATGTTGGGAAAAGAAGAGCAGTAAGTGAAATAAGCAGCGATCAATGCCGCAAAATCACTTTAAATACTAAATTGGAGGTGATAAAGCGCATCGAGTCTGGCGAAAAAGGTACAGACATCGGGAGGGCTTTAGGGCTAGCTAGATTGACGGTGGCTACTATAAAGCGGAATAAGGACAATATACAAGTTCAAGGTGTGTTACAGCTACAGGTGCAAGCAGATTACAATATTGTACAGTTACCCCAAGTACTCCCTCTTGCTTATGTGTATTTGTGTGTTATTTAGTGTGTTTATGGTCCAAACATTTTGTGAAAAGAACTAATCTCGAGTTATATAGTGGGACAGCATGGGAAACCGCATTTTGATTAGGACGTTTCGTTCTGAGTACGTTTTTCAGGAACGCAACCTCACAAACAGACACGGAAATGGAGCCAGGAGTGAAAGGGGGTAAGGGGGGAGAGGGAGGGAATTCTGTAAATCATTTTGAGACACTACTTTCATACGTAAGTCGCTGTATAAATGTATGTTAAAAGCTCCGAGAGGCTACCGCGTGTGAAGGTGTATAAATGCAAGCTGTTATTAAGGTATGAGTTGGGCTCAGTTGCTGCCACACTCTGGGTCAAAAAGTTGTGAAGTGCCATAATAATCAAGCCCCCATGGTCCAAGCTGACACTCCATATAGTACTGTTGGGAGTGGCATATTCTCGGAAGTTTAATTTTTCAGCTTGAGATATGACACAATTTAGTTATTTATGTGTGCCTGCTCAGGTGGATGCTAAAGATACTTTTTGAGAGAAAGTTTTCTCCCAGTATTCTAACCAACAATCCTTTAGAAAAATTAGTCCTTTATTTCATAGCTGTATACAGGACTGTATAC
The DNA here is from genome assembly GCA_035084275.1 of Hydrolagus colliei. Classification (NCBI taxonomy): domain Eukaryota; kingdom Metazoa; phylum Chordata; class Chondrichthyes; order Chimaeriformes; family Chimaeridae; genus Hydrolagus; species Hydrolagus colliei. Next base: position 92,193,923 of record CM068744.1, on the reverse strand, counting down.
AGGACCTTGCTGAACTCGAATGGTTGCTGCTTTTACCAACAAGTTCACAATCACTATACTCGATAAGCTACTCCCTGTGAGGTGCATTGAGAAATTTTGATATTAGTCATTATAGTCAAATGAATTAGTTAGATATTGTTGTTCAGAATCCACATTTTATTGAAAGGAAGAACGTATTGTTACATTTGTAAAGCAAAGCGGTTTAAATGCGTGCAGCAGCATCGCAATTCCATTCTATCCAAATCAGTACTGAGCTTCAGCCTGATCACACACTTGAAGTGATAACATTCCTATAGAAATCTAGTGATACAGCTGGCATCCCCCTGGAACACATCCCGGGGCTTAGCTCTAGTCAGCACTCATTCATTGCGTTTATTAGGAAGAAGGTCAATTACTGTACATGTAGACTGCAGAAGCAGCTCTATCTCACTGCTTTAAATTGAAAGGCACAATCACATACTTACAGCTATTGTTGTCATCTCTGTAAAATGCACCCCAAGTTGCATCTGAATTATAACTAAGCCGCACCCCCCACCCACCACCACCACCCCCCATTCAAACACACAGAAGGTGAATTTGACAGATTATAGTTTTGTGACGTTAACTGTGATATGAAGTCTCCTCCGTAGTTTCACTTAATCTCCAAATACACAATCTTACGCATTCATCCTTCCTCCCTATATCATTGCTGTGTTGAAATCAAACCACATTGCGTCATATTCTACTTTTAACACATTCTTTCACAGGATTATGAAAACTGTGGAACTCCTTACTTCTGTGTGTCTATTTATCTCTGTATGTTCCTGATGCAATCCACAGGCTTTCAAAACCTTAGGCTGATGCCTTCTTGATTTATCTTCTCTCCTCTCCTAATCTTCTCAGCATTTCAATGTTTCCTACACAATGGGGACCTGGGCTTCTCAGAATAAATTCAGGAGATCCTGAGTACTTATTTGGACAAAGTTTACTATTAAACTTCAATTCAGACTTTCACTATGTTGGATCAACACAACACTGGCAGGCTTTTGTACCTTGAAAATTAGTAGTTGACTATTATTTCTTCTTTGGACTCCCGGAATCCTTTCTAAGTCACTATCGGACTTGACTTTTCCAATACACTGATAAGTACATAGCGTATTTCAGTGCCACATTGGTTTTGATCCATGTCTAGAAGGTCTAGTACACTTTGGCTTCCCCTATGTGGGCGAGTATTAGAGAGTGAATCGCACAGTGGTCAGTGCATTTCAGATTAATATTATTTGGTGACAATGTGATAAGGTATCAATAGATTATTTTTACCCAAAGATTAGATTATAAATGAAGGAGCAGAGGCCAAAGGAGCAAATGGAGGGTGGTTTGTGTGTCTGGTGATGGTGTGGGAGGACAGAATAGGAGCCTCTATTGATACAAATCAGTGATAGCCCAGCACCAAGAGAAAGTGCACAGGCCCATCTGATCTGAAGCAATATATGTCAGTCTATCATGTAGCAATTTCAGATGGGATATTGAGAATCTCCGCTTTAGGACTGTGTCATGGCACAGCAGCCCATCGTGGTTTGTTACTCAGGAATGGCTAATGTGGTCACCAATGGATATCTTGCGCCAATAGAGGTTGTTGACTAGAATAATGCAACTTGACACAAACACAGAGATCACTGGGAACGCTTAGAGGGTCAGGCAGCATCTATGGAGAAAGATGTTTCTGGTCCATCACCCCTCGTCAGATGTAACCTGATGTCTGACTGTGTTTCTCCTACCTGTTCTCTAGCGTAATGCGATGGGATAATGAGAAGGACGTATCTCTCATGGAAGGACATTTCGATGTCATTATCTGTGCCGATTGGTGAGTTTGTATTTTATTAACTAAAAAAACACATTAAAAGTATCTTCAACTATCATTTCGCGACAAAGTTTGTTTACTGGAGGGATAATTTCTCATACATCATACCTTTTTTTTAAGAAGATTGCTTACCGGGGACCTAAGTCAAGTAAACAAATGAAGAACAGAATAGCATAAGTGTGACAAATTAATGTGCAGCTTCATGTGACAGCTATCAAGCAGTGGTCTATCAGAGAGTAACTTCTACCACATTATTTCCAAAGATTGATTTTAAGAGGCATGCCATTTTCTGAAATTGCCTCTTTTTCATGCTTGACATACCAGTAAATGGACATCTTAGGCAAATTGCAAATAATTACGCCTCAGTGAGAAGCAGCCTGGAGAAAGCAAATGTATCAACATAAACAGCTCCTTCTGCAGATTAGAAAGGATTCAATTGGCCGCGTATTATTTTTCATCTCAAAAACAAATATCAGACTGTTCGGAGGGGGAGGTGGGAGTTGGAGGGTGAGGTAATTCTTGATACAAAATGGTAAACTGGAAGAAAAAATATTTTCAATAACTTGGTCAGAGCCAGGTCCCCACTGTTTACTATTATGCAACATTTGCTTTATCAGCTACTTGTGGCATAATCTTGACTTCTTTGATTGTGAATTGATTATTGTTGCTTATATTATGCCGTTTGTAATTCCACAGTTGCTTCACAAATTGTTTGTAAGAGAGGAAAATGTTTGCAGGTTTTTTCCCCCTTTTTTTTAGCCATTAAAGGAAATGTACCACATTGTTTAATTTTACAGAGGCTGTTCCTCACAGTTTTTTACTAAGAATGAAAGCACAGTGACTTTTCATATCTGGGGCTTGGGTATGAATCCAGACCATATTTGTTGTAGCAACATTTACTCTGTCTGTTTACTGTAAGGATCGTGTGATCAATGAGCGCTGACGGACTCAACTCAGTTTCCAAAAGACAGAAAGTTGCAATACCAAAGTGAATGTAAAATGGTAACTTGTCTCAGAAGGGCAATAGGATGGTGTGGGACATGTTAACTGACACACTGAAAGGTTGGCGGCTAAGGCACACTGTCAGGGACATTTTATCTGAACGAGCTGTGCTTCACCTGGGGGCATTTGATGCTGTCAGTGGGCACCCCCAAAATGGAAAAGTGTACCTTATCTAAGGACTTACATCACTCTCCATGATTCACCAGTTCTACAGAGATAGTGCAATTGGAGGGTCCATGGTCTGCATAAAACAGGGAACTAAGCAACGTCACATGATTCCAACAACCAATTTAGCAAATGGCTTCCTCACCTAATATTAGAATGGATACCTCAGGTTTCATTGTAAGGATGAAGTTAATGCTGGACGGATTAGATCAGATTAAGAATGCAGGCAGGCAGGAGAACTGGTGCACTGGAGTAGGATGTCTGAAGACTTCACTGAGGCTTAGGCATGACTCCCATATGGACTTTCCTACAGATTAAATAGGTGAAGTGAGGTCCATCTGAGAGATTTACAGATAAATTTGTCCCTCGCCTAAGCACAGAAATAACTTGGCTCTGGTATGCCATGTATTCTTTATGTTTTCACTGTGTCATCCTGTTTGTACCTAGAGGATAACAGTAAGCGGGCACAAATCGCTTTCAACATGAAGAAAAATATATTATCTCAGGACAATTTAGGAAGCCTGGACTGGCGGATGAATGAAGACTATTAACAAAAAATTAACACAGTAGTCATTCCTTTCATTTAATTAAGTGCAGATTCACATGTTGATTAACAGATTGCGATCAATTACAGTAATGTATGCCTTAAAAATGTCTCTTCCCCTCTTTTTAAAATCAAAACAAAATACTGTAGCTTTGTACTTGTACAGAGTAATGCTTTGTGGCTTGAAAAGCTTTTTTTTTATCTCTTCTCAATGTCAGCTTGTTTCTGGACCAGTACAGAGCCAGCCTCGTTGATGCAATAAAGAGATTACTAAAACCCAATGTAAGTGTGTTTCAATTTTCTCCTGAGCATGGGCTTCAGAATAATTAGTCCACTGCACAGTGATTGAGAATGGAATGGAATGGCAGGATTAATGTCATGTAATACTTTAATACTTATTATGTCCAACTTCAATTGAGTTGTCTTATCTCTCTGATTCTTCCTCAATCATAAACTAGAAAACTTCTTATGTTCAGCTTACTGATAAGATGCACAGTGTGAACCTAAAGAAATGAAATTGCTCCAAAGATGAATGAGATTATATATTTTTTAATCAAAGTCCACCTCAAGTTATCATAAGGTATCACACGTTTATTTTTTCTAGGTTTGAACAAGGGATGTTAAATAAGGTGCTGATACAATCACGGTGGTTAGTTTGCAGTGTCCCTTTTCTTCTCAGGTCTCAACAATTCAAGCAATATTTATAAAAGTTAAAGCAAACTATTGCGTCTCTCAGAAGGAATATACTGTGTCAGCCTTTTCACATTTTGACAAGTATTTTTTGAATGTAGGGACATTTGTAAATGGATTCCAACAAATCTCTGAAAAATGCTTGGGAAAACCAATCATTTTGGGTCAAGTAATAATAATAATAATAAGTACTGTATTGAAATATAATTGAAGCGTAGAAGAGCATGTTAAGTCCGAAGATGTGATAATTATCACAGGCACTAATTGTCACTCTTATTGATAGGAGTCGATGATGCTAATCATACTTTATAATTCCCGTTGGGGTATAATGCCCTACTCCATCACACTGGTGGGGTGTAAAGCTGGCCCATCAGACAACCATCAGACATATCTTTCAAAATTTGAGCCCTCTTACAGGATTCTAGCTTCATTCTGATTTGTGTTTATGAATCAAGTTGATCCCAACTAAGTGGAACCCAATGCCATATTATGGATATTACGGCAAATCCAATGACTATTACGTTGGTGTCAGAGGCTCACCGTTGTGCAAGAGTTTTGAGGAGAGCACATTCACAGCCAGACTGGTCTCGGTCACCAGTTAGTAACTATCGCATCACACATCGCAACTTTTAAAGTTAAAGTTTATTTTCAATTAAGAATTCTATTCAGTTTTTGTCAGTGTATGGAGGGATGGGGAGAAGGAAGGAAGATGTGATTGTTTTGTTCATAGCCTGTGTGTTCAGGTACAGGACACGGTGGTGCCGCTGGCCTCACTGGAGGCTGTAGATACAAGTGTTCTGGGGCATTATTTCGCATGAAGGGTGCTATGTAAATGCAAGTTGTTGTTGTAGGTTTAGTATGCATTAAATCTTCACAATCTGATTTTTACAGGGGAAAGTGCTTGTCTTTGCCCCTCAGAGAGGCAGCACACTGAACCAGTTCTGCAGCCTTGCCGAGAAAGCCAATTTACGACCCCACAGGCTTGTGAATTATGACGATCATATTTGGAATGTCCACCTCAAGGTCAGTGCCTTTCTGGTGTTGGGGGAAACCTCACAATCCATTTTACACTAAGAGAAGGAACACAAACATTTTTGGCATTTACCTTAAATATAATTGACTGGGATATTCCCTCCTTTATTATTCCAAAGACTGCCAAGCCCAAAGCTGAAGTCCGAGTTATAGGCAAACTAATAAAATCTGATTTCATTATAATCTACACAGCATAACAATTTACGTGAGTTTTAGTGCTTCTTTCATGTCATTGAGACATCTCAAAGCATCTTGGGACCGTCATTTTCCCACAATTCATCTCAACTGATAAGTTCAAGAGCAATGGAGGATAGGAGAACGGGGTTATAAGCTCGGAGATGATTTGTTTATAAAATATGACTAGTGCAACAAAATCTGCAAGTGGTTGTGTTAAAAAACTGAATGGGACTTGGGTGCATGTATGACTTAAACGATTATATGATTTATAAAGATGAGGCTTATGCGTGTTTTACTCTAGTCACTCTTCTATATCCCTTATTCTGTATGTGGCGTTTTTAGTTTGATGGGGAGAATGTGAAGCTGATTATTGGGAATGCAATGCCTGGTACATAATAGAGTCTTAACATGTAATGGTGATAAGCTTGAGTTTCTACTGCAAATCGTAAAATACGGCACAATAACAAATTTACATTTATTCCTCGCCTTTTATGTCAGGCGTTTAACAATCAGTGTCACCCGAGCTAGGTCAGTAGCTGGGGGGATGGGAGGGGGAAAGATAACCAAAGCGCCATGAAGTATTGGGATTGACACAATAAATCCGCTTTATGCCTATCATATTTTACGGCCAACGCCCTCCCAATTTTTTTTTAAAAAAAACCTTCTAACCGTCGATTATTGCTTTGAGCAGTTTTGCCCATCTCCAAATCTGAATCATTAAAGCTCTAACAATTGTCCACAGCTGTTGTGGTAAATGATGGTGTCAGGCACTACAAGATTTAGGTCAAGAGTGCTTAACGTGGAATGATATTTCCTATATATAGTGTATAATGCTGCCTGTAGAGTAACGTATTTGCCCGCAAAGACGCTGCCGACACCTATTGTCATTGACAAATAATTGTCAATAGATTTATTTCCAGACTTTTTGGATTAAACACAATGTGAAGAGTTCCCTTTGACCCGTGTCTAAGCATCCGATCTGTTTCAGTGTTCCTACATGCTCTTATCTTCTGTAACAGAGAGCTGCATGTGTAACACTCTAACGCAGAAGGGCATCATTTTTGCTGGTTAGGACTTACTGTCAAGTTTAGTTGAAGTTGTGTGAGTAGCCTAATGAATAAAATCATGAAACTGACAACAGAGTAAGAGCAGGGCTATCAAATTTACTGTAAACCATTTTTTCTGTGTTTGAAATGTATTCATATGTTTAATGATATATTACCATTTTAGTGACGTGAGAGAATACCTACCCTAGCATCACAACATCTCTGCCTCAGCACTGATACATACAGGTTATTATTTGTATGAACGTCTTTCGTTCCTTTCTTTTTGCACTTTTCATTGAGGAGAGATTCCATCTGTGTCCACATTTGCTCTGTTTTTGTAGCAGTTCAGAATTTGACAAATTGTTGAATTCAGTCTTAATTTTGAAGTCCATTTTCTTTTGTTTTCTGCCTCAACTATTCACCTGTTACACTACCTGAAAGGCGCTATATGAATACAAGTTGTTACTACCCAGCGCCTTGGGACATTCTCCCGACCTGAAAGGTGCTAAACGTAATTTTGTTGATGTTGTTGTTTTTGCTTTCTGGTCAACCAAGTCAGGAACCTAGGTACAGTAAAATCCCATTTATTCAACATCCTCGGGACCTGGCCAATGCCAGTTAAAGCGCCTGCCAGATATTCAGCTGAAAACACAAAAAAAAGTAAATAATTTTTTTTCAATACATTTTCCCGGAAAAATTCCAGTTAACCGAATGCGAACCTTTTTTTTGCGATGCCGGTTATACAGAAATTACGGTTGATCGGGTGCCGGATAAACGGGCTTTTACTGTATTTTCTTCGATCCTCAACTGTCTTTCCTTCCCCACATCCAAGCCATGACCCGCTCTGCCTTCCCTCACCCCCGCAATATCGCCCAACTCTGCCACTACCTCAGGCTGCTGAAACTCTCATTCATGCCTTCATTACATCCTGGCTCGACTACACCAATGCCCTAAGTATTGGCCTTCCTAATTCCTTGCTCCATAGGCTGTAGATCATCCAGAACTCTGAGGCCCGTGTCCTGTACTGCTCCAAGTTCCGTGAACCCATCTCCCCCATTCTCACTCGACTCCATTGGCTTCCCATTACCCAAAGGATTGAAATTCAAGATCGTGGTCCTCATGTTCGAAGCCCTCCATGGTCTAACACCACCCTACCTCTATGACCTCCTAACCCCTTACCAATCTGCCCACCACCTCCACTCAGCAGGCTCCGTCCTGCTCCCGACCCATCTACCCCATCCTCGGCGGGTGAGCCTTTAGCCACTCTGCCCCATATCTCTGGAAATCCCACATTTCCTCTGCCTCACCTCCTCCCCAGCCTTCTTCAAGTCCTGCCCCCTCCTATCTGACCTGCTGTCTCCCTATGAACCTGCCCGTTCCCTCCATTCAGCGGCCTCTGGTCTGCTCATGTCCCCTGCCCGATCGTCCATACCATCGGTAGATGGGCTTTCAACCTCTCTGCCCCCACACTCTGGAACTCTGCAACTCCATCCCACAGTGCCTTCGCCTTGCTTCCTCCCTTGCCTCCTTCAAGGCCGGTTTCAAGACCCTCCTCTTCAATCATGCCTTCTGCCGCCCTCCTAACTCTCTCCCTCCCCTCCAACTTTTTCTCTCCCCTTCCCCCCTACCCTGCCCCTCCCCCTTGCTTGATTCCCGACCTTACTGTTAGAGCCTTGGGATGTTCTCCCCACATGAAAGGTGCTCTATAAATGTAATTTTGTTGTTGTTGTGTCTGACACATGCGGAAACGCATTACTATGTTTACAATTATCCAACAACAACAACAAAATTACATTTATATAGCGCCTTTCATGTCAGGAAGACATCCCAAGGTGCTGGACAGTCATTGTTTCAATCGCAAGCTGGTGGGGAATGGGGAAGAGACGGAAGATGGGGATTAGGACTAGCCAATGGGACCATCGAAGAGAAGGGTCGTGAGGCGCGAATTGAAGCAGGCCAGGGAGGGAGCGAGGTAGATGGTTTGCAGGAGTTCCAGTGGTTGTGGAGTGGCTAAGGGCTCACCCGCCAATGGTGGGACTGGTGGGGTGGAGGACATGGAGCAGGCCAGAGCCTGCTGAGCGGAAGAGATGGGCAGGTTGGTTGGGGGTTAGAAGGTCATGGATGTAGGGTGGGGCGAAGCCTTGGAGGGTTTTAAATGTGAGGACCAGGATCTTAAATTGGATCCTCTGGATGATGGGGAGCCAATGGAGTTGGGTGAGGATGGGGGAGATGGGGTCACAAAGCTTGGAGCAGTAGAGAACACAAGCCGCAGAGTTCTGGATCATCTGTGGAGACCAGACTGCTGGTTCTACATATGTGAACCTACACATAGAAATTTCCCTGTGTCTCAAATGGGATGCAGACTCTCCCTGCTTACCTTAACCAAGAAAGTGTTAGTTGCAGACCATGTGTTGAGGTACTGAACAGACAATTCATTCTTTATCATTTTACAGAGTATTCAGCATATGTTGAAATATCTCAAAACACTATAGTAATTACTGTCAAGAATAGTGACTGTTTTTCAAGCACTCTAGGATGCTATTCTGCATTAGGGACGCTATATAAATGCAAGTTGTTGTTGTTCTTGGCAAATGCTGTAGGCATTTTGTGTATAAGATCCCTCAGTAACAACTATTAGGTGGGTCATCACTTCATTTGGAGGCTTACTCACCAGGACCCCAGGAGAAACTTCCTTCTTATTCTCAATTAATTTAATGTAATTAATCCCGTCCACCTGAAAAGGCAGAAGGAATTTCTGTATAACATTTCATCTGAGGGTTTGTCACTTCTGAAAGTGTTTACCTTCCCCAGCACTGCTTGCACTGTGACGTACTCCCAACATGAAAGACGCTCGATACATGTAATTTTGTTGTTTTTGCTACACTGGATTGTTAGCCTGGATTGTGAGCTCAAAGTCCTGAAATAGGACAGAACCCACAGCTGAAAATGGTACATGGCACCCAAAGGTACAACATCCTGTGGGTGGCCATATATACAGGTGGCTTTTCCTCCCGCTCTCACCTGGTTAGCTGATCCATCCTTGGTCCCCTCCTCTTCCTCATCTACATGCTCCCTCTTGGGAAAGTCATCCACAGACATGGGGTACACTTCCACATGTGTGTGGATGACACCCAACTCTATTTCTCCTCCTCACTTTGCGACCCCCCAGACCCCTGATGTTCTGACAGCCTGCCTGTCAGACATCAGGAGATGGATGAGCGCGGACTTCCTACAGCTGAATGTTGACAAGACAGAAGCCATACTCTTTGGCTCTCGTAAGCGTCTTCAATCTCACGGCTCTCACCTCCTCCACCTTCCCGGCCTGCCTCTAAAACTCTCAGAACCCAATGCGCAACCTAGGGGTCGGGTTCGACCCCCCCAACTGTCTTTTCTCCCCCACATCCGGTCCCTCACCGGAACTGCTTTCTTCCACCTCCGACGGATCGCCCATCTCTGGCAATATCTCGCCCCAAAAGCCGCTGTAACCCTGGTCCATGCCTTTGTCACCGCTCGGCTGGACTATTCCAATGCCCTCCTCGCCGGTCTCCCCTCCACCACAGTCCATAAAATCCAACTAATTCAAAACTCTGCCGCTCGCATTCTCACCCGCACCAAACTTCGCTCCCCCATTACCCCAGTCCTTGCCAGATTTCACTGGCTCCTTGTTCCAGAGAGGATCGAATTCAAGATCCTCACCCTTGTTTTCAAATCCCTCCACTCCTCTGCACCCCCCTACCTCCCCGACCTCCTCTCTCCTCAAACCAGCACCTGTTGCCTTCGCTTCACCGGGTCTGGCCTCCTCCTTGTCCCCTGAACCCTCCGCTCCACCCTCGGCGGCCATGTCTTCAGCCACTGCGTCCCGAGGCTCTGGAACTCCCTTCCTCACTCCCTTGCCCGTTTCTCTTCCCAGTTTCAGGTCCCATCTAAAGACGTTTCTCTTTGACCGCGCCTTTGGTCACCTTTCTACCTCTGCCCCTGGCTCAGTCCCAGGATCCGTTGTTGTGAAACGCTCTCAGACGCCGTCCGGAGGACGCTACATAAATCAAAGTTGTTGTTGTATATATCTATAACGCTAACAGCCTTTGTTTGTGTGTTTACAATTCAAAATTCCATTGTCAAAATTGCTGCTACTAGTGAGGCTCTTCGTGTTCGTTACTACAGATGGGACACAATATATTTTAATAATAATCCTCGCATTTGATATAGAGCCCGATCAAGTCTTTGAGATGTCTCAAAGCGCTTCACAGAATACAGTATACTGTAAAGTGAATTGACTATTTTTTACTCCCTAAAGTACCTTGATCTACTATCAAAGGATCTGTGCAGTAGTTTATCTTATGTGATTAGTGGGTGGGTCTTATCGATTGGGTTACTCCCTGTTCATTGTGATTTTCTGCTTGCCTCAATTCTCTTCCCTCGTCAGTCATTTCCCTATTCACTGCTGCCTCGATGTCCATCCCCAAAGCAGGGGAGAAAAGCATTCTTCCTCGAGGCTGCATGTTATCCTCTTATCCCCTCTGTTTTGGAATAGAGCGTAACCAGCTGGAGAACTGTAACAATACTGATAATGCAGCTATTTTCTGCTGTCTCATCTTAATCTTGTTACACAAATGATTGTGAAGAGATTCATGAATCTTAATTTTGCCCTTTGCATTAGCCTCTTGTGTCACATTTCCACAGCTGCCTTACATGGGCAGGAGCTGGCCATCTTCCCCCCCCCCCCACCCCACCCCCTCCTTATAGTTTCATGTGGGAGATGCAGGAGAAATTGCTGATAATCTTCGACTTACCCAGCCACCCATGAAGCTGATTAACAGTGATCAGGAGGAACAGCTTTGCCTCTTAAACTTTTCACCCCTACCTGATTTCTCTTCTTAAACCGAGGAGTTTAAAGCACCAATTTACAATATTCGGGCAATTATTATGATACCTGACAATCCCGGTGGAGTTTATTGCCCTGTTGTTTGGGCTCCCGTGCTGCGAAATACATGCATTCACCCAATGGACTCTAATCCCCTTCAATAGCGTTTTTTCCTTTCTTAATGGCAACACCTCGGTGCTTTGCAGGTCACAGATGACTTTGTGCTTTGCATTCACTACAGACTCAAGAGGTTGCAACATTAAGAACAGTGTCGCAGTTTGAGTGGTGTGTCGGCTGCCAATGATAGTGGAGGATGGAGATCAATCCTCATGGGTTGTGCAATCCCTTTTCTGGGCAGTAGGGGATGCTGAGGTTCATACTTGACTTCCCCTCAAGAGAATAGTCTTTCCACCTCCATCCGTTAGGTGATCTACCCCTTGTTGTTGAGTGGACGTGATCCCGAGTGAATCATGATACCCCAGTGTCAGGATCCTGGTACCTGTGGAAAGCCGGGGTTTTCCCTGGAAAGCAAGCGCTTTGAGAGGCTACCCCCACGTAAGGGGCGCTAGATAAATGCAATTTGGTGTTGTTTAAGTTGTTGGCTTGCATTTGAGTATGAAATTTCCCCCACTATGACCCAACGTGCAAAATGCTCCCAGACTGTAATACTGTATTTGGTTCTGGCAGGCCAGCACTAGATACAGTTGAGTTCCTGTTAATAATGGTTGAAGCTAGAGCATTGGTGCTGTAATCCATCACGTGTCAGTTTCTAAAAATAGCAATCTTGGCATTACGTCTTTAATATAATGAGATTTCTGGCTACTTTTAGCAAACAGTGCATGAAAGACCCTGTCACACGCCGGATGGAGTTCCTTGTTTTTGACAATAGCTTATGAGAGGAATGCAAAAGAATACGGTGAGTGGGAGTGGAAAGAATGGAGGAAGTAGGCGATGTGAAGGGGGGGGGGGGGGGGAGCTAAATCACCCATTTAAAGTTTGATAGCTGATTGGTAAATGAGTTGAGCAGTGTTAATTCCACTCTGCAGCTGCTGAGGTAGCCAGCAGCTCTGGCCTCAGTTACATCTCATTAGTGTATAAAATACAAATCTGGTGACAGTAACTGCAGTGTTTATGGCCTATCCGTAAAACCTTTGTGTGCACCAGGAGGTGGGTTTCATGTAACAGAGCATTAAGCACTAATTATCCTGAGTAATTAAATGAGCCAAAATGATTCCAGCCCGCACACTGAAAACTTTTTCGCTGATAAGATTGGGAAGATACTATGGGATTCGGTGCACCCCCATAGATGCAGTGTTCAGTGTATTCATTTGTTTTCTTTGCATATGTTTTCTCTCTCCCTCTCGTGTTACTCTTCCTTTGGGATTATATTCATTGCGGGATGCTCCCCCACATGAAGGGCAATGTATAAATGCAATTTGTTGTAGTTCCACATACCACTGCTCCTCTCATTCCTTACCCCTCCTCTTATTTCACTCTTGGCAAAAATCACTGCTCCCCCTTGTTCCAGACACCAGTGCCCCACACACAGTTGCTCCACAGGGTTTGTTTGGCTAGAGATGCCCTTGGAGATCATGTCCTAATCTTGCCCTGGAGGCATTCACTGTGACATGCACACTGCTGCCCTGCTGGCTCATCTCTCTATGAGTTTTTTAACCTCCCATTGCTACCCCACCTACTCTCCCCCTCCCTGCATTGGGGAGGTTAGGAATGGCTTGGCATTTGCCCTGAATACAATATGAGGGCAAAACCAATCTGGTGCTGAAACACAAGCCCAACTTCCCCCTCCACACTAGGTTCCATTGGCTCCCATTGTCTTTATAAAGAGCTTGAAGATATTCACCGCATGAGAAAAGTGCTATGTAAATGCAAAGCTTGTTGTTGATGCTGTGCGTGAATGGCTTGTTGTTGATACTGTACGCAATTGGCTTGTTGATGCGGTGTGCAATTGGCTTCTGCATTTCGCACACAAAATATACAGTCAATTCACTTTGTAGTGTATCCTGTGAAGAGCTTTGAGACATCTTGAAAATGTGACAAGATGCTATATCAAATTCAGGGATTATTATTAACCGAGACCTCAGTTGATCAGCATCAATGCTGTGTGGTGACTGACACACCAAATTGTTTTTTTTCCCCTTCTTACCCACAGATGAAAACCGAGAAAACTGAGCGATACGATGAAAACCTCCATTACCCAATCCTCCTGACTTTAACGAGACAACATGGGGTTGCTGGCCCCTAATCAAGCTGAACACTGTGAACGTACCCTCGCCTTTAGGATGCTCGCCAGTACAAAAGCACAGTTTCCACCACTTTCTGCTGTCGGGAGGTGTTGGTCGGAAGAAATGGCTCTGTAGTCAATCTCCCTCTGACTCACCATCACTCCCCACTCATTGTCACCTGCCACTCACTCACCATTACCTAGTCACTCACCATCACTCTCACTTACTGTCTCCAACCTTCTCTTATTATCAGCATCACCTCCTCACTAATCATAACCCCCACTGACTACCTCCTCCCTGAATTAACATCCAACTTCTTCCACACTCCTATATACCATCACCTCACCACTTTCCATCTCACACACATACAAACACACACCTCAACTTACTGCCTCCATCGTACCTTCATGGAGTTTGCCTAGAATAATGAACCTCACCCCGAGTTGAAGTGGTTTGGCTGCTGAGCATGGTTGTGTGCACTTAACTGTATTTCTTTACAGATTGCTGTGCTGTTTTAAAAAAAATTCTTCTGAAATCAAGTCCTTTATTTTGTAACTTTTCTGTTTTCCTAAAGCTCTCTTTCCTACCTTAGAGAACGTTGCCTACGTGTTTATTTTTCAATAAAGTTTGTAGGAGAACAATACCAAGGCGATTTGCAAACGTATATTCTTTTTAAGAGTCTTGGCGAGATCCAGTATTTGGGAAAACTGGTATTGATGCTTGAGTGTTTTTTTTAATTTCAGTTTAGTTTGCTTTCCTCATCTTTGCAAGGATCTTGTAAACTTGATCACTTACCCTCAGCTAGACAAAGCTTGCCCTCCGAATGCCCCTCCCTTCCAATTATGTGTGATTAGGCTCAGTGTGTTATGTCAAGATGAAGAAGGGTGCTGAGTGCTCATTATCCGTTTAGATGCGAGGAGCCTGTGAATTTCCTTACTTTTGGAAGAGAATGGACCCTCAGTAATACTTCCTCCCAGCAGATAAGCGTACTCTTATTTCGGATAGTAATACTTAGCTGCATTTTATTACAATATTGCACCACTTTCACCTAATGGGACTGCTTTAGCAAGTTGAAATGTCTCAAAAGTGCTTGCTTTGCACGGTGAGTGACTTCAGAGTACAGTAACTGCTGCTATGTAGACTAAACAGTCACAGGTAATCTAAACTGGCTTTGCCCAGATACAGAGATACAACCAGATATTGTTTTGTTGGTGTATTTGGCTGGGGGAGGAATATTGGACAGAGCTGAAAACTTCCTGTTCTTCCAAATAGTAACGGGAATCGTTAAAACCCCTTACAAATCTTTTTGTTCCCTCCACTCAGTGGCTTTGGCCTGCTTTATGGCCCCCACCCCACCATCAGCAATGAACCTTCAACCACTCTACCCCCAACCTTTGGAATTCCATTCCACAATCCCTCTGCTTCACCCCTACCCTAGAGTCGTTCAAGTCCCACCTCAAGACATTCCTCTTTGACCATGCCATCAGTAATCCCCCTTCCCTCCACTCTCCACGATCCCAGCTTGGGTCGAAAACACGGACCTTCCAGCACCTTGGGATGTCGTCCCGCAGTGAAAGGCGCTATACAAATTTTATTTTGTTGTTAACAGTACAAGTAGACCCCGCTTAACGAAGGGGTTAGGGACTTTAAAACCCTTTGTTGAGCGAGAGTTTAACTGTATTACTGCAGTCAAAACGCCGCCCCGACCTGAGCCTCCCCGCTAAAATCAGTTTCTAACAGTTCCTAGCTCTAACATTTTTGGTGTACAGGTTGAGTGGCCAAATTCCAGAGTTCCGGAATCCAGAATGTGAGAAAAATTGCAAGAATAAAAACACCAATCCTAACTGTTCCAGGCCAGGTCTTCAAAGTCACCACACCGAAATATCGCAGCCTGGGCCCAGGCATATCTGGGCACATGACGCGCTTCTGGCGTTCCGAAGTGCGGAAATACCCAAACCTGGGCTCAGCTACGGGCCCGAATTCAGGACGCTCAACCTGTACTAGCGAAGGCCTAAGGTAGATATAACTGCTATTGAAGGCTACACAACTTTAAATACAACAATAAAATATTAAAATGTTAGTAAATACAACAATAAAATACAGACAGTCCTCGACTTACTTTATTGAAGCCACAAAGCATCCTGCTGCTTAAGATCCTGCCATATGGGAAGGGCTGCACTGCACTGCTGAACTGAGGCACGCTAAAGACTGAGCGTGTGTTGCGGGGGCAAATGGGAGAGATGCTACCCATGAGAAGCTGCGCACGAGAAGCCTGGGAGATTTAAAGTGTGTGTAAACATTCATTACAGTGAACGCAGCCTTTGTTAAGCGGATAAGTGGTACAAATAGAAACCCTTGTTAGAGTGAACTTTCGTTAACCGGGCGTTCTTTAAGCAGGGTCTACCAGGAGCGTGGAGCTCCTGTAGCGCAGTGGTTAGAGCACTTGTCTTGCAAGCTGGGGAGACCAAGCTGGGGAGACCTGTGTTTGAATCCAGGCAGGTCAGGGCGAAACTTTGGGCAAGTTTCCTTATTCAACACGCCTAATAATCCTCAAAAAAACCACAATAATAAAATTGGTCATTTCAATCCACGACTGTTTGTGAGACACTGCTGTGCGCAATTGGCTGCTGCAATTCGCCCACAAATAAAGTCAATTCACTTTACAGTATATTCTGTGAAGCACTTTGGGATGTCGATAAGATGTGAAAAGCGCTATATCAAATGCAAGGATTATTATTATTATTATTCGTACACTTAAACTGCTGGAAGGGACCTCAGTTTAATGCTTCATCCAACAACTCAATACAGGACTTCTCTCGATGCCGCAATTAATTGTCATCCAAAATATGAGCTCAAGTCCTGGTGAGTAAACAGAGTACCCAGAAGTCAAAGTCCCCCAGCTGAATCAAACTTCCAGAATTATCCCTACCAAAAACACATGAATATTGTACCAGTCACTGAACAAAAATTGTTTAACAGCAATGCTATATGTTGCCATCACTTCTGGACATCATAGTGCATGATCAGATTGCAAAATACTTCTGAAATAACCATCTCTAATTACTGTCTGGTTACTGGGGCTATAATTGCGCACCATTTACTTTGGGAAGGAATGAGGTTACAAACAGCACAGTGACAACTGTGAGTCCCCCGAACTTTAATCTGTAGCAGATTTCATTTCATGGCTACAGAGGATGGATGTGATGGAGAAGTGTGCAGGCAAACAACAACAACTTGCATTTATGTAGCGCCCTTCACACAAGGGTAGCATTCCAGAACACTTGACAGCACAAAAGCACAACATCAAGCCGGGGGAGAGGAGGTGACCCTAGGCGCGGTTCGAAGAGGAAGGTCTTCAGGCACGACCTGAAGATGGGGAAAGAAGAGGCAAGATAGAGGAAGAATGTTCCAGAGTTTTGGGGCATTAATGGCTGAAAGTGTGGCTACTGACAGTGGAACAATGGTGCAGTTCCTGCCCCTTACCATGGGCCCATAATGGGAAGTCTGGTTCATCAGCCTATCCTCGGGGGGGATGGCAAGACATGACAACCTGGGATTTTAGGTTATGTTGATTCTATATGTCCTTCAACCTACTCTTTTCCCAGTTGCCATTGCTTCTCGAGATGGGGTGGATCCTGGCTGGGGGATGGAGCAATCCCAGCTTCCGAAAGTAATGGTGCCATCGTATTTTCATGCTCAATCACTAACTCGGGAGGCAGGGCTGCTAATTGCTATTTGTCAGCAAAGTAGTTTGACCTTAGCCCCGAGTGAAGTAGTAGCTCTAACTCTGCTGTATTATGCATTGGGCTTTATTAGATTTTTGACCTCTGCATTCCTACTTTTCAGTACATTTTGTTCTTCCTTTATTTTGTGCATTAAGCAGGACCTGAATGAAGGGCTTAGCGGCTAATGCAGAGATCTGGCATGAGAGTGTATACAGTAGCAGAATGCAGGAAGCTGAGCAAATGACGGAGGCTTAGTGTTGCAAACTGAGAAGGAAAATTGTTTTTAATTAGCACCTTGGTAAGAACTGCTGATTAATACCGTTTGGTTTTTGTGAAAGGCTTTCAGCTGAGTAATTTGTGCAGCCATTACAAGAGTTTTGTCAGATCTTTGCTCCTGTTGTTAAACACAAACAGCAGATGATAACGGTCCAGGAGGAGTTTGTCAAGTTAACAATTTACATTTTGAAGGAGCATTCGTCTGTGGTGCTGTGCAGCAGCTCGTAATAAAGCTTTGCGGGAAAACAAAGGTGGTGTCGAAAAGGTTTCTAGTGTGACCTTCTTTGTGGTAGATATCACAGTATCATTTGACTTCTGCAAATATATATGTATGGAAATATATACAATATATATTATACATTGAAGGGTCAAGTATGTGATAAAAATGAACATGTGACTTCAGTTTTGCTGCCTAAACAGCAATATTTGTGAAATGGCGTATTTGAATTTCTGGAACCAGTCACAGTTCAGAAAAAAACAAAGTAGGGTAATTAATTAATATGTATTTTTTTCATACTTTTCCGCATTTCAGAAAACACAATTCGCAATATTGTAAACAATACTGATTGGACCCTCATGCTACCCCTGAATAATAATAATAACAATCCATGCATTTGATATAGTGCCGTATCACATTTTCAACATGTCTCAAAGTGCTTCACAGAATATACTCCCCACACTCTGGAACTCCATCCCGCAATCCCTTCACCTCACCTCCTTTCCCTCCTTCAAGGCATGAAAGTCTCAAGACCTTCCTCTTCGACCGCACCTTTGGCTCCCCTCCTAACTCTTCCCTCTCTCCTACTCTCCTTCCCCCGACCCCGACCCTCCCCCCACCCTGATCGGGTCCTGACCTGATTGTTCACTAAGCGCTCTATAAATGTAATTTTGTTGTGTTATTGTTGTGTACTGTAGAGTGAATTGACTAGATTTGGTAAGCAAAATGTAGCAGACAATTGCAGACAGCAGTGTCCCACACACAGTCATGGATTGAGTAACCAACTTTTTTAAAGGAATTATTACCTCTGGAAAAGCGATCTGCCAATCGACTAACAACCGGGTTCCTTCTTACTGCTAGGTAAACAGTGGCATGTGGAGTAAAGAAACTTGTCTAACATTTCACCCTGCCGGGAATCAAACCCAGTTATTTTGCTTGGGAGGTGAGTGCACTAATCACTGAGCTACTGGACTCCCTTGCTAAGAATATGCAGAACTACATACAACTCCTTACATCCTTGTCATATAGACTGAGGGATTTATTATTTGGCACTCCCAGGAAAAGGAGTGATAGGCATGGTGGAAAGAATAGATGATCCTGTCAATAGATCATAAATGCTAAAAATTTGTGTCTGACTCTGATGCAAAAAGAGATTTATAAAGTGGATAACCCTATAATAAATGGCTATTCTATCCTGAAGTGAAGTAAGTACCATGCACCCCATGAAGTATAAGCTCGAAAGGTCAATGGTGTGGCTTGTGCCTCTGATATGAAATCGACGGTCACGCAGAAAGTCTGAAATTCAGTGCAGCTCGGGAAATGGAGAGCCTTCCGGCAATGGATTGTCATTAAGTGCTTTCATCATAATAAACTTTAAACTGTTGGCTTTATGAATTGCCTGGCAGTTTCTCTGTTGCTTGGAAGAAGCTTGTGGTTTCTTAAGTGTGACAGGGCCTATTAGGATTCGGGACTGTGTTTCAAGCACACTTGGCTTTTTCACTCCTGGGGTGATTGCTGCCCATTAGTCGGCATCTGGGCAGATTTTCCTCTGGCAATCTCAGTTCAAGAGCTTTTTGGGCTTTGACCTGCGTTTTGAAGGCATTCTCTGAGGAGTTTCTTTTTGTAAGAACTGAACTCCAGAGGATTTGTGGCCACTTCTGATTAATTCCATTTCAATTCTGTTAACAACTGTACCCACTGTTATAAATGGCTTTCTTTGTTTCTTATGTGCTTGTTTTCCAAAAAGGCTTGAATATGAGCGTAATTGTGTAAGAATCCTGGATATGTATTTTCAGTGGCATAAAGATCAATTTTTTTAATGGATCTAATGTAAAAGGTGATTTATTGCTGTACTTATATGGAGGTATGAATTTGCATTTTCTTTAGCAACAAACAACAAACTTCAATGCTGCTCAATAATTATTGTTACTTGCAGGTTTGTAGATAAGTGTGGAAGCCATTTAGTGCTCAACAACATCCCACTGACAGACATGAGGTAAATGACCAATTTACCTGGAGGTTTGTTGACCTATACGCTGGGAGAAAACTCCCTTCTCTTGCTGAATGTCGCAAGATCCTTAGCGTGCATCTGAAGAAGTAGACGGGAACCTTGGTTTAACATCTCATTTGAAAGACAGCACTTCTGCAATGCAGCATTCCCACAGTTCTGTACGAGACTGCTGGAATAGATCACAAGCTCAAATCCTCACATGAGCTGATTCAGAAAAGAGTGTTACCAATGAGGCCAGGCAGATAATACGATCGGGTAATAGGTCAGAATCAAGCGTAGGATATTCCTGGTCTGTAGAGCTTGCTTTGAATTTATCAATTGAGTCACTGGGGAAGGTACATGTTTACACTGAGTTGGTTGATCTATTCAGGTGGCAATAATATTGATCATTCACTTCATGACTGTTAGTGGGACGCTGCTGTGTACAAATCGGCTTTCGTGTCACCTACAACAACACATTCTATACTTTAGAGGAAAACTCTGTGAAACACAATGAAATGTTTCAATGATAGCAATACTATATCAGAAACAAGGATTATTTAATAAGAAATCTACAATTGACATCAGTTCTTCCTTGGCTATGGATGGAAAAACAAATCAGCCCAGGTTTCTACTCTTTATCTCTGCCTAGTGACCTTTGCTGTGAAGTGAGAATTTATGGAAGTTAAGTAAGGATAGAATTAGGCTTGAATATGAAGGCCCTTTATCTGGTTGAAATAGGCTGGAAAGATTCAAACAGCATCACAGTTATCATGGGAGTCATCGGATTCTTGATAAGGAATATAAGAAAATTAGGAACAAAAGACAATTTTGTTATCATGCCTGCCTCACCGCAGACAGTTCCATGACCCTTATACAACAATCTTCCCTAATTCCACTTCACCGCCTTTCTATCATATCCCTGAATATTTTTACTCTCAAATATTGGTCCATCTCTCTCTCTAAAATACTTCATTAGGCGCTCTGAGACAGCATCTGGCATGGAGGGTGCTATATAATCCAAGTTGTTGTTGTTGTAGGCATTGAAATCCAGATTTTTATTATTCTGAGAAGAATGTTTTCCTCATCTCAGTCCTAGCCTATTTTGCCCTAATTTTAAGGTCCTGTCTTTTTGCAACTGATGGATCCACCAGGGGAAATATTGTTCTCTGTCTATTTTATTGAGTCCTTTCATAATTACAAACATTTCAATTAAATCACTTGAACACGGTGGAGGAGGGTTTTAAGACTGTTTGAAATGCAAGACTTGAGTGCCAAGCCATTTTTTGTGATAGAATATTGTGATTTGCCTCAAACAGGTAAGTGAAGAACTGTATTGTTTCACTTGTATTTTTTCCTTCCATCTAGTGTCCAAACTCTTGAAGCTGAATCCACATGCATTCTTTTTCACAATGTTGTCCTTGGAATTGGGAATGATAAATTCTTTATTTGAGTGTTCTTTACTACTATGCCTTAGCAGGCAGGCAACCTTCAGCAGAAATTAAGACTAACTTGACAATAGCAACAGCCTCAACTTAAAGATAACTCATTGGATTTCAATTATAAAGCTTATAATGGATGTTGCAGTTTCTATAAATTAATACTCCAGTGCCGTGCTTCTCCACGAAGGCTACTATAAAGAATACGTAGGCTGATCTTGTTGAAAAAGCTTGATTTGGTTGAGAGCACTCTTGCTGTCCATTCCCTCCACCTCTTCCCAGCCAGAAGGTTGTGGGTTCAAGTCCTGTGTTGGAAACTGAACTTATAGTTGAAGCAAACACCCATATAGTACTGCTACACAAAAACACGGATGGCAGTTGATCATTACTTCTGAAGCACTTTGAGATATTTCAACATGACAGATATGGTATAAAGGATTATTTATTTATATGCTAAAATAAAAGGTTATCTTGTGTGGTCCACAAACATATCATACTTATTACTTGAAGCCCCAAATTGCTTGTGATATTGACCTGGGATGGGGAATCCAAATTGCCATATTTTTAAAGAGATTCCATTGCTACTTTATCGGGGAGAATAAAATGTTTTACTGAGTGGAAACTCCTTTAATGACATAGTTGGGATTGAACAAACACTGAACTTGAGAGAACGGTTTGTTTCTCCAGTCTTTTCAGTCTCTACTATGTTTGTTTCAATTTAACCAACAAATAATTTAAACCTTTTGGATTCCTCATTGATACAACTGATTTTCAGCTTGTAGTTTATACTTTTAAAATGAGGACACTTTCTGGAAAAGAGGAACAAAATCTATATTCCTGATGAAAGACTTTCATGATTCGTGACAGGATCATGATTAAGAAAGTGACTATGTTTAAATGCAGTGATGTATTTACAGGAGAGCATGTGTTTGCCTGTTTCTCCTGTGTTTGAGGTGTACATACAGTCTATGCACTATACAATCAATGGAGAAACCTAAGCAAATGTTAAGCTACTTGCATGAGCACACATAATGTTGACCAATGTCAATGGCAAAGAGATACCATTTTAAACAGGAATTTTGAAGGCAATAAGAGAGGCGCAATGCAAAAGTATTTTGAGTTCAAAAGGACATAATGTCTTGAGGCTCGGCTTCCAATTTGGAAGGATGAATGAGCATAGTGAGAGTTATTCATTAACTTTATTTGTGGAGTCCTGTAATAGCAATTGCCTTGCAAGCAAGAGCACCTGGATTTGATTCCTGGCAGGGTGAAACATTGTCCAAGTTTCCATATTCCACAGATTTCTGTTTACTTAGCAGTATGTAGGAACCCGATTGTTAGTCGGTTGGTGAATAATTTTTCTGGGGTACTAATTCATTTAAAAAAAAAGTAAATTGTTCACGCAATCCATGACTATTTTTAGGACACTGCTGTGCGCAATTGACTGCTGCTTTTCACCCACAAAATATTAATTAATAACCAATTCACTTTACAGTATATATTCTGTGAAGCACTTCCAGACATTTCGCAGACATGGTAAGGCACTATATCAAATGCAAAAACAAGGATTATTATAGAAATGCAAGTTGTTTTTTTTCAAAGAGGCGACTGAACATTTCAATTGAATTCATCTTTGGAATGGGATTTCGAATCCTCGGTGACTGCACTGAGCCATTCGATTTGTGTTGAGTGTTTTCCATTTCAATTTGATGTGTGGCTGTTTTTCTCTTGTCTTCAACCAACCAAACTCTTATGTATTCTTTATTCCTGAGAGACCACCAGTTGGTAATTGTGTGACTCCAGAGCTTCCTATAATCTCCCTCTCAGTCTCTGTAAAACTGTATTTAAGGGACCTCAATAAAAAAAAGATGGTTTTGTGTGGGAGGAGAACCATTTACTAAACAAGTGGATTCTCCAATCCAGTCAGATGACAAAGAAGCCCCTCGGGAGATCTTGCCGAGGCCTCGGGCTGTGCAGAGTTTGTTAGCTACAGCCACCTGCTGGTTAAGTCATTGGTCAATGGATTAACTGGTACTGTTACTGACTGTTTAGCAAAGCAGGTCATGTGGCTGAACAAACAAAACCAAGCTGTTCTTAACACATGTTAATTCAGAATTTAATAAATCTGAAGTGACAACTGTAAACTAATCAAACAAGGGGGTGGCTGTTCAGACGCCATAGCTCCTCAAAACAAGAGTGTCGGATTCCAGTTCCAGAAATCTGCATTGCATCAACATGCCACATTCAGGGGCTTTGTTTATTCTTGAGATAACATTGTTGAAAATTTGAGTTTTTTGGGTGGTGGGGGAGAGGAGAGAAACAAACATTTTTATGGTACATTAGTATTTTGAAAACTTTGAAACATGCTCCACAATACTTACTATCAAATGTAGTGACTATTTATAATAATCGCATTTCATGTAATGCCTTATCACATCTTCAAGACATATCAAAGTGCTTCACAGTATATATGGTAAAGTGAATTGGCTATATTTTGTGGGTGAAACATGGCAGCCAATTGTGCACAGCAGTGTGCCACAAAAAGTTGTGGATTGAGGAAGCCCAAGTTATTATTTTTTAATTCGTAAGCAAAACATGGCAGTCATTTGCTCCAGCAAGGAAGAGCCAACAAGCAGCCATGGAGTCAATGATCAATTGATCTGGAGGATTGCTGGCATGGGCACCCAGACAAAGCCACTTCGCATGTTTGAGTAGTGTGATAGGATCTTGTGTGATAGGACACCATCTATGCTGACGATAATCGTATTGCAGACAAAGAGATGCCAAGTGTTTTTTCTCTCAGTGGGGAGGAGAGACAGGAGGTGCTGGAGAGCGAACCAGAATGCGAGTGTCTCCATGTTAAACCTGACACCATGCATCACAGTGGTCCTGGCGTTGATGGAAGATAAGGGCTCTTTATGGTTGAGCAGTTCATTTAGTCTGATGCACATTTTATTTTACCCAAATCAATACATCAGACAAAGTAATAGGTGTCAGAAGTCCAGAGTTCAGTATTTTGATACCTTTTCTTTCAATGAATTTTTTTCCCAGAGCTTGATCTATCCACTTACCAAATTACACATCAGAGCCCAGTGCTCTATCGCTCTGTCTCGCTCTCTCTCCCTCTCAATGTCTGATTAGAATTGTATGCTGCCATTCTGAGCGATGGCTAAGAAGGGTTTCAGACTGAGACACTGTGGGTCTTACATTTGATTAAATACAGCACATTTTGTGGCAGAATGATCATGTGGTTATTCACAGCCTGAAGTACTGATGTTCCAATAGGTAGAACAACTCTTAGTTCAGAGTTACGGCTGCAATATTACCCCTTTTAAAAAAAAATGTAAAGACAGATTTGTCCTGTGGGCAAGGTATAGTTACACAATAATGAGAACAGTTAATTTTGTGGGAGCATTTCAGCACATTTACACACCCTAACCCCTTTGGCCAGTTTATTAGATCATGGTAAATTTTTATAATCTAATTTCCCCTCCTTTTCTCCTTAATATCCTCACTACCCAAGTATCCATCTATCCCTTGAAAAACTCTAATTGATTCTGCCTTTACAACCAACTGGGAGTGTACATGTCACACTCCCACAACCCTCTGTGAGAAGAAATGTATGGGAGCTGCACTAACATATACTTAGTCCTCACTTAATGTCGCAGTTTTGTTAGCGAAAAGTGAGACTTTAAGCGAAACAACATTACGCAAAACCCGTGCAAGAACACTGGACATTTAGCGTCTATGTACGGCTTGCTTCCCACAGTAGTTCTTTTCCACCTGAGCGAACGATGTAATAGCGAATGTCACGATGTTAAATATATATATGTTCCCTTATATGTCAGCAACGTAATAACAAAACAACATTGACTGAAGCAACATTAAGCGAGGTTTAACTGTAGAGTAATAATCCTAACAATCCTTACATTTGATGTAGCATCTCACAGTGTTTGATGGGATTCACTGTAAAGGGGAGTGGACTGCTGCATTCGCCTAAACAATACGCAGTGAATTTCCAAACAGCAAAAAGGTGAATGTCCAATTGTATCTGGGGGATTGTTGGCCAGAACACCTGGAGAAACTCCCTTATCTTTTAAAAATCATGCCAGGGGGTGACCTAATGTCTACCTGAACAGGCAGAGGGGGCTTTGGTTTTAACGTTGCTTCCAAAAGCGACAACCTTCAATAATGCAACGCAACTCCAACCTTGTATTGGATTGTCAACCTAGACTGTGAACTCCTGACACATTTGTGGATGCGCTGTTTCGGTTGTGGCCTTTTGTGATTCAACTGCACAATGTGACTATGGCAGGGCTGGAGTGCCAGGAGAATCTGGAGAGCTTCAGTAAAACTCAATGGTACCTTGATACAGCATTTGAATATATTTGTTTTTTCCCTTATGGAACATGGAATAGTTAATGCTGAAAGACTACTCATGGAAATGCGACATCAAGTGACTATGTGCATGTCAAGACAGGGGGCTTTGGGCGTCATCCTGACATGAAAGGCGCTTTACATGTGTAATTTGGTTGTTGTTGCTGAGGGGAAGATTTTGTTTTTGTGAAACAAATAATATGGCAGTATGATTCCTCCACCCGTACTTATATTCTCCCTCTCTCATTCCCCTTTTTGTTTCCCTCCTTTACTCCCAATACAACTTTGTCCCAGCCTCTACCATTCCTAACCCCTTCCTTTCACAGTTGCTTTCCTATGTCCTTCCATTTCCCATCCTCTCTTCATCCTACACTCTTCCAGCCTCCCCTCTTCCTCTCTAAAATTCTTTCACCCCTCCTCACTCTCCGTTTCTGCTTTCTCTTTCCATCTATACCCTCCTTTTTCCACTTTGCCACCTGGGTTCGATTCCTGGGCAGGGTAAAACATTGGGCTAGTTTCCACATGCATCTGTTTACCTAGCAGTATGTAGGAACCGATTGTTAATCGATTGGCAGATCAAGTTTCCAGGGGTAAATAATTCATTTTTTTTAAAAAACAGAGATACTGCTGTGTGCAATTGGTTGCCGCGTTTCGTCCACATAATATACAACAACAACAAAATTACATTTATAGAGCGCCTTACATGTGAGGAGGACGTCCCAAGGCGCTGAACAGTCAAGGTCAATTTGCTTTACAGTATATTCGGTGACGCATGTTGAGATGTCTTGAAGACATGGTAAACTGTTACATCAAATCCAAGGATTATTATTATTATTATTCTCTCTCTTCCTGCCACTCCCATTACTCTCAGCATCCTCTTGCCCTTTGTGGCGCCATACATGTAATTTTGTTGTTGTTGTTGTTGTCCACTTTGTGTTCCCCTTCCTCTCCTTTCTCCTTCACCCTTCCTTTTCCACCTCTTCTCTCTCCTTTCCTCTTTCCTCTCTCCCAATTCTCTTGCCCTCTTCTTGCCTTCCTCTCTCACAGGATAAACGAATGCTCACCTACCAGGCTCCCTGCGGGGATGATCCACCTTTTGGGGCTGTGAGCTTTATGCTCAGCCAAGCCTGATTAAGCCACTGGAAGCCTTGAATGGTCCCAAAATTAGCACATAACAACTACACCTATTTATCAAGTCAGCTCACTTCCCTTCCTCTGTCCCACAGTGAAAAGGAGTATTAATTAAAATAGTAAATAAACGAGCTTCCATTCTAAGTCAAACCTGCAGGCAAGGAGGAGATAACTCGAGCTCTTGAGAAAAGGGATTTCAGTTAATTTTCTAGACCCTACTGTCACTCTGGGGCTAAGGAAGCTCATTTGCTTGGAAATTGAAAAATACTTTTTTTTTATCTGGAGGCCTTGCTTTATTTAGTTGAAACTTTCAGCCTTTGCATTTCTTTCAGTCTTGCATTGCCTGGCCACCAATGGAGCCTGCTGCACCAGCAATGTGCTGCCTCAAACTGCTCTCTCCTCCTCTCATCTGTGCCCCCATTTATATGTCTTACTCAGCTGCTTTCAAAATCACAGGAGGACATGGTATAAAAGTCAGTTAGATTAAACATTTGGGCTAATGTGTGCTGCGATAGAGAAGGTTATGTACTGTTGTATTATGGAGCTGAAATAGACTGCTGCATGTTAAGTTCTATAAGTAGTACCCCACCATTCCCTCTTATAAGCCTGTTTCTTAAGGAGAGTTTAGAAGTCATTCAACCATCAGTACGTCGATCTGCTTAAGAAGAGAAAACATTTAATGCCGTGTACATATTTATGAGGACATTTCTCTTTTCTGTATGACATATCAGACATAGTTGCATTGACAAATAAATTATACAGAATTAGTTGTACATTACAGGTTTACAATTTTATTATGCAGCACCATGTCATAAAATGACATCTAATTGTAGGAAATAAATGTAAATTATTTTTCAGCAATAACAAGCAAAAAAACCAAATTGACAACTTTTGATTACTCCCCACTTCGCTTTGCTTAACCTTTTTTTGAAACAAAGTAGGTCACGAATGAACCCTTTGGTTGTTTGTGATCAAAAGGCTTAGAATATTTGTAACTAGTGATCTGCTGTTGGACTTGTTCCTGATCCTGTAATTGGCTGTTGATCTGGTATTTATCAGTAACTGAGCCTTCAGCCACTGTGTCCCCACTTTTTGTACCTTCTCCCTAAATCTATTCACCTTGCACTTTTCTTTCCAGCTTTCAACCTCCCATTAAAAATATGTCTTTTTAACCAGCCCTTTGGTCATCATCCTTAAATTTTTCCCCTTGTTTACTCCCAGTCCACGAATTCCTGTGGAATAGTGGTTAGAGCACTTGCCTCGCAAGCGAGAATACTTGGGTTCGATTCCTGGGCAGCGCGGAACCTTAGTGAGGCAAGTTTCCTTAATCCACACACCTCTGTTTAACTAGCAGCATGTGATTAGACTCTCAGCATGTAAGTAGGAACTTGGTTGTTGGTCAACTGGTGAATTGCTTTTTCAGGAGCAATAATCCCTTCAAAAAAAATGTGGTCACTGTTTTGGAACTTTGCTGTGTGCAATTGTCTGCCACTTTGAGATGTCTCGAAGATACTATAAGGGGCTAAATCAAATGCAAGGATGGTTATTATTATTCCCATTGTCTTGGTGAATAACTCTAGATGTTTATCCTACTTGAAAGGTGCCATTACAATAGATTCTAGTTGATATAAAAAAAATCCTGAGCTAGAAACAGTTCAGCCTAAATCTAACATTTTGAGTCAAAATATATCAAAGCTATAAGTCTGTGTCAGGTGATGTTGAATATTGTCTTGCTTAATCCTCAAAACATAATAAAATCGAACTGCATTGTACTTGACTGCATAACCACAAGAGAACAAAACGAAAGAAGTGCTGGCTATAATAACATGGTTCTTTATGACAAAGTCCCAGTCTAAGAAGCTCTGAGAGGCACAGCCCTTAAAACTCACAGGAGTTTTATGTGCACCACTGTGCAGGATAATTACAAGGAGCCAGATCCCTGGTAAGAAGGAATTTCATACCTGGAGCAAAGATGCATAAAGTATGAGGAGCCAGGGGTGCATAGAGGAAGCTGAGCTATGTAGTGAATGCAGGGATATCCCTGGATTCAAACCTACAATCCCTGCACATGCTGAGAGTCTAATCACTAGGCCATTCTTGGCACTGTTGTCAAATCAGTCCCTGAATGGCAAAAGCTCACAATGCAGTGTATGAATTAGAGGGGGAATAAATGTGCACATAGACTTTTTTGCAACAATACCTAACTGGGCCATTCAGACGGATAACTGATGGACAAAAGCACGACGGAAATTGGAGTAACTTTTGGAAGCCTTGCAGTTCTGTCAGTGATTGCTGCTCCATAATGGCACTGCTCGTTGTCTCATTTTGTTTAAGGGATCAATTCTTAAGCTGTAAAAGTCATAAAGATTGGACAGTTTGTGTTGTACTGTGCTGAAAATGTTGGCTTCCTTCTGAATGAAAGCCAGAAGTGTTTGTTCACCATTTTCATGTGTATTGTGGTAGGAGCCCACTTTAGTCCTTATACTATTTAAAGGACAGATGCTTGCTGAGTGACAAAAATCTCAAGCTCTGCTTTATATTTATTTTAGAGTTGTTTTGGCAACATAAAATGTCATTACTTTGGGATTATTCAGTAAAGCAATTCAATTTTCTGACATTTCATTCTTTCATTGCACATTTTAAAAGATATCTCGCTTGAAGGTCATGTAAGCAAATGAAAGGTTTTGAATTCTTGATAGCATGTCAAATAAAACATATGTTCAGGCCCATACAAAGCAATGTTTTATTATTTGTGCTTGTGAGTATGATGGAACAAGGTCTATGTAATAGGGCTTCATCTACGACAGTAGTAATGAGGACGTGGAGCCTCATGGAGTCCTTTAAGTTTCTATTTTGTTTTTGGGACATGTTTGGTTCATGGAGTATGTAAGCAAAATAAACAGGCTGCTTTACGAGAGGGTTGTGGTCTCTTAGTGTGGATGGATTGCTGCACAATTGAATACAATAGGTTAACAGACCACTATTGATTGATTTTAGTCACTCTAGACTTTGCTAGGAATATTGTTGTGTAAAGTTAGATGTTTTTATTGGCTCAAAACATTGCCCTTAACGCACTTACATTGAGTGGGTTCTTGCAAACAAACCCGCAGAGACAGTGAGAATCTCATTGAGAATAAGCTTAAACAGAGCCCTTTGTCGTGCTTGGTGTTCTCAGGCCTGAAACATAGGGTTGGATCTTTCTAACTGCCAACTCAAGTGGTTCATTACTGCAGTTTACCTCTCCACTGCCTTGCCTGGCCATTCCCAGTACTCAAGGTCTGTAACTTCCTCAGAAAGGAAGAAGGAAAACATGGTTACACAAAGGTCTTGTTAGGACTTCCTATGTGAAATTAGCAGCTTTATAAAAGGTACAACTCCAATTACTGCACATTGTAGATCCTCGCTCCAATGTAACAATGAGCCTCGTCTGCAAGTGACATTTTGTCTTTCTAGAGTTACTTCCCTAATTAAAAATAAAGAAGCTATTTTCTTGCGAGTACATCTATTTATGGTGCCTCACAATGCTTTAACTTGAGCATCCTTCCTAAAGACGAGTGTTAAACATAAGTGCTCTTTTAGCAGAGCTGTCTTTGGGGGAAGCATCACATTCCGAACTGCTACACCCTGTGTTTAAAAAAAAAGTGTATTGCTTTGCGGTATTGTTCACACTTCAGAATTGAGCTGTGACAATAAAGGCCCAGCCTTGCAAGCTCTGGGAATGATGGCAGACAAAGGAGAGACATTCCTCCGAGAGTCTAATGATGAAAAATAAAGAAAAACATTTATTGGCTTTGACAGTTTCACAAGGAGCAAAAATCTCTTCATGGCTTCAGTTTCCAAAGAGTTAAGATAAAGGATGCCTTACATGGACTAAAACAGCCAAGGCCTTTTGTTCGTAGGCTGGGGAGCAAGTCCAAACTCTGAAATTAAAGTACAAATTAGTTAGCGTAAAATCAATCGCGTTGAGACTGCTGTAGTTACAGGTGTATCCCTGCTACCATCAGAGCTTATTAAGACTTCCTTTCACTGTTCATTCGGTGAGTAACAGCAAGGACTTGACGTGGCTCTACCAAAATCATAAGTGTTTGTTTGTTGTGTGTTGTTCAGAAATGTTTGCCTAAAAAATATTAATTAAACATGTAAAACAATGTTCTGTATCTGTTTGGTAAATAATGGATACGTCAGACAGTGCAATTAATTGCAAGTGAGCAGTATATTTAGCTGCTTAGTGTTGCTGCTGAGATGGTGAATGCTATCATGTTTGATTGCAGTAAGTAGTTACAGTGGTTTGAAAAATCTAACAGTTTTAGGCTTTAAAAGCAATTTGCTTTTATATGCTTGTGTTAAGTGCTTTGAGATGGGCCTGGCAACGTGAAATGTGCTATATAAATTGTTGCTGTTGTTAAAATGTATAATCTAACATTCTACAACTTAATGAAAAATCCTTTAATCGAATCTCAAATTGGAATCCAGCTTCCTTTTAAATGCTGCAGATAATCCATGTCCAAATTGAGTTTTAAGAGTTTTTCTAAAATTCTTCACAATCATTAATTCTGAGCAGAATGAGGCCTGCAATTCCTCAGATGCGAAGTCCTGTAGCTCAGTGGTTAGAGGACTTGCCTTACAAGCGAGAGACCTGGGTTCAATTCCAGGCAGGTCAGGGCAAAACCTTAGGCAAGTTTCCTTACTCCACATGCGTAATAATAATCCCTCCAAAAAAATTGATCATTTTAATCCACGACTGTAAGTGGGACACTGCTGTGCATAATTGGCTACCTTGTTTCACCAAACAAATACACAGTCAATTCACTTTACAGTATAATCTGGTAAGTGCTTTGAGATGTCTAGAAGATATGAAAAGCGCTATATCAAATATCAAATGCAAGAATTATTATCATTTCTCCCACAAATATGTGCAGAGTCCTATAGCTCAGTGGTTAGAGCACTTACTGAGACCTGGGTTTGATTCCTGGCAGGGCAAACCTTGAGCAAGTTTTCTTACTGTCATGCCTGGTAATAATTCCTCCAGAAAAAAGAATGCAATTATAAATTGGTCACTTCAATCCACTACTGTTTGTGGGACACTGCTGTGCACAATTGGCTGCCACATTTTGCCCACAAATATACAGTCAATTCATTCACAGTATATTCTCTGAAGTGCTTTGAGACGTCTAGAAAACACGAAAAGCGCTATATCAAATGTAAGGATTATTATTATATTATAAACATATCATCAATTGATTTTTACAGACTATTCTGTGAAGCACTTAGCGACGACTGGAAGACGTGATAAGTTGCTGTATTAAATGCAAGAATTATTATTATTAGAGGCAGGAGAGACTTATATTGACTCATCTCAGCTTCTGGAGGCAATTGATTTATTAATTGTGGTTTATTTCAGTCTCCTGTTATTTATAATTGATGTTGAAATAAAATGTAAGACGTTTAACCAACACATGAGGGAGGATAAGAATGGTGTAATTTTAGATTGTAGATAGTTACATTTGCAGGGACTTGAAGAATCTCGCCATTCAGAGGAGTAGAGGTAACTAAAGTAAACAAGATGCAAACACAAGATGCTACAGAGTGTGTCAACAAGCTTGTTAAGACTTCAGTGGCTTCATTAAAGCTGTAGGTTCATTGGAAAACTGTAGGGACTATTGAAGTTTGTGTGTACACTGGAATTCAAAATGAATTCAGTTACCCCTTTTAATGCTTTCACTTGCTCATGCCATGCGACTGAGCCATGACGTGAGCCAGATAGCTCCAGTGTTGATAACCTCTCATTACTCAGTGACCTCTCTGTCTTCCTGACGTCATAGTTGTAACACATCATCAAAACATTGTTATTGTCTTACAACGATTTCATCGGAGCTTCCTCAATAGTTACACAAGATTAACCAGCGAATTGCGTGGCCAGTCCCCGGTTTGTTGAAGTACTTGATCTTAACAAGGATGGCAGTGACAACAGCGCTAGGATCCTTTACCTGCATTGTCGGTGTGTTCTAGAAGTCACCTTGGAATTTTTGTCATCCTAGGCCTCAAGATCACTTACAATTTACATAGCATTTACATAGCCACCTGAGGTGGAGGCAGGGAGCCGAAGGGGGTTAGGGGGTGGGGAAAGATAACTTAAAAGTTATTTTTGTGCTTGGGAAAGCGTGAATGTCATTTTTCTTCCTTGATCAAGCCCAAAAAACTTACTGTGCCATTGATTTCAATAGTTGCATGATTGCCCACAACCATCACACCAGTCTTCAGTGATTGATGGTATGTATCAATGATGTGATAATTATCACCAACCTGCCTGGACTGGCTATTGGAAACCACATCACAATTTGAGTATGTGTCTTCAGGAGAGGAGTGGATGGTAGTGGGGAGAGAAAAAAGTGGAATTTGGGAAGGAGGCACAATTGCAAATATGCCAAATCCCAAATGAGCTTGCCAGTAGGAACCATTAAGCAGTACAAGTCTATTCATGCCTTGATTACAGGCACATGAAATATTATACATGTCCATTTATAATGCAAGTTCAACTTCAAATTTCTTTATTGTATCTCATCCGTTGCATATAATGATGAGCCTCTGAAATGTTAGTATCATTTTCTGGTATAAGACGTGTTGTTTTTGGTGTGAGCTGCATGGTTTCACTCTAAATTCACAATGCTTTTTATCTCTCCAAGCATTTGTAAGAAAAAGAATCGACCTTAAGTAGTTTGTGTGATTGGTTTTACATCGGTGGTTGAAAATGTTAGTCCAATACAGGCTAGTCACAGAGGAAAACAAAATGAAACCTGCACAGAATGTAGATAACAGATAGAAACTGACATTAAAGCAATACTTAAACATTTGGGTTGTTGGTTTGAAAGTGTATCATTTTTTCTGTGTCACAGCACGAGTTTCTTCCCCCAAAAATCTGAATAATTTTGTAACAATTCAATTCATCAGTCTTTATTGTCAAACCTTTTCTTCTTCAAAGTTAGCATTATCAAAGAAAAGCCAATTTAATTGGCAAAGTGTACAGTTTATGGCTGCCCTGATAAATTGCACATAAATGCTATTACCAAGGCTTTTGAAATCAACTAGCCTGATTCTCTGTTTGTAGATTAGTAGAAGAGATTATAAGGTATTATGATTCCGAATGGAACTGAATGATTTCAAGAGAGGAAAAAAAAACCTAGAACAAAACAAGAGGAGCTACAGACCAGAAAACAGCACCCAAAATTCAAACTGTATTTGCACACAGAATCAAAGAGTTTGATTTTTTTTTAAAGTTACAAAGCACTTTTGATTCATTAAAACAAATGTTTGTTGTCAAAGCCCTGGTGGGTTCAATGGTATCTATTGTTTTTAAAGTGTTTAACATCAAGTTACTTTATTTACAAAATAGTTCAGCGGAAAATATGTTTTGTGGTTCCATGTCTATGCTCAATTTCTACAATGTGATTTTAAGCAAGTAGCTGATGCCTAATTGCAGGTTGCTGAAGAATTCATGCAGAAGGCTATCTCACCCAGGATTTATATCCAACACATATGACTTGTGGCACAGTGGGGAAACAGTAATCTGATTCTGAAGTAAAATATGATGGAGATGCAAAGTGGATCGATCAGCATCTAAAAGATGTTTGGGGATGAACCCTCCATTATTAATTTAACATGTGAAACATGTAGGATTACGTTGTGGGTCCATCTTTGCTGACACTTCTGCACATCTGGGCGAGTGAGTCATTGTGTAAAAGAGCCATCTGAAGAAGCCTTTGGATGCTGGTTGCTGAACTCTTTCTCTTTTTCTTTTAGGAAATAATATTATGGGATAAAGTATATAGGTAGTTTGGGACTGCTAGGAAATTGGAAGGCAAACTAAATCGACCTTGGTCTTTTTTTCGTCTAGCATTTCTTATGTTCTTCTAAGATTGAATGGGTAAAGTGCATGATAGGATGGATTCTATATAATGTGTGGAAGCACATGGGCTTGATGTACCAAATAACTTTTAGCTAGGATGCCAGGAATTAGCCATTTATAGTCACTAACTTTGCCTAGTTAACACTAACCACAGGAACTTTGGGTGCAATAGGATTTCATGACATCTAGTAGCAGGAAAGATATTCTGGACCATTGGGGAATAATTAAGAAACTGCTGTTAATAATCTTAAAACTAGGGCAAAGATTGTTATATATCAGATCAGAATTCATTTTACAGACAGACAGACATACATGCATGCATGCGTACATACCTATGTTTCTATTTCTGGGAAATGTTGCAGTAACTAGATATACGTCATACCTCTTGGTCATTCAGAACTGTTATGTTTGCCTTCATAGCAACAGTTAACATACTTCAAAGTAATAATAATTGCATTTGGCCTAGCACATTTCACTTCAGGAAGACATTTCAAATGCCTTCACACGATTTACTGTAAAGTGTAATGACTGTGTATTTGTGGGCATATACAGTTTACAGCAATGTCCCACAAACAGCCATAAAATGAATAACTGATTTTATTTGGGGGCTTGCTGGTCAGCACACCACGGGAGAAAAACTCCCTTCTCTTTTCGACTGATGCCATGGGATGCTTAAATCTACCTGAACAGGTAGATTTAAGCATTTAATTGTTAAACCATCGTTTAACAATGAAACTGAACCTTTATAATAATAATAATCCTTGTATTTGATGTAGTGCTGTTTCATGTCTTCTAGATGTCTCAAAGCGCTTAGCAGAATGGACTGTAAAGTGAATTGACTATATTTGTGGGCAAAACGCAGCAGCCAATTGCTCACAGCAGTGTCCCACAACAGTCGTGGATTGCAATGAGCAATTTATTATTGCTTTTTTTGAGAGATTATTATTAGGCGTGCAGAGTGAGGTAACTTGCCCAAGGTTTCACCCTGCCTGGAATTGAATTCAGGTCTCTCGTTTGTAAAGCAAATGCTCTAACCACTGAGCTACAGGACTCCACTGTATCAATGCAACAACCCCCAGCACCTCATTGGAGTAGCAGCCTGGACGATGTAAGATCAGATCTCACAATGGAGCTTGTACCCACAATCTTCTGACTCAGAGGCAACAGCACTATGAACTATGTCAGGCTAACCCATATTCAGGTCAGGCCTGAACATATTTCTCTTCAACTGTGCCCATCCCACTGGCTTGGCCTCGGGCTCTGCCATTGTGAATCACTCAGAGCAGCTGCCTGGCATGGAGGGTGCTATATAAATGCAATTTGTTGTTGTTGTTGATACCTCAACCTAGCCTGGCTGACACCTAATCATTTTTTAAGGCACTTCAGCATGATCAGGGATCCGGTTGTAGGTGGGAAGTGAAGTTTAATGTACAGAGGATTGACTTCCACTTCTGGTTAGTACAATACCAACTTTTTCCGTTATACTTTTATCAAAAAACAGCCATTCCACCAAATAACAGGCGAAGGCTTCACCATTGAGAAATACGATGAATATTATATGGACCAGAAATGTTATCCTGAGATTAAATGGAAGTGTTATAAATATAATGAGACTTACATTTGATATTGCCTTATCACAGAAACCATGCAGCTGTGCAAATGAACCATTATTTTGTCCACCTGCATTGAATATGAAGGATGCTTCACTGAAAAAGCAAATATTTTGAAACATTAATTTATTTTGAGGAAGAAATCTCTTTTTGTAATTTGCGGTGTGTCAACATGTCTTCCAGCCTGATGTCTGAATGAACGGTATCCTCTAAATGATTATAGCAAAAGCTTTCCATCCAAAAGCTTTGCTAACTCCTCTTGAAAGAGATTAACATTTTACCTAGCTACCACTCACTAACCAGCGGTGTACATCAGTGCTGAGGTTCAAAAAATTAAACTAAAATACATTTAGAAAATCCTTGGAAAATCTATTATGTCAGAAGATTTCAAACTGCTTGGAGGAGAATTGCAGCCAAATGTAGAAACTCATTTGTACACAAACGTGGTAGCGCACAAATACATACAGCAAGGACCCACAAAAAGCCATGGAATAAATGATAAGTATATCAGGAATATTGTTGTCCAGAGCAGTAGGAGAAACTTACTTCTCTTTCAAATAGTTCCATGGGAACCTTAAAGTCTGAAGGATTTCGCATAGACGCACGTTTTAAGACCATACTCTGTTGGACTGGACTTAGCTTAGGTCCAGATGTGAGCCTTGAATGACAAACTTCTTATCCAGAGGTGGAAGTGTGACCAGTTGAACAAAATCAATAGGAATGGAGTAGATCTATTTCCACGAATTTCAATTTCTTGTGGTGGCAAGGACAGTGATGATGAATGTGAGTTGCTGTAATTCTTCCAATCTCCCCTTTACTGCCTTCCTCTCCTAAAGGTGGTGATTCAATGCTGGGAGCTACCTTACCCAATGCTTGTGAGTTAGCCCAGGCAGCCCGTTCAACCAATGCATCATGACTATGGTGATTACGTCCTCACCTCATTCTTTCACCTTTCAAATTTAACATTGTGCAGAATTTTGGAAAGTGCTTGAACTGAGTCTGAATTTGGAAACTGTTTTTAAGACCTGTGAACATCTGACTTCCAAATTGATACTATTAAGACCTCATGGAAAAATGTCCTCAAAAGTTTTAAGATAATGGTCTTAAGGTTAAGACCATGCAAAGTGATGTCCCTAAAGGTCTACTCAGATGCACTTTCCAAAAGGGAAGGGAACAATCAATGGACAGCAATCAGGAGCAGGAACCAAGGTCTATGTTTACTCCTCTTCAGGCCAGAAAGGGTTGAGTCAAATTGTAGCTTCCTGCTGTTGTTCAGGTAAACTCAGCGGATTCAGTAGAGTGTGAAGGTCAGACTTTGTGGTCATCATGGCATACTGACCACATCAGCTGCCTGGTCCTTTTGCTCAAAGCCTTCAAGACAAACGTTGACACACTTAATGTTGATGTTTTTCGTGTGTGCTTGTGGAAAGTCAGGGAGAGAGTCCTCCATTTGACAGCTTAATGTTGTTGTTTTTAATTAAATTGCATTAAATTGCTCATAAAATGGCTACTTTCTGCATGTAGCAGTGATTTATTGACAGAAAGCAGTTTGATTTTCTGTTTATAATGCAAGAGAACCAGAGTCATTCTAAAACCCTGAGAAACACTGTATTTTAAGCTTTGGACAATGGGTGGATAGTAGTCGAGTGTCGTTGATCTATTTTCAGGGTTTGCATTTCTGTCAATTTCCTTCAAGAGACTTGTTTTCCTCCCACCCAGTGGGTGTCCGGTGTAATTAAATAGAATGGGGCCTGCAAATGGATTAAGCATCATCAGCTAACGTGAGTGGGGCTCAGCTTCGAGGGGAAGCAGAATGCGACTGCAAGTAGTGCAGGAAAGAAGAGCTTTAGCTAGTTTAAGCAGCCATCCTTAATTTACAGCAATGGTCACAGTTTATGTTATAAACAATCCAGTTGTGTCTGGAGGTCGGCACCAAATGCCAGTGTTGCAGTTTGTCTCTTGGTTCAGTGGTTTCCTTCCTCCAGTAAATCAACTTGCTTCAGTCACAAAGATGATTGCATGATAGTGGCACTTTCCTTGTTGTTAAATAGCAATAACCTCCTAATCAAACACCCAACTGTCTTATTGTGCCACAATACACACTTTATTATTATTGTTATTGTTATTGTTTTTGTTGATAATATTATTGCTTTTGTTGTTTATTGTTCTTGATTTTGTTTATTGTTGTTGTTTGATTTCCCTCCCCCCCCCACCCCCCACCCACCCCTTCTTCCCTTACTCCTTTTCCCCACTTTCTCTCCCCCTTTTCCCTTTCTCTCCCTCTTCCCTCTTGCCCCCCCCCTCCCCTGCACTCCTCCCTTTTCCTATCTATTGTTCTCCACCTTCGTCTTCCTCTCCCCCTTTCCTCTTTTCCCCCTTTCTCCCCTGGCCCTATTTTCACAACTGTTTGTGGGACACCGCTGTGCGCAATTTGGCTACCGCGTTTCGCCCACAAATATACAGTTAATTTTACTACTTTCCTTCCCCAACTCTGTAAAGTGCTTTGGGACGTCGATAAGACGTGCAAAACGCTATATAAACTGAAGGATTACTTATTTACTTTACTTACTTTAATTAGATGAGAAAAGGTAGAAATGGGCTTTCGAACGAGGTAACAAATATAATAAATGAAAGATATTACAAGCCCCAAATCTCTTATATTCTTGGACTTCAAATAATTTGTTTACAGATTTAAGAGTGTGCAGCACTTTGGGAAATAGTCTCAATATCAGTCTTATTTTGGAAGCTGGATTTCCCCACAGCTCTTTTTTGGGGTCAACAAAATACGCAGTAACTATACTTTCGAATATGTCCTGTGAAAGCCTTTGAGAAGTTCTCCGATGCAAAGGGCTCTATATCAAATGCAAGGATTTTTAAAAAATCCATCTCATAGCATGCCAACATTCCCTACTGGGCCACACACGTAATATTAAAAAAAGCTTGCATTTCATACAGTGCCTTATCACATCTTCGAGACATCTCAAAGCGCTTCATAGAATATACTGTAAATTGAATTGACTGTGGGCGAAATGCAGCAGCAATTGCACACAGCGGTGTTCCACATGAAGACTCTGCACTTTGGGGCAGTCTTTCTAGGGAACAGTAGACCTGACAAGACTTTTAGCATAGGAGGAAAGCAAAATTGGAGGGGAATTTTTTTTCTTTTCAAAAAAAAGCTTAAATTTGTGCTGCAAATTGGCTTTTAGACCTATTGTGGAGCATGTTGCATAGTGCAGAGGGTTAAGTGATAATTAACTGTAGTTAGTGTATTGTTTTTAATCTCACTGCAGTTAATTAGTATGTTCCTGGTCTGTGCAACAACCACTAATATCCACAAAATAATGCAAATTAGCATTCGTGTATCAAATTGCACGGCATCATTTTTAAACACTGTCTTTTCAATCCTGTAATTCAGCCAGACATAACAACACAGGAGGCAATTTGAGTGGATGTGTGTGAGTGACTGTAACATGCAAGCACTGTTAGTGTTGCTATAATATTTGAAATCAATACATATTTTGCCAATTGTGTTTGTATAAATATATTGTATATGTTTGCAAATAGCACTAGGGTTTCCATCAAGTATCTATTTGCACAGATATTTTTAACTGCTGCATTAAATCTATTAGCGTTGGTATATCCCACAAATATACAGTCAATTCACTTTACAGTATATTCTGTGAAGAGCTTTGAGATGGCTAGAAGACGTGAAAACCGCTATATCAAATACAAAGATTATTATTATTATTTTAAAAATTGTATTAATATTCTTATTAAAATATATGAAATCTTGTATTGTACAAACTATGTTTATTACTGCATAAATTCTGTCTTAAGATGCAAGGATCACCATGGAACAACTTTATCCCAATGATTATGAGAGAGTTGCTGTTGAGGAAATGTGTTCACATCTGTGGAAGAGGCAATGACATTGAGCAACCATCGCATAATGCAATATCACCCCTTTCACAGGATAGAGCAGTGTTCAGTCAGCTAACCCCAATCCCACCTCTCACGGACAGCTAGACCATTGTACACTCTGTCTTTCCCGCTACCCCTTGCGCTTTGTAATAATCTAGCACAGGTCTGGGTCGTTGGAAACTGCATAGTTTAACTGGTTAAGTTCCAGCAGTATCCCAATGCATACTCTGGGATCCCCAAATCTTATCTCTTGCTAACGTGTGCCTAATATATTCCAGGATTAGGTGTACAAGGCACGCTCATCCGTGGAGTGCACATTCTATTCCAGACAAAACGATCCATTCATACATGGATCTCTTAGTCTGATTTATGTTCTGGTTCGGTTATGGCACTTCGCAGAATATACTGTAAAGTGAATTGACTGTATATTTTGTGGGTGAAACGAGGCGGCCAATTGCGCACAGCAGTGGGTTTCCGTCGAACACCAGCTGACCAAAAATAATTGCACTCAAGACCTAATGGCAGGTGGAAGCTGGAGTCATGTGCACATCAGGATTCTTTTTACAGCACCCTTACTTTCAAACTCCGTTAGGATATTTGCCAAAATAGTTGTCGTTGTAATCTGCTGATCCTTTCCCCTTATTACAGTTCTATCTAGCTTCTCATCCATTGTTATCCTAGTATCTCTTTTCATCCAATCAATGGCCTCATTTCAGAATCAATTTCTTTAGGGCTGCGTCACATCACAATGTTTGGGGCTCAAGATATAGAATGACTGGGATATAACAGTTTGAGAGCAAACATTGTGGGTACTGAAGGGATTATGTTTTTCTAATCATCATTCTTTGTGGTGGGGGAGTGGGATGGGGGACAGGCGGGGAACACAAGAAATTTAACATGATAGGTTTAGCTGAACAGTGATTTAAAAGTTGATGTAACATTTTAATTCATGAGTAGCTAGAGAATAAATCAGTTCCTGCAGACCATCCCCAACCCCCAACTCCCATCCCCGTTGCCTGTTTAACAGCACCCAATAACCCATTTCCCTCCTCTTCCTTGCCCCCTCACCGATCACCCCCGTAAACTGAATTTAAAAGCTACAAGCCAAAACAAAACACCTTATATAACAAGGCATATACTGTACACTATGCCACATGCATATGATGAGTGGCACTTGTATTTCATGGTTAATAATCTGCCTCCAGGTCTCTGAACAACATGCAAATGTTTCAGTTATTTTAATTTCAGATGTACATGAATACATTTTATGTGTCATCTTGAATCAGAATCCTAGATAGTTTATGCCAATTATTTTGACCAGTTCAGACCTGTAGGATAAAAGCTGATTGCATTTGATTAGATTATGTTAAAATAAGAAAAACTGTAGGCATTGCAGCAAAGCATGTACCTAGACTTCAATTAATTTTATAATAAAGTTTTCAAAAACTGACCAGGGTTAACCCATCAAGTTCCAGAGAAGGTTATTTTGCTTAAAAAACAGTGATTTTCTATACATATTGTATATGAATGGCATTAGCCATTCACTTCATGACTGTTTGTGGAATGTAGCTGTGTGCAAATTTGCCTACACCATACACATTCACTCACTTTACAATAAATAAGAGTCCTGTTTAGTTTAGTGGTCCTGACCGCCGACTGTTCAACACCTTGGGACATCCTCCTGATGTGAAAGGTGCTCTACAAATGTAATTTTATTGTTGTTGTTGTTGTAGTGGTTAGAGCACTCACCTTGCAAAGGAGAGAACCTGAGTTTGATTCCCAGGCTGGGTGAAAGATTGGGCAAGTTTATTTACTCTGTTTAGCAGTAGGTAGAAAACCAGTTCTTAGTCGATTGGCGCATCAGCAATCAAAACGAAATAATAATAATAATTTGGTCACTAAATCCACAGCTGTTTGTGAGACACTGCTGTGCGCAGTTGCCTGCCGCATGCCTCCCTCACAATATACAGTCAATTCACAGTATGGTATATTCTATGAAGGGCTTTGAGATGTCTCAAAGACATGATAAGGCTCAATATCGAATGCAAGGATTATTATTGTTAATAAATGATGTAAAGTGCTTTGAGGCATCCTCCTGATTTGAAAAGAGCAATGTGGAATGCAAGGATTATAATTTTATTTTTATGTATATGAGCATTACAACAAACAAACAAACAAATGTTCTATCATTTTATGAATATACTGGGCTACAAACTGTTATGAGCATGTTCAACGAATAAAGCCCAAATGATTGGACATTATGGGACAAAGGTTTTTCTCTGTAATTCAAAGCTACTGCTTTGCAATGCACATGTTCTTACACCATTTTCCTATGGGTTTTTATTTTTGCATCTTCAATGCCACCTCTATTACCGTGCCACATCTCAGACATAATTTGACATTTCTTTGACCCAGTTGCGGTGTTGACTCTACCTGTGCTGGGATTTAACTTGGTGATACGCTGCCCAGTTTCTTTTCAACAACAAGGTCAAGTGGTAAATGCCAATGCCATAGGATACAAGGTGATGGATGGTCTGGGAATGAATTACTGAGATGGGTGAGTTTATTAGCTTTGAGCTTATGTGTGACATGCTTTGCATATACAGTACATTTGTGCCTGTTCCCCATGTGGCACTTCATACACCTGAGTAAATCACCCCAGCCATCCATTATTCAGCATGAAACTTAATCCCCAGAGGAGTCACCCATTAGGAGATGTGATTCATTTTATTAGACATGGACAGCAGCAACTTCCGCGAATGAATGCATACTTTTACATGTAATAAGATAGGCAAATCTACTTTTTTTGCATTTGTATTTAATATGAATTGGTATTGCATTTCAAAATGATGTCATCTTTCTTGAAAGTGGAAAATTACACAAGCTTCTGTGTTTTTTTAATATTTGAGAGGTTCTGCTATAGTTATAACTATTGCTCAATAGTACATTCAGTTTTTTTTACACTGTGGCCAGTCTTTAAAAAGAACACATTATTCTGCCCGCATGTAGACTCTATTGTTTCCACTGTTAATGCAGTTCCATTTAATCATCACAAGCAACTTACAAAAGAAAAAAAGAATTGGAGACAATAATTGGCTGTTAAGGAAAGATAATACAAATGAAACTGCACTATTGTCTCTCGACTGTGCCACATATGAAGGTTCCCTGGTATCTGTGTCTTTGTAGATTTTATTTATGTCAAGGTTTTTTTTCCCCGAGCTTCAGCATGCTGCATTACAGCTTGTGTGTGCGAAAACAAAGGCATGTTTGGGGCAATTTAGTGTGTGTGCATGTAAATCTCTCTGAGTGTGACATAGATAGATATAGCTTCCAACATTGTTCTGATCCATACTTTAGGCCAGCAGCCAAAGCATTTTATCTTTTAATGCATTAGAGTGATCTTCCAATTAGCTGCAGTCTATAATACCCTGATTTTGAGAAGAGGGAGGGGGTGCTTGATAGTTCTGCTCGAGAGGCAAAATGAGGGGGCTTATTATGGAAAGAGCAGAGGTTGTGCAGTAACTGGGCTCTGTTGTAAAGTTTGTAGATAAGAGGAAACTGGCCCTTA
Organism: Hydrolagus colliei; assembly: GCA_035084275.1. Classification (NCBI taxonomy): domain Eukaryota; kingdom Metazoa; phylum Chordata; class Chondrichthyes; order Chimaeriformes; family Chimaeridae; genus Hydrolagus; species Hydrolagus colliei. Next base: position 92,150,166 of record CM068744.1, on the reverse strand, counting down.
AGCATCCATTCTATTCTGTATATTAACACTTCTAATCTGCAGTGCAGATAAAATGCTAGCCATTTGCCTTTGGAGGAATTAGTCCTGCGTTACTGTTGTAACCAGGCGACAGTGATTAACCTCTAAACTGTCCAATATTCTCTGCAGAATTATGCTCCTGGATTATAAACTACTTAGTTTTGTCCAACTAAATTAACAGTTTTTTTCCCCTCTGAGAAATGAGATCTGGAAGGTATTCTGCCTAATCGAGCCACTGCATCATCTGTGGAATGTCAGTCAAAATGCAATCCCTGACAGAGTGTCTTTCTATAATGCCAATTTAAATCATTTCCAATCCTTTCTTTGGCATTATTCAAAAAGATCATAATAATTTTCCTGTGGCCATAGCACAAAAAATCAATTATTTCCCCACAAAGACTTGAAAGCACTTAGCATATGCTGCAAGAAAAGCTTTGGGTTATAACAATTTGAAATTGCACTCATTACACGTAGCACAATTAGTTGCCACTAGCCTGGCTGGTGCTTTAATTCCGAATGGCATATCTATATTATTACAGAAACAAGCATGCAAACAGCATTGTTTGGGATTTGTGGAAATCAATAGGATATCGTGTCTTACATTTGGTGGCCAGTGTCACTCAATCTGCTGTGGATTAGAGATAACGTCTGCATTAGAATTAATGAAGGCAGTGTGAAACATCACAAGTGACACACAAATAAAGAAGAAAGTGTATACATGACATTTTTTATGTAGGTGCGTACAAGATTTGTTTTGTGTAATTTGCTGTAATAAAGCATCATTATTGTTTTCCAAATGTGTCCATCATTGACGTTCTGACTCACCTGTAACTGCCCAGCAAACCGAGACTACTACTTGAGTGGTTGAGGGAAGGAAAAGGAACAAGCGGGGGAGAGTGGGGTGTGGGGAGAGGTGGAATTAACTCTTAACTCTAGATGCTCAGCTGGTGTGTTGGTGTTGCTGCAGAAATTCCCCCAGGTCCTCACAAACAGACCATATTCAAGATCATTTTTAATATTCAGAATCTCGTTTACACCAGAGAAGAGTGCTGTTACGTGCTCCAATTGCAGCACAAATATCACTCAAGTGAGAGCTTCAGAAGTCAGTAATTAGACGAGGATAAGTAAAACATCACAAAAAATATCTTTGGCTATTGAGGAACGAATGAAAATATAGCAATATATTTCTGTGATATTTTGACAGGGTTCTAAATGTGGAAATAAGGGGAAATAAGTGGTAATCGGGGGTGAAAAGAAGCCTGCAATTCAATCTAATACTACTTCCTCTGGAACTTTAAGATCAAGCAGAATTATTAAATTTTTTAAAATCCAGGCTTAATTTGGATGCCGATTGTTTTTAGGACCTGAGGAAAATTGGCTCCCAAGTTCAGGTTGGATTTAAAATTTTATCTTAATTCAGTGCATTGTTACATTTTAAGACATAATGATCTTACAGGCTAAGGCTAGGTGGACTTGAGGGCCTCATCTGATATATTTGTGGTGTTGCAAGTCGAGTTCAGTGTTGTCTCTGTGGAGAGTTTCTGTCGAAGTACTTTCAGCGCAGGTTCTTTTGAGAAGTACCACAATGCCTTTAAATGGCTTTAATGGCGTTTCTCTGCTTTCGTCGGTACATTCTGGGCCTGTAAAATGTAATTCATACAAAGCCCGCTAAAATATTTGTCCATCAGTACAATGCAGTAGCTGGAACTGAACTGTTCTAGAGCATCTCATCCTATCAGCAGTGGCCTGAGGCAGGGGAAGAATGAGGTAAGGTCAGTCAATTATGTGTGGTAATCACTGTAAGCATATTATCTGAGACCCAGATGTCTTTGCTGACCCTGCACGACTTAGCTATTAACCCCACAGCAATAGGAATGATGGCGGAGGAGGAGGTGCCAATCCCCTAAGTAAACCAGCCTTTTCACTCTGGATTGTGCACCTATTTGTAAGGGAGCTCGGAGATGCCCGGGGTTTCAGACAGGGCCGTCCAGCAGAATGACCTCATGCCATTCCAGGCAGGGCCGCGGCTTGGCTTGTCTGTGGTCCCTTTCACTGTGCCCAGTCATGTGAGATAAAGAGCAACATCGCGAAAGAATGCAGCTGACAAATAGGGCAATGAGATATGTGAAATGGGAAGGAAAGGACAACTCGGTTGTAACTACTGGGGCTCACTGTGCAAGATTAGTCTTGGAATGTGGGATTGTGTTGATGAAACATAGTGTCCGCCTGGCGTATAAAACCACAGTGCTTAGGCTCAGTGCATTCTGCACACCTTATTCATCTAGACTGTGGTGCAACAGATGTCAGCCTTCACTTACAACAGCTGATTAATAACACAAGAATGGTCTGAAGTTATACGTCAAAATTAGAAACATTCGGGTAAAATTTGATTCTGAGGGGCCCTATGTAAATGCAAATTGTTGTTGTTACTTCTGTTAATTAGCACAATAAATGTGTTAATGTGCCTAGAAAAAAGAACAGTCCCTTACGACATGCCCCTTTCAAAATCCAGCTCAAGATGTTCCTCTTTGAACGCGCCTTCTGTCATCTTGTTACTATGAAAATGTAAATTAGTTGCTGTTAAGAAATCATCACAAGTTCCATCCCGTAGAAACATAGAAAGTTTTGGCACAAAAGGAGTCCATTTGGCTCTTCATGTCTATACCATAGTTAGAGGGGAACACTTTGAAAGGCTTCCACGTTGCTGTGACGATGTGACAATGTGGCCCTTGTTTGTACTGTAATTGTGGATTTACATTTGCTGTAAATTTGAAGCCCAAAGTGAAGCTTCTAGTGTAAAGCAGTATGAGCCACAGAAACTCCCACCTCTGTATACTAGTTTGAGAGGACTTTGCTGTGCAAAAAAAAACTAACGCGAATCTTCTAACATTTTCTGTACTGGTGAAACTTGGAGCTGGCGAACCAATTTGATAACTTGTTGTCACCCACTGGAGGTGAGCAATGCTAAACACAATGAGAGAACATATATTGAACCTTACTATAACTTTGGTATCAGGAATTATGATATAAATTTAGATTTATATAGCACCTTTTACATCAGGAGGACATTCCAAGGCTATAAGAAAAATCAATTTCTGTTTTCTACACGACTATTTTGCCCACAAAACACACAGTCAATCCACTTTACAATATATTCTTGCAAGCGTTTTGAGACGTCTCAACGATGCAATCAGATGCTATATCTGTGGAGATAGGACTTGTGGAATCCTATAGCTCAGTGGTTAAAGAACATGCCCCACAATCAAGAGACATGGCTTAGATTCTCGGCAGGGTAAAGTGTTGGACGAGTTTACTTGCTCCACATGCCTCTATACCGAGTAGTAAGTAGGAACTGGTTGATAGTCAATCGGCGGATCGCTTTTCTGGTGGTAATAATTCCTTAAAAATAATTGGTCACTCAACCCATGAATGTTTCTAAGACACTGCTTTTCTGAATTGGGTGCCTCGTTTTGCCCACAAAATATACAGTCAATTCATTTCAATATCCTCCCAATGTGAAAGCCACCACGCGAACTAAATTTTGTATTGTGTTGTATAATGATAATCAGCCAAACAGCTGCATTGGTTACCAAGGGATTTGACACTATGGCAGTGCACATTATACTATAGGTTAAGTATTGAGGTGAACACAATATTAATGATAATAATAATCCTTGCATTTGATATAGCGCTTTTTATGTCTTCTAGACATCTTAAAGTGTTTCACAGAATATACTGTAAAGTGACTGTATTTGTGGGTAAAACACGGCAGCCAATTGTGCACAGCAGTGCACCACAAACAGTCCTGGATTGAAATGACCAGTTTATTATTGTTTATTTTTTGAGGGATTATTATTAGGTGTAAGCAAGGAAGTAAGGAAACTTGCCCAAGATTTCACCCTGAACCAAATGTAGTTACTTGGCTGATTATCACTATACAACACAAGACGAGAGCTCTAGCCACTGAGCTACACAATAACTATAAGCTGGATAAGGATCGGAGAATTCGTTGCATGGACTATGCAATAATGTGAGTGAAACATACAATTTTCCACCCTTCAGGGTAACCTATTGCAGTCATTAATTACTCTGTGCAAAGATCAAACATGAAAATGAACTCTACATTGGCTGAGTAAAAGATTAAGTTGCATGAGGATTTCCATGTAAGGGCATGAACTAACACTACCAGTTGGTCTCAACTATGCTCTGAGTGGAAACTGTCTTCTGCACTGTGCTGGAATGTAGTGATGGTGGGGAGGAGGATTCTGCCAGTAAATTCATACCAAAACGTTCGTCCCAGATGTCTGGAAAGAACAAACATGATCAGTGATTCATGAAAGATCATTAGAGGTTTTCAGGTTTTACAAGCACTGTACTCAAAGATATTTTATAATTGTTGGTTTGATTGTACAGTAATTACACTATACAAACACTGATGTAACTGGAGCACTCGATTGGGGATCTGTCTGAACTCCGGCTCTGCATGGGATGATATTGTTCTGAGCTCACCCTCATGAGCAACTTTAAATACTCAATTGCACACCCATTTAATTTCACATATGTCAGAAAGTGCTTCCATTAACACTAATCACAATTAGATCTCTGTATTGTTCATTTAGATATTTTCACATAATCACAAGAGGAGAATATCCTTCAGAAAAGACATTAAACAAATATCCCACCTGCTTATTCAGGTGGATTTTAATCAAACAGCACTATTCAAAAAGAGACGGGAGTTTCTTCCAGTGCCTTGGCCAACAATCCCCCATGTAAAATTGATAATTTGCTTCATGGCTGTTTGTGGGATATTGGTGTGTGCAAATTGGCTGCTGCATTTGCCCTCAAAACACAATCACTGCATTTTATTGACATGCAAGTTTTATTATATTACTATTATTATACCATACTCCAACTCCCCCAAATGGACAAATGTTCTGTTGCACATTAAAGTAATCAAGAAGGTTCTTGATTCAATCCTTGTTCATTTACGAGTGTGCAAATGACAGCAAATGGAAAAAGCTATGGTTATGGTGGTTGCTCAAGCTCGGTGTTGAATGATCTATCACTTCCTCTTTGGGAAATTTGATTACATGAATTCACTTTGAACTAATACTATCTAGGCCTTCAAGGCATTGCAGTGATGGGGGTATGGTGCTGTGTTGGAAGTCCTGTCCTTCAGATAAGAGAATAAACCAAGGTCCTACATCAGTCTGTTCAGGTAGACTTTATAGATCTCATAGCACTATTCAAAAAGAGAAAATAATTTCTCCCTGCATGCTGGTTGGAAAAATTTATCATTCAATGATCAACAGATCAAGGCTGTTTGTGAGACATTGCTTTGTAGAAATCAGCTGCTATGTTTGCCTACACTTTAAAAGAATTCTAGAAGCGCTTTGAGAGATCGTTTTAATTTGAAAGTGCTACACCAAAAGCAAATATTGTTATTATTATGATAAATTTCCATAATTTATGGCTTTTCTGAATTTGAGCAACAACCAACAACAAAATTACATTTCTAGTGCACCTTTCATGTCGGGGGACGTCCCAAGGTTCTGAGCAGTCAGGTCGGGACCCCAGCTGTAGGGAAGGGTAGGTTGGAGGGGAGGGAGAGAGTTAGTAGGGGAGGGAGAGTGTTGGGAGGGCAGCAGAACACACGATCGAAGAGGAGGGTCTTGAGGTCGGACTTGAAGGAGGCAAGGGAGGAAGCGAGGCGAAGGGATTGTGGGATGGAGTTCCAGAGTGTGGGCACGGAGAGGCTGAAAGCTCATCCACCAATGGTAGGGCAGGTCAGGCAGGGGACATGGAGCAGATTGGAGCCCGCTGAATGGAGTTGGCGGGCAGGTTGATAGGGGGACAGCAAGTCGGATAGATAGGAGGGTGCAAGACCATGAATAGCCTTGCAAGTGAGAATGAGGATCTTGAATTCGATCTTCTGGGGAATGGAGAGCCAATGGAGCCGGGCGAAGGTGAGAGTGATGTAGTCGCGGAACTTGGTGCGGGAGAGGACACAAACTGCAGAGTTCTGGATGATCTGCAGCTTGTGAAGGGAAGTGCTGGGAAGGCCGGGAGGGAGTTTCCATAGTCGAGCCTTGATGTGACGAATGCATGGACAAGGGTTTTGGCAGCCCGAAGGGTGAGATTGGCAGAGTCTGGCTATGTGCGGAGGTGATGGAATGCAGTACTGTGCGGATGTGGGGGAGGAAGGACACTTCAGGGGTAAACAAGACACTCAGGTTCCTGACTGGCTTTGAGAGGTGGAGAGTGCAGCCTTGGATGCTGATGCTGCCAGGGTCTGAAGTGCTGATGTGAAAAAATCAGGAGGGCCTCAGTCTTGCGGACATTCAACTGGAGAAAGTTGTCTCATCCAGGACATCATGTTCAGGACTTGATGTCAGACAGGCAGGCAGTTAGGACTCCAGTAGTCCTGGAATTGAGGGTGGAAGCGGAAAGGTAGAGTTGGGTGTCATCCGCATGCATGTGGAAATTTACTCCATGTCTGTGGATGATGTCACCGCATGTAGACGGTGAAGAGGAAGGGACCAAGGACAGAGCCCTGAGGAACGCCACACAAGATTGTGCGGGGGCTGGAGGAAAAGCCATTGACGGACACAAAATGGAGGTGGTGTGAAAGATTGGACCTGAACCAGTCAATGACAGAACCTTGAAGATTAAGATGGGAGGAGAGGCGGTGGAGGAAGATTGAGTGGTCCACGGTATTGAAAGCGGCAGATAGGTCGAGGAGGACGAGGATGCAGAGGGAGCCCTGGTCACAAATGGTCAGGATATCATTTGTGACCTTGACCAGAGAACTTACCACATCTCTTCGCAGTGGGAATTGGAGGAAAGGATCTGCGAGGCAGGCATGGCGAGGAGGGTGGAGGAGCCAGTGAACGCACAGGCACATGTTGTTAGTTGATTTTCAGATAGATAGCTTTCCGGGGGGTAATACTCCTTTCAAAAAAATTATAATTTGCTCACAGTCCATGATTGTTTGTGGGACACCGCTGTGTGCAATTGGTCGCTGCATTTCGCCCACAAAGTATACAGTCAATTAAAGTTACAATGTATTCTGTGAAGTGCTTTGAGACTGCTTGAAGACATCCTGAGATACTGCATCAAAAGAAAGGATTATTATTATGATATTTCAGCTATCCTATATCCATTATTAGGGAAATAGTTATTTTCCCTCATTTGGGGACTAGGTAGGCTTTCTCTTGCTATATCTGTAACCGACTGCTTAAAAGTGCCTTATTCTACTCACTCCGAACCACCAGTATAATGGGAGTTCGACAAATGAAACACTTCTTGGGCCATTCATTTTCAAAAGGTCAAGAAGGTAAAATCAATGTATCTTTCTTTTATTTTCCCATCAAAATGGAGTCTCTCAATCAGAGCCTGAAAATGGCAAATGGTTCAGATTTAGTTCCTGGAGTACATAATCAAGTTAAGTTCAAACTCAAAAGGGCTAGAAAATGTATGAAAAAATTGCCATTGTCTTGAGTTGAGAATTTAGGTTACTGTCTCAAATAATTATAATCCTTGCATTTGAATGAACACGTTTTTGAGATGTCTCAAAGCATTTCCCAAACTATAATATAAAGTGAATTTACTGACTATGTTGTGGGTGAAACATGTCAGGAAATGGTGACACAGAAGTCCAATGAGTAATATTTGATACAGCACCCACAATGCCAAAACACATCAAAGGAGCATCTCACACCTGTGTCAAATGGAAAGAAACTCACCTCAGGGGTGAGTGGGAATGTATGGGAGACAATGCCATTGAGCTCTGTCCTCCCTTTAAACAAATACACAACAAATCGACTCGACAACAAACCCCTGTGAAGAGAATTAGTGTAGTGAGTGTGTATTTGTGCAAAAACAATGTAGCCAATTTGCATGCAGCAACGTCCCACAGGCAGCCCTCCCCGATGTATCTGGAGGGATGTGGATCAATTGGGAGAAATGGTCTTGGGACGTCCTCTCGACGTGAAAGGCGCTATATAAATGTAAGTTTTGTTTGTTTGTTCTCTTTTTGAATATTGTCATGGGATCTTTAATGTGCATCTGGACAGGTGGATGAGAACTGGACTTAACAGCTGATATGAGGGGCAGCACATCTTGTAAGAGAATCCCCCTGCCCTCTCCGTGACCATGGGTGTCTTTGGGCATTGCATGCTGGTTGATTCCCAGATCCACCCTTAGATGGAGCTCTGGAGTCAAGACCCAAGGGATTGGAGGAGGCAGTATCTTGTCCCTCCTCCATAAAAGAAATTGAGCCATATGTTTCTTATGAAAAGCTGGGAGCTGAATGTAAATATAGTAACAAGAGAAGTGGTTCTTCTTCAAGTGTTTTTTTTTGCAAGAAAAAATGATGGCATTGATTATTAAAGCTTCAGTTTATTTGCAAAATGGATCCCTGTTGCCTGAATTTTACAGGTATCAAACCTATAGAAAAGAATGCTGTTAATCTCCATATCGCTGACAATGCAGTGCGCCTTCACTATAACGCTAGTCTAGACTTGGGTGAAAGTCCTATTACAGCATACACCAAATAGGCATCAAAGGTGACACTTCTGCATATTTTGAGCCAGTTAATTGGAGCTAGGTTTGTTGATAATTCACAAAAACATAAATGCAGTAAGAAGCGCATTGGAGTGACTCAAAGTCAAAATTTCAATCACCAAATAATACTTGAATAAACGTATCTGGTTTGTGGACCTGTATAATTTTGTGTGCCAAATTATTAATCCTTGAAAAATTGCAGTTTCTGAGTATTTGTCTAAGATAAGGTCAAAGTTTGATGGTAGGGCTATAGCCAATTAGAAGCCAATTGCAGAATGAGGCTGTGACTGTGGTTCAACACACGCAGCAAGGTGGTGATTTCCTCCTTGGAAGTGTTGGCTGTATATAGGTCCTGCTTTTAGCTGGAAATGAGAGTGATAAAGTCAAGGGTGTGGAGATGCAGGAAAGGAGAAAGATGAACTTTGTTCCTGGCCTCTTGAGTCATGTCATTTTGAGGAAATCTTTTGGGGACCTCTGGCAATAATGCTCAATGCAAGCAATGGACATAGGATTGACTGAAGGTAAATTACTTGACCTACTTTGCCTGTGGCTCCAGATTGTCCTAGTTGATGATCAGCACGGAGTTTAAGGCTACAGGGATGATGATAGTGGTTCGGGTCATGGCTTAAGACCAAAATAGGGAGAGCAGATGTTTTGTGCAGCTCGGAACGATAACTACCCAGGTTCTGTGTTATGAAGCACAAATGGTTTTAATTTGTAAATCTATGTCTTGCTTCCATAATGATACTGATTGGGCACAACAAGATTGTTAATGAAACTTGCTCCTGTGCTTCTCATTTCTATCATTCAGTATCACAGCTGTTGCCAACTGCAACTGAAATCCATTAGCAGCAGTTTGAGTGATATATTCGAGGAAGATGTCAGCTATCTCGATCCCCAAGAGAAGAAGGAGGAAAAATGTGAAGATGCTGACTATTTTACAGTGGATGGATGAGGAATGGATGAGGAAGACCCGGGAACAAGGGCAAACTGGTTTCCTTCTACCGAAGGACCTGCCCCTACATGACAATCCAATTCTACAGCAAGCAGCACAACTGCACAGTGCCATTCAAATCACCGCACCTCAGATGGTAAGACAGATGATGGTGGTGGAGCTTCATGCACTGAAGAGAGGAGACAAAGAGATGCCACTGAACTCTACCGCCTCTTTACCCTAGGACTACATACATTCAGGGGTTCCTATTTCTTTTGACACAAATGTGGAATGCATCAAGCCAGTCAAAAAGTACCCAAGCAAAGGTCACTTATTAGAAGCCAGAAGGAGGAAATACACAGAACACTAATGATATACATATTGTTAGGGTTGTATACATTGTACATACTTTAGCTTTTTGAATAGTTAAAAAAAACCAAGTATATAATTTAATATAATGTGTTTTGATACCTAACTGCATCCATAGTCTTTTCTTTGTTCTGCACATAGATATTTTGTACATGGATGTGTTTTGTTACAGTTCTTTGAAGTTTACCAACAACATAATATACTGTATGTGTTTCAAATAACCACATTTACTCTGTTTGGCTACAAAACAAACAATTATATTTTCAGTGAATTGTACAAAATACTTTTGAGGTATTTGAGATGGTGCATTATCAAAAGCAAGGATTATTATTATGATTGTAGAATCACTGGGAAAATTATACAATTTTCAATTTAGAAACAATTTTCCCGAACCTTATGTGAATCACCAACCTTTTGTGCAGTTTTGATGCAATCATCATTTCTTGAAAAAAGGCTACTAAAAGTGGACAGGAATTTTCCATATACAATTAATGCTTCTTTTCTTTATATCACTAATGTTTTCAACATAACTTCAATATAAAAGATGGTAATGGGAAGAAAGTGTGTTTCAGATGTGCCAAAACCCACTGGTGAAGTGCAACTAGAATAGAAATCAGCAAAAGTACTTTTTTTTTACACTCAGAGGTTAATCAGCAGCTGGAATGGGTTGAGGAAGATTGGAACTCAGATGAGAGGGTTACCAAATCGGCCAAATATATATGTCATATAGAAAGTGACAGTGGGGGAGAGGAAGGAATTAAAATCTTAGTAAGATGAAAAGAGTGGAAACAAGACATCATATCCTCCTTGATATATTTGAGTCATTGAGTAGCACAAAGAGGGAGTTTTTAATGTACTAATGTTTTGCTCACATTGTAATCATGCACAAAGTAATTTTAGTGTTAATGGAATTTATCTATCAGTCGTGATATCGGGTTACTGTTCAATTTCTGCCATTACCTTCAGAGATGATGAAAGGCTTACAAATGCTGACAAATTATGAAGCAAGCAGATAAGGTGGAAACTGGGAAGTGTTTTGTGGGGAATCCAGGAACAAAGACCCAGGAACATGATTATAAGCTTAGGGAAACCATATTGTAAACATACATTAGGTTCTCGGAGCACTGAGAACCTGAGAGCTGTGAACTTGTGGGATAAGATGATACTCAATGAATTCTGTCAAATGTGAAGCGGCCAACAAATGCAAATCAAATACTAGATTTAAATGTCTAGAGTGAGCACAGGTGACTTTGAGCTCAAAGACGTTGTTTTAATCTTGCGTAGGTCAATGGTGAGTCCACATTAGGGAAATTGCAGTCCATCTAACTTGCGCTCTAAATTAAGAAATTCCTTAAGTATTGAGTGCGAATTATTGGGATGTGCTGAATGCAAGATGCCCTTCCTAGCAGCACTGTTTTCAATGCAGCGATAAAAAAGGAAAAAACATGGGCTTATTATTCTGGAACATTAGTAATGTACACAATTCTGAACCTGGGTTGCACATTCATCTTTTGGCACCAGGGTCAATTGGTAGCATTGGTGCTTTGGGTCACAAGGTGTAGTTTTCAAATCCCATTTCAGGCCTTGAGATTCAAAGTCGACTGTCATTCCAGTCTCACATTAGGGAGCATTGCATTATCAGTACATCCCTTGGATAAGTTGTTAAATGAAAGTCCTGTCTCCCTATTGGAAACACTCAGCAGGTCAGGCTCTCCTCTATGGAGAGAGTAGAGTGAGTTAATGTTTCAGGTCAACTACCTTTCATCAGGCATCAACTACCTTTCATTTGGAGAAGAGAGTTTCTCCCAGTGTTCTCAAGATAACACCCAACAATCCTCAAGATAAATGAGGTATTCATCTTATGGCTGCTTGCAAAAATTTCCTATGGTCAAAATGGCTGCACCATTTGACCCCAGAAACAGACACTGCAGTTCATTACTGTGAAACTTTAAGCTGCTGTAAAAATATAAATCATTTTCAGAAAATAGGATAATATAGGAACAAAAAAGGCCCATTAACTGGATGATGGGATCAATAATATTACCTACAATAGCTCCACTTGCCCATCATTTTCCTGATCAGTAAGCTACCTCAGTTCCATTCGGCACGTATCTCCTATCTACTTTTGCTCCTTCCATGCTAATTACTTTACAGCTGTCTATGCTGAACTGCATTTGCCAACCACATAAGTGGTTATCTGAAAGATTCAAATCCTTCTCAATCTGGTTGCCTTGTTTCTCAATACTTGCTGTGTCCCTGATTTTCCTATAATTTGCAAACGTGGAAATTTTGCTTCTGATACCTTCATCCAAGCTATTCTTATATGATATAATCAGCAGGGGTTCCTAGGGCACTCTCTGGTGTATTCCCATGCGCAATATATTTCCATCTTGAAAAGTTTTCATTCAATGCTACCTGCTGCTTCCTGTTTTTAAGACAATTTTCTCTTCAATATTCTACCCCAATTCCATGACTCTTTACCTTATCTATTAATCTCAGATGCAAAACCCTGTCAATAGCTTTTTGGAAATAAGTACTGTATATCACATCTGCTGCTTTCCTCTTGTCCACCATAACAGTAGTCTCTTTGAAAAAGTTAGTTAAATCCCAATGTGAAAAGCACTCTATAAATGTAATTTTGTATTGTTATGTTAAATGTAATCTCCCTTCCCAAAATCCGTGCTGGCTGTCCTTTATCAAGCAAGGTACTTATTTTACTAAATTCTGTAAAAAAAATGTTCTTAAGATATTCCTTTCCACAAATGCTAAATGGATGATAATAATAATTATCTATACATTTATGTGATAGATGTGTAGCTCATTAGAGCACTAGCCTCACAAGTGAGAGGACCTGGGCTTCATTCCCAACAGGGCAAAACATTAGGCAAGCTTCCTTGTTCCACAGACCTCTGTTTACCTAGCAGTAAGTAGGAACCTGGTTATTAATCAATTGGTGGCTTTTCTGATGGTAATAATTATTTTTTAAAAATAATAATTGGTGGACTCTCTGCCTCAAACTCTGGAATTCCATTGCACAGTCCCTTTGCCTCACTTCTTCCCTTGCTTCCTTCAAGGCTGGTCTCAAGACCCTCCTCTTCGATCGTGCCTTCTGCTGCCTTCTCAACTCTCTCCCTCCCCTCCCCACCACCCTGCTCCTATGCTCGGGTCCTGACCCCTGACTGTTCAGCACCTTGAGACATCCTCCCGACGTGAAAGTGCATTTCGCCCACAAAATATACAGTCAATTCACTTTACAGTATATTCTATAAGTGCTTTGAGATGTCTGAAGACATGATAAAGGACTATAATAATAATCATAATCCTTGCATTTGATATAGTGCTTTTCACATCTTCTAGATGTCTCAAACCCTTCACAGAATATACTGTAAATTAAATTGACTCTATATTTATGGGCAAAACCCGGCAGCCAAGTGTCCCACAAACAGTCATGGATTGAAATGACCAATTTTCTTTTTGAGGGATTATTATCAGACGTGTGGAGTAAGGAAACTTGCTCAAGGTTTCGCCCTGCCAGGATTGAACCCAGGTCTTTCACTTACAGGGTGAGTGCTCTAACTGCTGTGCTATAGGACATTAAATTTGTAGGTAAAAATGGCAGCCAATTTGCAAAACGCAATATCCCACAAGCAGCCAGGAAGTGAATGCTAATTTATCTGAAGATTGTTGCCCCAAACCCCAAGAAAAACTCCCTTTTCTTTTTGAATAGTTGTCGTGAATTCTTTAACATCTACCTGAATAGTCAGACAGGATCTCTGTTTAACATCAGGTAGTAACTATTGAAAGTCTTACCCCTCACTGTAATATACAATTTCATTATTGCTCGTGATAATTATCAAATCAAATAAATTGTGAAGAGTCAAATTTTTACCCGCCATGTGTTCTCACACAGAAAAGGGAAACTTCTAGTATGTGAATCCTTTTCTCTCCACTTTCATTACAAGTATTAAATAGAAGCTTACCATATTCTTTTGTGCACAGATAAGAGCATCAGCTGAAATGATGGAAAACTTTAATCTGAGATCAGATCCATCAAAATAAATTTATTTTTATAGATCTGGCTCGTCTGATGTCATTGTAAATGGAAGTGTCAATTTGACTTTGTTAGTAACACTCTCTGGGGTTGATAACTAATTGGTGACTCACCTTATACGCTTTGTGAGTATCCTTGCGGTGCGCATATTAGCTACAAAGAAGCAGTCACTACATAGTTACTAGGTTTGGTAACTCTATGTGACCATTCATCCTACGTTGTTTGTGAGTGATGTGCAAATCTTGGTTGTATTAAAATCAAGTCACGATTATACACAATAATCACCATTATACACAATAATTATTGTAAAACCCTTTGAAATTTCAGTGTAGAGGTGTTTTAGAATGCAATTTTTCTAATCAGATCAGGCCAAAATTTTGGGGAAGGGGAGAGATGTTTTCTCAGAAGTATTTATTATGATAATACTCCTTGCATTTGATGTTTTAGATAATTTAAAGAGCGAAACCGTTTTTATAAATAAAAATGGTCCAGGAGGGTGGGGGAGGGGAGAGGAGGTTAGTGTAATTTAAAACCAGTGAATTAAAGGTAGAATGGGACTAAAAACTAACAGCTCAAATTTGATTTATAATCTTTTTTCCCCAACACCAGCCTACTCGAACACCACAGTCTACTTGAACAGAATTTGTCTTTGTGATTTAAATGATCTGTATTCTTACTTATGAAAGCTACTCATGCAGTTAGTAATTTACTGAGTTAACAATATATAACTTAATATGGTCTGACTGAACAGGAGATAACATGCCTGTGTATATTCCATTTGCCTCATGCTTGGAAGGTAAAATCCTCTATCTTATCTGCATCTCCACACAACAAGCCAGCTCTCTCCAATTCAACCCTAATCTCCTTAGTAAATAATACTGATATTTCTCACCACAACAAAAAGGAGGCCTGCAAGATGCTTTTGATAACACCTCTCATTTACAAACCATTCTCCGTCAGAACCAGGGTGATTCCTCTTAATCTCTTTAACTCATCAACAAAGGAGATTTAAAAAAAACATTTGTGACAGTTTTTTCATTCCCAAATAGAAAGAGGGAAAAAATATGAATAAGATGCAATCCTTTCAGTGCTGATAATTTCTTTTAAACGAGATAACCCACATGAAACCCCCCCAGAATATCTGTTAAATTAGGTCCCAATACTACAACAATTCGAAGGAGGAAAAACTGTCCCCAATGTGTAAATTTATTGATGGAATCACTTTCCATTTTTTACAGTAACTTGAGGTCCAAAATACCAAAGTAGTCTGCAAAGACATATTATCTTAAAATGTAATCCTGTGCAGTATTGGGAAAAATTCTTCAATTCAGTCTTAAATCAAAATCCTGTTGGTTAGAGCATCCTCCTTGTAAGAGAGGGGACAATGGATCGATTTTAGGGCAGGGCAAAATGTCAGGCAACTTTCCTTACTCCACACACCTCTGTTTACCTAACAATAACTAGGAACCCAGTTGTTAGTTGATTGCCGAATCATTTTCCAGGGGGAATAATCCCTTGAAAAAAAATGTGGTCACTCAATCCATGAGTGGGGATTGAGTTTATTCCAGGGGGAATAATCCCTTTCAAAAAAAAATGTGGTCACTCAATCCATGAGTGGGACACTGCTGTGCGTAATTGCTGCCACATTTCACCCATAATGTACACAGTCAATCCATTTTACAATATATTCTGTGAAACGCTTTGAGAGGTTTCAACGACTTGATAAGGTGCTATATCAAATGCAAGGATTATTATTAATTTGGAAGCCCCTTCATTTCGAGAAAATATCAAGTGTTTCTGGTAGGGAATCCAGAAAAGGGGGGCATAATCTTAAAGTTAGAGCTAGGGCATTTAGGAGTGAAATTAGAAGGTAGGTTTTCACCCAAAGGGTAGTGGAAATCCGAAAGTCTCTGCCCCCAAAAGGTCTTGGATGCTGGATCCATTCCAATTTCCAAAGACTGCGCTAGATATATATGTGTTAAGTGAACATATTTGAAGGGATACGTGACAAAGGCTGGTAATTAAAGTACAGGTACAGATCAGCCATGATGTTATGGAATGGAGGAACTAGCTTGAGGGGCTGAATGCCCTACTCCTGTTTCTTTGTTTCCTGCCATTTGATTATTTTCGCCCACAAATATATAGTCAATTCACTTTACAGTATATTCTGTGAAGCGTTTTAAGACATCGATAAGATATAAAAAGCGCTATATCATATGCAAGGATTATTATTGTCCAACATGCTGGTAAGAATGAGGGTAGGTTTGGGATTGGTTGTGACATCTGTGGGGGATGAATTATCTGCCAACATCAACAATAACTTGGATTTATATAGTGCCCTCCACATTAGATAGCGTCTCAGAAGGCTTCACAAAGGGGATCCTGGGTCAGGGGGAGGGGGAAAATGGTGACCAAAAGTGCGGTCAAAAAGAAAAGTCTTCAGGCGCGACATGAAAATAAGAAAGGAGGGGGTGAGGTGAAGGGAGTGTGGAAGGGAATTTCAGAGACTCATGGCACATTGCCTGAAGGCACAGCCACCAACAGTGGAATGGAGGCTTTGGGGGAGAAGGAGGACGCCAGACCCAGTAGAACGAAGGCAACAGGTACTGTTTTGAGGAGAGAGGAGGTCAGAGAGGTAGGGGAGTGCAGAGGAGTGGAGGATTTGAATACAACAGTGAGGATCTTGAAATCGATCCCCTCTGAAACAGAGAGCCTGGCAAGGACTGGGGAATGAAGTCTGGCAAGGACTGGGGAAATTGGCTTTTTGCAAAGCTTGGTGCGGGTGAGAATGCAGGTAGAGAAGTTTGAATAAGCTGGATTTTGTGAATGGTGGTGGAGGGGAGACCAGTGAGGAGGGCATTAGAGTAGTCCAGCCGAGAGGTAACAAAGTGTTTTGGTGGCTTTTGGGATGAGATATTGGTGGAGACGGGCAATGTGTCAGAGATGGAAGAAGATGATGCTGGTGAGGGACCGGATATGGGGGGGTGAAGGATAATTAGGAGTTGAACTTGAAGCTTAAGTTACATACTGGTTCGGAGAGTTTGGGGGGCAGATCGGTTCGCACTCAAGGCTCACTCATGAATCAAAGCCACTTGGGCAAGGTAGCGAAGACAGTCTGTCCTTGTGGAACCTTATTCTTAGAAAAAAAGAGTCACTTCAGTAGAGGAGGGAGAGTCTACCCCCAAATATGCCTTTTTGCAACAACTGGGTTGAAAATGCAGTGTCTCCGTGCTACTTGTGACTTCTCTTTAGTGACTACATATACAGGAAAGGTTAGCAAATACAATGGCAAAAATAGCAATTGGCAAAATTAGCAAAAAAAGACATGCTTATAAAATACAGTCACAATACATCTCCGTAAAAATCCTTTTTAGCACTTTGGGAAATTTTGATGACGTGATAAAGGTGCTATAACAAATGCAATGATTTTTATTGCTATTTTTATTATTAAATACCCCAGTAACACTGTGGACTGTCAACAATTAAAAAAAATATCTGGGGCCCATTCAATACGATAATACAATTTACATTTTGCAACTTTCACATCAGAACAAGTCTGAAAACGCTTTTCCAAAGGAAGGAGTCAAAATGCCATTACATGCAGTACTTTTTTTTCTAAAAATATGCTTTATCCACGATTTTAACTTTGTTACTGATACTAACTTAACTGTGCATTTACTGTCGCCTATAAAAAAACATAGTCACTACATTTTACAATGAATCCCATGAAGCACTTTCAAACAGTCACCTGCAGTGAAAGGCACAATATTAATTGTAAGAAGTATTACTATATCATTATAAATATAAAATTGTAAGCAAAGCAATGAAGAAAGCTTAATTTGGTATGTTTTTTTATGTGGAGCATTTGCCTCACAAGTGAGAGGACCTGAGTTTGAATCCCGTTGCAGGGTGAAATGTTAGGTAAGTTTCCTTTCTCCACACACCTCTGTTTACCTAGCAGTAAGTAGGAACCCAGTTGTTAGTTGATTGGAGGATCACAATATATAAAAATATTTGGTCACTCAATCTATGACTGTTTGTGGGACACTGCTGTGTGCAGTTAGCTGCTGGGTTTTTCTATTAATATACAGTCACTCCACTTTACAGTATATTCTGTGAAGTGCTTTGAGATGTCTTGAAGCTGTGATAAGGCACTATATCAAATGCAAGGATTATATTATTATGTTAAACAGATTATGCTTTTTACAGAAACAAAATATTAAGTCAGAAGGGGGAGGAGGGGAAAGCTTGTTATGTAGGCAACCTTGCACAATGATTTCAGTTGAAAAAAGGCATGAATTTATATATTCCAATATAGGTACTCTTAGAGCTGATGAGATGAAATAGAAAAAGTTGTGGGGTCATATTATTATTTAATAGCAAGCTCTGACATAAGAAGGAATATCAATTTATGTGCCCTGGAACTCCCAAGGTAGAATATCACACAGAATAAAAAAAAACAGTATGAATATTTAATTAGGCCCTGCCTCAAAGTGGACCCAGTTTAGCACTTTGACCCTCATTAGAAAAATGCCATTGAAAAAACGTCAGTGGCTCCAAAAGTGTGATGACAAGCCTGAGTACCGGTATCTTTATTAAAAAAAAGCTACCGGTACTGGAACAATGCAATGGTGAACAGTCGGGTGATGACTGACAATTTCTGGGCAAGACACCCCTAATTTATAAGCTTTCATTTTCTCCATGAATGAATTTCATTATGGCCAGACTTCCCTCTTGGATGGCTGGTTTACGCTGTCAGCCCCAGAATTAAAATGTATCTTCGCTACATTTGAACCTGCTTACTTGATTTCATATATTATTTACATTGAATGTACTGCACCTGCACAACACTTGCTTACATATTTATGGTGCAAAACCCAGTTGAGACAGAAAGCTGCAGAATACTGGGCATATAAGAGGAACTTCACTTTTACGCCAGCCACTGGGTACATCAAGTGTTGTTTTAAAGAGATGGACTTTGATCCAAAATGATCTCAACAAACCGGGAATTAATTTAGATCCAGTCTGCTTGGGTTTTTGACATCCCACACTCCCTTCACCTTACACCCATCAAGGTAGATCTCAAGACCTTACACTTCCATCGTGCTTTGGTCACCCTCACATCCCTACCCTCCCTGCCCTCCACCCCTCCTGATCCTTACTCCTGACTGTCCAGTGTCTTGTGATGTTCTCCTAAAGTGAAAGCTGTAGTACAAATGTAATTTATTGTTGTTAACAGGATCCCTTGGCCCCTACTATTTCAATGAAGAGTGGAGTTTTTCCTCCTGATTATCTTGTCTTATATTCCCTCTTATCTAAATTCATCCCAACATTTTTAATCAATTGGCTACAAATCTCGGTCTTGTTTGTAGGGCATCACTGGTGCAAACTAGCTACCATGTTTGACTCCATCACAATATTCATTTTGTTTGCAATTAGTCTCATTCTGTAGAACACAGAGATATGTTTTTTGTGTGTCAAAGGTGCAATATAAATGTATAACTGCAATATCTTTTTATTTGTGTGGTTTTTGAAAAAAGAATGACCAGTCCTGTGTGAAATAAATTATCTGGCCAATAATTCCGTAAATAACATTGGTCATTCACTTAATGTCTGTTTGTAGGACAGTGCTGTGTGCAAATTGGCCACGTTTGTCTACAAATTATTAATTCATTACACTTTACTTTGTCATGCAAAATTCTCGAGATTGCAGTGTACAGATATTTGTTCGTGTTAAGGGTTATGGGGCAAGGGTGGATAATTGGAGTGGAGGTACAGATCAGCCATGATTTTATAGAATGGTGGAACCAGCTCGAGGGGCTGAATGGCCTACTCCTGTTCATATGTTGCTATGTTCCCAACATGAAAGGTGCTTTATCAAATGTTAGGATAATTATACACAATAATAAGCATTGATGAAATCAGCAGGTAAATGGCTGGGATGAGTTACCGAGCCCCAATAGTGTCATGCAGTAGAATTGACCACACAGCAGATGCTGAAGATACACCACAGCCATTAAATCATAGAAATGGGTTAGTTGACCCAACAAGTTTAAATTGGTGCAAGCGCATTCACTGGAGTTAACCACTCTAATCTGAAATTTCCTGCTCTTTCTCCTCAACCCCTATATTCATTCTTCTTCAAATATGTATTCAATTCCCCTAAGATTCAACAATTGTATCTGCTCATATGATTTAAACTGTCTCAAATTTGTTCCTCTCAGTTATGCCAGAAACCCAGATCTCTGTGTTGAAGGTTCACAATTTAAACAAAAGAGTGACAGAATTTAAACAAAAGAGAAATAGGAATGTACACGTTTATCAGAATTCCTGGTAGCCCCTTTATTTGTGAAAGGGAGCTCCTTAGTGCAACTTGCTTTTTGAACTGATGTATTTTAGCACTGAATTAAAGCCAATCTGCAACATTTATGTGGTGCTATTTTTGGAGCATAATAAATAAAATATTTATCTGAGAATATCCAATCTTGAGTCTGAGTGCAAGTGGCACTCCAACTTACATTAACCCGTTTCTGTGTGTGAGATAAAGTTTGACCAGAAAAAAAGTAAAGCACGAGGAATTAGTGTCTTATCTTTTTTGGATTAATTTTCAGCTGGAATACGTTTCCATTAAGGTAGTCTGCTTTTAAATTAAATCGATGTTATTTCAAGTCGACTTTAATCTCACGCATGTAAACACAGCTCGAGCCTCCACTCAGAAGACACTTTCGAGGAAAATGGACAATCCTTATCTCATTTTATTTTTGACAAACATTGCAAAATGCTAATCCCAGTCCCCAAAGTGTTAAATTATATGACTGGCAGTGTCAAAGGCAATGGTATTATAAAACTGGGCAATCAGCTCATAGTTTAAACGTCTTACTGAGGGGAACTCATGCATAATGGCCACCCTCTCACTGCAAAATGTCTTGTTACACCACAACCTTCGGTATAGAAGGCATCCCCAATAGAGAATTCTACAAAACAGTCGCTTACTCTATCCATGGTGATTTACACATGGAACCCCAAGACCTGCTTCCTGAGAAGGTCTTATATTACTTTTGATATGACTATTTCCTTATGGCATCTGAAGAGCTTTAGCAAAATTTCCACTTGGAAATAAAACTGAACACAACTTTCTCGGGGAAATTGCTGATGAATTTCCTCATTCCCTCCCAAAACCCGTGTCAACCCCCCCACCCCCCTTCACCCCTCCCTCCCCCCCCACCCCCGCTTCGGTTCACTGCTTAAATTAGAAATACTCCTAACTATAGAATAACATTAGCCACTGCCATTATTGGAGAGTCTGCAGCCTTTTATTGACAATTTTATCAATTTAGCCAGACGGGAGAATGTAAAAGTAGCATAATTAGAGGAAATCCTTAAACAAAACTCCTTGCTCGGAGCTGGTATTACACAGGAAAATGTCAAATGCATTAGGAGGCTGATATTTTCCCTTCTCTCTATTTCTTTAGAAGGACTCTGCAAAGTTGCAGGTGATGGCACAATAGGATTTGATATGAAGATGTGACACCTCATCTTAAATTCCTTCCCCATGTTGCTTAAGTTGACAGGGATGACAGGAAGTGTGGCTGATAAGGCTTTCTGTCCTCTCCAAGCTGACTGATCATACATGAAGTCTTGGCAAGCGATTACCAGGTTATAGCAGAGTCAGAATGACATCACATCAACTCAATTTCACATCCTGTACACACCAGTGCCTATCACCACTCCAGGTTGCTAACATCCCTGACACACAAACAGTATTTTCAGTCTCCTCTGTCCCCCCCTTTTACTCTGTGTCTGTCACTCTGGGTAAATCAGAGGCAAATTTGTCATTAAATGTAAAGCGCCATTAATACACAGCATCTTGACAGTTGCAGCATGATTTCCTTTAGGTCCAATTACTTGAAAATCCGAGGATCCTCTGCTATTTGCATAAAAACGTGCAATTGCAACCAGCGATGAAGGACAGCCAAGCCTGTCAAAATCACATGCAGAAGAGAAGTGTTCAAGTACAGAAAATGGACTTGCGGCCTTTGAATTTATTGCTTCAAATCTTGGAGAGTTGTTCACTGTTATAATGAATTTCAAATAACTTATTCACTTCAGGAGTAAGTGGCTGGCACATGGTCCTTACAGCTGGTTTGTGGAGATAATTGATTTTCAAATAGTTTAAAGCAGGGAGAATGGAACGTATGACAACTGCAGCCGGTTTCAGGCAATTTCAAATACCATATCAGTTTAATTATTGCTGCAGCTTTGCCTGACACAGGTCCCTTCCTGGCTGGAATTAAAATATCCAGGAGACAAAAAAAATGTAAGAATGATGAATTTTTCATGCTCTCCTACCTAGCTTGTGTCCTACCTTAGGGCACTGTTACCAACACACTCCTAGCTTTTCAATAGACAGTTAACATGACATACAAGACTAGTCTGCATGACACAGATAACTCAGGGGAATAACAACAAAGTAAATGAGATGCATTAGTGTCTTGAAGTGAATTGGGGATGCACTTCGCAGAACTTTGTGTTTAATTTATGGATTTTTTTTCCCAGTGCATTTTGCCTGACGATAATAGAATTTAAGGAATGAGATGCTTCCACTTCACATACAAATTTCAGACACTAATATCCATATGCAAAGGCAAATGGTTTTACTAGATGTAGTACTCAGCCTCTCTGTTTCATATTAAGAAGTTACATCTCATCACTTCACACATGGGAACTGTGATCCCCCCCCACCACCCCCACTCCCACCCCGCACCACCACCCGTCACCCTTCCTCATGATAGGAAGCGATTTGAAAATAAAAAATTCCATTGGGATTTTTACATGCTAACTAAAAAGATTAAATCAAACTGAGGGCCCTGTCCATTAACTGTCACTGACTACCGGTAACTATCATTTTACAGCCAGTTTGCATTAGTTAGAACGTTTTAAACGAATCTGTTTGCATTTTGTATAAGTTACCAGTAGCTGTTTTTTTACCCAACTAATCTGATTGCAACAGGGCTCTGCCAGACACAAATTAGTTATTTTAATTTGAGACAGCAACTGAGAATAAATATTTAACTACATAGAATTGAATAGTTTCAATAACCCTCCAGTGAATTTGGATCTACCCTGTGAGACAAAGTTCCGCTTGGGTCTCGAATGATTTACCTAATTTCGTAACATTTCAGAATGGGCTGAATTTAGCAATGTGTTGATTTTGGTTTCATCTTTGAAACCCATTTCCTGTAGTTCTTAAGAGAAACATACAGAAACACGTCTTCAAAATTAAAGTCTACAATTAAGATTCTGATAAATTCTGGACACCCTAGAAAGCTACATTTTCTAAGTAAATCTAGATTCAGGTTAAATTTCTATCCACTACAGTCTACAGCTGTAGCAATATAGCAAAATAGGAACAGGAAGAGGCTGTTCAAACCATTGAGCCTGGTCCACTAGTTTATTCAATCTTGTACAATCGTTTAATCTGAATGCCTCATGTTCTACCCATACTCCTCATACCTCTATTTCCTAAGTACCTTTCAAACATTACTAATGATTTTACCTCTACAGCTTTCTGGGACAGACCAACCCACAGCATCACAACCCACTAAGGCTTTCCATCCTGAGTTCTGCCTTAGTGCTGTAAATCTAACCTTGTCAGAGGTATCGCTTTAATAATGCGTTTTACACCCTCAGTTTGTTTCCAGAGGCAATTTGTAGTGTCGGATGTTCCAAAACATGCATTCGGATGCAAAAGAGGCATCTGACTTAAAATCACCTAAGGTTTCCATGGGCCAGGTAAAACGCCAGTTTCTCTTTCCTGTCAGGATTTGAGATTCCGGAAACACAAAGTAAAAGTGGTGTTAATAATCCTTACATTTGATATTGCACCGTTCATGTCAAAAGGAAGTCTCAAGGCTGTTCACAGAATATACTGTAAAGTGTAGTGACTGTGTGTTTTTGGGTGAACCCAGAAGTTAATTTGGGCACAGTGATGTTCATAAGCAGCCATGAAGCGAATTACCAATTTTATTTGGGAGGGGAATTGTTGGCCAGGTCACTGGGAGAAATGCACTTCTCTTTTCGAATAGTTCCATAAGATTAAAGTATTTATGATTCCAAAGGGTAACGATGAACAGAACCTCACCTATGGGATAAAATGTGTAACATTTCATAACTGATTCAATGTGAATCTGTCATGAAATATCTTAAAATTTCACCTTAATATGTTACCACAATCACAGATCTCCTCAAGCTCAGAAGAGGCAGATCAACAGCCAGTTCAGGTTTGACACAGATTGTTCCATGATTATTTGGAATGCGGTCGAGACAGATCATACAGCAAATTTAGCATCAGGGAATTTGATGCCTATTTGGTGAAGAAATCAACCGAAAGAGGAAGTGGAAATGGAGGAAGTTGATTGCTTAGATACTTTTTGTTTACCCTTTTCTGAAGAATCACTAAAAGTACATGTATTGGGGGTTATAGAAGCCTTCTCCCTATGACCCATTTGACTTGCGCTGTTACGTGGTATCTCATGAGAGGCTCCAATGTAGATGGTTAGTTGTTGAATGCACATAAGAGCATAAGACTTTGCTAGGCGAATGAAGACCAAGGTCCATCTAGCTCGCCTTCCATCATCCTGGCAGTCACTTGACATGTTGTGTCCCAAACTATACATCCTGAGATATTATTTTCTAGCCAAAATTTATCTAATTTGTTCTTAAAGTAAATTACATTTTCTGCTTCCACCACCTCTGTAGGGAGCCTGTCCATAAATTTACTATTTGCTCACTGAAATAGTGTTTTTCCATAGATTTATTTGGAGTTTCCCCCATACAGGCTGTATCCTCTGGTTCTACTGTTCAGTTGAATGTAGAAGCACTGTGCTTGTCTCATTCCAACCACAAAGGTACAAGAAAGTTACAAAGTTCCAAGACCACGAATATGAGGAGCTCTCCCCAAGCCTACAAGCACTAGTCCACGTCAATGACAGTGTCTACTATTCTTCAGTTACATGCTTTGGAATAGACATGCTGTGTGGCCGAGCTTTATGAGTCTATGTTCCTAACCACTGGAACTCCCCCCTTTCTACCTCTCTGTCTTGCTCCCTTGCTGTCTGTCTTCAAATCCCACCTTCAAACCTTATGTTTCTTTGTCGGAGGCTGTGGTTATGAACCAATGGGTAATCCCAGTGTTGCACCTGGGGAGGTTTCCAGGATACATCAATTACTGGATTTGAAATTAATCCCTTCTCCGACCTTTGCTTATTCACATCTGTACCACAGCTGTCACAATGACAGCTCCTAATCGTTATGAAGTGACATTCTACTGTTGATTATGGCCATGTGTGTGTGTCTGTTTCTTTTCATTAAATGATATGTGTTGTGGATGTATACTGGGGTTGAGAGAGCACTTGAATGAAACAACCGAAGTGTAAATGGCGTCTTGCGTCAGAAAAAGCACCTAGGGACTTAAAGTGCTCGCAACCCCATGTACATCATGCTGATTTGTGAGAAATCTGATCTTAGCTGATTTTGGGTTGGAATAGAAATGTCACTCGTCAGGGAGATGCACATTGGATTCCCTACTGGTGATGCTTTACTTTGCTCCTGATGCTTAGATTAGTACAAGGCACTATTTATATTGTGGTTCAGTTTGAGTGCTATTTCAACCCAAGTATTTGATGCTTTAAGGCATAAAATACCAAGTTGAATCAGAAGGCATTAAGGTACTTGGGACCAGTGCCTTGGGGCATACTGCCCACGTGAAAGGTATTCTATTAATGTAATTAAATGTAATAAAGTTCTTGTCGTACTCACAGTTCTCACGTGAATCAATATTGAACACTAAGTTGTTTTTGAGCATCATTTACAAGGCATGATATCAGTGCAGGTGATAGAACCAGTAGACTGCAAAGAGTTTCAAAATAGAGCTAGATAAATTCCCGTCAATGAAAAGCAATCACTGCTATTAGATGGAGATAGGTACAGTGAAGGAATCTTTTGGGAAAATGGATGGGCAGCCAGGCTGCATGATTTACTGCCTGAATTTGTTGCTGGTATGTTTCTGTTTGAATAATGCCAGTAAAATTTGGCACTGTGCCTTCTTGTGTAATGGTGCATCTTTAAAAATTGATTGTGTACTTGTGAGAAAACAAAAGATATTGCGATCTTCATTTAAGTGGAAATATCTCTATGACTGGATATAGTTTCAGCTCTGCACACCCTGTCACTCACTTCATGTCTACATTACTCATATCCCTAGTAATGTAAACTGGCAACTCGGCATGTGTTTCTGCCCTTGTCCTATGCTATGGGGAAATGCCATAGGAGTAACATCACAACATTCACAACTGTTTCACTCCTTGGTTCTGTAAACTCTGATATTATTTTTACAATGTCCGAATAAGATTTATTTTAAACTTAAAATAAATTACAGCATAATTTGTTTCTCATATCTATATATACACTCAGATAGATAGCTTGATATTTTTTGGTCAGAGGGCTTCCTGACACATGCTGAAATCATCACTGATCTTAAGTTCAAACTGAGATATTCGCATACATAAGTCACTTATGTGGAGCCCTGTAGCTTAGCGGTTAGACTCTTAGACACTCACCTTATGTGTGAGACCTGTGTTTTGAATCCAGTCAGGTCAGGCAGAAACCTTGGGCAATTTCCTTAATCCACATACCTAATAATAATCCCTCAAAAAAAAGCAATAATAAAATTGGTCATTTTCAATCCATGGCTGTTTGTGGGTCACTGCTGTGTGTAATTGGCTGCCACATTTTGCCCACAAATATACAATCAATTCACTTTACAGTATATTCTGTGAAGCGCTTTGAGACATCTAGAAGACGTGGAAACTGCTATATCAAACGGCAAGGATTATTATTAGTATTATTATTATTACTTACACATGTAGATTACCTTGTGTTTGGAAGGTGCTTTCTCTCCACAGATAAG
Source organism: Hydrolagus colliei (assembly GCA_035084275.1). Lineage (NCBI taxonomy): Eukaryota > Metazoa > Chordata > Chondrichthyes > Chimaeriformes > Chimaeridae > Hydrolagus > Hydrolagus colliei. Next base: position 92,123,262 of record CM068744.1, on the reverse strand, counting down.
ATGTGAAACGTGCTATATCAAATGCAAGAATTATTATTATTATTAGTATGCTTACCTAATTCCAGAACGTACAAGTCTTGGAGTCTCCAGAATTAGATTTGGGATACTGCTGGATAGCGGTAATCAGCTAAAACTGCATAATGTGCTATTAAGAGCAATATCTGGAAATGTTCCCATTGCTTCTGCATGCTATCATCCAGGACTTAGCTTACAGGGTTAAAACGATTTGAGTAGGAAGAACCCCTGTGCCTTGCTAACTGCTTTGCCCTTCTAATTCTGCTAAAGAGGCAGGCTCACTGGTCTGTCTTAAGCAGTATCTTGGAATATAGCAGAGCCACTTGGCTCAGGAACCAGACTATCGAGCTATTTTGACATTCTGTTTCCAACAACAACAACAAAATTCTATTTGTATAGCATGTTTCACGTCTTGAGGACATCCCAAGACGCTAGGCAGTCAGTGTTTTGGACCCGTGCTGGGATTGGTATTGGGGAGTGTGGAGGGAAGGGATGGGAAGGGAGTGACCAATGGCACAGTCGAAGAGGAGGGTCTTGAGGTAGGACTCTAAGGAGGTTATGGAGCAGTTGAGGCGGAAGGAATGCGGGATTGAATTCCAAAGCCTGCAGTGTGGCTGAAGGCTCACCCACTGATAGTGGGAGAGGTGGATAGAGGGACATAGAGCCTGCTGTGCAGAGCGAGCGGACAGGTTAGTAGGAGGTTATAATCAAATCACTTTACAGTATGTTTTGTGAAGCACTTTGAGACATCTTGAAGCCATGAAAATTGCTATATCAAATGCAAGGATTATTATTATTGAGTAGTGTAATGTTGGGAAGGGCTTTACTTCCAGAGACGCTATTCTTAAGGAAACACTCTAAGACACCTGTCAAACAATTCAGGGCAACATTAACAATTCTATCATATGAATTGAACAGATGGAGGGAGTTTCCCTTGGAGCACTAACCAATCTCCAGACAACTTCCTTTTGTTTTCAGATAGGGTCATGGTATCTTTAATATCCACATGAACATGACCTCATTTTTATCTCATCAAAATTCACCCAGTAGTGCAATGGAGTGTCAGCCCAGATTATATTCCAGTTTTAATATTCCGATTTCCTTTGCTTTCCATGTACACGTTTATTATTAATAATAACCCTGACATTTAATCTAATGACTTATTCCATCAAAATATCTTGATGGATACTCCATCAAAGTATTTCATAGAGTATTTTTCTATAAATTGTAGCAACTTTATTTGTGGGCAATCATAGTAGCCAATTTGCACAGCCAAATAGCCGTGAAGTGAAGGAATAGTTTTTTTTCCCAATTGCCATTGTTTTCCAGGATATTAGCAGAAGCTTGTTCTCTTTTTAAAAAGTGCTACGGAATCTTTAATATCCATCTGAACCACCATCTCAACTGAAGGATGGAAACTCTGGCAACGTAGTTCTCCTCAAACACTACACTCGAATATCAACCTAGGTGAAGTCCCAACATGTGACACGAACGCACAACCTTTAAAACGCACAATTTTTAAAAGAGAGGTAGACATTTATTTGGGGAGGGCGGGTTTGCGGGATTATGGGGAGAGAGTTGAGGAGTGGGATTAAATTGCTCCTTTTAAAGAGCCGGCACAGACTCGATGGGCCGAATGGCCTCCTTTTGTGCCGTAAGATTCTATGAACCTACTTTCTCAGAAGTGAGGGTGCTATCAATCAGGCCAGGCTGAGACTGTAAATGCTTATTCGATTCCTTTTGTGAAAGTTCCCATTATAGCACTTCTCAAAATTTCCACAGTTTGGGTGCTTAGCTTGTGATTGCCCACTGGGCAGAGCTTCCAAAGGGCAAGGAGAAGGTTTGTTTCCACAGGGTTGTAATGGTGGCCTGCAAGTCCTCGTATTTGCTCTGAGAGAAGGTGCTGGCTTTGCTCTTTTATCTTATGGTGTCAATCACTACTCACATCTGACTTTACAATCTGACAGAAAAACAACCAGACATTCATTTGACAGTTCTGGTGCTTGTCGGGCAGTGAGGCCTCTAAATAAAAACGCTACCAGAAGGGAGCAACTATCACAAACCAATAAATGAGCTATTGACAGTGTACATAGTTTGACTGTACACAAAATTTAAAGCCAATATATCCATATTCGCCTATAAAATACAGTCACTCCATTTTATACAATATCCTGTCAAGTGCTTCGAGACATCTCAATAGGATGATAATAGTATAATAATGATCCTTGCATTTGATATAGTGCTTTACACGTCTTCTAGACATCTCAAAATGATTCATAGAATATTGTAAAGTGAATTGACTGTATATAAGTGGGCGAAACGCGGCAGCCAATTGTGCACAGCAGTGTCCCACAAACAGCTGTGGATTGAAATTATCGATTTATTGTTTTTTTTGAGGAACTATTATTAGCCAATAGCCACGTGGAGTGAGGAAACGTGCCCAAGGATTCACCCTGCCTGGAATTGAGCCCTGGTCTCTCACTTGTAAGGCAAATGCTCTATGCTAGCATGATCAGGTATATTATATCAAGTGTAAGGAATATTATTTTTACATTTGTGTTGGTAGCAAGATTTAGATCTAGTTGCATGTGCAAAGTTTTTGATTCCCTTTACTTGACAGGAGCTGCAATGAACTCAGTAATAAAAGAAGCTGTAGTTTGTTAATATATGGATGATGGGTTGTTTTAGAGCTCAGTCACTGCTGCGTTTGTGTGGAAAGGAGAGACAGATAGAGAAGCTTCTGGATCTCTCATAACCTGACAAGTTGCAACCCAAAAGGCTACACTTAGCCCATTAAAGATTTGCACGGTGACATTTCAATGCAGCGGTAGCAATGCACATCACCTTGCCATTTACCATTTGCAGGGCAGCAATTTAGAAGGGAGGCTCTGTTCAGAAGAAGAAAAAAACCCTGGAATTTCATTCACTGAGGTGAGCTGAGCTTGGCACATCCATTGCTGATAAATGCACTTCCTTGAATGTCAGCAAATGTCATTTGAGAAGCCATTTGCAGCTGCCATAATAGCTCCACTAACCCACAAAGAGAGAGAAAACTGAGAAAAGATACAGGGAGGGTTTACACTCTCCCACATGAATAAGCAATCAGTGGCCTCAGACTGTGTATGAGAAAGTTATTAAACTTGATTCTTGTTGAACTGGACTGTGAGCTCTACACTTGCTCAATTAATGTGATCAATTTAGCAATGCTATAGGAAGTGATGACAGTGTCTTATTCTGAGAAATGACCAATTGTTTCCAGATCTCTGAACAATCATTTACTCATCCATCAAAGTATCCGGCTAAGTGTATCCTAACTCAGAAAACGAAATTGTAATCCATAAATGAGGTGCACTTTTTGGGGGCGTTAAAGACATCTGTTATGGCTTCACACTTTCTGAACCACATTGGCATTTTCACACATGTTTCAATGGCTTGCTTCTCTCTTTCTTTCAACAAAATGTGTGTACATTGATGCTAACACTGTGTTTATGTGACGATAAGGAACAGGTCAAGAGGGTGGAGGTTTGGTATCAAGGTTTATAATAATCATCTTCACAGAATATACGATAGAGTGAATTGACTAATTCTGCACAGCACAAACAGTCATGTATTGAGTGGCCAATTTAAAAAAAATTTTTAAGGTCTTATTACTCCTGGAAAAGCGATCCGCCAATCGACTAACAAACAAGTTCCTACTTACTGTTAGGTAAACTGAGGCATGTGGAGTAAGGAAACTTGCCTAACATTTATTCCCTGTCTGGGAAGCCTGGTCCTCTCGCTTGTGAACCACTAAGCTGCAAGACTCAAAAATGCAAGTTGTTGTTGTAGTTTGACTTTGGTTGTGTTTTCCTTGTAGTCAGACTCAACATATACAGGCACACTTATATACACACTACCTGTATATGTGCTTTTAGAGAACTAGCACATGCATGATATACCAAATGGCCTTTTCTGTGCTATAATATTCTATGAAGCTTTAATTCAAATTAATTTTACAAATTTCAACCAGTCGTAGCAGACTCTGAATGTGAAACCAGTCGGAATGACACAATGAGTAAGATGAAATCCTAGTACATTATATATTCTTTCTATTGGCCAAAATGTCTTTGATCTTAAAAAAAAGGTGTTGAACAATAATAATTCTTGTATTTAATAAAGTGCCTTATCAGGTCTTTGAGACATCTTAAAGTGCTTCACAGAATATACTGTAAAGTGAATTGACTGTATATTTTCTGAATACAACGTTACAGCCAATTGCATACAGCAGTATCCCATAAACAGTCGTGGATTGAGTGACCAATTTCTTATTATTTTTTACTTGGTGGTCTGACAATTAGCAGCACATTGGAACATTAATGCATGTAAGGAATATTCTGATCAATTATGGAATGTTATGATATGTTGTTTATATCATTGGTCAATTTAGCAAGCTTACAATATTTAACACATTGACTGATTCCTTGGTGTGTTGGACGCTGATTCCATCTTTTCCTCCAGTCCTTCTCAACAGCCAAGAGGTCAGCCACTCACTCAACTGGTTCCTGGATCGTGTCATTGGACTGTCACTAGTTGAGACATTGACTTTAGTCCTATTTGTTTACTTAGTTGAACCATTGCCACTAACACGCAGTAATACACTACAATTAACTGTTGTTAATTTCTGCAACAGCCCAGAAATTAAATGTGCTTTTCAGACATGAATGTTGCCTACAAAATGCATTTTCCCAACAACTTACACTAAATCTGATGATATACTTTGAGAAATCTCCACAATATATCAAATGCAAAGATGATTATTATTGAGAAGTTCTTTGGGAAGAATGAGTCTGCATGTAACTATTGGAGACCAGTCAATGCATGAAATATCATACGGATATTAAATTGACTATCATTTTACAGATAGAAAGTATGTAACCACTACAACATCGCAAAATGCTACACCAAATATGCAGATTCTACAGCACTGGAAGAATGCACTGTGATAATGATTATCTGACAGTTAAGACAGACATGTTTCACTCGGGGTGAAGTTTTATAATATAATAATCTTTGCATTTGATATAGCACCTTATCACATCGTTGAGACGTCTCAAAATCCTTCACAGAAAATGCTGTATTGTTAAGTGGATTGACTGTGTATATTTTGTGGGTGAAACGCGGCAACAACAACAAAATTATATTTATAGAGCGCCTTTCACATCAGGAGGATGTCCCAAGGCAGCCAGTTGCACACAGCACTGTCCCACAAGGAGTCAGTAACCCCTTTTGTTTTGGGGGGGAGGGATTATTACCCCCGGAAAATGATCCGCCAATCGACTAACAACTGATTTCCTATTTGGGTAAAGAATAAACAGAGCTGTGTACTCTGTTAACTAGGTGAACAGAAGTGTTTATTTATTATGCTAATTTATTGTGGATGGAGTAATACAGATGAGGGAAGATTTTTCTCTGATGTGTGACCCACCCTCAAATCCATGTTCCTGACTAAGGCCCACGGAAGACATGACTAATCATGGGCATATGGCAAGAAATCAGCAGATCAGGAAAATGTCCACACATGAAAAAAAACTGTTCCATCACTGCAGGGACCACGGTGTTGAAGGCGGGCCAATAGCCTGAGAAAGACCAGCAATGCTACCAGAGGAGAGCGCAATGCAACCATTTCGAGTGGAGAGTCTGGAGGAGTTGCCAGAGGGGGTGACAATAAGTCTGTCTCTTCCCAGCGCTTTAATGCATATAGACATTGAAGCAGCAACACAGCTGCAATGTTTCTTCTACTGTTATACACTGCAGCATGTAAGATGCATGAGATGTGTACAGTGTAATGTATTGTCATCTTAATATACTATAGGCAAGCGCATAGCTGAGATGATAGATTCTGTACTCTGTATAACTTGATGTTATATATGCTGCTAATAATTTTCCATTTGATGTTCTTTCACAGATGAAGAATGAAATATGCACCATATTTGCACTATTCCTGCCCAGATCTACATTTAGCATTGCATCTGGGATTCCGCATACTACCCTTGGACTACTTAGTTATTTGTATGTTTGCCACCTCCACAACAGTCAAAGCACCTGAGAAGTAGCTCTAACACATCAATCGTGTACTCGATACCATTCCTCGTAGATTGGGGCACCTTGTGGGACAACCTTTCCATTGAAGTCAGAGGGTGTGCAAGAGATAGAAGCTCTGATTCCATTCTCAAGAGTTCATTCATTCCATAAACCAGTTTCTGTGCCAGTGGACCTGAAACTCATAGCTTTTGCCTTCTAGACAATGGGCATTCCGAGTTCTGTGTCCAATGAAAAGATGGCATCAAACTAACCGCCAGCCAAAGGCCAAGATCCTCAGCTCAGAAGTCCAATCCATAAACTTGAAGGTTAATCCTCAAGACAGAAATCCATTGCTGTGGACAGCTTCACAGATGTCACCATTGAGAAAGGTATTGAGGAAGATGGCATTAGGGTCTGGAGACGGGTCTGTCTTGAACACATTCAGGCACATTTCATGTAATAATTCCCCCCCTACCCCAAACATGTTTCCCTACTTTCATACAATGTAATATCATAATGCACTACAAATTATTATCATAATGAATTTATACTGATTACTTCCATATGATTTATTGTATTGGTTATTCAAGTTTGATATTTGCTAACTTCTGCTACCTGTGACCTGCATAATTAATACATTTGAATAAATAAAGCCTTGAGGGGCACTGGTCAAAATGTCTGCAGTTACCCATATTCAAACCGAACCTTATGATAAATCCTTTTACAGACACAACATTTTACACTTTCCTCTTCAGTGTTTTACAGTGTTATTTCTTAATGGCTTATCAAGGTTCTCTCCCTTTCACTTTCTTCTAACGTGTGTTCTTTTGAATTGATCTTTTGATTTTGTCTCCTTTTTAAATACAGTAGTTAGGGTGAGAAATTAGCATATGGTAATTTGGAAGTAGGACTCCTTTCCACCTCATAATAAACACATATCATCTAAGTCTTTCATTTAGCAATACCTACTTTCCCCTGTTCAGTAAATTTTAACCACCATTGTTGTTGAGCCAATATGAGTCTGAGCTTCTTTGCAAATTACAATAATAATAATCCTTGCATTCAATATAGCACTTTTCACATCTTGTAGACATCTCAAAGTGCTTCATAGAATATACAGTAAAACCTTTGTTATCTGGCACCCTCGGGACCTGACCGGTGCCAATTAATTAAATATGTCAGATATTTGGGTGGCAAGTTGTCGAAAATCCAACAACAAAAAATTTACTTATTTTAAAACATACCATATTAATAACAGACTAAATAGTAACAGAATATTGTATGGATATTTACCAATAAAGCATTCCAGCACATTCTGTAAAATGATTGGTAAAAAAGCATTCCAGCATTCGGTAAGTTTAATAAGTGCACATGTGCATGCATGCGCAAAGTGCACATACCGCGAGTGTCCCAGATGGCTATGGTATGAGATTGGTTGCTGGAATGGTGAATTGTATTGGGAGATACCGGTCGGTTGAGTATGCCGGTCGCTTGGGTACCGGATAAACAAGGTTTTACTGTACTGTAAAATGAAATGACTGTATATTTGTCAACGAAATGTGGCAGTCAATTATGTATAACAGTATCCTACAAACCATTGCGGATTGAAGTGACCAATATATTACTTTTTTGGGGGGGATTATCATCAGGCAGTTGGGGTAAGGAAACTTGCCCAAGGTTTTGCCCTGCCGAGAATCGAACCCAGGTTTCACGCTTGCAAGTGTTCTAACCACTGAGCTACAAGACTTCATAATAACCTAATATATAAAACAGCACACAAGAGTTCCTAGGTTATAAATGACAATTTCAGGACAGTCAGCAGGAAGTACTTGTTTCAACAGAGGGTAATCAACAGCTGAACAGGTATGGGGAAGAATGGTTATACCAGGATATTGGACTCATTCAAGAAATGATTTAATTGTACAATTGGAAGAAGGGAGGGTTGGGTGTTCTGAAGGGTGAGATCAAATAGATGAAATCGCTATCTTAATTAGAATTTCTCTTATTCTCTTGTTATCTCAATCTCCTCTTCCTTTGTTTAAATAAAACCAATTGTCTCCAACCTCAGAAGAGCTCCCTCTACCAGTAGGATTCTTTTCCATATCTCATTATGTGAAATTATAGAACATTTTGAGCTCAATGCATATCAAGCACCATCAGATTATGCAATATACCTCTTTGGGCTTGTTACACAAAGATTTTTAACCCATCATCCAGCTAGATTTGAACCCGGTTCTTAAGGATCCTATGATTCAAATCCTCTTGTTTAATTGATTTAATTTTGATTTGTAAATTAATATGCACACATTTACCAATTGATTTTGAGTCCAGCTTCTGACGGAATCATATCAGTGGAAAAATGTCACAATATGAAGAAATGTTTTTGAGGTATGAGGAGGATGGCCTCAAATATCTGAAACGCATTAAGGTTTCATTCCATTTTAATTAATGGAAAAGGATTCAATTCTATTAATAATAATCATCTGTTCCATTTGACATAGCACGTTTTATGTCTTCTAGTCATCTGTTGTTAGAAATAAGGAACACATGCGAAACGCTTCCTTCTCTTTCCACACTTTACCTTTTGTACCTTTGCACTATGGCTCTTGCTACCTGTGCTTTAGCTCCAATAGACCTGGGAGAAAATCCATGTGCTGTAGCTCCCTATGGAGTCCAGCTATATCTTGATTCATTTTGCAGCTTGAATCCCGCTCATATTCTTCAGTCACATCAGACAGGAAGATCACTGGTTTGGAGACATAATGGGGATGATAGTCAGGCTGGACAGAGATTTCATATTCCAACCTGTCAATGGCATCTCTCACAGTATCCATGTTGCAACAAATCAGTATTGCAAGAGAATTAACCACCAAAGCAAAGATCGAGGATGACAGAGGCCACTGTGAAGAAGTGGAATATAGAAAAATCATCCTTTTGAGAAATACCCTTCCAAAATTTACCCTCCTATTAGAGTCGCAAACTGAAACTGCCACTTAACTTGGTCAAATGTCTTTTCAGTACCTAGAGAGAACACAGATCTCTTTATTGCCTGGGTGACGCACTACATGATGCTTAAGAAAGCCCCTTTACACTGTCTGTAGACACCAGTAGATAATAGGAGACAATTTGACTTGGTTGCAGAGGGGTCAGTAATGCTACCTTACAAACGCATTACTCAGAATCTATGGACGCATTCAGCAGACATAGAGTGAAGCTAACAAGTCATTTCAGAAATCTAACTCTTTGTTAGATTCACTTCCTTCAAATCCCTTCACGACTTTGTCACTTAATATCTCTGAAATTTCTCCTCAAACTTTATTCTCTTTCCTGTAACTGCATTGATCTAATTGCTCTTTCTCATTCCAAATGTCACACAATTTATGACCAGCCTTCAGCCATTATTTCCACATACACAGATTCCACTCTCAAAACATCATGTTTCTTTGCACCTCTCTCCCTGCTTTCAAAATTCTGTTTAAAATGTTTGACAGTGCCACTGGTCAATACTCTTGTTTTTGCTTTATTTCTCTCTTCTTAGTAACTTCCCGCATCATGTTTGTAATGAACATCAAAATAATAATCAACCTTGCATTTAATATAGCACTTTTCATATTGAGAGGGTAGCTCAAAGCACTTAACATGATTTACTGTGTTAATAATATTGATAATAATAATCCTGGCATTTAATATCATATGTCTCAAAGTGCTTCACAGGATTTACTATAAAGTAGATCTCTGCATTTTCATGGGTGAAATGTAGCAGCAAATATGTGCACAGCAATGTCCCACAAACAGCCATATCAATTTTTAGGGGGTCTGGGTGTTGGCCAGGAAACAAGGAAAACCTCCGTTCTCTTTTCAGTTAGTGCCATGGGATCTTTAAACAACAACAACAACAAAATTACGCTTGTATAGTGCCTTTGACGTCGGGAGGATGTTGGCGCTGAACAGTTAGTTTGGGACCTGAGCAGGGGTAGGAGGGTCGGGGTAGTGGGAAGGGGAAGGAGAGTAGGGGAGGGAGAAGAGTTAGGAGGGGATCTGAAGGCATGGTCAAAGAGGAAGGTCTTGAGACCAGCCTTGAAGGAGGATAGGGAGGAAGCAAGGTGGAGCGACTGAGGGATGGAGTTCCATATTTTGGGAGCAGAGAGGCAGAAAGCCCAGTCGCTGATGGTTAGGCGGTTTGGGCGGTGGACGCGGAGCAGGCCAGAATCTGCTGAACGGAGGGGATGGGCAGGGTGATAGGGAGACAGCAGGTCGGAGAGATAGGCGGGGGCAAGGCCGTGAATGGCCTTGAAAGTGAGTACGAGAATCTTAAATTCGATCCTCTGGGGGATGGGGAGCCAGTGGAGACGGGCGAGGGTGGGAGTAAGGTGGTCGCAAAGCCTGGTGTGAGAGAGTAGACAAGTTGCAGAGTTCTGAATGATCTGCAGCTTATGAAGGGAGGAGCCAGGTAGGCCGACGAGGAGAGAATTCCCGTAGTCGAGCCTGAAAGTGATAAAGGCGTGAATGAGAGTTTCGGTGGCATGGGGGGGATGAGGTAGTGGCGGATTCTGGCAATATTGCGGAGGTGGTGGAAGGCTGTACCGGTCATGGGGCGGATATAAGGGAGGAAGGACAGTTCGGAGTCAAATAAGACGCCCAGATTCCTGACTGGCTTCGAGAGGTGGAGAGAGCAGCTTTGAATGCTGATGTTGTCAGTGCCTGAGGTGCGGAAGCTCTGACGCGAGCCAATCAGAAGGGCCTCCATCTTGTTGACATTGAGCTGAAGGAAACTGGCCCTCGTCCAGGACTCATTGTCGACAGACACACAGTCAGAACACTAGTAGTCCTGGAGTCAAGGGTGGACGCGGAGAGGTAGAGTTGGGTGTCAGTTTGTGGAAGTTTACCCCATATCTGCAGATGATGTCACCCAGGGGGAGCTCGTATAGGGTGAATAGCAGGGGGCCAAATGCATGTGACTGTGCAAGGGTTGGAGGAAAAACTGTTGAAGGAGACAAAGTGAAGGCAGTGGGAGAGAAATGACCGGAACCAGTCAAGGACAGAGCCTTGAAGGTTGAGGACGGAGGAGAGGCAGTGGAGGAGGATTGAGTGTTCCATATTTTTGTTGATATTGTCATTGTTGTTGATTTTGTTGTTTATTGTTGTTGTTTGATTCACCCCTCCTTGCCCCTTGGCCTTCCCCCCACCTCGTCTTCTTTTCTCACTCACTTTCCCCCCTTTCTCTCTCCCCTTTCCCCCTTCCCTCCCTCTTCCCCTTTACCCCCTTTTCTGCCTGATTTTAAGCCCCCACCACCTTTCATTCCCCCCAACACAACCCCTCTCCCTGCTCTGGTCCCTACCGCTTCTCACCACTTTCTTCCCTCTTGTCTTCTCCCCCCCCCCCACCCTGCTCTGGTCCCAACCTTGGGACGTTGTTGGATTCTGTGAAGCGCTTTGAGAGGTCGATAAGACGTGGAAAGCGCTATATAAATGTAAGGATTATGATTATTATTATTGTTATTAGTATTATTATTATCAAAGGCAGCGAATAGGTTGAGGAGGACGAGGAGGCAGAGGGAGCCTTGGTCACAGATGGTCAGAATGTTGTTTGTGACCTTGACCAGAGCAGTTTCCGTCCTGTGGGAAGCCCGGAAACCCAATTGGAGGGGTTCGAGGAGTAAATGGTTTGTGAGGAAAGAGTGGGGCTGGGAGGCAGCCACACCTTCGAGGAACTTGGAAAGGAAGGGGAGATTGGAGATGGGCCGGTAGCTTGATAGCTGTGATGCATCGAGGGAAGGCGTTATTAGGATGGGGGTGATGGTGATGGTTTTGTAGGGAGTGGGAACAGTCCCAGATGAAAGGAACAGGTTAATGGTGTCGGCAATTATTGGGCCTAGAAGGTGGAGCTGGATGGCGAGGAGCGGGGTGGGGATGGGATCGAGGGAGCAGGTGGTGAGCTTCATGGAGGAAGTCCACATAAACAGGGAGTTGGGAGTCAACAACAACAACTTCGATTTATATAGTGCCCTCAACGCCAGACGGCATCTCAGAGCGCTTTACAATAGCGGATCCCGGGACCGAGCCAGGGGCAGGGGCAGAGAGGTGACCAAAAGCGCAGTCAAAGAGAAAGATCTTCAGCTGTGACCTGAAACTGGGAAGAGAGGGGGCGAGGTGAAGGGAGTGAGGAAGGGAGATCCAGAGCCTCAGGGTCTAGTGGCTGAAGGCACGGCCACCGAGGGTGGAGCGGAGGATTCGGGGGAGATGGAAGAGGCCAGATCCAGAGGAGCGAAGGCAGCAGATGCTGGTTTGGGGAGAGAGGAGATCAGAGAGATAGAGGGGTGCAGAGGAGTGGAGGGATTTGAAAACAAGGTGAGGATCTTGAAGTTGATTCTCTCTGGGATAGGGAGCCAGTGAAGTCTGGCAAGGACTGGGATAATGGGGGAGCGAAGCTTGGAGCAGGTGAGTATGCGGGTGGCAGAGTTTTGGATTAGCTGGATTTTGTGGATTGTGGTGGAGGGGAGACCTCTGAGGAGGGTGTTGCAATAGTCCAGCTGAGAGGTGACAAAGGCATGGAGCTAGGTTTCAGCAGCTTTTGGGGTGAGGTATTGCTGGAGACGGGCGATCCGTCGGAGGTGGTAGAAGGCAGTGCTGGTAACAGACCGGATGTGGGGGAGGAAGGACAATTGGGGGTCGAATCTGACGCCTAGGTTGCGCACAGGTTCGGAGAGTTTTAGGGGCAGGCCGGGAAGGTGGAGGAGGTGAGAGCCGTGTGAATGGAGACGTTGAGGAGAGACAAGGAGTATGGCCTCCGTCTTGTCAACATTCAGCTGCAAGAAATTTGCGCTCATCCAGCCCCTGTTGTCTGAAAGGCAGGCTGACAAAACATCAGGGGACTGGGGGTCGCAGAGTGAAATGGAGAAATAGAGTTGGGTGTCATCGCGTACATGTGGAAGTGTGCCCCATGTCTGCTGATGACATCCCCAAGAGGGAGTGTATAGATGAGGAAAAGGAGGGGGCCAACGATGGATCCCTGGGGTACCCCACAGGTAACTAAGTAAGTGCGGGAGGAAAAGCCGTTTGTGGAGATGTACTGCTGGCGGTTTGTGAGGTAGGACTCGAACCAGGTGAGTGCGGTCCCACTGAGGTGGGTGATAGAGGACAGGCGGTGGAGGAGGATGGCGTAATCGACTGTGTCGAACGCAACCGAAAGGTCCAGGAGGACAAGGAGGCAGAGAGAGCCCTGGTCACAGATAGAGAGGATGTCGTTTGTGACTTTCACAAGCGCAGTCTCTGTACTGTGGGCAGGGCGGAAACTGGACTGGAGGGGTTCAAAGAGGGAGTGGGAAGAGAGGTGGTTTGCAACAACGCGTTCCAGTGCTTTTGAAAGGAAGAGTAGGTTAGAAATAGGGCGGTAGTGGCTAGGGTTTGAGGGATCTAGGGAGGATTTTTTAAGGAGGGGGGTGATGGTAGCAGAGTCCATATAAACAGGGAGTTGGGACTTCCATTTAATGCCAGTTCCAAACAACAACATTCTCTGACAATGCAACACCACCACCCCTCTTTCTGCAGTACTGCATTGGAAGTGTCAGCTGAAACTATGTGATTTGATGTGGGGCTTCACCCACAACCTTCTGACTCAGAGGTAAAACACTCTCACTGAGCCAAGCAGACACACAATGTAAGATGTATTCACTCTGTATTTTGTAAGCAAAACACACTTTACAGGTTCAAGACCTGATTTGCAACAGAAATAAAAGACTAACCTCGTAGAGAGGGCTGTAAAGAGTGTGGAATAGCAGTCAAACGGAGTCAAAATACTGGGGGCAGGTACTAGCAGGAGAACTGAATGAAACCCAAATAATGGGGGGAAGGGGAAAACTATGAAGAGATATCAAGATCAGGGTGAGTATCCTGAAATCAATATACTCGTATACTGGGGGCCAGTGAAGCTCAGCAAGAATTAGGGTAATGGGAGTTTCATGTGGGAGAGAATAGTAACCAGAAAACCCCACAGTGTGAAATGAAAATCGCAAGGTGTAATACAGAGTAGCAGAGCACAGATTCAACAACAAAATTAATAACAACAAAATTGCATTTGCATAGCGCCTTTCATGTCAGAACATCCCAAGGCGCTGGCTCAGTCTTTCCCACACAGTGAGTTCTTGAGCTAGGGATTGGGGAAGGCAAATACCAGAAGGAAAGTTCAGGGGAACTAGTCAACTGTACAGGACATTCTGTAGGGGGCCTTTTGGCAACCAGTTTGAAAGATTAGAACATAAGAATTTGGTAGGCGAATGAAGACCAATTTTCATCCAGTTCATCTTCAACTATCCTGGCGGTTACTTGATGTCACGTCCCAAAATATATACTGTATCCCGAGTTATTATTTTCCAAACAGATGTCTATTTCTTTTGTTCTCAAAACAAACAACACTTTTTGCTTTCACCATCTCCCATGGAAGCCTGTTCCTAATCGCAAAATTGAGGGAAGCCTGCCGTCAATCCCAGTCCTCAGGCATTGAATGCCATGTGGTCAGGAGAAGTGTAGACAGAGTTGGGGAGAAAATAAAGGACCCAGCTATGTGAAACCTTGAGCTGTTAAATCAAATGGTATGAAATATTAATGATGAATTCTACTTAGCCCTAATTTCTACATCCATATTATATTAATTAAAAATTAGATTCCCCCTAGAGCTCAAAAAAACATAGTCCTATCTACGTGAAACTCAAAAGGGTATAATTAATATGCTGCAAAAGATAAAATCATACCCTTAACATATGCATAAATGATGCTATTAAAGCTCATTTATCTATGTAAATTAGACTCTTTTTATGAGCCAACAGATGTTTCCCTATAACTTCAGAATTGTCCTATTTTTGTGAGGCTTGGCAGTATAATTATTATGCTGCAATGGATAACATATTAATAAATTATGCAAATTATGCTTCATTTACGTATGCAAAGCAGGATGATTAGAAAATAGACTTTCCCCAACATCAAAGAACTTAAGTGCTGCCTTAATGAAATTTGTAGAGTATATTCATTATGTTATTAGTAATAAAGTATTAATGAATTATATAATTAGAATTAGCCTATCTCTGAAAATTAAGGTTACTTAAAAAAGATCCTGTCCATTAACTCAAAAAGTGATCAAAATCACCTTTGTCATTATTGGAGTGTTTTCTCATTGTAGGAATAGACCTTGAGATATATTATGTTATGTTAATTTATGACCATTTACACACAAACATTGAGTTGTTTACAAGTCCGAAGTTCCAACTGTAACCTAAAAGCTTCAAAGGCAAAACAGCATCAAAGCATCAAGTTAATCAGTTAACTGCTTATCCTACAAATTCACAGCAAATCTTGCGAAGCACTTTGAGATGTCCTCCCTACACGATAGGTGCTGTATCAAACGCAAGGATGATGCTCCTCAGTTTTTTTTTGATGAATTTATCAAAAGAAGGTTTTGTAAAGGCTAACAGGTGGCAGAGAAAGATCAGACACAATCAAACAGTGCCATGGAATGGTGCAGCACAGTTTGGTTCTGTCCCTTCACAAAGGGAAGGGGATAATATTAAAGGGAATAACAGGGGGCTCCTGCTCACCGCCCGGTGGCCAGTTTCAAAGAACTACCAACAACATCCTGACACCCTCTTTTGGTGGGAAGGCACACACTACGGGAACATTGGGCTGTAGGACATGGGAGGAAATAAGTTAAGAAAAGTGCTACACTCGCAGGAAAAGGAGACACATACTGTCACTATCAGGTGTGAATAGTTGCTGTTCAATAATTCAAAGAATGTGCTTAAAAAATTGGTCCATTGATTATTTAGGCAGCAAAATATTGAATAACAGAATGTGATGGTACTGTTTTGATGTATTCGACAGTGCCTTTACTTTGTCACCATTTTTTCTTTTTGGGGCTTTCTTCAGGTAGCAGGGATAACATATCTTGCTCAACAACTCTTCTGTCCAACATGCCCATTTTGCATAAAATAAACTTCAATTGATTGGGCAGAAACATTTACTCTGCTTATGTGATAGGGTCTTTTCTGCTCAACTATACACTTATTATATTATGGTCCTGCATGTTTTTGTTATCCATTGGGCAACTTGAAAATAAAATGTGGCCACAGACAATTATAATAAAAGCCAGGCACAATTGTTTCTTGTAATTGCTGACAGCAGAGAAAGACTTTGGAGATTTTAAGTTGGAAAAATCTTAAATTCATTCTTGATTTAGAAGCCATCTTTCTGAACTTAATTGTTGGTACTTCTGTAAACCAGTTCCTAAATTAAGGCTGAATTTAAGAATTCTCCAGAATTGGATACATTCTTTAATATAAAGGACTTAAGACTAAGGCTATGAGAAATTGGGCCCTCAGAGAACTAATATGGGTTCTAGCAAACCTTAGTGTTGATGAACAGTGAAAGCCAGCTAATGACGATGAACACCCATTACAAGAGATAGTGTGTCAGTGTATGATAATCTGGGAGAGTTTCAGTGGCAGAGACCTTGACTGTCGGTATTTTGCGGCTTTTTATAAATTCATGTGAAGCTGCATTATCTCTTGAATTGTTGCTGAAAACAGGGAGACCAGCATACTCATGGTGTTGATTTTATTTGCAAAGGGCTGACAGCCTGCCACATCTCTCTGATGCCATTGAGTGAAAGTGCTTTTAAAGACAAAATTTCCCCCTGTTCCTTTCTATAATAACCTATCTCTGCTTCTATCCACTATTCTACTGTATAACAATGGGCCATTTACAACCAAGTACATAGTCTATTGATGGCCACATTGCAAATGTTAACCTGTTCGTCATTTCATCCAATTTGCCAGAGTTTAACTAGTGTGTATATTGTAGTTGCAGCTCTAACAGTCGTCAAAAGTAGCCTATTATTTTAAACGTAAAATAACATACTTTCAAATAAATGAATTATTGTGTTACAGTCTTCTGAATATCTGTATGCATGCTCTTTTAGAGTATATAAACAAATGTCAGTTATACACTTGGAATGAGTGCACTGTGTAACTAGAGCAGAAATTGCATTCCTGGAATTCTTCTCATCTATGTTGGTGTTACAAGTAACTGGTAAGTCTAGATTTATGCTATTAAAATAACACTTTAGAGTGTGCAGAATTTGACAAATTTGTTGAATTCAGTTTTAACTCTGAAGCCCATTGTCATTCTAAAAATATTGATGAAAAAAAAGGTTCACAATTATAGATTGTATTCAAAAACTTGACAAACCCTGTATCCTTTAAAATGTTAAATGACTAGAATAAATCTAGACCCAGGTGCAGTTTCTTCCCATCTATTTTTAGCGAAGAGTTCAGCTTTATATTAGATTCACTAATTCTCAAACTTCGCTCCCCGATTATCCCAGTCCTTGCCAGACTTCACTGGCTCCCTGTCTCTGAGCGGATCAATTTCAAGATCCTCACTCTGTGTTCAAATCCCTCCACTCCTCTGCACCCCCACTTCCTCTCTGACCTCTTCTCTCCTCACAACAGTACCTGTTGACTTCGCTCTACCGGGTCTGGCCTCCTCCTTGTTCCCCAAATTGTCTGTTCCACCATCGGCGTCTGTACCTTCAGCCACTTGTCCTGAAGCTCTGGAACTCCCTCCCTCACTCCCTCACTCCCTTCACCTCACCCTCTCCTTTCCTATTTTCAGGTCGCTCCTGAAGACTTTTCTTTTCAACTGCGCTTTTGGTCACCTTTTTCCCCCTCCCGCTGGCTTGGCCCCGGGATCTGCTTTGGGAAGCGCTCTGAGATACCACCTGGTGTGGAGGACGCTATATAAATCCAAGTTGTTGTTGTTAGATTAAATTAAATATCAACCAATCTAACCCAATTTACTAAAAGAAGAGTTTGGTGTCACCTGTATGCATGCAGGTTTCCGGCATGTCTGTGGATGACGTCAACAAGAGAGAGCACGTAGTTGAGAAAGTGTCAGCCTAGACTATGGGCTCAAGTCCCAACATGGGGCTTGAAATCATAACCTTGAGGCAAGAGTGCTGTGAATTGATCCATCCTGACACTTTGAAGTGATATAGGCTCACACAAGAAGAATGATCACTTAGGTAGGAGGCTGGGGCCTGACTAATGCTTGGGGCAACATACCACAACATAAAAACACCCACTTTCAGGTGCAGAGGGGGCAAGAAAATGAAAAATGATAACTAGATATCAATGATGTTGTAGTTCCTATTATAAGAGGCAAGTTTATCCTTTCAAATTCTCAATATGTCAAGCATTTTGTAATTAATCTTATATTAAAAGGAAAGTGAAGAACAAGTGCATAGCATATCATCGATTTAACAATCGCAGCAGAGAAATTATTAGAACAAAACTAGACATGTACTTGTCCCTCCCCCTTGCCCTCTCCCTGGCCTCCTGCAAGTCAACAACAACAACATGGATTTATATAGTGCTCTACATGCCAGACAGCATCTCACAATAACAGATCCTGGGGCTGAGCCAGGGGGAGGGAAAAAAAGGTGACCAAAAGTGCAGTTGAAAAGAAAGGTCTTCAGCCGTGACCTGAAAATGGGAAAAGAGGGGGCGAGGTGAAGGGAGTGAGGATGGCAGTTTCAGAGTCTTGGCACGTAGTGGCTGAAGGCTCGGCTACTGGCAGTGAAACACCAACAACAAAATTGCACTTATATAGCGCCTTTCACGTCGGGAGGGCGTCCCAAAGTGCTGAACAGTCTGGTCCGGACCCGAGCGGGGGGGAGGGAGAGACGGGGTGGGGGAGGGTCGAGGAAGGGGAAAGAGAATGGGAGAGAGAGAAGAGTTAGTGCGGCAGCCGAACGCGCGGTCGAAGAGAAAGGTCTTGAGACCGGCCTTGAAGGAGGAAAGGGAGGAAACAAGATGGAGGGGCTATGGGATGGAGTTCCACAGTGTGGGAGCAGAGCGGCTGAAAGCCCGGCAGCCGATGGTTGGGCGGTTAGGGCGGTGGATGTGGAGCAGGCCTGAGTCTGCTGAACGGAGGGTGCAGGCAGGCTGATAGGGAGACAGTAGGCCAGAGAGATAGGCGGGGCAAGGCCGTGAATGGCCTTGAAAGTGAGGACGAAGATCTTGATTTCGATCCTCTGGATGACGGGGAGCCAGTGGAGACGGGCGAGGGTGGGAGTGATGTGGGCACGAAGCCTGGTACAGGAGAGAACATGAGCTGCAAAGTTCTGAATGATCTGCAGCCTGTGAAGGGAGGAGCTGGGAAGGCTGACGAGGAGAGAATTCCCGTAGTCGAGCCTGGAAGTGATAAAGGCGTGGATGAGGGTTTTGGAAGGGTGGGGGGTGAGGCAGTGGCAGAGTCTGGCAATATTGCGGAGGTGATGGAAGGCTGTGCCAATCATGGAACCGAGTATTTGGGGGACAAGGAGGAGACCAGACCCGGTGGAGCGAAGGCAAAGGGTACTGTTGTGAGGAGAGAGGAGTCAGAGAGATGGGGTGGTGGGGTGGGGGGTGGTGCAAAGGGGTGGAGGAATTTGAAAACAAGAGTGAGAATCTTGAAATCGATCCACTCTGAGACAGGGAGCCAGTGAAGTCTGGCAAGGACTGGAATAATCGAGGAACAAAGTTTGGTATGGGTGAGAATGCGGGCAGCAGAATTTTGGATAACCTGGATTTCGTGAATGGTGGCGGAGGGGAGACTGGCGAGGAGGGCATTTGAATAATCAAGCCAAGAGGTGACAAAGGCATGGACCAGTGTTTCAGCAGCTTTTGGGGTGAGATATTCCTCCGACTCAAGACCCTCCTCTTCGATAGTCCCATTGTTCACACCAAATCCTCCCCATTCCCTCCAACCTCCCTATCCCCGATCCAGCTCAGGTCTGAAACAATGACTGTCCAGCGCCTTGGGCCGTCTTCCTGACGCGAAAGGCGCTATACAAGTGTAATTTTGTTGTTGTTTAATATACATTCTCCTTACTGCTTTATTAAAACTACTAATATTTTCCTCATGAGTTTCTAAGGTTCCATTGACATACAGAAATCATTTTGTAATTAATAGTGGAGGCGATTTCTGCTGTTCGCAAAGATGACTTTGGTTAAATGTTGGAAGGAAGAACACTAAATGTCAGTATATTACTTTGCAATGGAACATCACTTCTTATAGATGTTCCTGAATTTTCCATTATTATTAATTATAACTCTTGAATTTGATAGAATGCCTCTAACATTATAATATTACAAATTGCTGAAGTGAGATCTACTGTCAAATAGTGTCTACTTTTTGGAAACAAATGTAGCAGTTTCTATAGTTTGTGCAAACAACAAAGTCACATTGTCCAGTTCCTGAGGCAGGCAGATCCACATTTCATGAAGACATTGCCTGGCTCGTCAACAAGATTTTGGAAGGGCAGACAAGCCATTAGGTGCAAGGAATTTTCTCACCTAACTCTTGTTAAGTCTGCAAGCCCGAGTCCGAATACTCTTACCTAGACAAATAATCTTTGTCATGTCAAGTTATGTGGTTTTAGCTGGTTATAAACTCCAGCAGTATCTCATCACACACCCTGGGTACCAAATCTTTCACTCAAATGACACTGGAGTGCCGTTTCAAAGTCTCCGAAAGATCATGGTATCATAGAATATAATAATAATAATAATAATAATAATAATAATCCTTGCATTTGATATAGTGCTTTTCATATCTTATCAACGTCCCAAAGTGCTTCATGGAATATACTGTAAAGTGAATTAACTGCATATTTGTGGGCAAATCGCGGCAGCCAATTGTGCACAGTAGTGTCCCACAAACAGTCGTGGACTGAAATGACCAATTTTATTATTGTGGTTTTTATGGATGGATTATTATTATATTATTATTATATTACAGCGCAGAAGGAGGCCATTAGGCTCATCGTGCTCCTGCCTGCTCTTTGGATGAGCTACCCAATCAGTCCCACTCCCCTGTTCTTTCCCCAAATCCTTGCAAATTTTGCCTCTTCAAGTATCTAGCTAATTCCCTTTTGAAGCATGTTATTGAATTGTTTCCACCACACTTTCAGGTAGTGCATTCCAGACCGTAACAAGTCTACTATGAGTATTTGTATTAAAGGATATCAAACTATGCTTATATTATGCTTAAATTGTTAGTTTCTTTATAAAAAGAAACAACAACAACAAAATTGCATTTATAGAGCGCCTTTCACATCGGGAGGACATCCCAAGGCATTGAACGGTGAGGTTGGGACCCGAGCAGTGAGTGGGGGGAAACATACAAAAAAGTACACAAATTCAAATTATAAAACATACCCATGAATTATATATTCTGAGACAATGTATTAAAGTATTCACTCAATGTACAGTATATTAAAATGTATATCGAATGGTGACATCTTTGAACAGATTGTTCTCTTTACTCCATTTTGTACTCAAACAAAATTGCTGGGATTTTTGTTCCACTTTTAGCAATGAGTGTCATGATTAAGCATTTCCAGGTCAAGAACAATATACATCAAATGCTGTGAAATGCTCACTCTACTTCGCCCAATAATGTACTTTAACCTCAACCTCAGAAAACTCCTCCTACTGTGCCAGTGACAGCTTCCATTTCCTCAGCAATTCTAATGGTCTCGCTAAGCGAAAAGACCAATTAGTGCTGAGTCATATACAATTCTGTCCTGTGGATGTGCATCGAATGGTCACCGAGGTGCGACTGCTCAAATTCACTTTAATTAAGACTACTCCGACAAGAAGTAACTATGAAGGCAAGGCTTTCATCTCAACGTTTCTAGACTGGATTCAAACAAATAAGGAACAGGCCAGCATGCTAAAACATGCCACCCACTCTCTTAGAAAAGGAAAATCTATTTGTGTGACTTTTATCTTGGAATAGCTTAACTGATCCCATCCAAACCACCTAAAACAGTCACCCAATAATGTTATTTTTTATGATGGAATGACTCAATCTTAAACTCTTTAACCAAACCATTTAGATCCTAACAATCACTCACTTCCACATTCATCATAAATATTGGTCAACTGTTGACTCATATACCGTAAATACCCGCGTATAAGGCGCACTCGCGTATAAGGCGCATCCCCAACTTTTGACCTTTTCTTGGTGAAAAAAAACGGAAGTATTTTCAATGAAAATGCTGGCAGAAGGGAGGGAGGCAGAAGAGACAGGTAGGTAGGGAGAGAGGGAGGCAGGCAGTGAGGGAGGGAGAGAGGGAGACAGGCAGGCAGGGAGAGAGAGGGACGTAGGGAGGGAGAGAGGGAGGCAGGCAGGTAGCCAGGGAGGGAGGGAGAGAGAGAGAGAGGGAGAGAGGCAGGCAGGCAGGCAGGGAGGGTGGGAGAGAGAGAGAGAGAGAGGCAGGCAGGCAGGGAGGGTGGGAGAGAGGCAGGCAGGCAGGGAGGGTGAGAGAGGGAGAGAGGCAGGCAGGGAGGGAGGCAGGGAGGGAGGGAAGCAGACAGGGAGAGAGGGAAGCAGGCAGGCAGGGAGGGTGGGAGGCAGGCAGGCAGGCAGGGAGGGAGGGAGAGAGGGAGGGAGGGAGGGAGGGAGGGAGAGAGAGAGAGGCAGGCAGACAGGCAGGGAGGGAGGGAGGCAGACTGGGTTTGGCAGAAGGCAAGCAGCAGGCACAGCACTGAAGTCCGCTGCTGCCCGGGGGGCCGAGGCCGAAGCCCCGTCACCCGCTCCCCCCAACCCCCGCCGGACAGTGACCAAACCCCGGCTGACAGCGCACCGGCCGCCCCTCCTGTTTACTGTATTTCCGAGGCTCAACATTTCTTGTACCTGCTTATAGGGCACACCCCCAACTTTCGAGATCTTCCGACTTGCAAAAAAGTGCGCCTTATACGCGGAGATTTACGGTAAATAAAATTATTGAGTGAATTGAGTTTTAACGACTAGATATTTATGTTATCACTAAATTAAATTTCAATGAATTAAACTGTACAAACCATTTTTACACCATGTCCTAACCAACAATCATCTCATAGCTGCCTATGAAACCTTGATGGCATGGCTATTTGCCTACACCTTGGGATGCCCTCCCAACGTGAAAGGCACTCTATAAATGTAATTTTGTGGTTGTTGTTGTACAAAAACAATCACTGCACTTGGAAATTTTTATTCATTAAGCATTCTGAAACATTTTTAAGTGATCAAGAACTGTAGAAATCCAGTATAATGTTCTTTCTTGTTTTATGCATTAACTTGTTCACTGAACACAGAGGAATATGTTCAATTATGAAGGTCCAAATTCTGCAACAAATCGATTCCAGATTTACTGTGCTATGCAACGGAAAGCAATGATTCTGCTCATACTTGATCAGACTTCCTGGGTGTCACACAGACAAAGACCCTCAGTCCCTACTTAGGCAGGAAGTCACTTTCAAGGCCATTCACGGCCTTGCACCCGCCTATCTCTCCAACCTGCTATCTCACTATCAGCCTGCCCGTCCCCTCCATTCAGCGGGCTCTGGTCTGCTCCACGTCCCCCGCCCGAACCATGCTAGCATCGGTGGCCAGGCTTTCAGCCTCTCTGCCCCACACTCTGGAACTCCATCCCACAATCCCTTCACCTTGCTTCCTCCCTTTCCTCCTTCAAGGCTGGTCTCAAGGCCTTCCTCTTCGACCATGCCTTCTCCTCCCCTCCTAACTCTCCCCACTCTCCAACTCTCCTTCCCCCTACCCCAAGCACCCCCCCATCCCCCCCCACCATCCCATCCCCCTGCTTGGGTCCCGACCTGTTCAGCGCCTTGGGACGTACTCCCAATGTGAAAGGTGCTCTATAAATATTATTATTTTGTTGTTGTTTGTGTTGTTGCAGGCACATTCCTGCCTTGGCTTCACTGAGTCTCTAATTCCCTCCACCATTCAGAATCGATCCCCCTTTCTGACATTGTCTCTCTTCCCAAACCCTGCTCAGTCTGGATATTGTTGATTTGGGGAGGAGGGTTCGTACATTCTTCTCCTAGCTTAGATCCAGCAAAACTAACCTCTGGATAAAACGCATGGTATTTCTCTGGCCGAACCATGATATTATTACAGTCCCAACTTCAGAGTCACACTCTCTGCTTGTCTAGTGTACATTTTCCTATTTCCCATAACAGTGGTCTTTATTGACTGCCAATTTGGGGCTGTGTGGTCAACTCATCTGGGTTTCTTTTACCTCTGAATCAGCAATTTTCATAAATTAATATAATACACAATTCTAGATTGCTGGTAGAATTATACCATTGTTTTTCTATTATGTTATCTAACTCTGCAGTCAAAAACTAACTGTTTCCATGTTAAGCTACATTTTGCATGTATCTGAGATTTATTTTATTCACTTTCTATTATTATTTTTTCCTGACCAATTTTCTTCCCTTGGCATTTTATTCAATTTTCCCCTCTACTTGAGCACAGTTCCTCTGGTTCCAGCAGATCCCCTCTGGTGCACACAGTAAACATTAATATTATTCATTTGTGAACATTATGAATGAGAGTCGGAGGAGTATTTGATTGGCAGAGTATTACAGTCAAGCCCGGTCACATCCTCAATGAATGAATCTATGAGAGCATCTTCAACGTGCATTGATGGATAGTATTCAAATTAGTGATTACCCACCCACCTTAACATGGTCAACTGTAAATCACTACTGCTAACCCAGCTGAAATTAACTAATTCAACAAAGATCAGGGTTCCAATTTAGGTATGCAATGCACAACAAGTCATAAGATAAACTTGAGTGGACAGTGAATGGAGGGGGAGCTTTTAGTTGGTTTATGCTCAACCACCTTTTTTAGTAACCAATGCCATCTGTCTTCTCATATTAAGTTGCAATGTCTTAACGATCTGTCTTAAAGTGCTTCCGATAAGCACTGTAGACAGAACATGTTGACCTTAAGGCATTTTTCTTTAATTGTTTGATCTGCAAGAATGAACTAATACGCTTCGAATCCTCACTGCACTTCACAGTTATTCTTTGATGTACACTTGTTCAAAACACACACATGCACAAACAGTAGGAAATGTGAATTACACAGATCCTTATCTGATCATTATTGCTTTGTGTTCGTAAAGACTACATCCTCCAATCCAGCCAGATTGCATCCTGACATAATCAATGTACATATTCCAGCGAGAGTAACAACATCAGTGTGCTGGGATCTTTCCTCACAAGTAAGAGTAAATTAGGTTTTGTATGTTGAATGGAAGAAGTGGCTTGATTGTACAAAAAGTGGATGGCCTCAGGTGGAATCCTATGTTTAAGGGGCTAGAACACTCACCTCACAACTGATAGGATGTGGGTTTGATTCCCGGGCAGGGCAAAATGTTGGGCATGTTTCTTTTTGCCTCTGTTCACCTATCAGTAAGTAGGAATCTGGTTGTTAGTTGATTGGCGGATCACTTTTCTGGGGACCTTATAAAACATAATAATAATTTGGTCACTTAATCCACTGTTTGTGGGTCTTTGACGGGCGCAATTAGCTGCCAGAATTCGCCCACAAAAACGAGTCAATTTGTTTACTGTATATTCTGTGAAGCACTTTGAGACAGCTCGAAGATATCATAAATCAGTATATCAAATGAAAGTATTATTACAATATTGTTACTGTGTCCTTTCAGAACAGTGCCCGCACACATTTTCAGCAATATTTAACAAT
This sequence comes from Hydrolagus colliei, assembly GCA_035084275.1. Classification (NCBI taxonomy): domain Eukaryota; kingdom Metazoa; phylum Chordata; class Chondrichthyes; order Chimaeriformes; family Chimaeridae; genus Hydrolagus; species Hydrolagus colliei. The sequence continues at coordinate 92,097,594 of CM068744.1, read as the reverse complement.
CAGATACCCAAAGTAATGTTTAGTTTTTTCCACAGTTCTTAAAAAAGAGCTTTCCACAATTATGTCTGATCTTATATTTTCCAGGCAAAAAACTAGTCCTACAGGCTAACGCCAGCTAGAATATTAGGGCTGGCCTCGGGGATGCCTGGATTTTCCCCTCTCTAGATGAGGGATTCTGAGACCAATTACAGAGCTAGTTATTTTAGAACAGGTACCTGCTGAACATTGATTTCTTCAGGACATTTTGAATTACTCAGGCTGTTACATGTTTCCCATTCTGAAGGTTTTCTCCTGCAGCCTGGCATGAATTGTTTCATCTACTGGCTGGGAGATGAGGTGTTGACACGTGTGTTATTAAACAAAAGAATGGAGTACTTAAGGAATCTGCACAATTAACATGCTTACAACCAATCACAAGACACCAAATAAAGACAAGCCATCAACACATATGTCAACCCCTTACCTTGAGGCAACAGGAGCAATTCACATTAAGCCACAGGAATGCAGTTACAAAGTGTTCAGCCTCACTGTTTGAATATTATTATTGCTGAGAAACCAACCTTCAAACAACAATGAAGACAGGAATCATTCAGTATTCATAGATACTGCTAAGCATCTTCTTCTACTGTTTACTCCCTTGGATTGAAGCCATAACAGTAATCAGCTAAAATACTGCCATGAAAATAATGCTGCCATTTGGATTAATATTCTATTAGGCCACTTAGATTAATATTCTTCGGAGAACTTTGTGAGTGAGTAGCAGACTAGATAATGGACGTTATGATGGTTGGTTTGTAATTATGGCAAGACTAGGTGGAAGGCTTCCATTTTTTTGCGTCTTACGGTCTCCTTTGAATTACTATATTATTATTGTTATTATTATTATTTTACAGCTCATTTCCTGAAAGCACCGGTGCAGTCTATCGTTCTTGAGGGGTCCCCTTGGGGCTGATTTGTATCGCAATGGAAAGCAGAAATCGAGTCAACCCTATGTGAAAGTCTCGGCAATCTATTTCCTGAGAGAAGTGGTTCTCCGGTATGACCAGACAGCTTGCCTCACAGGAATCAGAGGGGCAGATCAGCCATGGTGACAAAGATTCTCACTATGCAGCTCCTACTAATTATGCAAACCAAAGTCCTAACAAGTATAGTGGTCCTAGTTGGACGGACAGCAAAACATTTATCAGGCATTGCTCTCAAAGTTTTAGCTGGTCAATATCCCACAGAAGCCCAATACATACTCTTATGCCCCAAGCCTTGGCTTTCGCAAACCTGAAACCTGTACCTAAAAGTCTAGTATTAGGTAAGGAGGATGCATTCCTCCATTCCAGAGACAGGGAAATTTCCATGTCCAGCTGGAATATATAAGTGGAACTCTCAGTCTGCATTCTATCTGTGTCAAACCCCAGGCCAACTAAAACAAGATAAATATTGGGTACAAATTCACTGATGCCCTCATCCTTTGATGCCTGACTAAGTGGCCATGAAGCTTAAATAACTGAGCCCGGTCATCTCCTCACCAATTTTTCACAAATGCTTACTTTTCTGCAGAGGTCACAGAATAATGGATAGGCGGAGATGAATTATTGGGGGATGTTAAGCTGGTCGTTAAATGTGGGAATTTTCAGTTATAAATACTGTACATCCCACCAGTCAGTGTAACATTTTGCTCTTGGCAATTGAGACCAGTTTGAAAGCAACACAGATCTGAGGACCTTGTGATCTAACTGGCTCAGATTCACATTAAGTAATCCATCACAGTAACTTGGCTTTCAATTTGTTACAAGAAAGAACCAAAGCACCAATAAGTAGGGCTGTCCAGGTTGTATAAGTACCACTGTTACATATTATTTGCGGGTAGGGAATCTTAATATTAGAGGAGGCAGGAAAGGAAATCTGGAAGGAAGTCATCTCTAGGCTCTACTCAGTAGGTAATAATACTAATCCTTGTATTTCATGATCCTGATTAACCCAATCCTTGCAAAATTCCGCTGGCTCCCTGTCACAACAACAACAAAATTATGTTTGTAGAGCACATTTCATGTCAGGAGGATGTACTAAAGCACTGAACGGTCAGGGGTTTGGTCTTGGAGAGACGTTGAAAATGAGGATGATTGTCTTGAATTCTATCCTCTGAGGGATGGGGAGCCAGTGGAGCCGGGATGCGGTGGGAGTGACAGATCACAGAAAGGGTGCAGGAAAGACCACAAACTGTAGAGGTTTGGGTGATCTGTAGCTTGTGGAGGGAAAAGTTGGGGAGACTGACAAGGAGGGAGTTTCTGTAATTGAGCCTCCCAGAGTGGATCAACTTCAAGATCCTCACTCTAGTGTTTAAATACCTCCACTCCTCTGCACCCCCACTACCTCTCTAACCTCTTCTTTCCCCACAGCAGTACCTGCCTCCTCACTTCTACTCTGCATCCATTCTACTGGGTCTGGCCTCCTCTTTGTCCCCTGAGTTCTCCACTCCTCCACTGGCGGCTGTGCCTTCAGTAAATACTCCCCAAAACTTTGAAACTCCCTCCCACAACCCCTTTGTCTCGCCTCCTCCTTCCCCATCTTCAGTTTGCTTCTGAAGACCTTTCTCTTCAACCACCCTTATGGTAACCTTCCCCTCCCCCAGCTCGGCCTCGGGCTCCGACATTGTTACATGTTCTGAGATGCCGCCTAGTGTGGAAGGTGCTATATAAATACAAGTTGTTGTTGTTGACATGACGCTTTATCATGTCTTTGAGATGCCGCAAAGCGCTTCACATAATTTACTGTAAAGTCAATTGATTGTATATTTTATGGGCAAAATGCGGCAGCCAATTGCACACAGCAGTGTCCCAGGTTATGCCTACACAAAGTTATGTACCTGGATAGCATTCTGCAATGTTTCACTATCATAAGCACTATTTAAAGGATTATTATGCCTGCATGTGCACAGTCGGATGGTGTCAATAAATGTGGAAAATCACCTGCTCTTTGTCAATGAGCATCCTAGCTAACATCTGCATTCCCTTCATCACAACATCTTGCACTTAGGTGGTGCCTTTCAGAGAAAAATAAAGTCTCAAAATGCTTTACAGAATTAAATTAATTGGAAACAAGGTAAAGATGATTATTGAGGCAAGTACAGCAACTAATCACAACAGACATATCCCACAAAAAACAATGAGATGAGCAGCCAATTCATTTCCATTTTTTAGGTGAATTTGAATGAAGAAGGGAATATAATATATCACAGAGAAAAATGTAACTTTTCTTTTAAATAAGAACAATTCATATCCACAAGGTTTACATAACAGCATAACTGACTCAAGTGAAAAATGTGAGGAGTAGGTCCAATCGTGGTTGGGTGGGTAAGAAGGAATGGGGCTGAGGGTGAGGAATTGAAAGCAACGTAAGGTGCTACTAAAATCACTGAATAAGATATGGTGAGCACATCTTATTCTTCCTTGCTTGATAAACATACTGAGTTTGGCAGTATGAGTATTAGTATTAGAAAATACAACAGCAGCTTGCCTTTATTGAATGCCTTTCACACAAAAAAATCTCCAGGCACTTGACAAATGTAGTGTTGGACAATGAGCAGGGAATGAACCACGGAGAGAAAGATGAATTTAAATGAAGGTTGGTTCAGCTGAGAGACAGTTCATCCCTTCTGTAAATACACAGCAGGTTACATATCTATGTGGATAGTTTTATGGTCTGCACGTGGTGAGTGAATCACAATATGCATGTCGTGACACAAAAAAAACTGTATTTAGCTAAGCCCATGATGTATTTTCTGGTATGTTTGAGTCCAGGCATTGACGATGCACTTTATCACTTTCCTCCTGAAGTGGGTGGGCTCTGCCTCTAACCACCTACCAATTGAGTGGTACTGACCACAAAGAAAAGCTTATCTCGCACATGACCTCGCTGCAGCAATTATGCCATAGATAATAATCCTTGCATTTGATATAGCATCTTATGAAGTCTTCAAGGCATCTCAAAGCATGTCACAGAAAATATACTGTAAAGTGAATTTGTATATTTTGTGGGCGAAATCCACAAAACGCATGAAACTCACAAGATGTGCATGTCGGACAACTCAAGATACATATACGGATGACCTTGTGTGCACAAATAGTTGTATGATATTACGAAGCTCTTTATTTTTTCTTCCACGTGCTGCGATCACATTAGGCCACCCAATGACAGGGAGGGAGCAGAAACAAGAATGAAAGCATCCGGTCAATAATTTGGTCACTCAATCCACGACTGTTTGTGGGACACTGCGGTGTGCAATTGGATGCCGTGTTTTGCCCACAAATATACAATCAATTCACTTTACAGTATATTCTCTGAAGCACTTTGAGATGTCAACAAAATGTGAAAAACACTACAGTATATCAAATGCAATGATTATTATTATTATTATTATTATTATCAGACTCCATATATCACACTCTACTACTTTCGCTGCTTTTATTCTGTTGTTAACAAGTCATGTCCAAGTCCTGGCATATCACCATGATGTTGTTATTGACACTATGGTGATGTTGATGAGTCAATTTCTGGTTACTGATGACACAGTTACTGATGTGAAAATCCTGGCACATCTGTAGAATGAGTGTGAGATCAGTGGGACGAATGGTGACCCGATTATCAGCACTTCCACTTTTGAATTGCTCTTCCATTCTTTGGCAGTACCAGCTAAGTACATTATACTGTAAAACATGTACTGTATGCATATCCTCACTGCAAAATTTTGCATTGCTGTTGCCTCGATGGGCACAGCATTGAGTTTGTAGGTACAATTGATTCTAAAAATGCCAAACCAATTAAATTGTTCAACAGTTTTTAAATCGCACACTTGGGAACTCTCATGGAAATTGAAAACACATGCAACCAATAAACAAAATTTATCTTTAATTGAGCAAATCTGATTTTGTGAAGGAGGCTAATGATGAAGGCTAAAGTAAAATACTTGAAGAAGCACAAACAATGTAGAAGCACAAGCAGCGATCAGCAATGAAAATCATAAGCAAGTCCTGCCCAGATCCTGCAAATTAAAATGCTTTGTTAATCGTAAAAGAGTAATGTACGCACAGGGAGATATTCAAATCCTCCTGCTGGGCTGCAAGCACCGCAGGTAATAAGTCTCAAAGCTTTATTCTAACCCAACCTACCATTGTGACATATAGCAAGCATTGTCAAGGACAACGGCAGGATTCCTGAAATATGCCACTTCTGGGAGGTGAAGGCTGGGAGGAGTCCACAGCACAGCAGTAACCACAGATTGGCTTTCATAGTCAAGAATTCACCGAGTGTGTTTCAAGACGGCTGCATGTCTGACTTGAGGAAAGTGTGGCCGTCACATCACTGAATCAACGAAAGAATATGAAAAACAAGCCGGCCGACATCAGACAGCAAAGATGCCAATAGTGTGGTTCTGTGAGGTCTGGCTTGTGATGATGCAATAATTAGTTTTGGTGTTTTGTACAAACAACAAGTTTAAAATTAACTAACGTGGCAAAGCTTGGCTCATTTTATCTCCCACTCTTTTTCACTGTGCATTCTGAAGGCACTAAGATCTATCATAGCACAGTACCCCCACTGCTTCCCCCGCTGAAAACAGCTAACAACAACACCAAAATTACATTTATAGAGCACGTTTCACGTCGGGAGGATGTCCCAAGGTACAGATCAGCCAGTTTGTTACCCGAGCAAGGGAGAGGGGCAGGGTAGGAGGAGGGGCGGGAGAGTTAGGAAGGCGGGGAGAAAGTTGGGAGGGTAGCAAAAAGCACGATCGAAGAGGAGGGTCTCAAGGCAGGCCTTGAAGGAGGCGAGGGAGTTCCTGATTGGTTTAGAAAGGTAGAGAGTGCAAACTTGGATGCTGATGTTGTTGGCACCTGAAGTGCGCAGGCGCTGATGCAAGCCAATCCGGAGCGCCTCAATCTTGCGGACATTCAGCTGGAGCAAGTTGTCTCTCATCTAGGACTCAATGTCAGCCAGGCAGTCAGGATGCTGGTAGTCCTGGAGTTGAGAGCGGAAGCGGAAAGGTAGAGTTGGGTGTCATCTGCATACATGTGGAAAATTACCCCACGTCTGCAGATATGTCACCGAGGGGGAGCATGTAGACTGTGAAGAGGAGGGTGGACATTAGAGCCATTCTCCTGCATCCTTCACCACCAAGTAATAATAATAAATAATAATGTTTGTATTTGATATAGTGCTTTTCATCTCTTCTAGATGTCTCAAAGTGCTTCACAGAATATACTGCAAAGTAAATTGACTGTATATTTTGTGGGCAAAACGCGGCAGCCAATTGCGCACAGCAGTGTCCCACAAATAGTCATGGATTGAAATGATAATTTTTTTTAATGGTTTATTATCAGACGTGTGGTGTAAGGAAACTTGGGAATCAAACTCAAGTCTCCCACTTGCAAGGCAAGAGCTATAGACTCCAAGTAATTGATACATGTAACAGAATCCCAACAAAAGCAAACTGATATTCTCGTAGTTAATTCCTTGAAAAGGAACGGGGAAAGTACTGCTCCCGAATACTACTACTACTAATAATAATCCTTGCATTTGATATAGCGCTTTTCACAGTCATGGATTGAAATGACCAATTTTATTATTGTGTTTTTTTGGGGATGGATTATTATTAGGAGTGTGGAGTAAGGAAACTTGCCCAAGGTTTCGCCCTGATCTGCCTGGATTCGAACACAGGTCTCACGCTTGTAAGGCGAGTGCTCTAACTACTGAGCAACAGGAGCTCCACAAATACAGAACAGAATTGGAAAATATGAGAAAATGAACAAATATAGTATGCCCTCGTCAAATCCTCGTTCCAGGGTTCAGTTCCTGAAAAACTGCGCAATTGGTAAAATCACAAATTGTACGTATGTTGTGCAAATAAGTGATGCATTTTTTCTTCGCGTATGGTTGGATTTGCAATCGAGAAAGTCGTGATCGACAAGGACCTACTGTACTTAGTTTAATGTTTGATCTAAAATGCAGAACCAACAATGTTGCACTCTCCAGTGCCGTCTGAAGTGTCAGCATGGACTATGATCTTATGTCCCAATGCGAGGCTTGAACTCACAACCTTCAAGCCCAGATGCTAGAGTAGTTCCAATTGAACCCTCAAGTCGCTGATAGCATTCAGCTGCTAGTCCCAGCGGCACATCTCATTAGCACAAATATAGTATGCCCTCGTCTTAATCCTCTGGTTCATATTAATGTCAATTGAAATGAAAATGTTCATACAGTTTACCAAATAGTTTTGCCTTATGAACTTTTAGTCTATCTGTTGCTGTCATTTCAGAAGCTGCCTTTGACCAACTTTTTTGAAAATTGTTAAATGCCCAGTTGAAATATGACTGAAGATGTAATTTCTTTTCCAGCAACAGTAAATTATATATGGTGTATCATTTTAATGGGAGTTGATATGATGCAAGGAACGGAAACGACAGTTTGTCATTTTAATATCACACATGCACATTAAGTCAGAGAGCTTAGCTGGGTACGGTGCTGAACTTGGGAATCTGAACCTCGGGAGGGAGAACTGACAATTTGTGACTGATTCTATTTGTCAAAGAAAGTAAAATGCGTATATAAAGCTATGATCTCCATTAATTAAATAATAATGAATAGTTTGATGATTTCTATGCAATTTAAACCCATAAAACATTGCAATAGTAACTTATTACTTCTGCAACAACATTAAATATCTTCAGATACATAACAATCTATCTAGAATTTTTTATTAAATAAAAAATCGGAAGGTTAAATAGAGCTTGAATGGTATCTTGCCCTCTGTGCACTCATTTAATTACTGTATTAAACAATTGAAATGAATTTTTGAAAAACTTCAACATCAATTTTGCTTGTAAAGTTTAGGATATTTTAATTTTAGAGTTTGCTCTGGTGGCATCATTGGAAGAATTGTCTGAGATGAGTGATTGATTCAATTAACTGAATAGGATGTGTTTAAAGTGCTTCAACACACAATCTCATAATAAAAATGTTTGTGTATATGCCTGTGTGCATATCCTTTTGTAAGCAAAAACCTATATAAATAAGCATGTGTATAAGCATGGAATGTTCTCCTAACGTGAACAGAGCTATACAAGTTGCTGTAATTATAATTATTTTGCCTGTGTTTGTGTCTCCATGCTTCTACACATATATTTTATTGTTAGGAGAGTGTGTCAGTCTGGTTCAGTTGACAGCACTTGCCTCTGAATCAGATGGTTATGGATTCAAGCCTGAGTTGGAATCTTTTTGCAAGGATAATTATTACTGTTTGTGTATGTGTCAACCTTATTGCCTATAAACCTGTGTGCGTGTGTGTAAATGTGGGCATGTCTGTGTATTTGTTTGTTGAAACCTATGTGATATATGTAAACTCACTAGGAAACCAGCTATATCTTGCTATTATCCCATCCTCTCTGACTTGGAGATAATTCAGCTCCATCATTACTGCTCTGTTTTTTTTGCTCAGCTGGGAACATATATGGAAACCCATCACCGCCCTTAAGAGTACTCAAACCAAGATGACATTTCCATGCGTGGAAACTCCAGAGAAAGATTGTTGGAAAGGAATGCACACTCGCTCCCTGGAGGGATGCATTCTGCTTACCTAATTTCGGAAAGTATAAGGTGCAGGTTTGGCAAGAACCAAGGCTTGGGGACTCCAAAGCGTGCATTGCCATAACTGCTGGAGTCCAAACAGCTAAACCTGCATAGCAGGTAATCGCTATTGCTGTCTGCCAAATCTTCTCACTGGTTGTCCAGCTAGGACCACCCTACCCTTTAGGGCTTTTGGTTGCACAGTTAACGGGAGCTGGTGGGATGACTCCCTGCCCCCCAGTAACTGGTCTGCTTATCCTACTGATGCTGTCCTATCCTCAGCAGTGCCTTGGAATACTGCGGACCTGTCTGGTTCAGCAACCAGATTACCAAGACCGCCTCAGAGGGCTTGCTCAATTCCGAAATTCGGTTGACAGGCATGTCACCACAGAGCCACTTCAGCTCCAAGGAGACCCTGCTTACCTCCCCCAAGGAGGATAGTCACTGGTCTAACCTGTGGACAACAAAGGATGGCTGCTGTCTATCAATTAATTCCAATAAACAGGAGTGTGAAAGTATTGTATTTGCACAGTTAACATATCTAAATGGATTTGTTCCAGCATTTTTGTCTTTTTGTTGAATAACAATGAGCCTAATGACCAACCCCTCCAGCCTCCAGTTAATAGGTTTATGAAAAGCTTCCTTAGAAAAAGTTCATTAGCAATTCACCGTCAAGTATAACCAATTTAAGAATCCCAAAAATATCAAAACTCCATGCAAAGTGGTGGCAGATTGATGCACTGAGGACGGAAACCTCAAAATAAAAATTAAAGTTTAATATTATTTACTTAACCTTGTGAAATTACAACTATTTCTTGCCTGAAAAGCTCCTGATTCTCATTAACTATTCATAAGACTGGAAGTTGAAGACATACCTGCCCCACTCTCATTGCAACATTACCATTTGTATTGATAGGGGTGGTGTTGCAGAATGAGGAGCAGCTTGCTGTGAGGTGAGCCCACAAAGCTAAACTGATGACTCGGTTACATTGCTCAGAGTGACACTGCACCTCAAGTACTTTGGTAAGGGCAAACAGTCCGTGTGACACTGCCTAATTGTGGCATGTATGAATTTGGTAAATCAAATCATCCACACATGCAGAATCAGACATCTTCCTCACCAATAACAACAACAACAACCAGATTACATGTGTACACCGCCCTTCATGAGATGGAGCGACTGCCGGATGGAACACCAGTGGGTGGGGGGAGAGGCCGAAGTGAGGGATGTGAAGCAGGCCGGCGCCCGCTGAGCAGAGAGAGTTGGCAGATTGGGAGGAATTTAGGAGGTTGCAAAGGTTGGGGGAGCAAGATCCTGAACCTGATCCTTTGTGTGATGGGAACCCAGTGGAGTCAGACAAGGATGGGGGTGATAGGGTCACGGAGCCTGGTGCAGAAGAGGACATGGGCTGCAGAGTTCTGGATCATCTGCAGACTATGGGAGGGTGGAGTAGGGGAGGCCGGCAAGCAGGGAATTTGCATAATATGAATGTTTCAGTGTCTCGGCACCCTGCGGTGTGAGACAGTTGGAGAGCCGGGCAATGTTGCGGAATTGGGGGAAGGTAGAGGGTCATTGCACGGATGTGGGAAAGAAAGCAAAGTTGAGGGTCAAACAAGATGCCAATGTTCTGGGTTGGCTCAACACTGTTCACTGACCTCAACTTCTGCCACAAAAGTCATTTCATTCCAATTTGTTCTGCTCCCCTTCAGATGAATTGTTAGGTTAGGTAAAAAAACACCTTTACACATCTCAAAAAGAGAAAGGAGTTTCTCCCAGTGCACTAGCCAGTAATGAAAAATGGGAGGTGGGGCGAGGACACAACATTGACTTTTTCATGGACTTTGCACCTGCTATGGCAAGATGGTAACTTGTTGCAGATCTTCACAAATTCTACTTTTTCTTCCCCTCTTCCATGGGCAGGTATCTGGCCTCCATATATCATGTACAGGTCAAGCTAAAAACAGGAACTAAATGCCTTATCAGGTCTTTGAGACATCTCACAGGGCTTCACAGAATATACTGTAAAGTGAATTGACTATATTTTTTGGAAGAAACATGGTAGCCAATTGTGTACAGCAGTGTCACACAAGCAGTCGTGGATTGAATGACCAAAATATTTTCTTTATAAGAGATGTTAAGGGGAGAGGGGATATCTACAAGTCCTTACTAAAAAAACAAACTTCAATTCATCAGTTCTGAATAGAAACCAGTGAAAAGGTTATTACTAACTGGGCTATTGATGCTTTAAGCAGAAATCGACATATTTGCTACATTAACTGTTTAAGGTCTAAGTTATTATATTCAATTCTTACATGGCAATTGAGCATCAAGCTTACCTCAGCTGGTAGGACTCCAGTCTTTGGGTCAGAAGCTTACATGGGAACTAGAGAGTTCACAGTGTAGACTGGCAATCCATTAGCTCCTATAGCTCAGTGGTTAGAGCACTCGCCTTAAAAGCATGAGACCTGTGCTCGAATCCAAGCAGATCAGGGTGAAACCTTGGGCAAGCTTCCTTATTCCACATACCTAATAATAATCCATCCCCAAAAAACACAGTAATAAAATTGGTCATTTCAATCCATGAATGTCTGTGGGACACTACTGTGCGAAATTGGCTGTCGTGTTTCGCCCACAAATATACCGTCAATTCACTTTACAGTATGTTCTATGAGGCGCTTTGAGACGTCGATAAGATGTGAAAAGCACTCTATCAAATGCAAGGATTATCATTATTATTGCAGTATATGTGGAGTGCTATATTCCCAAAGGTGCCATCCTTCCAATGAGACATTAAACCCGCATCTGCCTGTTCAAGTGGATGCTAAAAATCCCATACGGCTATTAAAAACAACTTTTCTGCCAGTATGCTGGCCAGGATATTCACCAAATAGATTTGTATATTCACCTCATGGCTGATTATGAGACCTTATTCGTTGTCTGGGAGTTGTAATATTTGTATAAGTTAAAACGTCGCCAAGGGTGTAGTGACGTGACTGTGGCAGTCAATTTGCCCACAGCAAACACGTCCCACAAACAGCCAGGAAGTGGATAACTAATTTTATTTGAGGCGTTGTTGACCAAAACCAGGAAAAACTCTCTTTTCGGTAATGTCTACCTGAGTAAACAGACTGATTAGGCTTATCATATCATGGTGATTGGTGGGTGACACTAATGTAGTCCCCTCCACTTGGCAGGCTCTGGCCTGCTCCACATTCCCCGACCCATCAGCCCCACCATTGGCAGGTGAGCCTTTAGCCACTCTGCCCCGAACCTCTGGAACTCCATCCTGCAGTCCCTCCACCTCACCGCCTCCCTGGCCTCCTTCAAATCCACCTCAAAACTCTCCTCTTCGATGGTCCCATCTGCAACTCCTAATCCCCCCTTTCCTCTCCACTCTGTCTCCAGCTCGGGTCTGACACAGTGACTGTCCAGCGCATTGGGATGTCCTCCTGACGTGAAAGGTGCTATACAAGTGTAATGTTCTTGTTATTGTTGTTCTCCAAGGTACTGCATTGCTGTCAGCCTAACCTATTATCTCAAAGCCTAACTTGAGGTTTCAACTCACAACTTTCTGACACGGAGGTAAAGAGTGATATAAACTGAGCCAGGTTGACACTGTCACAGCATCCAACTGCATTTCCCTGTGAAAATGTTTTGAGATGTTTCGAAGTTCTGGGCGCACCATGACATTTTTATCCTATGTTGATGTTTGATGACGTGCCAGTCAGATTTGTTCTAAGCTGCACATGGCTGCAGAGGATTCTCTTATAACGTTCCTATTCGATTGGAGTGCATTGGGAGCAGTACAGGGCGCACACACTACCTCTGTAGTCCGGTCTCCCTTGGAGTCGCTAGGACATCTCCAACCGACCAATGCATGTCGGCAACATGTTTTCTCGTTGCAAACATCCTGGTAGAACCCGCCTCACTTATACAGTCACTGCCCCCCACCCCAACCCCTCCACCAAGTGCAATAGGATGCAAAGTGCGTGTTATTTTCATATTTTGCCGCATTGCTTTCGCTTGAGAAGTGGGACTGGGATTTGCAGAGTCTTTTTTTTCATCATTATAAACAGTACCATTAAGGATCAACAAAACTGAGCCTGTGTCTAAGACTGTCCTTCACTCGGTGATACTCCTCTTGTCTGTCTGTCCGTCCGTCCGTCCGTCCGTCCGTCCGTCCATCCATCCATCCGTCCGTCTGTTTCTGTCTATCTGTGTCTGTCTGTATCACTCTTCGCTTTGCCCTTCTTTTGAGTAAAAGTAATATATATTTCATATTTCCACGCCATTAAAAGAAAGGAATTGGATACCACAGTGCAGAAAACAGTCTTCATATGTCCATTGATCCATTGACCCATATAGAAAGCGATCTAGTCTGGTCACTTTGGGTATTTGGTAACTCTTCAGAATCTCTCACCTCCTGCTCTCCCTCTCCTTCTCCCCGTTTCCCCTCTCCCTGTTGCCACCCCCTCCCCAGACACAAGAACAAAGGTCATGTTGTATCCTGCGCCCCCCACCCCTCATATTAATCAGGTTACGATGATTCCATTTTTAAAACTCAGACCTGAGCCAGGCTGTGAGCGACTCCAGTTCATCTCTTTATATAATCCATGAACAGAGACAGACAGACCTGTGTGTGTGCGTACATGCCCTGTGTGTGTGTGTGTGTGTGTGTGCATACATGTCCTGTGTGTGCGTATATGCCCTCTGTGTGTGTGTGTGTGTGTATGCCCTATGTATGTGCGTATGTACATGCCCTGTGTGTGTATATGCCCTGTGTGTGTGCATGCCGTGTGTATGTGTCTGTACTTGCCCTGTGTGTGTACATGCCCTGTGTGTGTACATGCCCTGTGTGTGTGTGTGTATGTGTGTGTACATGCCCTATGTGTGTGTACATACCCTGTGTGTGTGCATGCCCTGTGTGTGTGCTTACATGTACCTGTGTGTGTGCATGCCCTGTGTGTGCATGCCCTGTGTGTGTGCTTACATGTACCTGTGTGTGTACATGCCCTGTGTCTGTGCATACATGCCTTGTGTGTGTGTGTACATGCCCTGTGTGTGTGTGTACATGTCCTGTGTGTGTGTCTGTGTGTGTGCCCTGTGTGTGTGTACATACCCTGTGTGTGTGTACATGCCCTGTGTGTGTACATGCCCTGTGTGTGTATGCCCTGTGTATGTGTGTGTACATGCCCTGTATGTGTATATGCCCTGTGTGTGCATGCGTGTGTGTGTATACATGGCCTGTGTGTGTGTCTCTGTGTGTATGCCCTGTGTGTGTGCATGTGTGTACATGCCCTGTGTGTGTGTGTGTGTCTGTACTTACCCTGTGTGTGTGTACATGCCCTGTGTGTGTATATGTCCTGTGTGTGTGTACACGTCCTGTGAGTGTGTACATGCCCTGTGTGGGTGTGTATGCATGCTCTGTGTGTGTGTGTACATGCCCTGTGTGTATATGCCCTGTGTGTGCATGTGTGTGTGTATGTGTATATGCCTCGTGTGTGTGTATAAACCTTGTGTGTGCATGTGAGTACATGCCCTGTGTGTGTGTGCGTACACACTCTGTGTGTATATATGCCATGTATGTATACATGCCCTGTGTGTGTATATATGCCCTGTGTGTGTACATGCCCTGTGTGTGTGTACATGCCCTGTGTGTGTAAATGCCCTGTGTGTGATACATACATGCCCTGTGTGTGTACATACATGCCCTGTGTGTGTACATACGTGCCCTGTGTGTGTATATGCCCTGTGTGTGTGTGTACATGCCCTGTGTGTGTGTGTACATGCCCTGTGTGTGTGTACATGCCCTGTTTGTGTGTGTGTACATGCCTTGTTGTGTGTGTACATACATGCCCTGTGTGTGTATATGCCCTGTGTGTGTACATGCCCTGTGTGTGTACATGCCCTGTGTGTGTGTGTGTATATATGCCCTGTTTGTGTACATGCCCTGTGTGTGTGTATATATGCCCTATGTATGTGTGTACATGCCCTGTGTGTACATGCCCTGTGTGTGTGTATATATGCCCTGTGTGTGTGTGTACATGCCCTGTGTGTGTATATGCCCTATTTGTGTGCATGTGTGTGTGTGTGTACATGCCGTGTGTGTATATGCCTTGTGTGTGCATGCATGTACATGCTCTGTGTGTGTGTGTGTGTACATGCCCTGTGTATGTATGCCATGTTTATGTGTGTATATATGCCTTGTGTGTACATGCCCTGTGTGTGTCTACATGCCTTGTGTGTGTGTGTGTGTGTGTACATGCCTTGTGTGTGTGTGTACATGCCCTGTGTATGTGTGGGTACATACATGCCCTGTGTGTGTACATGCCCTGTGTGTGTATGTACATGCCCTGTGTGTGTGTGTACATGCCCTGTTTATGTGTGTATACATGCCCTGTTTATGTGTGTGTACATGCCCTGTGTGTGTGTACATACATGCCCTGTGTCTGTGTGTACATGCCCTATTTATGTGTGTGTGTACATGTCCTGTGTGTGTGTGTACATGCCCTGCGTGTGTACATATGCCCTGTGTATGTACATGCCCTGTGTGTGTGTATATATGCCCTGTTTGTGTGTGTACATGCCCCATGTGTGTGTGTGTACATGCCCTGTGTGTGTGTATGAATGTGAGTGTGTGTGTGTGTTTGTGGGTGACTTGCCTCCGTTCACTTCAGGAGCACAGTCACAGAGGATGATTCTCGGGATTAGTCCGGTGTGACCACGCGCCTCGAAGGCTTGCGATTCCTCTCCCATCAACACAGGATCATTCTGATCACACCATTTACGCGCAGTGTGGCTTTATACTGTATATATGAGTTTATTTACAGTGCAGCGAACAAAATGGGAATGAATTGTAAGTCTGTACAAGAGGTTCATTGTGGAATTTGGGGGCTCTGCCTCGTGTCTGTTTCTTCCCCTACCTTGTCTTCATGTTCTATGTTACTTACTTACCATTCAGCGTTCATGTGGATCTATAAATGACATTAATAAACCTAATAATAAACGTCTACTTTTCTATCACCCCATCGCACCCCGTGTTTGTTCATTAAATCTGGTTTACGGTGTTTTTATGGTGGGTGAAGGGTTCCCAGCTCCTATCTTCCTATAGGTGATTGGAAGATAGTGAAACTTTTTATTTGGGGGGTGGCTAAGTTTCAATATTTAGCTCAATACTGAACTGTGGTGTGTGTGTGTGTGTGTTTGCTCTCTGATTCAAAACATATCTTTCTCTCATTTTTGTATTCCATTCCGTTCATGTCATGATCAGTTTTCAACTCGTATTGATTTGTTTCCTAACTCAACTGAGAAAAATGGACTGTTCCAAAGTTTTTGTTAAGTCTTTTTCTAAAACCAAAAACAGCCACATGCAACAATCGGGATCTTCCCTACTTCTGAAATTCAGTGCCACTGAATTATATTTTCATTAAGCACTGAAAGTTGCAATACTGTATGCAAAAACTGTGTGTTGGTATTGTTCGTATCTCTGCATTGCTTTTTTCTCAGTACTTGTCAGCACATGCACCAGTTTGGAGTTTCTTTGTCACAAGTGTTTATAAACATGAATAATAAATAATAATTTGGTCACTTAGTCCGCAACTTTTTTGCGGGATACTGCTGTGCAGAATTAGCTGCCGCATTTCGCCCACAAAGTATGCAGTAAATTCACTTTGCAGTATATTCTGTGAAGCATTTTGAGATGTCTCAAAGCCATGGTAAGGCACTATATAAATGCAAGGATTACTATTACTTGGAGATGTAAAGCATTGGTGTCAATTTATATTTGTGGTCAGGAAGCATACAATATGGCATACTAAACATGTATGAAAATTAAAAAATCAGACAGCAGCCGTGTAGGTTCAGTACTTTGGCAGGTTTGTCTACAGATCCACAGACACTGCACTTGGCAGCAATTGGCGATGAAGCACTTTAGGTCACTTCCACATTACAGCTGCTATATCAAATGCAATGGTTGTTACCATATAAGTGGGCAGTTCTCATGTAAGAGTCAGAAGTGCAGCTTCTCATATTAAAATCACAAACACACTTCGATCTGTATTTCTTTGCTCGTTGGTAACCCACCGAAAATTTACCACTTTGCTGTTTTGACTTACATTTTAAATAATCATAACTATTGAAATGAATGAATTTTTAAGAAAAAAACAAATCAGCTTGGAACTTATTCGGAGACAATAAGGAGAACAAAACAGACATTGATGGACTTCTACTGGATATTAATGCATATTGTGGCTCCCTCTGATGTCAGAATGCTATCTTATAATGCTCGTTGATGCACAAAAACACACATATTATCATATTTTTGGTACGATGCAGCAGCGAAAATGTGTATTTGATGCCCCGACACTGGATAATAGCAAATATAGTGTCACATTCAGGCAACATAGCAACAGGGTGTAATATCCAATTAATGTTAGGGTTGATTATGACCATCAAATAAAGAAACACAGTCAATATAGCTGTGGAAAGCCTGACTTGCAGTGCCCGATGAACGGTACACAGGTGGATTAGGCACCAATACAATGCACAAGTGTTGGTAACTTACCCATTATCCTATTCGATCTACTCCCCCAACACTCTGTGGTGAACATTCATTTGTGGTTTCCTTGATGAAGATTGTTAAATAATAAAGTATCCACTAGCAAAGACATGCCCCCAAATAATAATAAATGAAAAACTTCCCATGATGTCACATATTAATAGAGTAACTGATGATATTTGTGGTTTGTAGCATTACATTGAGCCACATTTTGATGAGTAGTTCACTGGTAGCAACACATAGAAGCTGCCACAATGTATATTTTATCAGTGGAAACTGATAAAATATATATCACTTTGTATGTTATGGTTGATTATTAGAAATAAACATATATTGGATATTACAGTATAATAATAGATTGGTATTATACAACAAAATGTCCAATTGTCCAATGACAAGTATTGGATTATATTGGTAATACTCCTTTTGGTTTTAAAAAAAATTCAAATATGGTCACTTTGTTTTGGGACACTGCTGTGCACTATCGGCTATTGCATTTTACCCACAAAATATGAAGTTAATTCACTTTACAGTACATTCTGTGACGCGCTTTAAGACATCTTGAATAATAATAATCCTTGAATTTGATATTGTACTTTATCACAATAAGGTGCTATATCAAATGCAAGGATTATTATTATTTTTAGATCATATACTGATGCAATTCTATTGGAAGGAATACTTATTTTGTCACCTTTTAATGACATTGGTTGAGAATAGCACTTACCAGGTTAGATAACATGTTCTCAGAAGATACAGAAGATATCAACATGCATGTTGCATGTGCATTTAATTATCCCAAGGCATGATGCAAAACATACCATTTATGCATACTATATCAGTTATAAATAATACTTACATTTGATATAGTGAGGATAACATTGAAATGTTACAGGGCACTTCACAAGTAATCCCTCTCAAATGCAGAGACTCGGTAATTCTAGTTGTAGCCTTTGTATAACAAAATAATTTTTTTTCTCTCTGAAATTCCGATCCATCTCGCTTTTCAATTTGCCAATTCTGTGCAATGGCAACATTTTGGGTTGCACCATTTTTGCTTTTTTGGCCATCTCTCAGCAAAGAAAAAAGAACCTTGAAACATTTAACAAAAGATTATAAAGCCAAACCACAATAGTGCTTTTGTTAAACAATAAAACCCCATGTTTTTGATACGCACCTTATAATATGGCAAAACACTCCACAGAGTTTTCAGGAAAGTGTAGTGAATATGTATATATGTAATGACCTTGTATTCTATGCAGTGCTTCAGGATGTTGTTGAAATGTTTCACAGGATGCTCTGAGATGCTACCCTGTGTGAAGGGTGCTAAATAAATGCAAGTTCTTGGTGTTGAAGTGAAGTGGTTGTATTTTGTAATAAGTTTGGAATCCCACAATTTCAATCATGAACTGTACTTTGCTATTAGCACAGCGACTTTGCAAATAACTAATTTTCAAGTCCTTTATGGCCAATATTTTACCAATGATTTACTGATTTATTGGCTTTAGTGATTAAAGCACTCGCCTCACAAGCAAGAGACCTGGGTTCAATTCCCGGCATGGCAAAGCCTTACTCCACATGCCTGTTAATAATGCCTCAAGAAAAAAAAACAATCACAATTTGGTCACTCATCCATGACTGTTTGTGGGACACTGCTGTGCACAATTGGTTGCCCTGTTTTGTCCACAAATATACAGTCAATTCACTTTACAATATATTCCGTGAAGCGCTTTTAGACATCTAGAAGATGTGAAAAGCTCTATATCAAATTCAAAGATTATAGTATTATTATTATAAAATGTAATAAGATCTGATCTCCTTTAATATCATATAAAGTGAAAGCAACACTAATATCTTGTTTGTTTGAAACGTATCACTGCACCATAAAATCCACATCTTGACACATTCTGATTGCGAAACATTATCTTTTGATGAAATATGATGGTTATTGATACATAAGCTCCAATGTTTTACACACTGGTGATGTCTCATACTCTAGTGATAGATATATCGTTAGCAAATAAAGACATTTTTTGGAAAAAAAATCCTGCCGTGAATGACACGAGTTAAGTGTTGCCTTCGGAGGCACTTTTATTTCCTTTAAAATAAAGCCCTGGTGATTACAGTCTTAGGTGAGACAATAAACATCGCGTGCTTCGCCCAGCAGCCGGCTCTAACTGCAAGCAGGAAACAGCTCGATATGTTTGTTCCTCACTGCTTGACCAAACTCCCGCTGGAGGCGAAAAGTGGCCAAAAAAACTCCAATTGAATACACGTCTCGGATTAATATCATTGGTAGGGAGGAGGTTGGCAGAGAGTTGAGAGTTCAGGACTAAGCCAAAAAAAAACCCCCCACAGATTATTTACTTTAGATATATACATATATATATATATATATATATATATATATATGTATATATAGATGTTCAGGGGAATGGAGTGGTGGGGAAACACCCTTCAACTTGAAAGCACCAGAAGAAGAAAGGAAGAGATGATTAGACATAAAGCGAGTCTGAAATTGTATTTGGGTTCAGGTGACGCAATGATAGTCCTCGTTTTCCGGTTTGGCAAAGAGTGACACAAAGAAAACAAAACAATCGGCGGGGCTGATGACATAGTCGGGGAGAAAACTGCTCCGAAAGAGGCCTAAGCACATCCCCCTGCAGGAAGGAAGTTGGTTTTTGTGAAGGAAAACAAAAGATGGCAGCCTCTCTGACCGCAGCTTGAACCAGACCCCTACAAGCTCCCACCCAGCTGCTTCCCAGCAACTTCCCATCACCTTTACTTGACACTTTACCCACTTCTTGCAACAGAAAACACCCCAAAATGTGTCTTCTTAATCAAGGAGACTTAAAAAGCTTCCCAAAACACAGACACCACAGACAAACACACACACACAAACACACATGCACACACACACAAAAACACACACACACACACACACAGATCTATCTTATGGCAAGAGGCCACACGCATAATTCAGCTTCAATTATCACCCTCACTTTGTATATACATTAACTTCTCTCTCACACAGTCTCGGGAGGATTGTAGATTCAATTGTGGCAAAAAAAAAAGATTTGTTCTTTGCATGCAAATTCAAAAGTCTGAACATTGCACCCCCTCTCTCCCCCCCCCCCCCCCCGCCCCCCCCGCCCCCACCACCACCTTCCAGTAGATTTAACCCAGTGAGTCTTTACTGCACAACTTCCTTTCAAAGAAACTGGTCATGAATTTTAATAAATTGAAGTGAGATGTGAGGGTGGGTAGGGGGTGGGTGGCTTTTTAATTTACCCGCTATCGCTGCTCTGTCAATACATTTAAATGTGTGTGTTTTTAAAAAGCACACTGGGCGACTCATTCGCTGTCAGGCGAATTCGTTTACAAAAGATCAGAAATAGTCTGCATTGCACTCTGTCGTGCACTCCCAAGCTTAGCTTATGTAACGAAAATATATTATTCGGATGGATCTCGCCGACTATGTTCTTTATTGCGTTTATTTGATACAGCATATTCATGCATTGGAAATAATTAACACAGGTTCCTTCAACAAGTTAATCCAGACAGATGACTACAAAATAAACACTTTTGCACTCTATTTGTGATGGCATAACTCTAAATATCTCGGAATAATGTTGGAAACTTAACTGATGCTTAACCGACTGTTTTAAAGTGAATTCCCTTTCTTGAAACGAATGGCTTGAACCTCAGATCCTTGACCACGGTGAACTAAATTTGTACTGCGTTTTGAAAAAATGTTGTGCAGTACTTTGCGTTGTTTTTTTTAAATAGAGAGATGTGACCATTAAACGCCAACTGATCTGTGTAAATCCAAGTGACCCCATGTTTTAATACTGTTCCAACGGTAATATGCTAAACTGGAAGACATAAATAAGTACTTGAAGATACAAGTAAGTACTTAAAGCAGACGTTGCTAACTCAGTGAATTAATTGGAATTAATCAAGGCGCCTTGCTTGCTAATCAACAACATGATGGGGGCCGTCACAAACAGATGTTGGTCGTAAATATTTGATGTCACAATTAAATAAAGCGTCTATGCATAGTCTTAATTATTTAAAAATCAACGTCCAGGATCACATCTGCATGACTGTTTGGAATTAATTCGAAAATCACTGTGCTTAAATGTATGCTCGCTTTATGTCTGTGTTTTGAAATGTATATTGCAAAACTGAGCTTTCAATGCGCCATGCTTGGTTACACTGCACCTCAAGCTTGTTACACTTCGAATTTGCCATCTAGAACGATTTGTATGTTGTTAGCTCCTGTTCTTCCCAGTTGGGTTTGGGTGTCCTATTAAATATGTCTGATGCGCTGTTAGATTTTCTATACACGGTGTTTCACTTGAACAGATAGAAAATTAAAAAGTGAGGAATTCAAAATTCTTAATGTCCATTAATTACAGATCTACGATATAAACTCCTGAATTAAGGTAACGTCAACTTTATGCAATGTACTTCACATCTTGGCACAACTTATAAATGTTGTTTGTCTGTGTGTGTGTGGGTGTAGAAGGGGAGGCTATTTTTAGTCTTTCTATAATGCAATTTTTATTCATGATTACATAAAGACTATTCGGGTTAACGTATGAGTATATAAATATATATTAGATATCAGCTTCAACAATATTTCACTATGAAACCTGAAGCCACCGATGTTATTTCCGCTTCGTTTCTACATTTAATTTTATTTGATTGGAACAAACGGGAGCTCAACAGGTATGAGCATAACATTGGCAAATACCCTGCGAATTATTTACAACTGGCTCAGGCCAGTTCCGAATAACCTTTCGGTTGCGTTTAATGAATAAAGTAAGAAGCGTCGAGGAGTAAATTCCGTGTAATGTCGATGTGTTTGTCCTGTCAAAGGTGTGGCTTGCTGGAGTGTGGTGTTGTGTGTGGGCTGGCTTGTTGGGGGACTTGCTGATGTGAATGGTACTCCAGCAATCAGCCTGAGACCCCAACGTCCCTCCACTCGGTCAAGCCAGGTTTGTACAGACTCGATAATAACGTCAAAAAGTCGAAACCTTCCGGCTTTCGTGAGTTTGGAACCGTAAACTCTGCCATTTTGATCTTTTGTTCCCCCCCTGTTTCCTGGCGGTAATCCCTCTTCTGGGGGGGGGAAAAAAAGACAGTCGACAATTGAACAGACATTGCGTGCTTGCCTTATTCAGAATCAAAAATAATGAGAGAGAGAGAGAGAGAGAGAAAATAAATCCTTTGATCCACTTCAGGAAAAAGACTTTGTATACAAGAGTCTTGTTTTTGTTGACTTTATTTTTTTCACTTTGACTCCTCTTTCTGCCAGGAAAGCAAACCCCCAAATCGTTCAGTTTTCTGGCGTTCTTTCTAGGGTTTGGAATCCGTCTTTAAGAATAGAAAATGCAAAAAGTAGGATAATTCCAAATGTCCTATCGTTATAACTTTTCTTTTAATGAATCAGAAATCCGAAAGTTGAAATACTAAATGAATTTCATGACGCTAAATCACCTTGATGACCTAAAAAGGTTTTTTTGTGTGTATCCAGACATTTTTTTGCACGACTGTTTGCCTACAGGAAAGACATTCAGACTTGAAAGGATAAAAGATAAGTTTAAAAGGGGAACAATGTTTTGCCAAAAAAATAATACGCAACGTGAATAGAGTACCATTCAGAATACAAATATAATAGGTTTAAGGATAGATTTAATCAGTAGTTTTCCTTCTATTTGTGGCTTTCCGAGACGTAGATTTTCTTCTTTACCGTGAGAACCTGAAAGTACTTTAGACTGTAGTAAACACGCCATCAAAACTAAATTTAAAAAAAGTCTTTGTGGTGGACCTTAAACCAACACTAAACATATGTTACAAGTGCGGAATAAGTCTCTTCATTTTAAAGTTTCCATGTCGGCAGTTAAGTCTATCTTATGGATTGGTTTGTAGACCCGGCAACTGATTAGCCATTAAATGTGTATATGTTGTACAACGTTCACCAGTTTACAAGAGAGTTTCGGGTAACGAAATGCCCCTCGACACATTTGATCGCCTCTTTCCAATGATCTCATCGTATATTGATAGAGTGAAGACTTCTAACATCGCTATTTTCATTGATTGTTTCACCGCCATCCTGGGACCTTTCGGGGACGTACTTGGAGTCCTGTAGCTCAGGGGTTAGTTAGAGCACTCGCCTTACAAGCGAGAGACCTGTGTTTCGAATCCAGGCAGCTCAGGGCAAAACCTTGGGCGAGTTTCCTTACTCCACACACCTAGTAATAATCCCTCCCCAAAAACTATAATAAATTGGTCATTTCAATCCACGACTGTTTGTGGGGACACTGCTGTGCGCAATTGGCTGCCGCGTTTCGCCCACACATATACAGTCACCGTGAAGCGCTTTGAGACGTCTAGAAGACGTGAAAAGCGTACACAAGGATTATTATTAATAACTAAAAACCAGATTGATCTCAGTATATTTCCTATAACACATGTAATGTATTTAATTATTCAATATGGCGTTATATACACAGTATTGTGTTATACATTCGGATAATAATATAATCACATACGTGTCTATAATAAGATTATACAGTCTATCACACCTTATCTAGAAAATACTGATTGTAGGACGTTAACATAGAACATGTTGCTGGGGAATAGTACTGCAGGACACGTTTCCAGTGTGACAATAATATAGCTGATTGAATTAGAACATCTCGAGGTATCTGTTTCGAACATATTTGCTCAGAATTTGGTTTTCTGCTGGATCCGACCTTAATGCCAAGTGGACATCAGACAATACAAAATAATGGGAAACATAGTAAGATGACAGCAAAAGCGAATGACTGAAATAGTATGATCCAGTGCAGCTCGTCTTAGAGTCGTTTGAAACGAAACCATTCGGATTTATTTCCCCATTATTTCATTCGGAGTTGGTTGTTGACCGTGAAGTAAGTTGAGAATGGTGGTTGATATTTGTTTTCTGTTTTAATGGGGACAGTCGTTTCACAGGCTTGCGAAGTTGTAACACGAAACTTACTTTCTACGTAAAGATCTCACTCTTTCTTGCCAACGGTGCTGAAAACGCCAGTTGAATATGTAACTCTCCTCACTGCCTCTGTTTGTTAACCTAAAGCAAACAAAGACATCAGTTGAAAAGACCCATGTTCAATCTCTGGAACGCGCGAACTTACTTTTTTTAATGAGAATATATGATTACGCTTTCCTTTAATGAATCTTTGGGTGAAAATAACATATCTGGGTCTGGGTCTTTGTGGCATCAATGTTAAAAAAAACAACAACACTCTCTTGAAGTTGTCTTCGTGTCAGCTGAGGTTTTTCCAGTTTGGTTTTCACGGGACGAAATGGTTTCACAACTTTGCGAAGTTGCAAGAAGCACCAGGGAACACGAGAGACTGAGAGAGGAGACATTCATTCCGAAAGGCAACAAACACGCCGATTAAAAAAAAAAAAATGCTTGGATTTGCAACCCTGGTCGGTCATTCCCTCCCACCCTCCCTCCCTCCCTCTCGCTGTTACAGCCAGACACACTTTCCACTCATTGTTAAACGCGGTTTGATCGGGACTGACACTTCGATGAAACATTTCTGCTGCGTAACACTAACTAGCTGTTGAAAAACGATGCGAGTTTCGGGCTGCCACTCACTCGCCCTGATGAGTGGGAATGCTGGATATATTGTAGTTGTCACCGTGCTGTTGCTCGCGGTTTGCTGACTGCCTCCCCCCTTCGCAGTCTTCAGACAACCTTCTCGCTATTGATTGTGGCAGACAAACGGGAGAAAGATGAATATGATATTCGACGGGCGCTGCTCATTCGTGAACAACAAGCTCAGTGAATGATGTATTTGCGCCATTATCCTGTAAGTTAATCGAGTAACAATATCTTTCTAAATAGCAAAATCTATTTATACGAGTTAGCCGCATTTGCGTGCGGCTGACCTTCAGTTTATGGCAACGTCGGCTCGGCAGATACATTTGGTGTAATGTACGTGCTTTCCTCCCCCTGCTCGGCTAAGTAGATTAAAATACGAACTTGCTGCTTTTAAGTCAAATTACGCAGAGAAACGACAAGCGAACCATCGACCTTTAAAATCGAACTGGTTGCATTTAACTAGAACACGGGAAGCAAATAAATCAATTGAAACACGAATTATCTCCTGAAACTTTCCGTGGTAGTTTTTGTCAAACATTTTCGCTCCTGTTGCCGCACAGAACTAACCCTGCCAGCCAGAGTCACAACAAAAGACTCAACAGTTCTTTGTATGATATGCTCAAATCACATGGCATTTTTCTAAGGGAAGAAAACTTTTTATTTAGTAAAAAAACAGGATACCGAAAGGTCAATGAGTGATATCATTTTTTTTAAAAAAAACTTATCGACACGATCCTAATTTCACAGAGAAATTCAATGGCTGCTCGTTTCCCCCCGTGCACTATTCTCTGCTGTGTGGTCCACCGTACTCAAAGGTCATCCTATCTAAAAAGACATTCAACCAGCCGACAACTGTAGGATTCTATTTGCGCGAATCGATATCAAAAATGTCCATCAACATGTATCCCGTGACTCCCTGTATGCCACACTTAACTGTAATGGAAAGATTTGCACAATGATAATTTCATTGTTCTACCTCTGATGCGGTTGACAGTCTGGATAAGACGCGGGTTTGAACTGTGAGCTGGAAAGAACATTAAAAGTGCCCACACTGATGAATGATACACTTGTGTTCACTTCTCCTTACTTCAACGCCTAATAGCCATTTTCCTTAAGTTGAGGCTATCACGGTTAAACCGCACGTTAAAGACTGAATGAAATTACCCCTACGAAAAAAATACCTTACACGAACAGCAAGCGGATTATAGGGCCTTAAAAATCGGTAGTATAAATCTATCTGGGCGCAAAAGTTACTATGGTGTACTAACGATTTAAATTATGTGTGTATTATATATGTGTCATAATGTAATATATATGCCAGAACGTTTGGAGTAGTTTTCCCACGAAAGGTAACAATGTTAGGTTCAGTGCAGTGGTGAAAGACTCAGAAGTCGGTGATAAATTATTATATGCACCTATTAATTAAAGCAAAAACATTGAAGCTTCCTGTGGTTCAGACAAAGCAATTCACTTTTTTGGGCATCCGCAAAGAACGCTGGCTTCAACATATAAACTTCGCGGGTTTTAAAGCCTCTTAAATTCACTTATCCTAGACTAGACACTGCAGTGTTTTCCAGTCACAACGTCACATAACGTGAGAACGTGAAAGGGGTATGAGAAAGTGAGAGTGAGAGTGGTAGTTATAGTGATTATTTTATTGTAATATAATTTTACATGATCAGGCGGGGGAGACCCATTCGGCCATTAGTGTTTGTCCCGTCTGTCTTTAATTATAGTTCAATTTCCTTGCCTCCCCAGGCCTTTTATACTTTTCCTTTTCAAATATTTCCCTGATTCCCTTTTAAGATGTATTATCTATTCTGATATCAGGGCGTGGAATAGAAGGGAGGAGAGGGGAGGGGGGGATGGCGTGAGAGAGAAGGGAGGTAAACATGAGAATTGGTGTCCGAAAGAAAGAGAAAATGGGAAAGGGTCTGTAGAAGTGTTAGTCAGAGAAGCGAGTGGGAACATAGGGCAGAGAACAGACTCTGAGTATTTCCGACAGAGATAGAATGAGTGTGTCGAAAAGGTAGATAGAAAACAGCCACACAGACAAAAAATGCGTGAGAGCAAAGATAGCTCAAATGAGTGGTGGAGAGAAAGGCTAGAGAGAGAGAGAGAGAGAAAGTGTGTGTGTGTGTGTGTGAGAGAGAGAGAGAGATGTGAATGAGAAAAAATACCAAAAAGAAAGAATATGTGAGAGCGAGATTGCAACGAGGCGAAGAGAAAAGGCGGGAATGGGAAGTACAAGGAAGTCACAGATGGGACAATATAATAATAATAATAATCCTTGCATTTCATATAGCGCTTTTCACGTCTTCTAGACACCTCAAAGCGCTTCACAGAATATACTGTAAAGTGAATTCACTGTATATTTGTAGGCGAAACGCGGCAGCCAATTGTGCACAGCGTGTCCCCACAAACAGTCGTGGAAAGCGATCAATTCATGAGAGTTTTTTTTAAAACAATGATCTGGGCTGCCATATTAGCCAGTCAAAAATATAACAACAGGTTACATAAAGTGGTTCAAGGGAAAGAGTTGTTGTGGCTGAATGTCTGGTGATGATAGAATTACAGGAAAACCAGTTTTGCTCAAATATTGAAAGTCATTACAGTTGACATATTTACAGAGTGCCAAAAGTTAGTCGGCCCGTCACTTATTTCGAATGTTTGTTCCATGTTAATAGTAATAATATTAAGCCTTGCATTTGATATAGCGCATTTTCACATCCTCGAGACATCTCAAAGCGATCTACCAGAGTTCAGTGGTCTCTGTTTGTCTCTGTTGTCTCGTAAATGTGTTGATATATTATTTTCCAATGTAAGCAATTCCGTCCCCATTTGTAACATATTTAATAATGCGAAATCAACAATGAAAGCGTAACAATTTGGGCAATTAATCACGTTATTAGCAATATAATGACCCAAAGCAGATCACTGCAGGTTATTGAGAGTTCAGCACCCCATTCCATCTTTATTCAACTGGACTTAAACATGTTTTTTTTTCTTTCTGCTGAAATCCATCGATCCATGTCCCAGGGATAATACTTTGACTTCTAGTTTATATGTTTCTTCAAACATTATGTTGAATCATGCAATATTGAAAAGTGTCAGTGAACTGGAGTTAGGGTTCTCAATATTCTCAGGCCAACCACTTCACCTCTCCTCCCCACCCCCCACCCCCCACCCACCCCCGAAAGCAATAATCACTAGTTTGAAGGCGTGAGGGTTTCACCAGAGAGCTGAGTTCCAGCTCTGCTGTATGTCGCCATCATTGAAGTTTAAAGAAATTATATCGTCCATTGTGGTACATGTGGATCGATCATAATAATAATCCTTGCATTTGATATAGCGCTTTTCACATCTTATCGATGTCCCAAAGCGCTTCACAGAATATACTGTAAAGTTAATTGACTGTATATTTGTGGGTGACATGCGGAAGCCAATTGCGCACTGTAGTGTCCCACAAACAGTTGTGGATTGAAATGACCAATTTTATTACTGTGTTTTTTTTGGACGGATTATTATTAGGCATGTGGAGTAAGGAAACTTGCCCAAGGTTTTGCCCTGACCTGCTTGGATTCAAACACAGGTCTCCGCAGCTTGGTCTCCCCAGCTTGCAAGACAAGTGCTCTAACCACTAGGCCACAGAAGAACGATATGATCATCTGAGTATGTTAAAGGCTGCTCTTTGCAATCTGTGTCATTGGATTTTGCTGATTAAAATTCTGACTCCAAACAATGCCCTGATTTGGGCATCTTTGAATCAACCCTCAGGTGGAATAGACCACCGCTTGGGACATCCTCCCGACGTGAAAGAAGCTATAGAAATGTAATTTTCATGTTGTTGTTGTTGTGGAGTCCTGGTGCTCAGTGGTTAGAGCACTCGGCTGGGTTCGATTCCTGGCAGAGTGAAACCTTGGGCAAGTTTCCTTACTCCGCATGCCTGATAATAATTCCTCAAGAGAAAAAAAAACCCCAATAATAAATTGTCTGCTTCAATCGGTGACTGTTTGTGGGCCACTGGAGGGTGCAATTCACTCCCGTGTTTCGCCCACAAACTACACAGTGAATTCACTTTACAGTACATTCTGTGAAGAGCTTTGAGGTGTCTAGAAGACGCGATAAGGCGCAATATCAAATGCAAGGATTATTATCGTTATAATAAATATAATACACAGGTGTTGACAGCCAGAGCAACCAACATGTCAACGCTTGGATTCTAGGAATAGCGACCTCTACAGGCGCTCTTAGAGGATTTGGGGTTCTGGTGACCACAGGCATTACCGAACCAAACCAAACTAAACGCTGATGTATTAATCGCAGAGATTCAAAGTCAAGCGACAGGGTATTCAATTTACCTGGGTTAGGACAATCGATGTTATGTATCTATTTCAACTTCAGTATATCAGTAAAATTGTACATTGTCGATACTCGTGCTTGATTAATGAACTTTGGGGACTTACCTCTTGAACTTTGGGGACGTTTAGGCATCCATCTCCATCAGTAGGTATTCCTCAGGTAAAACTGAGAAACCTCCAAGCTGCCTGCAATACCGCTCAGTCAAACTGTGCAGGAAGTACATGTGTACATCACTATTGAACCATCATGGGTTAGAATTGTAAAACAAAGCGAGATGAATGTTGTTGCCATATACTGTAAACAGCGTCTATATATTTATGGGCCTCCTGCTAAAGTGATGTCCTGATGGTAGATATACCAACTTCCGAAAAGACATCGCAAAAAACAGTTCTCTATTGTACTGAAGTAGAAAAAGCAGAGCAGCAGTTAATGTTCAGCCCACAAATGTACAGTCAATTTACGTTACAGTATATTCTGTGAAGCGCTTTGAGACGTCAAGAAGACGTGAAAAGCGCTATATCAAATGCAAGGGTTATTATTCTTTATTATTATACATAGATGATATATATATATAAATATTACACTGTCTTATCGGTACTTTATACGAGTTCTCTGCTGGTAGTGGACGGTTCCCACATTAACACCTATCCAACAACAACGATTTGCATTAAAAAAAAGATTTGCTCTTGTATAACGCCCTTCATTCCCAACGCGTCTCTGACCATTGCATTTGTACGTGTGCCCTCTTTTGTGGGTCGATGTATGCTTTTTTATCGGTGCTCGGTGGATAATGAATGTTGTTGGATGTGTTTATACGTGTGACGCATTCGTATACGGTTTAAATGTAAGGCCGTATCGGCATTACTGTGCGTGGCTAAAAATAATAATGATAATACTTGTATCTGATATAGCGCCTTACTGTGTCATCGAACTCTGCTCGGGTGCTGACCAACTGCTGAGCGCCTTGGGACACTCTCCTGACGCGAGATTACATGCAAACGTAACTTTGTTGTTGTTGATTGGTGTTGAGAGGTCACAAAGCATTTCACACAATACGCTGTAAATTGAATTGACTGTATAATTTTGTGGGTGAAATGTGTGTAACATTAGCTCTTCCAGTAGTTTGACACAACACAACTGATTAGTCAGATTAACAACGTTGAACGTTGGTATTTGGTTAGGCTGTGCACAGGTGGTCGGGCAGGTGCACTGCGAAATCCCACTGAGCAAAATAATAATCCTTATTATTTGGAAAATGGTGCTTCTGCACGGACTTCTGCCAGATACTGAGGTCACTTTGGATAAAAGTGAAGAAGTAAAAAAGAGGAAAGTCAGTTTGCATTGCCCTCAGCCACAGGCAAATCCATAGAGCAGCAATACAAAGGTTGTCCAAACATCCTGTTTATGTAGCACTGCAGCTGAACTGGTGTCAATATTAACAAGTGTGACTATTTACAGTAACATATATTTTATTTTAAACAGTTACTATCCATGCGTGCATGCATAGAAATATATATATATATATGATGCACGCACCTACCTACCTACCTGCCTGCCTGCCTGCCTGCCTACCTGCCTACCTACCTGCCTGCCCTACCTCTCAGTCAGTCAGTCAGTCAGTCAGTCTGTCTGTCTGTCTTTCCATCCAACCACCAATTCATCCACCCATCTATGTGTGATCATGTTTTCATGTTTTCTTATTACTTAAAGTACTAACTTCTATTTGCAATTTGAAGCCAGCACATGTAGGAAAGTACAATTTAGCAAACAATACAATGTACAAAAAATACTTCCCGGATTTCTATACACACATTCACAGACACATAATTCTCATTCACAGTTATTCTCCTGACAAAAGACACGCATTTTTGAATTGTCAACCATCCCAGTCTCACCACAATTGAAACCAATCTTCCTTAAAGGTTTACGCTCATAAATGATCTTCGTGGCAGCCAGCAAAACACGAACTTATCAGAGTAACC
The DNA here is from genome assembly GCA_035084275.1 of Hydrolagus colliei. Lineage (NCBI taxonomy): Eukaryota > Metazoa > Chordata > Chondrichthyes > Chimaeriformes > Chimaeridae > Hydrolagus > Hydrolagus colliei. The sequence goes on along the minus strand of CM068744.1, from coordinate 92,066,419 downwards.
GTGGATCAGAAATGTCTGACACTCGATTGCTTGTGAAGTAAAAGACTCACAGTAATTGAAACACCGGGAAACCCTTGAGGATATGATTATTTTTTTTCCCACCAGTTTGTCTTCTGACCATTTCTTGTTTTAGTTAGTAATAATAAATATAAACTACTTCCCCCCCCCCCCAAGTCGTCCTCAACCAGTATTTCACGATAGCGAGTGTACTGCATTGGGCTGTTTGATGAAGAACAATGGGTGGATGGAAAGACAGATGGAAACATTGGGAAATCACAATGCAGGGTCAGGTTTGCAGGACACTGGGTTTATTTAGTTTGTCAAAAACTTGCCGGGTTGAGGCACGCTATATATACGGTGTCAGATACAAAATAAAGGATAGGAAGAGTGCCCTGGGAATTTGAGGCCAAGTATACGCAGGAACAGTAGAATCTAGCAGTGCAACTATACAGAAAAGGGAGGGAAAAAAAATACACAGAACGTACGGTTTGTAATATGTATAGCATTGCTGGTTGTGTGGGCATGTACCCCCCCTTCCCCCGTGACCCCCACCCCCCCCCACACACTCCCCCCCCTCCCCACACCCCCACACCACCAAACAAACATGTGTTATATTCTAGACAGGAGATAATATTAAGCCAGAAATGTGTAAATACTAAGATATTTATCGTGCGGGGCGTGACGCATATTATAGATGCCATGTAATCCAGGGTTATATAACCTGATGCAGTTGTGTCTCTCTGTACACACAGGCATATCTGTCACAATGTAGGGTCTGTCAGCGATCCTTTTTCAAGATGACAGTACATCGTGGAAATTCACCTACACCAGTCCCACCCGCCAACCAAAGTTGGTGCCTCTGCTCGGACCATGACAGTGAGCGTTGATATATCGCTAATAATAAAGAATTATCATCCAGGAATAATGATACCTGATACAACACTGCGATTGAAAAGGTGTTGCAAGAGATTGCCGACTCCCAGACAATACCTCACGTGTGTTCGGGGTGGGGGTTGGCGGGGGGGGGGGGGTGGGTGTGTGTGTGTAGAGGTGTTTTGTTCTCTAACACAAACCTGCCAACGAGGAGCGTCAAAGACGAAACATTCCGAGTCCATCCAGCACAAGACCATCTTTCTTTCACCAGCAATAAACCACAGGGTTCGCCTGGGATATTACAGTCACGACATACCTTGCGATGTATCCCGGGAAGCGCTTTGCGACGCTCTCCCGAATGTCAGATAACTTTCGCGACTGGGGGGGGGGGGGGGGGGGATTGTTATTCTACCATCATTTGACTACCAAGTTTAACGACGGCGGAAATTTGCGAAACCAAGCAATCTGCGGTCAATCTACGCGCCGCTTCGTGTCTCTCTGGGAGTTCAGATTCATTTGGTTGAAATATATGGGACGCAGTTTGTGCGTTTTCATGTCAGGTTGGCTGAGATACGTGTGGTATGTTTGAACCGCCAGAGTGTTACATCGCAGAGAGCAACTATAGTGGTTGTTCGGCTGCGATTACAGGCTCTTTGCGGTGAATGGATCAGCGCGTAGGAGGAATAGAGATACCCTATCGCCACACACCCCTCTATAGTAATGTTGTCCGACACATGTCCCACTTAAATCACAGTGAATTCGAATCCGAAATGAGAAAGGTTTACGTGGACACATTCTTGCACTTTCTTTCTTTCTTTGTGTGAGTGAGTGAGTGAGTGAGTGAGTGAGTGAGTGAGTGAGTGAGGGAGGGAGGGAGGGAGGTAGGGATGGTAACTGAATTCTGTTTTCCTTCTCTAATAACCAGGTACAACAAATCTTGTACTTTACATAAATAGTTTAAGCGGCAGCAGAACCTGTAGCGACTCGCCACTCTTCCCACGTCTGGTAGGCACTTGATATCAGGCTTCGGGTAGCACTGGCTAGAAGTTAACACTTGGAGTTGGATGAAGCCGCATATATTCGCACAACACCAGAAACCAGCACCTCAAACTTGTTTTTTTTTATTAACAAAATCCTGTCCTTTCCGTTTTGGGCGCCGTGTGGGACACTGGATGTGACAATTCGATGAAAAGGTGGCGGCTAAAAGAATTGGAAAATGTTCCCCCCTCCACCCCCACCAACTCCTCCCACTCAGTATCAACAAGTGAGTTACTAAATCTGAGTGTTTAAATCTCCCAGTGTTTGTAATAAATACTACAGTGAGATAGACAGACAGACAGACAGATGGCTGTTTCGTAACCACCGTTTCTGACCGAATTCAACGTGTTTCTTGGCGAGGGTGTATTGGTAAATGTGTATAAGCCGAGCAGGAGCAATGAACATTGAACTCTGTTCGGATACTCGGTGAAACCGCTGAAATTATTTTGCACATAGCATGCTAATCTCCCCCCCCCCCCCCCCCCCCTCAGACGGAAGATGTGTTCATTGGCTTCGGAAACGTGATGTTACCAGAAAATAGTTACCAGTTAAGAGAAAGGGAAAATAAATTCTCAAAGAAATATTTGGTTTTACACTTGAAATTACCCATTATTATTAGAAATTGATTAATGACAGGGCGTTCAAAGACGGCGGGCGATTCATTACTCCTGTCCCGTTTTAAATGAGATAGTGCGGGATTTACATTTTCCCTACTATAGTGTTTAGCAGCTCAGTGCAGGGCAGCGACACAACCTTGATTAAATCACATCTTGTTTGTAATAGTTTGGAGCTTTGGAGATTTCTAAGAAGATAAACATATTCATGCTCGCCTTTATATACGTTGAAACATACGCTGGTCTTTCTACCATCCGCTATATATTATCACTGGAAAATTGACTCTGCACAACATTAAAACCTATTAACTCGACATTTGTCATTGCCCTTAAAAATATACATAGCCAGTATAATCCGAGTGTGCTTCCAATGGTCCTTCGGATATGGTGAACTGCATTTTGTTCGGAATAGTGAATAATAAGAGGTAGACTGTAGTCGCTTTGGAATCCGTCATTATTTCTCACAGTTCACTTTTACGGAGCATTTTTCAACAAGAACTATTGCATATTCGGATGTTATTTGCAGTCAATCATTGCCGAGGGATTTCCACTCTACCCCAACCCGTGTGGCTAACAATCACTGGAGAATATCTGGATTTTGCTTATATTTTGCTGTGTTCAAAAGCCATTTTTATTCCACTCGCTCAAGACACTTTTTTTAAAATAAAAAAAAACATCCGCATTGGATAAGACGTGGGAAACAAAAATACCTGCAGCTGTGGTTTAATTCCATGCTGTCTCCCCCACTTTTGGTTCTTAACTGGCATGGGTAACTGAACAATCGCTGTAACCATACCAAAAAACTATCAGCTTCAAACGGCAACAACAGCTGAAAGCTATTCAGGTCTATTCGATTTAAAAGCCTCTCTCTCTCTCTCTCCCTCCCCCCCCCCCCCCCCCCCACTCCCCCCTCCTCCCCCCCCCCCCCACCTCCACACTCCCTCCCCCCACCTCCACACAACCCCCAATCCCAAGTGAAGTGAAATGCTTAGAATCGAAGTAGAAATGTCATGGGCAGAATTAGCAAGAAATAACAAAGAAAAAACTGTAATTTACTGTACGGTAGGAGATACATGCGATTCTCTGGACACTTTCAGATTAATCTATTTAGTGGCAAAATAAGCTATCCGGTATCAACGGCGACGCCGGCTCTTATGGTTAATGCGTATGGGGTGAAATAATAGGTTGGTAATTAAAACGTTTGTGGTTCGGTTGGAATCTGAAATCTGGAGTTAGACACCAATCCTGGAGTTTACACCAAACCCCTTCCATTCACTCCGAGGAAACTCCAGTTTCAGGTTTTACTTGCTGAAGAGTCCTGTAGGACACCAGCGACTCTTTTTTTTGGAGAGGGAAAAGTCTGCCGATTGAATGGTTAAATGGGAGGCATCACATTACTGTAACAAAAAAAACACATTACTTGGCTAGTAACGCCGCCTTGGTAACATTAACAACACCACGCCTTGGCGAGGACTGCGTACGGTGGTGAAAGCAGAAGCTACGCGCGTCAAGAGTGATCTGTTATTGTCATTAGTTTATTAGAATTAATATTATTATTTAGTAAAGTGGCGTGATAATCCCCAATGCTAAAACCTCGCGCTCGACTGATTCCTCATCTGTTGAGTGCAATGTGGGTGATGGAAATCAATGTATCTGCTGCAGGCCAGGCTAATGGATTAGAATTAGTCTATAGTGTAGAGTGTTCGATAGGCTGGGGGATGGTGATTGCCGAGATGGGATATAATTGTATGGCTCCAGTTTATCCATAACAGGTTGTCCATAATCCAAATAAAGTAATCATCACCACCGTGGAAAGTTTCGGCAGCGTCCCCACCCCCCCCCCCCCCCTCCCCCCACTCCCCCCTACCACTCTCTCCCCCACTGTAACGAGCAGGGTCTCATACGTACAAATTAATGAAGACGTTCAGTGAGTGAAACAGGAACTAATTTGCCAAATTGTTCTTTCATCATCTGTCAGAGGCTTGTGGAATAAAACAACATAGAAAGAAAAACCTTTTATCCTCACCCGCTCTCCCTCGGGGAACGCTATACATTTGTTTCGAATAATTTACTTTAAGATTTCAAAAGACTAATTGATTTTTAAGTGCTAACCCAGTAGGGGAAGGCACAGTGCCATAAGCTAACAGGAAGCAATTGGCAATCGAAAGGTTACCTGGATTTGATAGCAATGGAGTTTTATTTGGTGGAAATCACGATGGGCATTTGCTTTGGGCAGCTCGAGGGACCGATTATACAGAGGCAGTTAAGTCAACTTTTTATGACTAAAGCAGATTGAAATGTCAGGCCCACTGACCAATGAGCCATGATAGCACCATATGATATTATATTGCGCTGAACTGGATTCAATGTCTTTATTCCTGTAACTAATTCGTTTTGACACATACACAACCCGGTAAGAGGAAGCTCTGTATTCAACTCTCCACATCCCCTCCCCCCACCCATCCCCATCTCCCCCCCCACCCCCCACCACAAAAAACCCACACAGAGCTCAGTTTGGGGCTTGGACTCATTCAGAGCCGGATCTTTGTTCAGTTCATTAGAAGTAACGAGTTGACATAAGGTAAATCTACGGTGAGGCGCCTTTATTTCTGTCTATAGGGCGACCTCATTAAATATCGCTAACAAGGCGTGCAAATCTCCTGATTGGACAGTCTTCCTATAACGCCCAGTCCCTCACAGGATGTCCACTTAATGAAGGCTACAATGAAATGACTGACAAGAAACGCCGAATACTGCTGCTAATAGAGTAGGAAGGTTTCCAACATTAAAACTTGATACCTGTCGCCCTGTATTTTTTTCAACGGAACTTGCCAACAAAACACCTCTGAAAATTGTTCAACGATTTATGGTGTGGATTCGCTCGGTGAGAGAACGCGGAACGTTTAGAGGGATTTCCATCTATCGCTTGAAAGAGCCAGTTCCTCCATGTTGCTCGTTTTTGTTGGAATCGCTTCTGAAGTGTTGAGAAACGATAGTTTTAATCCACCGACTATAAACATTCAAAGATTCCACATGCCCCGTCCCTGGAATAAAGCTACTCTGCTTGTTTAGGGGAAAAAAAAGTTTTCCTAAAACATATTATCCATCACTCCCAACCTAATTGTGCAATGCCGTGACTTAAACCATACTTAACCATGCACGTTAGAAACTTTAACAATGATTGTTCATTAGGCGGAACTAAAAGAAACGCATAATCGCCACGGTCGAGAATACATACGTTCTTCAAGTGTATCCTATAATAACACGTTAAAGGCCAGTCACATTTGCGCAGTCATTATATTAAAATATTGACCACTTTGCATTTTCTTTCTTAAACTTTTGTGGCGGTATATTTTCTCTCAATAGCGAGGAGCGGCATTCTGCGGTACGATTTCACTACAACCATTGTCAGCGGAATCAATAAAAGTAGGAAGATATCTATTACAAATTCTAATGTGTCTGTTGGTGGAAATAAGCCGGCAAATCATAAAATTACTGAATACATTGCTGCTACAACTCGGCATAGGGTCGCCTTTTATAGAATTATTCATTGATTTATGTTATACCGTTAGGCCTCGTGGGTTTTAACCTTTACTCTCTTTATACGCGGAGAAATAGAGTTTAAGAGAAAACACGGTTATGTGAATATGGATGTTTTGCGTAAACATAACTGGTTATGTAAAATACATATTAATAAAACGATGTTTCAGCATCTTTCCATCTTCATTTTAAAGAGGTGTTATCTCATTGCGATTGTCGACGTATTCCCAATATTGCTAATCTGTAACACACACAGGTTTTTATATAGTCTTTCAAAAATATATATTTTTACTGATTTTTAAAAAAAATTCTATATTAATTGTCTTTCTATCAGTGGAAGGCCTTCCCTAATGACTGTTTATCTTTAAATCCGAGTGATTGCTAAGATGTCACATTTTTGGTGAAATTCATAACCGGGTCACTACAAGAAACACTGTCGCTCTAAAACATAAGTGAGTGTAAGACATGACTGTATAGTTAAATAATATGCGTACAGTTAACTCAAGCAAAGTCAGTGCGGCTATATGAATGAATCAAGCGGAATAAAATCAATATTCTGACCAAATAAACAAATAAAATCAGACATGTAATGCGTTTTAGCACCGAGGATTGAGGGCACACTGTACAGGTTGGTAGTGAATAAATCTGAGCTATTTGCGCCCAGTCTTGGCTGTAAATATAGCGCCAGGCGACATGGACCCAGCGGAGTTTGCATTTAACCAGCCACCTTAAGGGGACGAGGTCAGTTGCAGGAGGAAAGGGTAAAGGAAACAGTGGCAGAGGATACAATGCAAATTGAGAAATTTAACAACTCATACCAAACGCAACCGAACAAAAAGGGAAAGTGAGGGTCGAGTCGCATTGGCTTCAACAATACCAACAGCGACACAACAATACCCTCACACACGCAAAAAAATAATGAAGGAACCAATTCGCACCTTGCCAGGAGGTATCTAACAATTCTCTGAAGCGACGCGTTGTATGCTGATCGGCTAAAGAGACGAGAATACACACGTTCATCTTGACACATATTTACAGTTCAATGGTCTCTGATTAATGCCAGCCAAGTGAACTATTTCATCTCTGGGAATAATTACTGTTTTACTATATTACACGTGGAGACTGTATTTAAATGCAGCTTCAATTCACCACCACTCCCCCCTCCCCCCCAGTCCCCTTGTAACTATGTGAACATTCACCCTGATTGTTACTATTTCCATAATCTCCAGGCTATACACTCTCTAAAGACGTCTGTTTCATGTTCACAATCTCCAATGTGATACAATTAACAATAAAGTAAATGGCGAGGTAGAGAGAGAGAGGGAGGGGGTGGGGGTGGGGTAGAATAACGTGACAAGAACACAACTAAACAGAGAGGAATCCTGTACCTTTTTAATCAGCTCTTTTGCCCTTTTCGGATGGTTTTCTGTCTGTCTGTCTGTCTGTCTTGTTTGAGCAACTTCATTCGGCATTTCCTGCAAATTTCGCAACTTTCCTTTAGCTTTCTTGTATTTTTGTGGGGGTGGGGTGGGGGGGTTGGGGGTGCATGGGGGTGGGTGGGGGGGGGGGGGTGGAAGGAAGGCAGCGTTCTGTTAGCCGGACAGCCAGCGTTCACAGCTATGAATGCAGCCGTTTCATTGACCGTCACTGGTACAAACAGCAGCGGCCAGCTGCCGTCATTAAAAAGCCATTTACACCCTGTCCTCCACACACAAAGATTGGGCGAATAATTATGTCCTCGTAGATTAAGTATGTGAATGTGCCTCGAAGAGGCTCTGGCAAATACACACACACACACACACACACACACACAAATCGCTGGCTTGTCCTTCACTCTCAAATAGATACATGTTCACCTTTTACGCTTATTGTTTTTCCTGGAGCGCAATGTAATGTTTAATCACCTACCGTACAAAACGACAACAGGATCAGGCACAGACAGAGAAGCTTCTTGGCTGTAGCACCCACAATAGAATCGGATTGTGTCTGTGTATGTGTGTCTGTGTGTGTCTGTGTGTGTGTGCTGCAGAGTCCGGCAAATCTGAAGCTTCCTGTAGACCTGTGGTGCCTGAAATCTAAATAAATAAATAAATTAATAGGTAAACAAGTACACGTCTCCACTCACCCCGCATGGTTAATCTATAGGGGGTAGCATTAAGAGTATCTTACAAACATTGTCTCAAACTTTTTTTGCGGCAATGTGTGTGTGTGTGTGTGTGCGTGTGTGTGTGTGAAGCAATGAACGAACATTAAAGTGATTATAATAGTAGAGATTGTGTCGTTTTCGCCTCTTCCCTTGTGTTTCCCCTGAATGAAACAATTTAGGGCATTTAAATGGGCGTTGGTGATACTTTTTAATAGAAATCTATAGCGAATGTATAATACGGCACTGGCGTTTCCAGTTGAACAACCTTTGCGACTGGACCTATTCATGTGCCACTTGGAATTACTTCATGCGGAGTGCGCTATGACAGGAACGCAAACAGTTTGGAGTCCACTGAAGAAGCCATACCACCCATTAGCGTTATTATCTTTGTGCAGGGCAAATTCGCTGTTTCCCTATTTTAATGGCAATTTTTTTTTAAAAAAAGCAACCAATCTATCAAGATATTGGGAGTTTTGGGGAAAGCAGAGCGCGCCTCATATAACGAACTGCACACCTCGCATTTTCTGTGCGATCCGCGTTGGAATGTTGAAAACAACGTTCAAAAAAAAAAAAAAGTTTTGAATTCCTCAATGTTTTTTTTTTGGAGCGAGGCGGCTTAGGATAATTATTTCAGCTTTATTGAGGGCAGATTAGTTGAAGTCTGGATGCTGCGATTCAATACGCGTCGTACAATCCGGTACAATGTCAGTATTGTTCGCTGCTGTGTGTGAACCCATTGAGAATATACACTTTTTAACACCAAGCAAAGTCCTGTTTAAATATACACAGTAAGGCTGGAAAGACATCCATGACCCGCACAAACCTTTGTAAATCACACTTCCATAGTTACAGAAGCCAAACAAAAGAGGGAACAGCTTCAAGATGCTGATTAAACCCTTCTTTAAAAACAACATACCTCCTGGTAAAATTGTGTTGCATAGTAGCGGCCGGTCAATGCCACACTCAGCCGATGGAGAGAGTCGCATTTTCTCTCTTTTTTTAAAAATAAAAAAACCCCCAATGGTTTCATGAAAATATAAAAGTGACTTTAAAATAGCCTCTAATATACACATATATATATACATACATATATATATACATTTATATATATATATGTCAATTTTGTACGGATGTGATTCCATGTGTTGCCAAACTACCCTGACTGACTTCATGATGTCCTTAACTCAAGCTGTAATGATTCGCGCTCTATGCCATATCAATGTACAGTATTATTATTGCATGATCCAGTTAGACTGGGCTTCGGGTTGGCAGCCCACACTATTAATTAAAAAGAGTTATTACTACGCGGACTGCGCCGTGTTAAAGGCGCGGAGATTAAGTCTTCCGTAAAAGTATGGTGATGGCATAAGGATGGGTCTAATGATCTCACTTTTCTTTTATTCCCCAGCATTATTAGTGTTCAGATACGCAGAATGAAGTGAAACTACGTGCAAATCATGTGTAAATTGTCTGGGTTAGGGAGCCCTTTATTCCGACGTCCCACTCTAGACTGTCCCATTTACTTGTCCCCTATCTCACAGCCTTCACCCGTCTGGTTAAAATCGCACGCAATATTCCATCCTCTAATTACTCATCCCCCTTCAACAAATATACCGCGGGCGGGCGGGATTTCACATTATTTGAACTTTTGGGGGGTAAAGGAGGGGGTGTTGCGGGGGAGGTAGGGGTGGGTGTAGTGTTGAGATTTATTTCAGATAACCCCTATTCGGGGCCAGAGTGGTGAAAGCCTTCTACGTTCTGCCGGTTGATTGGCACGATTGACAGTGATGGACAGCGGCTCCATGGTAACGCTACAACGACACCATCGAGACCAATAGAAAAAGCCAGAGAAAAAAAAATCAGCGCTCCACACAGTATTTTGGGGGGATATAATATGAGGCAGTGTGACATTAGCCGATTTCGTTGCATCTGACACGTTTTTGTGTTTTTTTTTGAATCATCCGGTTAGTCCATGGTGTTCCGGTCCCAACTAGAGCTGTATAGCGCCCTTCCCTTTCTGCCAAACTCAACCGACCGCGCTTTTTTCCTGCTCGCCAGCTCCCGGCCCCAGGAAGAGTTGTCAATGTTCCAGCTACCGACCATCAATTTCACTCCGGAGCAAGTGGCCAGCGTTTGCGAGACGCTGGAGGAAACGGGGGACATCGAGAGGTTGGGCCGCTTTCTGTGGTCGTTACCTGTGGCACCGGGAGCATGCGAGGCCATCAACAAGCACGAATCTATCCTCAGAGCCCGAGCCGTGGTCGCCTTCCACACCGGCAACTTCCGAGACTTGTACCACATCCTGGAGAATCACAAGTTCACCAAGGAGTCGCACGGCAAGCTGCAGGCGATGTGGCTGGAGGCGCATTACCAGGAGGCCGAGAAGTTGCGGGGTCGTCCCCTGGGGCCGGTCGACAAGTACAGGGTCCGCAAGAAGTTCCCCCTGCCTCGCACCATCTGGGACGGCGAGCAAAAAACGCACTGTTTCAAGGAGAGGACACGCAGCTTGTTGCGAGAGTGGTACTTGCAGGACCCCTACCCTAACCCTTCCAAAAAAAGGGAACTGGCCCAAGCCACCGGCCTGACCCCGACACAAGTGGGAAACTGGTTTAAAAACCGCCGGCAGAGAGACAGAGCGGCCGCCGCCAAAAACAGGTCAGTCGCCTTTACTTTCGCTCGGGGCTCTGGGTTTCTCGCTCCGGTTTCGGTCTCTCTCGTTTGGTTTTTTCTCTCCTGTTTTCAAACGCGGTTCGATCCTCGAGCACTTTCAAAACAACGTCGCGGACACCAAGAGCACAGCCACCACCGTGCGAGTAAAGCGCGAAGTAAATAAAGCCGAATAAGAGAACTCGAGTGGAAATGTTAGTAGGGATGCGTTTTAAGGTGGCAGAGTTGACAATAAACACACACTTTAGTATGTTAGTCGACGTGATAACTTCAGTGCACTTGTATCCCCACGCATAAATAGGGGGTTAAAAAAAAAGTGAAACTTTTTAAACAGTCCATTGAATGGAAAGCAATGGTCTAAATTAAGCAGAGATAAGCATCAGTGCTCAAGTACACAATGCAATGTACACAGTTGCAAAAGGGGGGGGGGGGGTGTGGGGGGATTTGCAGACAACTCGGCATAACGTCTCAGGTGTTCATGGAAAATTGCAACTTCGAAGAGGAACTGCCATTTTACTGAACAATAAATACAAACGTGCCGAGGGTCGTGGTGGGAAACAACAACTGATCGAAGGGAGCGTTGCTGTTAACGTCAGGCTGTTAATAAATTCTAATAGTTATTGTTACCAGCTGAGGGAAACATTACTTCTCTGTAGTGAAGTATAACGTGATTTACTAATTGGACAAAATCCAAAATAAATAATTGCCGTGATTAGAAAGCAGAAACACATTTAAGCGTTTGACTGATGTCAATATTGTCGCTCCCCGTGAATGTAAATGGACGCCGATTCCTTATACTTTGATACAGTAATTTAATTAACGTTCAAAGAAGACGAAACTATCGTATAATGGGGATTTCTGACATCCGGGGCAGGTGATAATTTTTAAACTGGAGTAAATGGACACAGTCCAGCAAAGGATCCTGAAATACATGATGGTGCAATACATTTAGCACTAGGTTCATGTATGTGGATGACTTATTACACGTTGTTACCTGTGGGAAAATATATTCTCCACTGAATGGAAATGATAGAGCGTATTTTATGTGCGGTCATCGGAAACTTACACCGAGATCTCTAGGTTTTTTTCTACTGATTAACTATCACAACCCTTCACGACAAACGCTCCATTGCAATCTTATTATTATTTCCCGGGTTCACCCTGATCATCAACCCACCCTCTCCCCCCTCCCCCAAATAAACAAAAGGCATTAGAATATCGCTCAATATTTTAACCAGTATTTAATATACTTCACTGCAGAAAAAAAAAGGACTTGGCGGGCATTCAAACCAATACAATACACGATCGTGCTTTGGGGAGCTATGGCAATATATCTTCATCCAAAATAAACACGTTGTATTTGCCTTGCTAACCTCCACAGACCTTCTAAACATTTTTTTAGGATAGCATTAGAAATATTAACGCTGCTTCACTGCAGATTATAACCTGAACAAACATCACATCGGAGCATAATTCTGATGCTGTATTTGACCAAAACGCTTGCATTCCTGATAAGTGCCTCGACAGAGTAACAACATTCAATTGCAAGCGAGAACTTTTTAGTGTTTAAGCTTTATTACGCGTGTTAAAATACTTCCGAGAGCAGGGGATGTGTTCAGGTCGACGTTACATGTTAAGTCACAAGAAGGAACTTCATTCACAGCAAAGTGGGTCATTTATTGCGACAGTGTTTGAATTAAATCTTGAATTAACGTGAATAAATGATGATGCAAAAATACTATAGTTGCGCGTATGTATATATATATATAACACGATAAAATGGTCACACGTCATTAAATTCTGGCAGCAAAAAATAAAACCCATTCCATTGTCAAACATATGTATTAACATTTACTCGAATATAATGTGTAAGTGAGTGGAATTTGCAATGTGACTCGGTTTAAAATAACTTTCCAATTGTGTTTTTTATTATTATTTCAAGCTTTGCGTGGTTCGGGGGCATTCATTGCTTATGCTCTTATTATTTTTTGTCCTGGCTAGGCTGCAGCATCAGGCGGTAGGGCAGAGCGGGGTGTGTTCACTGTCGGAGCCGGGTTGCCCTGCTCACAGCTCGGCAGAGTCGCCGTCCACAGCCGCTAGTCCCACAACCAGCGTGTCGAGCATGACAGAGAGAGCCGAGACAGCTACATCCATCCTATCGGTAACCTCGAGCGACAGTGAATGTGATGTATGATATCTATATATAAATATATATTAAAAAAAACTCTTAAAACATTCACACGGGAAATGGACCTGAAATTAAAGACGTTTAATGATAATAAAAGAGGAGGAAAAAAAACATTGGAGAAGAAAAAAAAGTGACTGCTCAAAAAACAAACAAGCTAAGACAAGCACGTCTTTATCCAACGCTTTCCATGGAAGGACCCGACTTGCATGATGTATTTTGTATCTGGGGAAATAATAATCTACGTTAATATTTTTTACAAGGAACTGCAATTGAAGAGGGAATGACACAATCTTCGTCACATTTGTTGCTCTCTCAATCGTCCCGAAACCAAGCTGCAATCGTTTTTTTTTCTCTCTGTTTTCGCAGACAATCATTTTTCGTAAGCACCTTTTTTTTTCTACACTTCTGTTACTGCCTGTGTGGGTACTGGTTATGTGGAAGAATAGTTATGAGACTGTAACAGATTTTTATTTTTTATTTCAAATTTTTATATGAATTATGTATATCTAAAGTAATGACGCGATCATTCTCCCAGTTTGTAATATATGTGTAGAAATGCCTGTATATATAATGATATTGCTCTTTTTTTTCCTCCCCTTCCTATCTATCTATCTATCTATCTATCTATCTATCTATCTATCTATCTATCTATCTATCTATCTATCTATCTATCTATCTATCTATCTATCTATCTATCTATCTATCTATCTATCTATCTATCTATCTATCTATCTATCTATCTATCTATCTATCTATCTATCTATCTATCTATCTATCTATCTATCTATCTATCTATCTATCTATCTATCTATCTATCTATCTATCTATCTATCTATCTATCTATCTATCTATCTATCTATCTATCTATCTATCTATCTATCTATCTATCTATCTATCTATCTATCTATCTATCTATCTATCTATCTATCTATCTATCTCAGACTCTGTGTTCTTGCATATTGTGTCAAACGACTGACAAAAGTGCTAGGTTCTTTAAGAAACACTGGGAGGGTGGGGGGTGGGAGGGAGAGATGAGACAAATCTAGTCCGGTATCATTTTATGCAAAGTGCTATTTTGAGTATCTTCAGCAATTACGAAGCTCTATTATCTCCCGAGTTCATGTAGGGCGCTTATTTGTCACTGTTTCTTCGACTGCGTGTTTATCTATATGTAAAAAAAACTACAAACCTTTCTAAATCAAAATATAGTATTCCGTTTTCTTATACCTGTTGGCTTATTGTGTCTTTCTCTACAAAGTTATTTCCAATTACTCCACACGCTTCTATATGTATATATATATATATAGTATTACATATAAATGTGTATAGATATATATATATATACATTTCACACTGAAGCTTAATCCGGCTAAACCGAGGTTCACAGAAAATATTAACGTGGAAAAACAAAGTGGATACGTGTGATCTTATCTTTTAAGTGTGGATTTTAAATATATTTATCTAATTTGCATATGTTTACCGAACATTGTTTTTAAAAAAACAGCACTTTAGCCAGAGCTTTCATTGTCCATAAAAAAAAGCACTTTTGGTTGTTAGTTTTTAAGGTATTCACTTCGCAATCGCGTTCCAAGTATTATCCTTGGAGTATAAAAGCAAGTAAAAAAAAAAGACAAATTATACCAAAATGGGGTTTGAGACACTAACTTCTCCTTATTTATGGCGGCAAATGAAAACAGTAAATACGAGGAGCGCCATTTAATCAGCTAATCATATTACAGCGCCTTCCCCATGAATCTTAAGTTCATTGTGAAGTGTTGAAAGAAGCCTTTATTTGCATGACTAACAGTACACCCCCAGCACCTTTGCACTAATGTCGTTCATTGCCCCGGGGCTGCTAATTCAGGCGTGAATTAAAAATAGAACTGAGCCCTGAACTTGTTTTCACTTGTGAAGTTTTTTTTTGGTGAAATCTATCCCTTATTCGCTTTGCTAAATGATTGAGAAATTCCGTGCCGAGTTCTCCGGCAACTGAAGCGATAATTGAATGGGATTTCAGTTCACTAACTGCAAGAACCCCACTCTATCGAGGCTGTTCCCAGATGGAAAGTTAGTTGTACGCCGCCAGTTTTCCTTGAGATAGTAATAAGTATCGATCAAGGATCAGCGCGGAGTGCGGGGAATGTTAAAAACAAGTGATAAAGTTAGTGTTGGAAACATAAGCGTTGATATAGAAACACAGCGAGGACATCAGTTGGGAGATTCCACAACAAGGCGCATTCCAAACTTTCCAAGCGTGTGATTCTCTTTAGTGGTGAGCTCCAGCGCCATGCTATAGTCTGACCATGTTTCCTTACAACCCTAACAATAACTGCAATGGATTTCTGTTTGCACCCATTGACACAATTATTATTACTACAACTGTTCCCGAAAAGAGAGAAAAGCCGATTTGTTAGTTTGCAACAAGCGGTGAACTCACGTCTTGTATAAAGTTCATATCAATCTTTTGGGCGAGAAAAAACACACAGAAATTCCACAGCCCACCAATAATTAATTATCTGACGCTTCGGGTTATTCCTTGAGTCTTTGTGGTTGATCTGAAACTATAAAATGCAGGCATTTTAATATATAATGTATATATATATAGTGGTCATTCTGGTAAGAAATTGAAAGCCGCTTTTCTTTCTCAGTCTTTCCACAACCGGTTCTTCTTACCAGGCTTTTATTTAAACAAAAGCAACAAGCGAGAGTTGAAACCACTACAGCGGTAACATAAGACCTATTCAAACATTTTTAAAATGAGTTCCGATTTATGAAATAATAAAAAGTCACGTTTTTTTCAAAACAAAACAAAAAAGCTTTAGATTTGTCTGTATGGCTTTGGTTCTGTTTGTGGGGGGCAAACTTCATATTATATTGAAAGGAGTCGTTTCACTTTACCTCGTTCGTTGTGGGAATGTTTTAATTGTTTTGCTATCTTAATTTCTTTGTTTACTGTAAATCATTTCTAAGTTAGGTGCTGTACGTTAAAACTATGATATACATGGTTTGCCGCAAGTCTGTAGTATTTCGAATCGTTTTATTCTATAATAACTTATTGCTGCCTGAAAAGGGCGGGGATTCTGACGAGCAGCAACGAGATGAACACTTTCACAATTTATGGAAAAATACACCTGTGTCAGTTGAACTTAAAGATTTTTCTTTACCAGATTGAAATGCTTATATATACTGTAATATATATATATATATATATATATATTTTTAAAAGCGACACAAAAGTGACTCGGTTAGAAACCGGCCAGTTAAACGTGGGGGTTTAATTTTGGGGTTGTTGCATATACTGTATATCGATCAGGGGTATGGGGTGAAAAGAGAGCGAGAGGGGAAGACGTAGAGTGAGTGAGTGAGTGAGTGAGTGAAGCGTGGAAACCTACACACATTTAGTTGTAGGGCTGGCGACTACAGGAAGGAAGCAACATGCAGCCCCGAGCATGCGCGCTCTCAGCGTGTTAATTTCAAAGAGTGAGCTGAGCCCAGCTGCCAGAACGAATCGTGTCAGGCAAAGCAAGATAACATAGACTTATTAGTGAAATCTCCTTGAAATAATGCTCTGTATTTAAAAGAAGGGGTGGGGAGGGGGTGGGGGGGGGGGGGGAGGGAGGGAGGGAGGAGAGAAAAAAAATATTTGCAATCTCTGCCTTGCTTTAATCTCAAACAAAAAAGTGATTGGGTTTGTTAGAATATAAGCATCTTGAGGACCGTCGCTTGGTAAAATAAAAAGGGTGGGGGGGGGGGCAAAAAACACATTGACATTTTGATCAAGTAAACTCTTCCTGATTTAGGATTTTTGTTTCGTTCGCGGCCAGTAGATTGAGTCGTTAAATCTATGAAAATCTATGAAAATCTGAATTTAAGCCTCCTCGCCAGTTAAACCCATCTGCCCCGGAAAGATATGGCCTATCACAAGCACCAACCAGGACAGCTTACCTCAGCTTCCCATTACCGATCATTATCGATGGGTCTTCTCCAGACCTCCATTAGTTTATTATCCTTGACAAGCCTAGCTGTTGATTAAGATGAAATTAATCTAAAGCCGACGAGCGTCTATTCATCAAATGCTCAAGGCTTCGGCGTGAGATACAAGTCAAACAGATGGCATGGACTGCGTTTGACTTTGATATTCCACTCGGCGGTAACATGCCGAATGTACCACAGCCACAGAGGAAGCCGAGCGAGGGCATTACAGCTGCCGCCTATCTGTATCCAAGTACATATTTTAGCCCGTGACACCGTTAGATATGATATGCCATTTATATGGAGCTTTCAAAACATGCAATTTGGCCATTCACCTCTACCATCCCCGCCCGCCTTTAGTGCTCTACTTGTCTAGCCCTCGTTCTTGTTGACGCTTGTTCAACCTGGTTAGAAACACACAAACACATAGAAGTACAAATCAGAACCAGTATCGATGTGAAGCAAATTGAATTACGCATATTTTTACTGAACGAGAAATTAAGCGCCCTTCATAATCGCATCGGTTAATGAATGGGACATGAATTTATTTGCTGAGGCAAATTTTGCTTGAACTCGAACAAGGCTGTTTGGCTGCTCTCCCTCCTCCCCTCCCTCCCTCCCTCCCCAAATAAAACACAGCTGAGCTGTGTCGAGCCTTTGCCGAGCTTGCACTGATTTGCCTGTGTAGCAGAGCAGAAGTTTTTTTTTATCCGTGTGTATTCATGCCAGACTTATCCCAGCATCATTCCGCACTCGGGTTGATTTCTGGAAAAGGCGGACAGGCAGACACAGTCCATGCGGGAAGAACACAAAGGTAGGATACTGTCAAATAAGCCAAACAATGCTCCCCAAACTACACTATTACAAGTTTTTTTAAAAAAAAAGAAATAATCTTCTATTTAAATACTGTATGCATTTTTTTCCTATTTAAAACAACTAATAAATAAAGGCCTGCAGACAATTAAATGTTGTATTGGTCCGTTTTGTTTTTACATTGAATTACTTGCAACAAGCTTAAATCCACAATAGCAGCCCAGGTAAAGAAAGTAAGACGTACAGTGTGAAGTGAAGTGTGGTGGGCCCATCACTAAAAAAAATGCATTTCTCCCATGGCCTAATTCCCAGAAAACATTACAAAGTATGTTTGTTGTTTCCGTGTGTGTGTGTTATGTTTGCATGTGTGTGTCTGTGTGTTTGCATGTGTGTGTGTGTGTTTGCATGTGTGTGTGTGTGTGTTTGCATGTGTGTGTATAGGGCTGTAGATTGGTTGAAACGAGCTTTATTCGTAGATGTTGAGTACACGAGGCTCCCATTGTGTCTGTGTGTGTGTGTGCGTATGTGGGGGGGGGGTGGGGGGTGGGGGGGTCAGTCAGAATGAGTTCATGTCTATCTGTTGGTGCAACAATTTATAAGTGAGTTTTCATTTACTGACCGTTTCTTGCTACTTCACATACAACGTTGTAATAAACTTTTTAATACGTCCTCAATAGCAAACTGGTCTAGTTTATTTTTAAAAAGTTACTACTCTTTTGCGACACGCTGCTGCGGTGTACTATTTGACGGACGTTTGCAGTGCATCACTGAAATGTAAGGGCAGCGGTGGGGGTTAATGTACTGACGAGTTAATCATTGCATTTGTGGGAATACACCAAGTCCCTATGATGTCTATTGTATATAATTCATAATATTAGTCATCGCGCGTTGTATCATTGAAAGTAAAGATACTTTGCTACGGGGACTTTGCTTACTTTAAACACTAAATCAATCGAGCAGTATTTAACTTTCACCCCAACCCGGTGTTTTGCGGTGAAAATTGATGCCAGTGCATTTTTAAATCAAAGGATTGAGAACAATCCTGATCTGGTGCAAGAATCACGTGAAGTTACACAAATTTTGCTAGAGTCTAATTATATTACTTGAAAAGTCGTTCCTGGAATTTAGTTATTGAAACATTAGATTTTTTTCTCTCTCTAAAAAACACTTGAACACATCCCTCGTAATGTCCTCTGTAAACTTAGCCTCGTGTTTGTTCCGTATGAGTAACAGGAATATATTTTTCCAATAATATTTCTTCAGGCGAGCAATAATTATGTGCAGTCTACTTCTATTGAAACTATGTGATGGCGATTGTGTGTGTGTGTGTGTGTGGTGAGGAGTGGGGGGTTGGTGGGGTGGGAGGTGAGGGGGGGTGAGAACAATAAGTTTTCTGATTTATCTTAAGATTTTAGCCTAGGAAAGACACAGATTCTGTGTCTTGTCAGTAGATCTCTCTGTCTTGCGTGCCTTTCGTTCTTGTTACCCTTGTTATGGTCGCTCTTTACTGATACAAACATTCTTAAAGACTGTTTGGATTTAAAACTGTAATTCTATTAAATAGTATTTGAAGGATCACGAAAGACTATGATACAGGATCAACTGACGTATAAGCCGCACGTTTGAACTTTAATTTGTTGTCATACCCAAAAGGGATCATGGCCTTTCTGGGATAGTTAGAGACCCAGACAATCAAAAGCTGTAACAACAGATTAATTAATTTAGCTTTGTTTAAACAACGAAGAAAAACTAACAGGATATCCACATCCATCTTCAAGACATCATTACATTTAAAATATATATATATATAATGAAATAACCTCTTTTTGTGTGGATTAAATGGAATTAAACGCGTCTTTGTAGATAGGCTGTGGCTGGGAAGTATTGGCTGTGTGTTTCCTGTGACCGTTGCAGCTCTTCAAAGAGCAGACAGAGTGTTTCTGGTTGATAATTTATTTGGGATGATTGTGTAAGTGGAGATTGGTTTTGCAAGCGGCTGGGCTATTGCTGAGCAGTGGCTGTAAATGCCACTGTCACATCAATATTTACCATCATAACCAACCAGCATTACTGTTACATCGGGAATCTCAGCGGGATGATAGAATGATGGTGCTCCTGGTTAATTGCCGAGTTCCCCGACTGTTTTGATTGTGTGGTTATAGCCTCAACTCATGATATAAATCTGCTGCCAAACACACACATACATACACACACACACTCATACACACATACACATACACACATACATATACATACACACACATACACGAACACACAACACATATATACGAACAAATATCATCGTCCACAGATTCTGTAACGTTAATAATTAAAAACACATTAATGCACTCCTTTGTGTTTATCTCACTGTTTATAGCTGCAAAGAGCAACTCGCAGAACCGCGACATTAAATCAAAGGGACAGGGCATTCACTGAAGCGTGCGGTAAAAACTGACCCACGGAAGATTTCCTGTTGCAATAGGATTTATTCAAATTCTACATTTTAGGAAATTATCGCTCGGGGGGGCAAGGCTGAAGTTTCCGTGTTTCTGGAATACTCTGCAGCTGACCAGATCATTCATGTGTGTGGGTTCCTATCTTTAACGGTGTGAGCGTGTGTGTGTGTGTACAGACAGAAATACACAGAGAGCGTTCTTACCGATGTGATGCGGCTGCAGCTCCGAGTTACTAAGTGAAGCACATGTAGTACAAGTGTCAAAATGAATCCCGTAAAGGCAAATAAACAAAACCACAGCGAATAATGCAACGCAAGAGCACCGCTGTCTTTAATCACTGCAAAGCCTGCCGATGGCTGACTTGGCCTGGACCTAGTCTAAGGAAATCACAGGGGCCTCTGGCCTATCGATCAGAATCATGATGTAGTTCTTTAGATAAGTACGATAAAAGTTTCTCCTGTGTGGGGCTCCAACCACATACACCACTTTCATCATTTCTGGGTACAGTATCCCGACTGCTCTCTATGTGAATACACGGCAATTTATTACAGGTTTCTTTGCATTAAGAGGGAAACGTTCAAATTGTAAACATATAGTTTCGCGTGAATTAGTACCAGGATTGTAGCATATTATATGATTCTATATATGTATTTTTCCATAGAGTGAATGTACCCTCAGTCCGAACTGCAAGCCTATCATATATACATGTATATCTATATATACATATACACACACCGTGCATCAATCATTGACCGGCGACTACAGTGTTAAACGATACATGTTGAATATGATGGCAGGTTTACCAGTTTGGGTTGCCACTCACCAGTATATTAGTTGTGGGAATATATATATATATATATTAATATATATATATATATATATTAAAGTTTCCAGGTCTGTCGTAGAACAGTGGCTGTTTGAGAGATCTTTCTCCGCAGTGTCTAACCCGCCTGTAATATACTGTGTGTCTGTGGTACTGGGGATGTGTGGAAATACCAATATATACAAACAGAGCAGCTACCAAACGTGCACAGATGAAGTACACGTGTGAAGAATCAGTTGAGACGAGCGTTTGGGCCTTGACTGTCCGGTTTCACCACAAGTTTGTAGATTAAAAAACATGATCGATGCACTGATTCAGTTTAACACACGGGCAACAAGGCTGGGGATGTCACCTAAAAATCCTGCAAATGTTGACAACTTCTTGCTTACCCGATTAATCAAACCTACCCCCCTCTCTCTCTCTCTCTCTCTATGCCATGTCTCTCTCATATCTTTCAAGGAATGAACCGTTCAGTCGCTTTCACTCCACTTCCCCGCAGTTAACCACTTGTGTGCTCCAAGGCTCACGGTGCTCGCAGTTTATCTGCCTTTCCGCGTTGGTGGTGAAGCGGTGTGCGAGAGTGAGTGGGTGGTGTGTTTCCAGTCAAGACGAGACAGTGGCTCCAATTCGCTGTCAATGGCTGGACTGACTGGTATAATCTATGTCGGTGCATTCAAAGCCTGATGGCTTTCCTCGTACTTTCCGCTTCTATTTCCTTTATTCTACATTGGTTGCACTTACAGATGGACATACAGATAGTCGGTAGTTTATATGTCTTGTCTGCTAGCCGTACCTGCTTGCAGGTGTGTGTGTGTGTATGTGTGTGTATATATGTGTGTGTTCGCATTGTAAATCTACATTTCACCCCAGTGAAATCAGTGTGGTACCCGCTTGTCTGAGACCCGACACTTCTCTCTCTGAGTTAATACTTGCTTTAGCCAGTAACGTGAGAGCTCCGTCTCTCGACCGCCTCCGGAGAATAAACTCTTAAAAAAAAAACGCTATTCGCAATACATCTTAGACGAGGGTATTTATTGACAACAACGAGCGGTATTTGTATAACGCGCTTCACATCACGCAGCGATTATCGTACCTCCGTTACCGCCTCTGTACCTCGGCATCTGTCACTGAATTGCGCTCTGACCAGAGGATAAGCTTTTATTGAACAATACCAAAGTACGAGCTCTACACCCGCACAGCGCGGTGTTGTGTATTATGCATTTGTCTTTCACGGTGTCCGATCACACACCTACTGCCCCCAGAGTGCACTACAGCATATAGTTACTGCCTCCGCTGAATTTACATGTCAAGTGCAAAGCTTTAGTGTGTCCAACATTTCATTTTCCCGCTGCCCACCTTATCCTGTACATGGGATTTACAGCTGCTGGTGGGTGTGTGGGTGACTGTGAGAGGGAGGAGGGAACGACGCCTGCAATGAAGTCGAGCTCCAAGCTTTGTTTTAATTTGGGGAATAGGTTTACACGTATTGTCTTTTTCTCTCTCCTCCATATAAATTCCCCTCTAATTCTGATGAGTATGAAAAAAAACATTCAGCGTTCTACATCCAGTGGCCAGACACAGGCCAGGAATAACTCAAAGGTGGGGGAAGCTGGTGTTAGCTTTCACTTTCCGATAGCTACATTCAGTCCACAGGGCAGTCTGTCCACCCCCCCCCCCCCCCCCCCCCCCACTGCCCCCCACCCCCCAGCCATTGGGCTGCTTGAATAAGCCCCCACTTACACAGCTGCTGAAATCAGTGCAACACAGTCAAGGGCAGAAGGCTGGAAGTCCAGAGTTATGGTCGAACTGTCTCTACGTGTCAGTCTATTTTTGGTGGGTGTGTGTATGGGGTGGGGGTGGGTGGTTGGGGGCGGTGGGGGGAGAGAGGTCTTAGCCTTGTATCTTACACACGAGACAACCCTGCCATCACCATGCTTAAGGGTATCCAAACCAAGCTGATAATTCCACGCATCCTGCCTGCACATGGAAATCCCAGAGTTAGGTTGTTGGAATGGGATGTGCACTCTCTCCCTGGAGGGCACATCCGATTTAATTAATTCCAGAACGTTTTAGGTGCAAGAACAAGTGTGTGCGGGTGATGGGGGGGGGGGGGGGGATCAGTTTAGTGTAATCGTGAGTGTGTTTGTATGTGAGTGTGAATAAACTCAGTGTAACCGAATGTATTTAAGGCTGAATGAGTTCAGTGTACAGGTGAGTGAATGGGAGTGAAATGAGTGTGACATTGAATATGTGTGACTGAGGAGCTTGGTGTGACACAGTAATGACCCTGTGAATTTGCTCAGTATGAGTGTGTTGCGAGTGCAGTTGTGTGCAGTGTGAAGACTTCATTAATCAGAGTGAATTAATCTGTCAACAAGTGATAGTGGAGCAGGACTCGGTACACCTGAGTCAGAGCTTGGGTGGATTTGTGTGTGTCCCTGGCTCTGGCATCGATTAGTGTGTTTACAAGACTGACAGTTTGTGTGTATTAGTGATTCAGTGGGTGTTCAGGCTGTAAGAGTCTTTCTGAAACCATTTGTGCGTTTCTGAGTTTGTGTGTATGCTACTGGAACTTGCAATGAAGTCTGGTGCAGTTTCAAGTCCATCAGTGAATGTTCAAGAGTCTATTAATATAAAGACGGTGGATTGTAGGTATATTACTAAATCTATTTGTTTTGAGCGAGAATTGTTAAGTAGAATATCTTAAATGAGTAGATTATGGCTCTGCTAATTGGTGAGATAATTGTAGAGTGAGAGCTGTTTTGTGTGTGTCTCTTACTCACTAACTGGTAAATTTGAGTGTCACGTAAATAAACGTATTTCTTCATGGTTTGTCTGTGTACCAAATGTGAGAGCAGTGAACCCTTCTATCTTTACTGAAGCAAACATATAAATCTCATATAAATACATGCATTTAAATCTCAGTCAGGCAGTGAGTCTCGATTTATAATAGGTTTGATAGTGTGTACATATCTCTAAGTATTTGAGTGCACATTATCATGTTTTCACAGTGTGAGTGAATCTTTAATTATTTGTGAGTATGTGCAAAACCTGGATGTTCATGTCAATTTACTTTGTATGAACTTGTTTTATCTGACAAATAGTGCAACAATAACAATCCTCAAATTTGATATAATAATCTTTGCGTTTGATATAGCACCTTATCACATCAGCAAGAAGTCTCATTATACATATATGAAGCTTATAAATTCTGTATATGCATTTTATTGCAGTGAATTAGTCCATAAATGTGTGAGCATTTGTCTGAGCTATAATTTATTTCAATCTGAAAGTAAATGTAGTTTATTCTTTCAATCTTTATTAGTCTCTGTCAATTATACAATTGTACTGCACATTGTCTTACTTTATGAGTGTGATTTTGTTTTCTAGTCCATCATTGTCTATCGCTCAGTTTCTGCATAAATATGTTTGTAAATACTGTACTTATCAGTCAATCAGCTTCATTGTGTTTTTACATATGAGGGTTTCTGTGTTTGTGGGTATGCTATTGAAACTTGCAATGAAGTCTGAGTGCAGTTTTAAATCCATGAGTGAATGTTTAAAAGTCTATTAACATAAATAGTGGATTATAGCTGTATTTCTAGATTGTGTTATACTGTGTTAGACTATGTCAATTTGTGTGGATGGATGAGCTTTTAAATGCGTATAATTAATGAAATGTACTTCTATGTGTTTATGTGTGTATGGATCTCTGAAAGATTGTGACTGAATTAATCTGTGATCGTTTCATTGAATGAATATGTGAGTCTGTGACTGTGTTTGTAAGACTGTGATTGTGTGTGACTCTAACTGTGAGTCTGTCAATGTGTATGAGTTGTCATTGTGTGTGAGTTTGTTATTGTGTGGGTGTCACTTTGTATGTGAGTTTGTTATGTGTATGTATCAAGATGAAGTTAGATGCATATAGAAGTGTTTCCTGATGGAAATAGCAGGCAATGGGTAATTAGGATATGCGTAGACTGCATTGGCAAATTATTACCAGCATACATGATGAGCCAAATGGCCTCTACCTGTTATTAATTTTTCTGAATTATAAACTGGCATAAGCACACTGAGTCGAATGGCCTCCTTCTATGCAATCATATTCTTGGATTATAGCAGTTTGGATTGAGCGCGAAAGCCCCCTAGAACATCAAATTCAAAGCACGGACACTTAATTCATGTACTTTATTAGTCTGAGATAAAATATATTCAACAGAACCACAATATCAGTAATAAAAATCCTTTAAAAATGATCAACCTACTAACACTACCATTACAGTGAATGTAATAATAACTATCCAACCACCATCATTTTTCATGCACAGAATCTCCATCGCTACAGCATCCCAATTATAATAATTAGCATTTGCTCTAATGAAATGGAACATGCAGTTGAAATAATTCAAGTATATCCAAGCAATGATGTAGTCCATAAGAGATGGAGATAGATGGGTTGGTACATAGACTTGCACATTGTAGATAGGGGTAAATAAAAAAAGAGCTACCAAGCAGTTCAGATAACTGCTTTCAATGAATTCTGTGGTCAAAGAGCCAAAGTGACTATTGAGATGTGATTATGATTATTTGCGCTAAATGTCTGTGCTTCAAACTTTTCCTTTATGCTGGAAGCATCTGTTTTTGGATGGATACTATTAGAAAATATAAATCATTATTGGAGATGGTGCTGTTTGTTGGGGATTCTTGCAGTTATAGATTGATTGATTTATTGTACATCCCTGTGACATTTTTATCACTGAAAAGGTAAAGAGAGTGTGAAAGAATTTTGTCCTCTACAATTATTTTACACTGAGAGATGCAATTATTTTGTACTGAGTAATCCTGACAAGGATCTGGTCTGATTACAATTAATACAGTTTTAAAAACAAATCGTTTCTATTTTTAAATCACGTGTTATCATACTAAAATGTCTCAAAACCCATCATAAGTAATTACAATTTTTTTGCCTTAAATGCAGTACCATTGTGAATTAATGGTGAATTAATCAGGAGGATGGTTGATCTGGACATTGGAAGAAATGCCATCCTCTTTTCAAAGAATCCTCAGAGATTTTTTAACATCCACTGGAACAGGCAGACAAGGCCTTGGTTTAGTGTCTGTGCTCAAGGATGGTATTTCCCACAATACAGTGTTTTTCAGCAGTGTATTTGAATATCAGAGGAGATTAGGAGCTGAAGTCTTGCTGTGATGTTTGAACCCACAATATTCCGACCCGAGTGCCACAAAGTGAGTCAGTTAGAAAATAAATAACATTGAAATAATCAGTCTGCATCCCCCATTGAAACATTTGACCACTGTTTTTCTAATAGCTGGGAAGACACTTTTACTGTTGGTCAACACAAAATCACTTTGCTAACATCTAAGCCATGTCATAATCACAACTCATTATTCACTCATCTGGCTGACTGTTTCACCATAAAGTCATTCTTGACACAATTGCGAAACCAATGTTTACTGCCAGTAATAGTCAAGTGGGGAGGAAATTGTCTCATCTTGGCACTTCAATGTTTTACATTCACACCTAAGGCCACTAGATCTATATTGTTTACTCCATTAGCATTTTAAGATCATTTGGCATTTAGTCACCTCCCTTCAATATTTGTTTCTAGTGAGAGTGAGTTCAGTTCGGTGAAATGTGTAAGTCCTGAAATGATCCCTCTTGCTGGTCTGAAAACACTCCCAATTCTTTAATTGCCTTTGAAAGTAGATCACCAAAAATACACACAGTCAGGTCTAATTTGCAGGTTGGGTTAACCATTTGCGAACTCATTCTGCATTGTAATATATGATTTACAACTAATGGAAATTATTGCAGGATTATTTATGGTCTCATATATTGGTCGCTAATTACATAATTAAGTGCACTGGTAATTTCCTCTGCACACTTGGGTTTGCATATGGTTAATTTATCCCACAAAATGTTGCAAAAGAGTATCCCAGCAGACAAATTACAGGCTCTCCACTCTTTTTATGAACATTGATAACATCTTAGATGATTAAGGATCGTTAAGGTCCATTTTTAATCCACAAAAAAAGTAGTTTTCGAGGTGGGCAGGTGCTTATTGTTTCTGTCAACATGTGGGAGAGAAACAAGGGCAATTCTGACACCAAGTAACACATACTTGATGGCTAAGAAAGCATCTGGAAACATTTTGCATACATACACACTATGCTGAGATCTTCTGTGCACTGTGAGTTCATCTGTGGGAGTTCGATTTGTGCGTCAATTAGCAGGACCATGATTCATCAGACTCTGAACCTGATACAAGACAAACCAAGATAAAATAAGAGGATTCAGGTTGTGAATTAACATAAGTTCATGGTGAAAAATTGGTAAAAACTAGTTTTACAAGTCTCACCTTATAATGACCTGAAACAAACATGTTTCCTACTACAAATATTCCCTTCAAATCTTTGATTTTCTTCCCAACATATCGTCTACTGTAGGAGTATGGTTCCAGTTCCTTAAAATAATCAGCTTCAATCATACGGTTCAACATTAAATCTAAATATATCACTGGATTCCACCAACCCAAATGCTGAGAAGAACTCTACTTAAATTTGCCTTTTTTGTTGTTTGGGCCTTGTTGAGTTTCTAGTGTTTGTTAGTCAATGTTGCTCCCCACCTGGTTTTACTTCCCACTCCCAGTTGTAGAAGATCAGGACAGGACTAACAGCCAAGTGTTCCCTTTCAGGGACCTCTGACAGACTGTTCCACTAAGCCACAGTCTCATTCAAAGAGGGACATTTTTAAAAGCACCTTATCAAAACAACTGATAATTATCACAGATAATTTAGGTCTGGTGTGGTGATTGTATTTTAACCATATACTTAAGTTAAAGTTTCCTGAGCTGAATCATACGTTTACGATTTCTTATTAAAATATACATTATCTTGTATTTATCTATCTTAAAATCCATCTTGTAATCTTTTGTGAATATGTTTGTGTTGGTTGTGATTATTGATAAAATGTTGGAATTGTTTGGAAGTCTGCTTTGGGATGTGGCAGTCTGGCATGTGATTTTGTGTCTAAGCTTTGGTTAGTTATTTAAATATATAATTCAGATTCTTTGTGAAGTACACACAGTACACCACAGTAGTTGTAAAGATTAACAGAGAAAGAGAATGGGTACATCTTGGGTGTCCTGTGTATCTTTTGATTGCTTGAGTTAGAGAAGACAGGAGGCAAGGATTTGTGCAAAATTCTAGCAAAGAATGAGTTAGCAGTCAAAGACAATGGAGTCTAATTTATGAGGTTTGCCAAAGTATTTGCGAACCTCAATAAATTAGCACCTCATAACACCTCTTAATAGCAAATACAGCGGGTATCTATTTCACCAACAAGACCAGCAATAACAAAGACAACAGATTACATGTGTATAGCACCTTTCATGTTGGGTGTTGGACAGTCAGAGATTTGGAATCCGAGCAGGAAGTTGGAATAATTTCAGGCTAAACCTCTGACACCTGCCAGGCACCAATATCCTCTTTTGGCCGACCTCCAGACCTCCGGCTTCACGGAGATTGAAGCAAGAGTTCAGCATCTGTCCAGAGTTTAATGAAACACATTTTGGGTAATAACTGCAGAATTCACTGCCTACAACTTCCATTGTGTATTGTGCCCACTAATCCCCCAACGTGGTGATGTTTGCTTTGATCTCAGTGAGTTTGCGGGGGAAGAGGAAGAACCAAATGTATGGCCAAAATGTGGGAGGAGTAACAGAGGGAAATACAGTAATATGATTGAGAGTGGGGGGGGGGAAAGGGGGCACAGAAGGTTGCAATGCAGGTGAGAGACGAGATGCGAGAACATTAACCTTTCATACAACCGGCCTTTTTTTTTATCGTGTACTGGAGGAGAGGAGCGTGATTCAAACCATAGACCACACTGGCAGGTTCAATAGCAGACATGTTGCCATAAACAAGTACACCTTGGGGCTAAATGTTATCTGTATTGTGGGCATGAAACTTGAAGACAGTTGGTTAAACTTTAGTTGAGTTGAATCATTAGCAACAAGTAGATAAAGCTCCATGAGTTGGGTGAAGGTCAATGATACAGAGGTGGGGGGGGGAACAAAGTGAGAGTTTTGGGGAACTCCCGTCATTGATAGAACCCCCCCCCCCCCCCCCCCCCCCCACTAACTACACAGATATAACAATTTAATACAAGAGCATAAGAAGACAACTTGTTTAGAGGCGCCGTGGTGTCAAGTGTTGTCAATGGCTTGTTTCCAAGTGACCATTTCAGTATAAAAAGCCTGAGAGAGACCAAGGTGAGTTGAACAGTATGACTGTGTGTGTGTGTGTGTGTGTGTGTATGTGTGGTTGTGCCTTCGCTATGTGAGTTGGTGTGTTACCGTGTACTCGAGCTGTGTGTTGGTCTTTCTGTGAAAGCTATGTTTGCGAGGTATGACTGTGTTTGAGGTGTGTGTGTGTGTGTGAGAGTGTGAGTGCGGTGTGTGTGATGATGTATCGGGTGTATGGAATCCCAATCAGATGTGTATCAGATGTGTTAGTGTGGAATGTGTGTGTGTGTGTGGGGGTCACGAATATGAATCTGATACCTGCAGTGCGAATCTCTCAACGGTGTGAATCTCTGAATTCTCCTACGTTCAAACCCTGTGAGTGGTGTGTGTGCACATCCCTGGCTTCGCTGGTGGAAGCAAACCTGTGAACTATTGGGTGTGTGACTTTGGGGTGTATTAAGAAGTTATCAGGTAGGAGTTCCCGCGGGGTGTCTGTGTGCTCCAGTCTATCACAGCTCTTTGGAGATTTGAGTTTCAGGGTTGGTGTTGATATGTTGTTTTTTTTAAAAGTGGGTGAGTGAGTGAGTGAGACAGTGAGTGAGATAGTGAGTGAGATAGTGAGTGAGAGAGTGAGTGAGTGAGACAGTGAGTGAGACAGTGAGTGAGAGAGTGAGTGAGTGAGACAGTGAGTGAGACAGTGAGTGAGATAGTGAGTGAGTGAGTCGGATTCTATCATTGAGTGTGTGTGTGTTCCCCCCAGACCCTTTGCACCTAATCCACTGTCTCCCCCCCCCAGTCTCCCCCGCTGTGGTTGAGAGGTCGGCCCCTTGTGTCCGCGGGGTTTCTCGCCAACCCACCAGCCGGGGGTGAACGAAACAATCAGGAAACAATTTGGAAACGCAGTGATTCTGTAAAGAATCTTTGACGTCCCAAACAAAGCCGCCATTTGGAGAGAAGAGTTTATTAGCAAGAGACCATTAAAACAGATGTCATCTTAGCTTTTCTCTTTTTTTGGGGGGGGTGGTGGGGGGAGTTTGGTGGTGGGTGGAGTGGGGGGGGGGGGGGGGGGGGAGGGATATAGATATAAGTTCCTTTGCACCCTTTTCCAACCCCAGCCTGACTGCAGCAGACCAATAAATACCGTGATTGTGTGTGTTGTTTGTAGTGCAATGTGTAGTGTTGACATTGACAAGTCTACCAGGACAGCATTTCCAGGGCACTTTCCCAAAGTTTCATTTATATATATATACACACACACACACACACAGTTGATAAGACACAGAACAACTTGCTGACTGAGTGCCCGTGCCACAGAGGCAATTCCCTCAACACTCCTGCACAGCACCACATCATGAGCAATCGCCGACCGCAGGGCGGGCAAAGGTCCTCCCAACTTGGGATACCTCAGCCCCCATCCCAGTTAAATGAGTGTGTTTGTGCATTTAACGTTATACGCTTACTACATGTGCATTAGGCTGGGGTTGACGTCCTGTACCGTATCACACCTGGACATCTCTGTTATCCGGCTCCTAAAAGCAGACCACAGCATGACCCCAAGTCTGGGGGGGGGGGGTTCCCCCGAACCTTGGCTCTTTGTCAACCTGTACTTAATACCGAAAAGCCGTGACATCAACTACAAGGTCTATTAAAGTCGGAAAAGAAATGGTGATATTTTTGTTGGGTTTCAGACAATTGGGTAGATATCGCGCATTTTGGTCTCACCCTGTACTTTATGGAATCGGGTAAGGAGGATGTGTCCCTCCAGGGAGATAGAGAGAGAGAGAGACAGAGAGAGAGCATCTGATCCCAACAATCCTTCTCTGGGATTTCAATGTGTATGCGGGATGCATGGAAATCTCTGCTTGGTTGGGATGGTATTAAGCACAGTGATGGGTTTCCACATGTGTCAGACACCTGTCTGACCTCCCTGCCCCTCTCCCCCACACCTCCCCCCCCTCCCCCCCCAAAAAATCAGCCTGTAATTTATACCTACAAATGACGCGATGGAAAAAACATCTTTGATTCTCTTTGAAACAGTCTTTCGCCCCCAAGGAAACTCGCACGTTCACTCTCTTTATCGGTGCCGGATAGTGGGAGGAAGAGCCGTGTAGTGAGGCAGGAGTTAAGAGGATCGCAGAGCCGCATCATTTCTCGTGATTTTCAAACCAATGAAGCCGATCCCACGCCCTCGAGAATAATAAAAACCGGGCTGTGTGTTGGTTTCGGAAATTTCCAGTGACTTTTATTCGCCTAAAACAACAATAATAACAAGAATAATAATAATAATCATCATTTGATAACTGTTTGTTGTTTGGGAATTTGATGTATCACGTCATTGAGATGACTCAATCGGCTTTTACTGGATATATTATGATTGACTCTAAAAAAAAACATTAGTATTCATACTAATAACAATACTGTACCTCTCCCCCCCCTCCCCCATCCCTTTTTGTCGCATTTCCTCACTGGGCGGGATATAGTCTGGGATTGTAATATTTGTTGAAGTGATTTAAACTGAGGCGAGCTGGTATTTCGGTAGTTTTTTTTCCCCAATTCTCTCGCGGATTGTGACACTGATTCCCGGGGCTTCATAACCGCAATGCGAGTTATAAAGTATACAGTGCATTGGATCAGAATCAATCAGGGGGAAAGCACAAAAAAAAAGGCTTGCCTATCATATAACCCTGGCCTCTGTGAAAGAGGATCGGGTGTATCGTTTGTGGGAGATCGAGAAGAAAAGAGAGCAACGTTTCCAGTTGATAATTTGCAGCCCTCGCTGTGCAATCCATCCGTGATAATGCAGAGAAATACTGGATAATAATAATAATAATCATCATAATAACCCCCCCCCCCCCCGAATGCATCAATGAAAGGCTGCTTTGCAATTCATTCGGACGAAGTATCGGGAGGAAGTGCAGATATGTGACAGAAATTCACTGAAATGAAAGAAATGCTGTGGTAAAAACGTGACGCGTGACAGTTCGTGTCAAGGGTTCTCTTTCTTTGTATCGTGTGTGAATGAAGAATTCATTACATCCCGTCTGTTCCCAGCCCTGCCACGGAGACTCCCTCAACACAGTCATTTGAAAAGGGTAATGTATTTCTTGTGTGCCCGCATTTGTCCTTAAAGACTTGTGTGTGTGTGTGTGTGAGTGTGTGTGTGAGTGAGTGAGTGTGTGGAAATTTGCAAATTACCTGTACATTTTTGGCCAGAATATATGAAACCCTTCATTCATTCTATCCGCCTCCTTCCCAGTATTTCCACAGGAGAGGACTTTAGGATTGTCCTTCTATCCCAATGCACCATTTCTATTTTTTTTTAAAAAAGCTCACATTTCACTTGCAGTTAGTCGCGAAAAGTGGAAGTGCCAATAAAACTCTGAACTAACAAGGGCAGTGTGAACTATTAAAGTGCATCCCACATTTGCATGTACAGTATTAATGCAGAAATCCGGACGTCTGTGATCTCATACACTATGAAAGGCACACTCCCCTCAACCGGTTTATCTCATTTGAGCTCTTTACCGAATGCAACATGAGAGGAAAGATACTGTATTCCGGTGGCCAAGGATTGTAGGGACCGAGACATGATTGGGGTTGGGTTTCCGCTGCTCTTTACCGTTTCGGGACTGGGTGGCGTTGATCACCCGTTCCCTATTTCGAGATAATATTAATAATAATAATCCTTGCATTTGATCATTTCAATTAAAGGCGCATTAAACTTCCCCCTCCCCTCCCTCACCCCTGCCAACAATTACCAGAAGAAGCGTATTTAATTTACTTTCTTCCAGCACCCCCCCCCCCCCCCCCCCCACCACGAACAAAACTCGCATTTTGCGGACACATGTGATAGGGGGGTACGTTGGAGTCCCGCAGCTCAGTGGTTAGAGCACTCGCCTTACAAGCGAGAGCTCCGGGTTCAATTCCAGGCAGGGAGAGACCTTTTCCAAGGTTCCTTACTCCACACGCCTGCTAATAATCCCTACAAAAAAATAATACCTGGATCGTTTCAATCCACGACTGTCTGTGGGACACTGCTGTACGCAATTGGCTGCCGCGTTTCACCCACACAGTATATTCTGTGAAGCGCCTTGAGACGTCCAGAAGACGCGAAATGCGCTATACCTAATGCAGGTTTATTATTATTGTCGGCTTGCTGTGCGGGATGTGGGTTAAGTAAAGCAATTTGCACTGGTGCATCTAACTCCTCACTGCACCCCGGGTTGACAGAGCTTTCCCCATCGCTAAAACTAGGGCAGTGATCAAGATAGGAAAGAAATATCGCATATCAGAAAACCCGGTCGCCTTCCGACACTGCAGCTTTACGCCACCATTGTCCCCAATCGCTAAAAAAAAAATTCAGACTTAATTCAGATCAGATGTTTAACTTGTTGTAAAAATGTACCCGCAGACAATCTCACAGCCAATCGTCTCCTCCCATCTCTTGCTCAGTCAGAAAACAAAACTTTCTCCATACCGATCGACCCTATGAAATCCAAATGCAAAAAAAAAAATCTGTGTCCGTGAGCAATGCAATCGTGCATATTGCCGGAGTATACAAAACGGAGTGCAATACCGTACATTTATTTTGCACCATTTTAAAGTCATTAAAAGCGATTAAACTCCTCGAATGAATACAGTTTTGGGGCGGCACGGGGCGGAGTAACGGGAAGGTGGACTGGGCAGATTCAGAATCTCAGAGGGGACCAGTTTAGTGATGATGAATCTGTATATTTTTACTGAACATTTTTCCACGGACAAGCTCTGGACGGGCACAAGGCAAGCGGTGGATCAGGGGGCCAGGGCTGGGCTGAAAGCAACCAGTTATCTGGGAATTGGTCAGATCCGCGTTCACTTCACATCCTGCTATAAGATCCATGTAATAGAAACAGCCACAAAAGGGGGGGGGGGGGGGGGAGAAGCTTCACAGCCTAAGAGATTCGGAAAGTTCCGAAACTAAAGTGTGTAGGTGCCAAGGTGAAAATCTGGAGTTTCGAAAATGTTCACCCGATCCACTGACAGAAGGGAATACAATCAAATTAAATATTGTCATTTAAATTAAATACTTAAATGACAATGTATTTATTTCAATACAATATATATATATATCTATATATATCTATATATATAGATATATAGATATAAAGTGTACATCGATCCAGTAGTTTAGTTTCTTTGTATTTTGATCACCTGGTTAACTGTTTTTTTTAATGACAAACCTAAGTAAGCTCTGATGTTAGGCTTTTCGTCCCTGTTTGTAGATCTTATATGATGTGAGTAGCTGTGATCCCCACTGCCTTTACCTGACACGTCAAACCAGCCGCCAGCTGTTTGCTGTGGCGTTTACAGGATTGCTTTAACCTTTCATTTATTTCACTTCTTATTTCGTCTCCTTCCTCCCCAAAAAAACCATACGCGTGTATACACACACACACAGACACACACATCCCTGGCCCCATCGGTCCCCTCTTAATGGATATTTCTGCTCTGCAGTATCAACAAGAATCATTTCAAGTCACATTTCATACCAGATCATCAGACAATAAAGTAGTACTTGTGTTTTTTTTAAAGGGTAAATTCTTACTTGAGTTTCCGACATGGAACTCGATTTAAAAATAATTAAATGCATTCACTCAGATGTAAATATAGACAACATATTTCGTACAAACAAGAAAATCACTGCTAAGAAAACCCCCAATAAAATACAAGTCAGAGTATCTGACCTGCACACTTTCAGTGGTGTTGCAGCGCCACCTACTGGCTCTGGTCAGGATATTTCACTCCCTGAAAACTGACCGCTTTAGATGTTGTAAGTTTCAATGAACCGTCTTCAAGATGACTTAAGTTTTTTTTTGGCAAAAGTAGCTCTGGATTTTTTTTAAAAACTAGATATTTCTTTTTAAAACACTTCGGTATCTCGACACGAGGAAACTTTCAACAGTTGCCAGGTTTGCTACAAAAAGCCAATTGCTTTAAGGGGAAATACTGCCTCTATTCCAGCATCTCCAGTACTATATTCTGCTTTCTGCCACTATCTCAATTCTTTATTGTTGATAGGACATCTACAACGTCTGGTATTTTTAATCTATTGAATTGGTATTTTTACTCCATCGCATGCAATTACAGCCTGCCCTGATTTCAAGGATTTCACTCCATAAAGCAGTCTAAAGTTGTTAAGAGTATTTGAAATTTCCTGTCCATGCATTTACAAAGCAGCCTTCAAGCAGGGTACTGTCTCAGAGTGCTCAACAGTGGTGGAGTGAGCCAGTAGGGGAGGTGACTATAGGCATGGTTGAAGAGTAAGGTCTTCAGATCACCTGAACATGGGATAAGAGGGATTGAGGGAGAGGGTTTGCGAGGTTTCGAGCAGCAGTGGCTGAAGCATGGCTGCCAATGGTGGGATGACCAGCAAGGAGAGCTTTGGAATAATAAAGGCGGGAAATGATGAAAGTGGAGATGAGGGTTTCAGTTACATTAGGTTGGGGGTACAACCTCCCCTTTACAAATACAATTGAGTGTTTTGGGTCTCTGGCTACCTGGCTAGTTTTCTATCTTGCTGGGAACCTGTTAATTTATCAGGCTTATAATTTAAAGTACATTTCACAGGTTATTTTAGAAAACCACATACGGTGCAACCTAATGTGGACGCGAGTTTATCTTTTCAATCTGTATAAAAGTTTCCCAGAATTTTACTTTAACCCAATATAGGCCCTCAGCAGAATTCTGTAAATCCATTCAAATGGGTTTGTGGAGTCTTGTAGCATTTTGGTTAGAGCACTCACCTCGCAAGCCGGGGTTCATTTCCAAGGCAGGGCAAAACGTTAGTGAAGATTCCTTCCTCCACACACCTCTATTCACCTAGCAGCAATTAGGAACCTGGTTGTCAGTCAATTGGCAGATCATTTTTCCCATGCGTAATAATAATAATCTATCCAAAAAAAACCACAACAATAAAAATTGGTCATTTCAATCCACAACTCTTTA
Source organism: Hydrolagus colliei (assembly GCA_035084275.1). Taxonomy (NCBI): domain Eukaryota; kingdom Metazoa; phylum Chordata; class Chondrichthyes; order Chimaeriformes; family Chimaeridae; genus Hydrolagus; species Hydrolagus colliei. Next base: position 92,030,038 of record CM068744.1, on the reverse strand, counting down.
CTGAGCGCAATTGGCTGCCGCATTTCAACCACCAAATATAGTCAATTCACTTTACAATGTATTCTGTGAGGCACTTTGAGATGTCTCAAGACAACAACAACAAAAAATGTAATTTTGTTGTTGTCTCGAACATTTGATGAAGCACTACATCAAATGCAATGATTATTATTATTGTTGTTAAATAGGTGGCCCAAAATGTCATATAGGCTTAACATGTAAGATCATTTAGTCTTAAAAGAATACAGGCACGGAGAATTGAGGAAAAGTCTTAAATCCGTTTTTTTTATTTGTCAGCCAATTATCAGCACGTCTTAAAAAGGATTTAAGAATTATCCACTAGTCCGCACAATCTAATTTTATGTGCCTACAGATATATATAATTTACAGCAATAGGAGAAAGGTGAAATGCATAGCAATAGGAGCTGCTTGTTTTCTCCTTAGTCCATAGTGTTAAGACCTCTATTAATTGCCACACTTCTATTAACATCCTGGTGAAGATCAGCTAATGGAGGCTTGTGAGTTTGTAGATCTCTATGTCTCACTACAATATTGATACACTTGGGCTGTAAAATTTCACTGCAGCCTTTGCAAAATTCAAGCACTTGAAACTATTTCCTCTACATGGTCTCGCATATTGTATTAATTTGTAACTAAAATTTCAGTGATGCTACTAATTTATTTCAATTTCAAAACAATAATTTCAATCCACGACTGTTTGTGGGACACTGCTGTGTGTAATTGGCTGCTGAGGTTTGCCCACAAATATACAGTCAATTCTGTGAAATGCTTTGAGACGTTTAGAAGACGTGAAAAGAGCTATATCAACTGCAAGGATTATTATTATTATTAATACTGCTAATTTTAAACAAAAATTGTCAAATGGTGTCAACTTTGAGTCTAACTCAGAAAACGTAATTTCAACAAGATATACCTCACTTTTTGATTGGCCTCTTGTATTCCAAAGTGAATTCTTAAATCATGATCAGAACAGAAGTGAATGATTAAAAATATTTTAGTGTTACGTTTACTGCTTCTGCTTATTAGCTAGCATTGAGCTGACCCACAAAATCTTGATTATAAAATGTTGCTTTGATGTTATGAAGGATGCTTATATACATTAGTAGGCATTGAGATGACTTGCTGAACTACAATCTTATTTTAATTACATTAAGTTGAATTGCAGAACATCTATAATAATCTATAATAATAATATAATAATCTATAATCTATAACAATTTGTTAAACTTTGATAGATTATTATATTATTATTATTGCGGGCTAGCTGCTATGATCCTCGACAAAATGGTACGAAGAGATCTCAATACATAGAGTAACAACAATAACAACTTGGATTTATATAGCGCCCTCCATGCCGGATGGCGTCTCAGAGCGCTTCCCAATAACGGATTCTGGGGCTGAGCCAGGGGGAGGGGGAAGAAGGTGATCAAAAATCTGTAGACGAGATCTTTAGAAAATCTTTAGACGAGACCTGAAAGTAGCAAGAGAGAGAACGAGGCAAAGGGAATGAGGAAGGGAGTTCCAGAGCCTCAGGGCATAGTGGTTGAAGGCACGGACGCCGATGGTGAGGTGGAGGATTCGGGGGATAAGGAGGAGGCCAGACCCGGTGGACCAAAGGCCACGGGTACTGCCTTGAGGAGAGAGGAGGTCAGAGAGGTAGGGGAGTGCAGAGGAGTAGAGGGATTTGAAAACAAGCGTGAGGATCTTGAAATCTATTCTCTCGGGGACAGGCCGCCAGTGCAGTCTGGCAAGGACTGGGGTAATCAACAAACAAACAAACAAAACTTACATTTATATAGCGCCTTTCACGTCGAGAGGACATCCCAAGGCGCTGTACAGTCAGGTAGGACAAGAGCAGGGTGGGAAGGATCAGGGCAGGATGAAGAATAGTAGGAAAAGTAACTGTATTAGTGGGCGTAATCGGGGAGCATAGTTTGGTATGGGTAAGAATGTGAAGGGTGGTGGAGGGGGGATCGGCGAGGCGGGCATTGGAGTTTGTCCAGTTGAGAGGTATGGACCAGGGTTTCGGCGGCTTTTGCCGTGAGAAATTGGCGGAGACGTCAGAGATGGAAGAAATCGATGCGGACCGGATGTAGGGGAGGAAAGATAATTGGGGGGTCGAACCTGATGTCTAGGTTTCTTACCGGTTCGGAGAGTTTTAGGAGGAGGTAGGGTAGATGGACAATGTGAGAATTGAAGACATTGACGAGAGCCAAAGAGTATGGCTTCCGTCTTGTCAACATTCAGCTGAAGGAAATTCGTGCATATCCAGCTCCTGATGTCTGACAGACAGGCTGACAGAACATCAGGGAACTGGGGATCATAAATTGAGGTGGAAAAATATTGTATTACATTAAATATTGGGTTAAACAAAGCGCATTGTATTATAAAGAGTTAAGTTGGCTAAGAAAAAAATTTGTTATTGCAGCTGTTTGCGTTGTGAGCTAATTACTGCAATACAGACCCATAGTTTAACCAGAGTCAGCCAAGGCTGATGGGATTAAAATAATCAAATAGGCAAAAAAGTACGGACGTACGCTGATAAGCCTTAAGTATAATATAAAGAAGTATAGCTGAGCTACATTTCAGTGCTTGGGCAGTTAGAGTTGGTGTGAGAATAAGTGCATCATTTTCCCATTTAGGAGGGAGAACTCTCGCTCTACGTTCTGAGATTCAAACCACTTGAGCATCCAAGCTTCAAGCAACATCGGAAGACAAAAGAGCCATCAACGATACAACAGCACAGTTTCAAGAGATTCAATGCCCACTATCATCAGCATTTGCAAAACAAGAGAATTTTGTCTGATGCCTGTGTAGTTCGATATTGTCCCCACAGTGATGTCACGCGAGCATCAAAGCAAAACATTGCCCATTGCAACACTCTCTTTTGTCACCCTGCTTATTAAATGATTGCAAACCTGTTCATCATTTGCCCCAATAATTAAACAAATTGTTAAAAGCACAGAATGCTAGTCTTTGGTTTCTCTGTTCTTGGGTTTCAACTTTATATTTTGGCTAAAAGAGAATAAAGTGATCTATTCTGGCCACATCTTTTATCCCATTTTACATAGAGGCTCATTCTGCTGCAAGGACATCATCCTGACATTTAGATAATGCCTGCATTGTATTAAATAAACCTGAAAAGGGGCTAAATGGGTTAGGATCAAGATGAACAACAATGATAATAATAATAATCCTTCCATTTCATGTAATGCCTTATCACACCTTTGATATGTCTCAAAGCACTTCATAGCATATACTGTAAAGTGAATTGACTGTTTTGTTGATGAAGCATAACAGCCAATTGCACACAGCAGTGTCCGAGTGACCAAATTATTATTATTATTGAAGGGATTATTACAAGAAAAGAATGTCTTCTTGCAGAGATTACAACATCAAAACAACAAAATTACACTTGTAATTCACATCAGGAGGACTTCCCAAAGCGCTGGGTTATAGCAATAAGAATTTTTAATGCAGTGTCCCAGAAAATTACAGATGAGAAGTTGGTTTGAGGAACTCAAGTGAGAAATGATAGGTACATAAGGAATAAACATATTAAGGAATATACAGGAAAGTAGGAGGTGGAATTTGGGGTGTTGGTTGTATATAGACTGTGGAATGGTCTTTGGAGGAGCAGATTTCATTGGCTGAATAGTTTTTTCCTAATTTTCTGTGATTCTATGACACACAATCCAGGTTTTCAAGCAGCTGAGTGGAAACAGTGGTGGGGATGTGAGCAAGCTATTGAGCAATAACTGAGAGTGCAGAGTTGGAGGATACAAAGTTATGAAATCTCAATCATATATTGGACATTACAAGTACAGTAATCATTTTTCTTCCTGCACTGCTTCCCATGCAAAGTGGTGTGAGATACAAGACTAGAAAGTTATATGATTGAGAATTGATGCAGTATTGAAAGTACAGTTACTACATTGTAATTACTGCAAAGCACTTTAAGACATTTGAATGTTATAAAATGTCATTGAAAATAGAACACTGTTATTTTTGTATTCTTAATTTCTGTTGTTTTTGATGAGGATAATAATAATAATAATAGTAATCTTTACATTTGGTAAATGTAAAGCTCCTTTCATGTTCACTTACAAATGCAATCACTACACTTGACAGTAATTACTGTGAAGTACTTTGAGATGTTCAATATGTTCAGGTGTTGCATCGAATGGAAGGATCATTATTATTTATTTAGCAATGCATTCATCCTCTCTGTGACAGCTAGGTGATGAACAATTATGATAGATATTATTCTAAATTTGAAAATCCGTCACTGGGAAACTTGCCTTTCTAAAACCTCGAAACAAAAGATGCTGCACTATCTGTCTGAGTAGGAAAATAAATAGTGAGTACTGTGCAGGGAGTTACAAGGCTGTCAATTAATTTTAAATGACCTGATAATTTATATGTATCTGCAAAACCCTTGAATTGAAGGACAGCTTTTAGCTCCCTGTACAACATCACTGTATATCACTGTATATTTCATGGCCATTTAAATATATCATAATATATATCATAATAATCCTTGCATTTGATATAGCTCTTTATCACGACTTCGGGACGTCTCTAAACGCTTCACAGAATATACCGTAATTGAATTGACTGTATATTTTGTAGGCAAAACGCTGCAGCCAGTGTCTCACAAATAGTCGTGCATTGAGTGACCAACTTATCACTATTATTTCTTCCGAAGGAATTATTACCCTTGTAAGAGATCCATCAATTGACTAAAAATGGGTTCCTATTGACTGCGAGGTGAATAGAGGCATGTGGAGTAAGGAAATACGCTGAACATTTTCCCAATCTGCCTGGAATTGAGCCTCTTGCTTGCGAGGTACGTGTTCTAACCAATAAACTACAGGACTCTATATTGTCCCTTCCCTCATCGGGTATCTTGGATGAAGACAAGAAGCAAACCTGTGACCTAACATTTTTGATGCTCTTAATATTAAGACCTTTCCATAAAATGTAAGATGTTCAGAATTTTGTTTTACGTTTTAAAAATCTCCCTTTCTAAAAACTGCAGAAAGCTAACTCCTAAAATAATTCATGAATTGTCTAAAATTCTGCACAATGTCTAAATTTTCAAACAATGGTTTTATGATGAACATCTTAAGATATGATGGTGCCGTGGGCTCAAGTTCCCCCAGTACCACTCTCCCGAAGAGCAGTCCATGGAATCTCATCTATTGATATAACTCTTCCTATTGACTCCTTTCTGCTCCAGCTAATATCAGGAATTACTAGTATCCATGGTTGTGTGAGTGTCCAAAAATTTAAACATGCATTTCCAGCTTCTTTGTTCAAGGATAAGGAACCTGGATTGTTATGGAATAATTGATGTTTCAATACTTGATTGTAGAATTAACATTCACTTTGTTTGGTACGCGACCAAACAAAAATACCTTTTCTATTCTGTGAAATACATCTGGTGTTTATTGGTTCCATATCTCAGTAAATTTGCCAGTTCCTATAACTCTGAGTAGTTCAACGGGTTCTGGGGTTTAATCATTTCCCATTTGAACTGACAAAGAGATGTGGGCAAAGAAGTTGGCAGGAAGATAGAATAAAGATGACAATAAGTTGTTCCTGCCAGTGGTTCCTCCCCCTGAGACCTTTTCATCTGGTGTCACAGAAAGCTCCATAGCAGCCCAGATGAGATTTGGTGAAAGCTGATGTTGTATTATAATCAAGGTTGGGATCTGAGCTTAGATGCTCAATTGACAATCCACTGCTCCAGTGTGGGAATTGCCAAACTCCAGCAGGCTATGCCTTTAACGTGGGAATTAACCTTCAATTTTATCAGTAATGAATTTAATATGAAATGATTTTATGCTGAAATATTTCTTGGACGTGATGGTGCTGATAGATAGCTCCCGCAACATTTTAATGGAGATTGCCACTCAGGAAGTGCTTGCTTGAATTCAGGCAATCTATAATAATAAAAACAGTTTGTTAAAAAATTCCATGAAGCAATATCTTCTTCAAAAAGATATTTTATAATTTTACTCGTATCACTTTCATTATGGTTTTATGCAGAGTTTTCTAAATTTGAGTTAAATAATAATAATAATAATGATCATGCATTGGATATAGCACCTTATTTCCTCTTCGAGATGTTAACACTGTTAAGTGAATTAACTGTCTATTTTGTGATCCTCAGTCACACAGATGAAAGGACGTCATGCTAACGCATTTTCTCAATTAGTTTCTTTAATAACTCTGCCAAGCTCTCACAAAAGAGGATAAGTGAAGGAATGCGACTAGTCTGCTGCATATGATGCATATTCTTAATACATCTAACTTTGGGAGTTCATATCTGTAAACTATGGCTGGCCATATTCCTTCAACGTTGGTCACCCAGGATCCTACCCCTACATTCCCTTGCCTCCACTCCTGCTGCCCTAAACCTCAGCTTGGGTCCAAATCCTTTATTGTCCAAGACTTGGATGTCTCTCACATGAAAGCACTATACGAATGCTGATCTGTTGTTTTTCTTATTTCAAGATAATAAATCTCTGAGCTCCAATGGTTGTCATGTTCCCCTACACTAATAGTGTCCAGTCCTCGGCAGATTACCTACATTGAAAATGGGTAAGTTGGGATCTAAAATGCAATTAATTTCAAAATCAAGATTTCCTGTGAAGAAACTGCATCAAAAATTACTGCTGACTCAAAGGAAAACAATACTAGTCTGGAATTCCAATCTAATTGGAATGGAATTTATGTAGGTTGTATACAATGTAGATTGGCACAAAATCACACAAATTCTTTATTAAATTCTGATAGAATTCTGATTGTTTATTGAAGACTTTATTAAAGAAATTTCACAAATTCAATTATTTTATGTTTCAACCCTTTGTTGCTTAACCTTACAAATTCAAACCACGACTGTGCCTAGATTTCAAATGTATTATCTGTTTTGTAGCATTGATGAGATGAGTGGCACCTCCATGTATAAGGATATTTATTTCATATTTAATATTGCCAGGCTGGCAACAAGAAAGTCTGTCTCAGTGTATTGTATTCGAGATTGGCAGCAAGAAAATGTCAGATGATCTTCACGGCCTCACCTTCCTGAATGAAGTTTAACAGAGGTAAAGAGCAAAGTCAAAAGCCTTCACATCATGCTTCATGCCAGTTGACTGCAGATTGAATGCGTAAAGCTATCTGGTGTGGTGGTGTGCTTTACTAAGAGCTTTGCTCACTTTTAGGGCAGTAGACTGGAAGAGATAGCAAGCTGTTCCTTGTATATTGGGAAAAAAAGCTAAGCAGCACATTTCTTTCTGCATATCTTTTTTAGCACAGTCCATTTCTTCTGCAAATTTAAATGAAATTGATTACTTTAACTATTGATAAATTAGGAAATGCAGGAAACTTTTTTTGTACAGTTAGTGTAAAATTTCTACAAATTAACACACAAACCAGAAATGATAGATGGTTTCAGAAATTATCTGGACAATTTCCTAGAAATTAAAGGGATTAAATGATGAGGTAAATGTGACAGAAGGATTCTTTGGGAAGTTGGATGGCTACGTCAGATAGACTACCAGCCTATTCTTGCCTAAAACTATTACATTGGAGTAAAAAATGTGATGGCTGATAACAAATTTAATGTGATAATTCAACTTGAATAGTGTGGTATGTTTCACCCACATATTTACAGTCAATTCATTTTACAGTATATCTGTGAAGCGCTTTGAGATGTCTTGAAGATGTGAAAAGTGCTATATCGAATGCAAGGATTAGTATTATTATGTTAAAATCCTGCCCGTTTGATTTTAAATCCATAATGAAGCAATGTATTTCTCACCTCTATGTTGCAATAATTAAGAACAGTGATGACAAGATTTTCTATGTAGCAGCAGCATTATTGGATTCTGTAGCTCAGTCATTGGAGCACTTGCCTCCCAAGTGAGATTCCTTGGTTCGATTCCTGGGCAGGGTGAAACGTTGAGCAGGTTTCCTTACTCCACATGCCTCTGTTTACCTAACATTAAGTAGGAACTCAGTTGTAAGTTGATCAGCGGATTGCTTTCCTGGGAGTAATGATCCCTCCAAAAAATTATATTTTAAAAGAATTATTTTGGTCATTCAATCCACAAGTACTTGTAGAACACTGCCTTGTGCAATTATTATTGCTATTACATTGCTATTCCATAGTGAAGCACATCAAAGTAAAGACAAGTAAAAATGGGGATCAAAATAAAAGATTGGTCAGAATTTACCAAACTTGGGATTTCGAAGGCTGTAATTTGTTTTTTAAAAAAATACCTTAAAATTAACCAGGTTCCATATTCATTTAATTTTTAAAAAAGAATTCTGCACAATGTTAAACTTTAAGCCATTGGCTTTAAGGGTAAAATATGAAAGAAATTAGGGACACCGGATATTATAGTATTGATGATATGATAGAAAATGCAATAAAATATTGTATTCCCACACCAATTTCCATCAATTGTTTATTTCATTCAAGGCCTAGTGTCAATATTTAAGTGAAATGCCATTAAATAGCCATGATTGCCAGCCAATATATGTCTCATTGACTAAAAAGAGACTAATGCACAACATGTTGTAATGGACAGTGAGAAAGCTCTTCTATCTCTTAAGCATTTCAATAATACACATCCTTGAGTTTCTGTCCTCCAGAGAGAATAAGGTCACTACATTTGTTTTCACTAAAACATTAACAACCTTTGGTCTCAAACAGGAAGGGTAGTGTGATCCATTGACTCAGAGCAAATTCTTTCTCCACAGAAAGCAAGGGAGGTGGGGACTCCTTGCGGCTGTGCTGGCTCCAAGGCACTGAAATATTGGAATCAAGGGAGCCTCCTGTGACAGTTCATGGCTGTGAAATTGAGGTGTAGATGTAGTTTTTGTAGGCAACTGCAGATGACATTTTGTGTCCACGAGGATGTAAAAACAGGCGATTGACCGATTCACCTGGAGGATTGTTGGATAGGTAGGTAAATAATGTTGAGATATTCCTGCATGTACTTGCAATGCAAAAAGGAACAAGTTCAGTCTTCCCATCCAATTTTCTTCCCTCATCTCCCCTCGTGGGATTGAATTTAAGCATTTTCTAAAATTCTTCATAATTTTAAGTCTCAAGGCTGAAATTGTTCTTTACGCAATCTCCTATCAAAGTCGATTAATTCAGATTGAACTCACACTTTGCCTCTTGTTGAAATGTACATTGTTCATTCTGGTTCTCTCTAGCACTTGTCTGAGTTTGGTGTCATGTTGCTGTCCATGTTTGTGTCAACACCATCCATCCATGTGCTCAAACAATAAATGAATGATTCAACAGTGCACTTCAGAGAGCACTGGAGTCTCCAAACAGAAAATGTAAGCAGTGATAAACAAAGGTATCATGGGAGTGTGTTTGCCAAAATCTTCTGGATAGATCTAGGAACATAGGAACAGGAGTAGGCCATTCAGCCCTTAGATCATGGCTAATCTGTACCTCAACTAATCCTTTCAATTCAAATTTCCCGCTTTCTCCCCATATCCTTTAATACCCTGACCTACCAAAAATCTTTCAATCTCACTCTTGAAGGTGTGGATGAATCCAGCACCCACAACCTTTTTGGGGAGAGAATTCCAGATTTATACCACCCTTTGAGTGAACAAATCTACAGTCGTTTGTAAAATAGTTCAGCTCCAACAAGCTGTGGTATAATTTCTTCTCCTGTATGCAATTTGTATTGTTTGCTCTGATACAGTCTTGTTCACATTACATGGATCAACAGACACGTGTATCTGTCCACTTGGTTTACCCACAATCACCAGGGAGCTGACCCATTTAGTGGGCTCACCAACCTTTGTAATGATGCCAAGTGACGCAATATGTTATATTTCTGCTTTGTGTTCGCCTTTCAAGGTAAATGTTGCTTTACTAGCAGTTTCAATTACTGGCTGTGCTTTTGAGTAACAATTTGATGCCATGTTCTCCAGGTAAACAAACAAAACCTCTAAAAGAAATGGCAAAAGTCAATGAACACTAAAGCTGACATTTATGTGTTTCCCTCCAGTGCAGACTTCTCAATATCATCTTCAGCCGATGCTCACTTCATCAACAGGATTCCTTCACATTCCTTGAGTCTCAGTGCAGGTGGGAGATCAGCGGAAATAACACAAACAATACACTATACAGCAGGGTTTAGTGCTTCACTGGTGTTATCCATGAATCATTTTTGCTGTGATCGACAGTAATCACTTAATTCCTAAGAAACTGCTTTTCCTACATCTCATCAGATAAGACAACAACAACAACAATTTACATTTATATAGCGCCTTTCACGTTGGGAGGACGTCCCAAGGCGCTAAACAAGACATTAAAACAAGATGCTACCTGCCTGTTCAGGTGGATGTGAAGATCTCGTGGCGCTGTTAAAAAAAAGAGTTTCTCCCAGTGTACACAAACTGTCCGCCACATTCATCTACAAAATACTGATGTATACTTTTACCATACATTCTTGGATGCACATTGAAACATCATCCCAACATAAAAGGTCAGCCTAGTTCAGTTGGGGGTACTCTCACCTCTGAGTCAGTAGGTTGTAGGTTCAAACCCCACATCAGGGCTTGGAACTTGTATCGATCACTAAGTTGATACTCTACTGCAGTCCTGCAGGAATGTTGAATTAATTAATTGATAGTTGTTTCATTACCATAAACGTTTTGATGCCATCTGCCTGAGAGTGGCAGTAGTACACTCGCCTAGCATTTGCTCTTCTGCCACTAATATAGCACCAATTGAGGTACTACTAAAATAATCCTTGCATTTTGATATAGTACTTTTCACATCTTCTTGACGTCTCAAAGCGCTTCACAGAATATATTGTAAAATGAATTGACTGTATATTTGTGGGCAAAATGTGGCAGCCAATTGTGCACAGCAGTGTTCCAAAAGCAGTCGTGGATTGAAATGAACAATTTATTATTGTTTTTGTGTAAGGGATTATTATTAGGCCCGTGGAATAAGGAAATTTATCCAAGGTTATCACTATTGAGTCCTGTAGCTCAGTGGTTAGAGCATTTGCCTTACAAGCAAGAAACCTGGGTTCGATTCCAGGCAGGGCAAAACCTTGGGCAAGATTCCTTACTTCAGATGTCTAATAATAATCCCTCAAAAAAGAATAATAAATTGTTTGTTTTCAAATTAGCTACGGCGTTTCACCCACAAATATACAATCGATTCACTTTACAGTATATTCTGTGAAGCGCTTTGAGACGTCTAGAAGACATGAAAAGCGCTATATCAAATGCAAGGATTATTAGTATTATAATAACTCCAGAGGTAAAAAAGTTGATTTCCTGAGGCATTTCCTGCTGGATGTATCCCATGCATTGCAGGTGAGAATTGAGTGCTACGTAACACAATTTAACATCTTTCATAATACCTGAAGATTACACAGAAGTGTCACAAGGCCTAAATTTCCAAATCATCTTACCCCATTAGGCCATTCTCTGTGTTTCGGATTAAGTTCCACCAGAATTGTTAAAAATTCTCTAATTCTGTATTCATTGCAATTTTAAAAAAAGATCTACAGAAGATTGGCATCTAAATTTAAACTGTATTCAAGTATTCAACAATGCAATGCTCCCCAACACAAACACAGAGTGTCAGCCTAGACTATAATTTCAATGCCTGATATGGGGCTTGAACCCACAACCTCTGACTCAGAGGTGGGAGTATCATCAACTGAAGCAGGTTAATTAAATTTGAGCAGGGAATGTCAAGGATGCACCTCTGTAGTACAGTATATTAAACCAGAGTTAATGTTTGAACAGAACTTGGAGTAAATGCTGGGAAAATCGATGCTATCTTTTCATGTACAACTTCCCATCAATGCTATATTACTTGCAATGTGATTTAATATAACTCGAGTTACTTGCAAAATACATTACTTGCAATGTGTGATTCTTGAAAATCCTTGATTGTCCACAGGTTGTTTGGGAATGCAATAGTACAGAACAACCACACAGTGGCAGTAAATGTATATAGGTTGTATGTAAAATTACGCAACATTGAAGTAGATTTTCTAAATTAATAAAATAAGTATTGGTGGATTTTTCAGACATGGGTGAGTAGGGGCAAAAACAGGAGAAAATGTGGAGTGGGGGTTGCACAAATTATAGGATGAATTCAGTGAAAATCAGGATTGATTTGAGAACATTGAAAATCTCAAGATATCCAGCCAGATACAGTTGCTTCATTGATGAACAGATGTATTGATGCAGTAGAGAGCAGATAATGCATACTAATTGGAACTAATCCCAATGTGGATAAGCAACCAGTGCGGATAATTGGACATGAATGTTAATGGGATTTTGCTGGCACAAATGACTGCTGTGTTTTCCTACAAACATTACACTTGACAATAATTACCTGGTGAAGAGATTTGCAACATTTACATGAAATCAGGCATTTTAAAAGTGCAATCTTTTTCTATCTGGAATGATGTACTCTATCAGCTGGGTGTTAGCCTGGCTCAGTTGCTAGTAATCTTGTCTATGAATCCGAATTTATCAGTTTATAGGCCTTTGTCGGGTTTCAAAACCACAGTTTAGGCTGAAATTCCAATTCAGAGCTGGGGGGATGTGCTGCATTGTTGGAGGTTTCATCCTGTCTGCCTGTTCAGATGGAGTCCTGTAGCTCAGTGGTTAGAGCACTTGTCTTACAAGCGTGAGACCTGTGTTCGAATCCAGGCAGGTCAGGGTGAAACCTTGGGCAAGTTTCCTTACTCCACATGCCTAATAAAGCATGATATAGATAGGTTAGGTGAGTGGGCAGGTAGGTGCCAGATGAAGTGTAATATAGGGAAGGGCCAAGTCATCCACCTGGCTGGCAAAAACAGCAGACAGAGTGGGTTATTTTTTAGAGGGAAAGAGATTGATTGGAAAGTGTTAGCGTCCAGAGGGACTTGGGTGTCCTTGTACACCAAACACAGAAAGTTAGTATGCAGGTGCAGCAGGCAATTAGGTAGGCTAATGGTATGTTAGCTTTCATTATGAAAGGGTTAGAGTATAAGAGTAGGGAAGTCTTGCTACAGCTGTATAGGGCTCTGGTGAGACTGCACCTGGAATACTGTGTGCAGTTTTGGTCTCCTTATTTGAGGAAGGATGTACTTGACTTGGAAGGAATGCAGCGTGGGTTTATTAGGTTAGTACCTGGAATGAGGGGAATGAGTTATGATAATAGGTTGATTAATTTGAGCCTATATTCTCTGGAATACAGAAGAATTAGAGGGGATCTTACGAAAACCTATAAGATTATTAAGGGGCACAACAAAGTAGATACTGTAGAGATTGTTTCCCCTGGTTGGAGAATCTAAACCAGGAGTCACTGTCTTAACGTTAGGGGTCAGTCCTTTCTCACTGTTGAGGTAAAACTTCTTCACTCAGAGGGTAGTGAATGTATGGAATTCCTTACCCCAAAGGGCTGGTGATGCTCAGTCCTCGAACATATTCAAGACTGAGATAGATAGATTTCTCATTCATAAAGAGATTAAGGGATATGGGGATAAGGCAGGTAGCTGGAGTTAGAATGGAATATCAGCCATGATTGAATGGCGGGGCAGGCTCGAAGGGCCGAATGGCCTACTCCTGCTCCTACTTCTTATGGTTTTTATGTTCTTATATAATCCCTTTAAAAAAAAATTGGTCATTCATTTCAATCCATGACTGTTTGTGGGACACTACTGTGTGCAATTGGCTGCCATGTTTTGCCCATAAATCTACAGCAAATTCACTTTGCAATATATTCTGTGAAGCGCTTGGAGAAGTCCAGAAGACATGAAAAGCGCTGTATCAAATGCAAGGATTATTATGTTGAAGCCCAATTGAACTATTTGATAAGAAAAGGGAGTTTTTCCCAATGTGCTAGTCAACTAATGCTCAGATTAAATTAACCATTGGCTGCTTCACAAATTGCTGCTTCATTCACTTGCAAAACGCTCAGTCACGACACTCTACAGTCAATCTTATGAAATGCTTTGTGATATCCCCCCAATGTGAAAGGTGTCATATCAGCCTAAAGTATTATTACTATTTGGGGCTGTGTTGAAATTCAACAATTTAACACACTGATGTCTTCAGGAAGTGAAAGCTTCAGGAGTCTTGAAATATGGAAGACCATTGGTGCCCTTCAGCCTGTGATATCACAATGAACACTATCACTTTCTGAGGGCTGTCAAAATGAGTGATCTTTAACCTACTTTATCAAAAAATACTGAGGTACTCACTGAACTGCATCTGCGATTGAAACACGGTAAGTGTTTGTAGCCAAAGGGCAAGGCATATGAAACATTGACCAATTTTTTTTTTTGCTGGCTGTAATTCCTAAATTTTTGTCAGAGGATTACAGAAGTAATCTTCAGGGTGCAATAATGATCCCATCCTTTTGGCTCTGGGCTCTGGAGCATCCTCTGAGTCACTTCCGTAATCCACAGGATGCTATCGAGTCTCCCTCCCATCAGATGAACTTGTCTGGCTGTCATATAAATGGAAATACTCTCCAGCTGTCCGGGGTATTAGCTTGGCTCTCATGCAGGCAGAAATCTAATCTCCTATCAGTGATGGCAAATATCACATGTCCCACCATTATCTATTACCTTTACAGTTAATCCTCCACCTGAAAGGTACTGCTCTCACATGCTGAATAGGAGGCAGAGAATTATGCTTTGACATGTTTTTTTTAAACCTTGTTTTCTCCCCCTCCTCCTTCTCCAATTTTTCAACTTCCCTCTTGAAGATTATCCTTGATTGAACTTCTTCAACTATCCAAATTCACCCCCAAATTCAAATCAGTGTTGTTTATGTGATGATGCTGGTGTCATTTGGAAGCTACACATGCCACATTCAATTCATTCCTGATTATCTGCTTTTATAAAGGAACTTGGAAGCGTATCTTTTCAAGGCACTGGTTACAGGTTCATCAAGTTAGTCCTTGCCCCTGGTGAGTGCGATTATAATTATAATAATAATCCTTGCATTTGATATAGCTCCTTATCATGTTTCAAGACATCTCAAAGTGCTTCACTGAATATACTATAAAGTGAATGACTGTACAGTTTGTGGGCAAAATGCGACAGCAGTGTCAGCAATGCCCATAGCAGTGTCTCACAAACAGTCATGGATGGAGTGATAATAATAGTCATAACAATAATAATAATCCTTGCATTTGGATATAGCGCTTTTCACATCTTCTAGATGTCTCAAAGCTCTTCACAGAATATACTGTGAAGCAAATTGATTATATTTGTGGGTGAAACGCGGCAGCCAATTGCACACAGCAGTATCCCACAAACAATCATGGATTGAAAATGACCAATTTTTTATTGTTGTGTTTTTTTTTGAGGGAATATTATTAGGGTGTGTAGTAAGGAAACTTGCCCAAGGTTTCGCCCTGACCTGCCTCGATTTGAACACAGGAATCACACGTGTAAGGTGAGTGCTCTAACTGCTGAGTTACAGGACTCCGTGATCGATTTATTATTTTTTTTAAAGGAATTATTACACCTGAAAAGTGATTCATGATTCGACTAACAGCCAGTTTCCTACTTACTGTTAGGTAAACATGTAGAATAGGAAAACTTGCCCAATATTTCATCCTGCCGGGACTCAAACCCAGGTTTCTTGCTTTTAAGGTGAGTACTCTACCTACAGCTACAGGACTCCACATAAGAACATAAGAAATGCGAGACAAAAATAAGATCAAGAACAACCTAGTTCACTTTCCTCCTTTCGGGTGATTGTATGTGACCTGAACCATGCCCCATAATGTTGTTTCCTAAAAGAAAACTGTGGTTCCTGGTCCACTTAATCTTCCAGTACTGATAACTTACCCCACCAAAAAATGACTACCTTTTTGGTCATCAGTTGCTTCTGATGTCAGTGCCCATGTGTTATGTTCCTCTGCACTAATGTGCCAGAAGCACCACTGACATAATTTCTGAAGGAAGTAATGTGAATGGTGACCTGGTGATCCTTGCAAAACAGTTATTTACTCAGAATAATTGTGGGATTGTGGAATTCACATCCTCAAAGGATTGCTAATCTAGCATTGATGGGAATGTTTAAGAGGGAAGTAGATACAACAACAACAACTTTGATTTATATAGCGCCATCCACGCCGGACGGCATCTCAGAGCATACAGTAAAAGCCCGTTTATCCGGCAACCTTGGGACCTGGCCAATGCTGGTTAAAGCGTGTGCCGGATATTCGGCCAAAAACACCCCCCAAAAATAATAATTTTTTAAAAAATGCATTGTGCTGGATAATTTCCAGTTAATTGAATGCGGACCTTTTTTTGAGCTGCCGGTTATACAGAATTTACAGTTGATCGGGTCACGGGTAAATGGGCTTTTACTGTAGTTGGTTAGTACGGGTTTGGTGGATAGGGAGATAAGGCAGGTAAATGTTATTGAGTTTCAGAGCAGCCATGAGGTTGGAGCCCAGTGGGATAACTGGTCTATTCCTGTTGCTACTTTTGCAATATAGTGTCTAAATTTTTTACATCTGAGACATTGTGTTATAATGGATAGTGGATTGCAAATGCATGCAGCTGTTGTTGTTGTGGAAGGTGCTGTCTCATGTTGGGATACATTTCACTGATGCCAATATCTTGCTCATGAGGTGATGTTTGACCTTTTGCATGAAATGTCAGCAACACCATGTGGAGCATCACAGCTGATCCTGTCCTCACCTGACATCCCCCCAAAATCTTTTTCTAGCAGGGATAATAATAATAATAGAGCTTGCATTTGATATAGCGCTTTGCACTTCTTCAAGACATCTCAAAGCACTTCACAGAATATACTGTAAAGTGATTTGACTGTATATATGTGGGTGAAACGTGACAGCCAATTATTATTATATTATTATTACAACAAAAACATTATTAATAACTGGGGGAAAGTTCAGGTATTGCTGGTCTGAACCATCTATATGAGTGAAATGTCAATCTTAGAATCAGCACAGCCATCCAGAAGCCTCTTAGCTCTTGATGTATATCTTTTGGTCCTATTATTTCTTGTGAAAAGATTTTTATTCTCCTCCTATTTATTCTCCCACGTCCGTTTACTCCTTGTGCTGCAAGAGTTTTTGCTCACAAAACACACGTTACCACACTTTACAGTATATTCTGTGAAGCGCTTTTAGACATCTTGAAGACATGTTAAAGCACCATATCAAATGCAAGGATTATTATACAGTTCATTGATAGGAGCCAAATTGTACTCTGGTCAATTGACTCTATTGATGATATGTCTGTGGTGCCCTCATAACTGTTCAAGCAATTATAAATAACTTTTCATTATGAATGTAAAATTGTACTAGCTGTTTATAAATACCAACTAATACATGCTCTAAACTTAACGAATGAAACAAGTTAGCTCACATTAACTGCTTTGCCTGCATGGGGAGCCACAGAGCAGAACCGACATGCATGCGTCTATCAGATGGAAGTTACTCTTTAGTGACTGTAAAGTGAGAAAGGTTGCCAAGGACTTTTTGAAATATGAGCAGATGTGCTCTCAGCAACTGGTTTGACATTGCCTTGGGTGAAAGCAGCATTGCTGTAAAAATATACAATGAATGACACACAGCAGAACCCATTCAGGCTTCAGTCTCAGGGAAAGAAGAACTTTGCATGTCACCTGTTCAGAAAAATGTAGTTTAGAAAAAAAAAATTTAAGCAAAGCATCAAGTTAAGGAGCATTTGCTTTGCAATTTTATTTGCATTTGTGCCTGGATCTTCAGCACAATATACTGTACTTCACAAATAATTACTGTCAAGTTTAGTGACACTTTTCACTTGTTTCATTTTCCAATCTCTCCATGGCCTTGCTCCTTTCTACCTCTGTAACCTGTTGACACCATATCAAACTGTCCATTCCCTCCACTCAGCAGGCTCCGCACTGTTCTACATCCCCCACTCTTTTGGAACTCCATCACAGTTCCTTTGCATTGTTCCTTCCCTTGCCTCCTTCAATAATAATCCATGCATTTGATACAGTGCTCTTCGTATCTTCTAGATGTCTCAATGCGCTTCACAGAGTACAACAACAATAACATTTTATTTGTATAGGGGAGACAACCCAAGATGCTGGACAGTCAATGTTTCGGACCTGCGGGATGGAATTGCAAAGGTTGGGGGCAGAGGGGTTGAAGGCTCGCCTGCCGATAGTGGTGTGGGTGGGTTAGGGGACATGGAGCAGGCCGAAGCCTGCTGAGCGGAGGGATCAGACAGGTTGCTGGGGGATAAGAGATGGCAGTGGTAGTGTGGGGCAACGCCATGGAGGGCTTTACATGTGAGGACCAGGATCTTGAATTGAATCCTCTGAATGATGGGAAGCCAATGGAGTCGGGTGAGAATGGGGGACATAGGATTGCGGAATATACTGTAAAGTGAATTGACTGTATATTTATGAGTGAAACTCAGCCACAAATTATGCACAGCAGTGTCCCACAAACAATCTTGGATCGAGTGACCAATTTATTTTTCTGGATTATTATCAGGTGAGTGGAATAAGGAAACTTGCCCATGGTTTTACCTTGCCTTAAATCAAACCAGGTCTCTCACTTGCAAGGCAAGTGCTGTAACCTCTGAGATACAGGACTCCACAAGGCACATCTCAAGACCCTCCTCTTTGACTATGCTTTTGGCCACCCTACTACCTGATCCTAAACCCCTGCTCGTGTCCAAATCGATGACTGTCCAACACCTTTGGACATCCTCCCGATGTGAAAGGCGCTATACAAATGTAATTTACTTTTGTTATTATTGTTTTGTATTGGCAAATGCAGCTGGAATTTGCACCAGTAAGGCCCAACAAATAGACACGAGATGAATTGATCAAGTAATCTGGAGGAATTTTGGACAGGACACCAGGAAAAACTCTCATCTCTTTCCAAACAACATCATGGGATCTTTTAACGCACACCTGAAAAAGGGGTAGACAGGTTTTACTTTCTCATTTGAAAGTCCTCTGACAATGAGGCATCACAGAACATGCGATTTGTGTCTCTCGTGTGGATACGGCAGAAACGTTTAAGCATTTAATCTAGAACATCTGTTTCCCTTCATCCACGCACCAGAGAAAATGTGGGTCTAAACAGCAAATGTTCCCTTAGCAACCACGTTGCCACCAGAGAACTAGAAACCCAAACTAACCAATTAAAATGGTCCCTGCGGTCACCGCCATGACAACAATGATCGAAGCAATAATTTGGTGCTGCTTTTGACGGTTCATCTTATCTGAGGTTATGACATCACCCTCTCCAAATCCTCTAAATCTCAGTAAATCCATCTTGTGTTTATTTCTGGGGGGGTTTCAGCTTTTTCTGACACATGTTAAAATGGGCTCGATTTTGCAGTATTTCTTAAAACACAATTTCTTAATTAAGAAATTTATTATATGACTCCTTCCGGTAACCACAAGTTTAGGAATCCAACTCAAGGAAACTCCACACTGGAAGTAGAACGATTTGGGGTTGACATCACCAATTTCCAGATTTTTGAATTAAGAAATTGTGCTAAGCTATACCGCAAAACAGACTCCCTTACTTCTAATGTTCATTGCCATGTTTATCCCTTTGGCAAACAGATGCAACAATTGCAGCTTCACCACATTACCTAGTTGTGTGTGGCAGATAATACTGCTATGTAGATCCTTTGTGGAAGAGTAAATGGACATAGCACCCAATGCTTTCAATTACACAGATCCACAGATCTACGTCTAATCATTCACCTCCAATTTTGATATTTAGTGAAGAACTCTTTTCCTATTTCCCTCTTGTGACTTGTGCTGAGAGCCATTCTTATTGTGTTAGCAGAAGTTGCTCCCATTCCTAGTGCCATTGAGTCATCAGCCCATTCCCATGTGCTTCTCTTCAGATGTAATTCCCAAATTGTACTCACTTCCCTTTAGTTAGATGCCATTCCCAGTTCCTCTAATACAGAATTTGCACTTTGACAATACGAAAGAGAAATCCATGAGTATAAATAAAGTATAATATGTTTTTTCATATCTCAAAACAGTTGAACAGTATCACTTCTTATAGAATTAAAGTTAACAGAAAATGGCACCCACTTGAAATCTATATGCTTTCACAGCATTAGTCAGGAATTCCCTTCCACTTAATATTCTATTTATTCTGTATTCCTTCCCAAGATATAACGTGCAATAAATGCAGGATTCTCAAATAGTAAGCAATTAACCAAAAAAAGGTGCGAGATTTCAGATGAAATCTTCATCTGAGGTTCCATCTCTCTGTTCAGGTAGATATTAAAGATCCCAAAGTACTCTTTGGTGGTGGAGTAGGATTCATGTAATGATTTTTTTTTCATATTTACCAGTCTGTGTCAACTCTGGAGAGTTGCTATTTTTCCGTATGGAGTAGTAAATCGTAATGCTTGAAACAAACTGCCTTGCTTACAAATGCATAGTCACTGCACTTCATTTCAATAAATCCTGTGAAGTGATTTGAGATGTGTGGATGACATGATAAGGAGCTACATCAAATAAACGGATGATTATTATTATTATTATTATTATTATAGAAAATTGGTCATTCACTTCATGGCTCTTGGAGGTGCATTACAGTGCACACATTGGTTGCTGTGTTTTCCTACCAAACACACAATCACTGCACTATACAGTATATTCTGTAATGTGCTTTGGGACGTTCTCCTAATATGAAAGGCACTTTACAAAATATAAGGATTATTATTTCTCAATATAAAAATCAATTATCTTTGACGCTTGTAATTCTTTTGCCAGGCAGCAGGTGGGGCTGGAGTTTTGTTCCTCTCCTAACCTATTTGGGCGAGTAGGTGAAGCCAAGGAATAGTTCTCAATGGCCTTCAGAGAGGGGTCAGACCACCTCAGTTCAAATGAGTCTATGAACACACAGCATACATAATAAGGGAGTTTGCCCAGTATGCCACTAAATTGGGAGGAAGATTATGCCAAAATGGAAAAAAATACATCAATCGGTAAATATTCTTTGTTCAAGAAACCACCTGTATTATATATGGATGGGAAGTTTGCAGCAAAACAGTTTGAACTATTGGAAGCTGCCTTGATGAGACAGACTGGTGCAATGATATGATAATTCATTCATATCGTTACACAACTGAATATTGACCTCTAAACATTTTACATTAACAAAGGCAGATTCTTGTAATGTTGATTGCTAAAAATAATAATAATAGGGATGTGGGGGACAATCCATATTTAGTGGTGTGTGTTTATTTCTTTAGTATCTCTTGTTGAATAACACACACACACACTATCCAGTTTGAATTCGATTTAAATTTATTTTTCTTGACACTGATGTGTTAACAAGTAAAATAGTTAACTAGTAAAGATTATTTACTATCCATTGAATGTCTTGAACTACATTTAAAAAGTGTTGCGGTCAGAAAGGTTACACTGTATTAAATGCCCTGTGGGTCTATTAAAGGCGGCTCCAAGTACAATGGTCAACTTTGTATGGAAGGGCAAATCAATAACAAATAAATTTAAAAATAAATGCAGTTATTATTATTTATTGTAATAAATAGTGAACCATTTTATAGCGTGCTGTAGCTCAGTGATTACCGCACTTGCCTTACAAGCAAGCGACCTGGGTTCAAATCCAGGCAGGGTGAAATATACAATCAATTCACTTTCCATTATATTCTGTGAAGGCACTTTGAGACATCTAGAGGACGGGAAAAGTGCTATATCAAAATGCAAGGATTATCAATATTTATACATTTTCCATTGTGTTTTTGAATTTATTTATTTATTATTTATTACACTGTAATTACTGTTCATCCTTTGCCATTTGGAATCAAAAATATTGCTGTTAATCCCACAGTTTAAGGATGTCTTCAACACAACAACAAACTTACATTGATAGAGTACCTTTCACGTTGAGATATTTTTCAAATAAATACTGTATCTTAGGTTTACAGATTGTACTCCAGACCACTGGTCTGCCTTGTCCGCATTTGTCTGCCCTATCCTATCCTGTTCTTTCCTGTCCTGGTCGGTCTGGTCCTGCCTTGATCTGTCCTGTCCTGCCCTGGTCTGTCCTATCCCAGGTAGCAAGACCATATGGGCCCTATATGGGCCAATTTGGGTTTATCCATGCCCATATGGGCCCCACATGGGCTTGCTTCCTAGGATCCTGCCCTGCCTTATTCTGTGTCCTGCCCTGGTCTGTCCTGTCCTGTCTTGTCCTGCCCTGGTCTATCCAAAGTTCACTTCTATGTTTGATTGTTCTGAGGCACTGTATGGTGTGAGGCAGTCTTTGCTGTAATAGAATTTACGTGTAGCGCCTGGCTCTTTAGTTATGTCATATTCAATAGAAATGGGAATCTCCAAACGCCTAACTACAGACAAGGCGGTGTTACCTTTCAGTCTCAGGAAGAGCTAGTGAGCATTTATCTGCATGAATTTACACAACGCCTACGTCAAGCTGTCAGAACACGCTGGCTGTTCAGGCTGTGACTGTTATATTATGTGTGGTTTAGAAATGGAAACCCAAGGATAAGTTATAGATTAAACTATCAACTAGCAAACTTCCAGTGCCATGGGACGTCCTCTCGGCGTGAAAGGCGCTATACAAATGTCATTTTGTTGTTGTTCTATAAATTGATAATATACAACTGGGGGTGGGGGGGGGGGGGGGTTCAATAACTGACAGTCGGTATCTGACAATATTCACTGTGTTCAGAGCGCCTGGCTGAGTGCAGATCCATTCTACAAACATGCACATTATACCTCCGGTTGATGTATGTTGAGGCCAATATATTTTGACACTGAATACCTTTTCAATGACATTTTGAATTGTATTGTAATTTAACTGATCCAGTGTGAAAATAAATCACAATCCTAACATGACAACACCAGGTAACTGGTGGATTGCCATCATGTTTAGAGTAAAAATCCATTACAAACAACAATCCTCTACACAGAAAGAGACTATTTTTTCAGACACTTTCTAGCTCTCGATCCATATCCTTTAAGGGATTAAAAAAAATTAAAATGCTTGTCCCGTGCAATGAATGATATGTATAATTCCTAGTTTAACTGTTTCTCTGGCTATTTTCATCATGTGTTTGCCACTGATGCTAAGTGAATACCGTATTGTTATAATAATAATTTGGATTTATACAGCGTCTGTCACATAAAATAAGCGCTTTGCGAAATACAAATACATTGTAGAGTATGGTTCTTCACGGTTTACAATTCACTCACTTACCAGACACGTGTGATCATGATTTATCTTGGTCTCAAATAGACAGTATTTTCACATTAATCCTCCCTGACCCGGCCACAGCCTGAGATTCTGAAGCGAACACAATTCTCCCCAAAGCTGCTTTATTTTCATGAATCCAACAACACCCGTTAATCTCCCCGACCAGACCTCGACCCTGGAGCCTTACCACTCACGGCATGTGTCCTTTGGTGTCTGGAAGTCTGTCCCTGCTTCAGTCTGTGCCCGTCTCTCCTGACCAACGTGTTTAAGGCATACTTTACCCTCCTGCAGACCAGACGCCTCCAGCTGAGACAGGCAACCCTCTGTCCTACACCACAACAGCTGGGCTGAACACTTTACACATCAAATCTACTCTGATCCGCTGCTGGCACTTAACCTAACGTGGGACAAATCGTCCAAAACGTAGCAAACAAATTCTTGTTGCATCCGTTTTACTAAAAAAAAAACCACTTAGCTTGTTCAATAATAAAACCCCAATCAGTGGTTGTTGATGTAATCAGTTATATAAAAAAAAGTCACCCACACACACCCACAAGTGGTTTTGAATTGGTCGGTTTATCAGTGGAGATTGACACTCACCTTGCCTGCCTGTTTGCGAACATGTGTTTCTGGCTTTCCTCTGGCTCTCCCTAAGGTGCTTCAAACCGAGAGACGGAGAGAAGAGGAAACAGCTTTAATGCATCGACCTGGTGACAACATAACAAGGAACATGGCACATACTGTTCTGAACTCACTGCAAGCCCATCCATTGCAAAACCTCCCAACACGGCTATTGTTTGTGCAATTCTCCTCACCTTTAAAAGGGAAAATGCCGAATACTCTATATATATATATATATTAAAAACATAAAGTTTTTTTTGTCAATTGGCGTCTGACTGTGCAAAATTCTGCCTTTGGAAATCCGAGGTATCTGCACCCATTAAATAGCAGAGTCTTTGGATCTCCATTATATCCTTCGACTTCCATTAAAATAAAAATGATTGGGTTGATGAACAAGGCTACTCACCGACCTGCAGACCCGTGTATCTGCATGGGGAGCTGTCGTCACATTCGGGGGGAGTATTTTGTGACTTGCACTGATCACGCACCACTAGTTCCCAGGAGATGACATCTCAAAAAAGGAGTTGCTGTGTTAAGGATCACCCGCGACTCAAACTTCCCATCTCTAGCATGTGCCTGTGATCCATCATTCATTGTGCAGTCACCGGCACTCCCCATTCACTTATCAACCCAATCCGTGAATCCGTCTCCATACCTGCACCCACTGAGTGTGAGGTCTCCAGAGATTGATACCTGATGCTCTCTTGTCAAACGCTTGTGGCTTCATCTTCCAATGGTGAGCTGACAGATACAGAGCGATTGGTTGGTGATATGCACCCGCCTCGGCGTTGAATGTACAAGGACCGACCGTGTTGTCACATCAAAGGTCTACCGGTTCACAGACCCAATCCAACGAGATTCCTGACTGTACGCAGATCTGTTATTGTCTGCTTCCGACGAGAGTAGATTCATGAAAACGCATCAGAAATGTTCCTAGGTCGTGTTTGATAAGTTTGACAACTGTAATTTTTTTGTTGTTTTTGTTGGAGTCTGTAAACCATCATAAAACAGAAACTTTACGGGGACTTCTTTAGAGTGACAGTTGATTAAATACACAGTATTTAGTTCAGTTCTCAATAACATTTGAGAACAAATAAAAGGAGACTGCCTTAAATGCCTTATGTGTTTTATTTACAAAGCTATATAGGGAAAACACAGTTCACTTTTGTAATAATAATAATCCTTGCATTTTGATAAAGTGCTTTTTATATTTTCTAGATGTCTCAAAGTGCTTCACAGAATATACTGTAAAGTGAATTGACTGTATATTTATGGGCGAAATGCGGCAGCCAATTGTGCACAGCGGTTTCCCACAAACCGTCGTGGGTTGAAATGACCAATTTATCATTGTTTTTTTCTTGAGGGATTATTATTAGTTATATGGAGTAAGGAAACTTGCCCAAGATTTTTCTCCCTGCTGGGAATCAAATTCAGGTCTCTTGCCTATAAGGCGAGCACTGTAACTGCTGAGCTATAGGATCCCACAGATTATCTCAAGTCATGGTTTGCTATGGTCCCAATCTATGAACTGATAACACTTGTATATTTACCAAATGCTAGATACCTAGTTCACCTAGTTAGGCAGTATGCTGTTGCAGTATATTAACTAGATTTATTTTCTGTCTGTATGATGCACGGCTAGCTTTTTTAATTTCTGCAACCAGCAATTTAAATGTTTATGCCCACCCCTTTCTTTCTAAAGGTACTGTATCCCCAACTCATTCCCACAGCCATTATCTGGGAGATTAAAATAAATTCTACACAGTATTATTATTCTCAGCATGCTCAAATAACATTTACTATGGCAGGAAATAGTTTCATTTATGGAGCAAATAATTGTGAACCAACGAATGAGCATTAACTGTTAAATGCCAATGAGCCCAAAACATGTTACTGACCAGATGGCTTTTCTATTGCCAACCTCGACCTAATACTTTCTGGAATTAGGTAAGCATGATATGTCCCTCCAGGGAGAGAGAGTGTACATCCCAGTCCAAACATCTAGCTCTGGGACTTCCATGTATAGATGGGATGCATTGAAAATCTCACCGTGTTTCGATACTCTTGACGATAGTGGGTTTCCACATCAACAACAACAACAAGAACAAAATTACATTTGTAAATTGACTTTCACATCGGGAGGACATCCCAAGGTGCTGAACAGTCAGGGGTCGGGACCCGAGCATGGGGTCGGGGGGAGGGGCAAGGTAGGGGGGAGGGGAGAGGTTGGAGCGCCCCTGAAGGCACGATTGAAAAGGAGAGGAATGGGGATGGGGTCCAGGGAGCAGGTGGTGAGCTTCATGGTGGATATGGTGGTGGTGACAGAGGAGGGGGAGACAGGTTTGAAGGCGTGGAAGGAGGGATGGGTAGGAGTCGGAGTGTGGGAGGGAGGTGAAGAGGGGTTGGAAGTTGGAAGGGTGGTGACAGCTGATGCACTCAATTTTGGACTTGAGGAAATCCAGCATCCCTGCACACATGTATCAGATATTCAGCTAACCAAATTTACACAACAATAAAATTACATTTATAGAGCATCTTTCACATCAGGAGGACATAAAAGTACATAAGAATGTGGATCTTGAAGTCGATCCACTCGGTGATGGGGAAACCAATGAAGCTTGGGCCAGAACTGGTGAGATGTGGGTACAGAGTTTGGTCTGAGGAACATAGTTCATTTGCAGCTATTCTTTGTTATAGTGATATACTGTACTCATTTAATGTTGGAGATTGTTTGCATGAGTAACATGCGATCTGACAGGTTACTGTTTTGGGGAGAGTGGCACCTGATATGTTGCTGCTCTCTGAAGCCAGACAGCTTTCCAGAACAGAAATGGGGCCCTGCATTTAAATGAAAAACAATATATTCAATATTGAGGTCGGGTAATTTATTTAAGGAACAGCTAGCTACAAAGGAACCAATAAGAAAGTCTAAACTTTTTTTAATTTTTTTTTTACAAAGTTCCAATCAACTCGTTAAAATATTTCAGGGCAGGCTCTGGGTTTGAAACAGCACAGAACATGTATTCTGGTTGCGAGGAGAGACGGGCGAGTGGATTCATATAAAGCAAACATGGTCACCTGATTGATGAAATTATGGAGTAAAATTTACGGTAGTTTCTTAACTGCAACCTAAGATTACAGTACCACCAAATATGGTATACATATGGTGGGGTTATTGCATCAAGAGATGGAAGATACTGTATATCAAACACACTAACAGCTTCTAATATTCCTAACCGTTATGCAATTTTTCCATTTGTTTTAGACTGACTCCCAGAAGAGGAGTTCTTTATAGACAGTCCATTCATGGTAACACACAGTCACTTGACAGCAATTATCTTCAAAGCGTTTTGAGACGTTTCAATGTTCTATCAAATAAGAATCATTATCACAATGGGACATAAGGAATCCCTTTGTTTCAAAAAGTGCTTTGTATTTGTGCATTATCATGAAATGCCTCTTTATTTCTCTTCCCAGGAGCCACAATTTTACTGAATTTGGAAGCAATGGGAAAACAGATGTTTCCAAGCACAACAAACAACAACAAATCACATATACATTACATTTGTATAGCATCTTTCACATCAGAAAGGCATCCCAAGGGGCCTGGGAGATTGTGGTCTTTTTGGAGAATTACCTTGCCAAGGTTAAAAATTAAATACTTTTTCAGATGGCATTTCGTTGAATTAATATTATATATAGCAATCTAAAAGATAAACATGTCAAATGCAAAGATTCCTGTTTCAGCTAAAGGTAAACAATCTTCCAGTCCCGTTGCTTAGTGTTCGGAATCCTGTAGCTCAGTGGTTAGAACATTTGCCTTACAAGCGAGAGATCTGGGTTCAATTCCGGGCAGGTTTCCTTACTCCATACGCCAAATAATTATCCCTCAAAAAACAATAATAATTTTCTTACTTCAACATAAGACTGACACAGCTGTACACAATTGGCTGCCACATTTCGCCCATAAATATATAGTCAATTTACATTACAGTATATTCTGTAAAACACTTTGAGATGTGAAAAAGTGCTACATCTAGAAGACGTGAAAAAGTGCTACATCAAATGCAAGGATTATTTATTCCAAACACCTCTCTCACCTTATTTCCAAAATAAGCTTTATTTACATTGGCATTAATGTGGAGATATTTTGGTGCAGCACGCATGAACTACACATTGGTCCTGTTATCCACTTTTTTAGATGAATTTTTATTTTCTATTTGCAAACGAATCGAGTGGAACCATGTCTGATATCAGTAACTTCCTTGTCACTCTATCCATGTTATCCAAGTTTGTCGGCCTTCCCAACTCCTCCTTCCATATGCTGCAGATCATCCAGAACTCTGCAGCTCATGTCCTTTCCCAAACCAAGCTCCTTGACCCCATGTCCCAGTTTCTCATCCTACTCCATTGGCTTCCCATCACCCAGAGGATTCAATTCAAGATCCTGGTTCTCACATTTAAAGCCCTTCATGGCCTTGCCCCACTCAACATCTGTGACCTCCTAACCCCCTACCAACCTGCCCACTCCCTCCGCTCAGTGGGCTCCGTGCTGCTACATGTCCCCTGACCCACTTGCCCCACCATCAGCGGGCGAGGCTTCGATCACTGGAATTCCATGCCACATTGCCTCTGCCTCGCCCCCTCTGTATCCTCCTTCGTCCAGCCTCAAGACCCTCCTCTTTGGCAGTGCCATTGGTCACTGCAAATCCCCTCCTTTCCTTCCACCCTCCCCGATCCCAATCCCAGCTCGGGTCTGAAACACTGACTGTCCAGCGCCTTGGGATATCCTCCTAATATGAAAGGCACTATACAAAAATGTAATTTTGTTGTTGTTGTTGTTGTTACAGAAGATATATGGCAAAGGATCATTATCTGCCATGAAAAAGATGGCGCTTACATACACCAATCCTCTGGGCATCCAAATACAGTTAAACACTTGTACCGAATGCAACTGAGTACTTCAAAATACAATTGTTATCTTTCTTCCACATGTTTCAGTTGTCGGTCAGTCCACCTCAGAATCAAATCATGAGGGTCACAGGACTTTGTGAACACCCTGGAAGGAAACACAATTAAAGTGAAACTGAAGCCCAGCCATGGCCCAGCTGAAATCTTGAACTCTCTTCCCCAAAAGGCTGTGGATGTTGGATCCATTCAAATTTTCAAGACTGAGGTGAATAAATGATAATAATGCTAATCCTTCTATTTGATATAATGCCTTATCACATCTTCTAGTTGCCACAAAATGCTTCACACCATATACTGTAAAGTGAACTGATTGATGAAATGCGGCAGCCAAATGCGCAGTTATTTGTTAGGTAAGGGTATCAAGGGATATGGGGTAAAGACAGGTAATTGGAGTTGAGGTACAGATCAGCCATGATTTTATGGAATGGCAGAGCGTCCTTGAGGGATTGAATGGCCCGTTCCTATGTTTGTAACCTTGATTTTAAAATATGTTTGAAATATCTAGATGTGAAAGGAATATCTAGGGAATTCCTAGCAGTGAGTTTCATTTACATGTTAAATTCTTCCAGTTGCAGTATTAGCCCTACGAGAACTGAATGCCCATTACAGCTTTCAACATTCACTTGTACTTTCTTCGTACAGCATCTGTCAGATGCATTTTGTCCACTTTTTTCCAGTTTGGTAGAAAGTAGGCAGAGCAGACAATGCTCTGCTTGAACGCGGATTTGCAGAACTCTGCAAGAAGCAATACTCGCCGCCACAATATACAGCCAAATCACTTTACGGTATATTCAGTGAAGCGCATTAAGACGACTTGAAGACTTGATAAAGATTTATATCAGATGCAAGGATTATTATTATAATTAGCGCACAACTGATCTGGATGCATGGCTTACTACCTGCTCAAATGACACTTTGCCCAACTTTTGCACAGCCTGTTAAGTGATGGAGACGCCAGTTCGACGGAAAACGGGGAGGGTGGGGGGCGTGGGGGGAGGTTAAGTGGCATTATTGTGTGCATGATATATTTGATTTCTCTTTTAATGATATGTTGGACGCTCGGTACAGAACACAAACAATTGCCTCGATTATTCGTGTTAAGAACTGAATATACACGTTCTTCCTAATTCGCGACACCTTTTCCCACGAGCACTTTCCAGGGCAAATCCCAGAGGCTGCCTTGTCTTTTGTCCATTTCCAGGTCACCGTGTATACAATGCGGAGGGGGTCGAGTTACACACTGCGGGCCAGTCTGGGTCTGGTAATGGATATTCACTCACTCAACCACTTGAATTCCAAAAGATCAGAAGAACCACTTTCGTAGCTCGTTCTACCTGTTCAGCTGGAAATGAAACAAATGAGTGAGGTGTGGGAGAGGGAGAGAGAGAGAGAGACGAGGTAGAGAGTGGGCGGTGGAAGAGAGGGAGAGAGAGAGAGTCCGCCCCCATCTCTCTCTCCCTCCCCCCTCCCAACAAACACGGTTGAAAGAAAGTGCAAACTTCAGACAAGAGACCAACCTCTACCTCCCACCCTCCCACCCCCGAAATACATAATGACCGTAAACAGAGCAGCCTAAAGGATCAGAAGCTGTAGGAGCCACGTCCCGTCCCCCCCCCCCCACCCCCCTTATTGCACAATTTAGTCCTGGTATCACTTGAGTGTCTGTATAAAATGGTTTTATTTGATCTGTCAAAGCGCAGAGAGCACGCGTAGGCGATTTGGTGTTTTCTGTAGGTCTGGGGAGTGTTTGTGTATGTGTGTGTCCGGGGTGGGGGGGGGGGGGGGGGGGGGGGATAAGGGGATGCGGGGTGGTGGGGGGGGGGGGGGGGGGGGGGAGAGAGAAAGAAACACGATATGCACGATATATCGCACGATATGCACCTTCCCGCCGCTGCTGTTGTTGTCGGCTGTCGCTTTCCTTGCACTTTAGCCGGCGAGTTGCTGTGAAAGGTGAAAGTGTTGTGGTTTCTCGACTGGCTGAGAGAGAGAGAGAGAGAGAGAGAGAGTCCATCTCATCACAATAAGCGAGTACAGTCTTATCGAGGATAAAAAACCCGAGCTCGGGAGTGATTTGGGCTCTCACTTTAGGCTGACTTGCTGTCTCGGTTTGATCACAGATGGTGATGTATGTCTTGGGGATGTTTACTACGCAAAGATTGAATGACCGACTGATTGTTAGCGATGCGATTATGTTATTATATTTCCGTCAGGTGTTTTTTCAATTACCCTTTCCCCCCCCACTCTCTCTCTCTCTCTCCTTGCTCTCCTTTTGTCTGCTGTGTTAAAATATCTCAAAGTATTTTAAAGAGTTGCCAGAGACTGTCTAAGGTTTCGGTTACAAGCAGTTTAGCAGGTGAGAAGTGTCAGAAAGCTGTCACACAGCAGACTCCGGAAATGATTGGGCTGTGATTTCACCGAATGAAAACCTCTCCCATCTGCTTTGCTAATCTGTTGAAAGGATGAGGGGGGAAAAAAACACCCTCAAAGATATGCGTTTTGTGTGAAGGATTCAGCGCCTGGTTGTTTCTGGACGAGTCTCCGCTGTCTTCATTAAAACATCGATGATTCCCCAGTTCAGTCGGACTGTCACCATGCAGTTAGCCACTTGGTTATGATTTGGGCAACAATTCACGAGTTTGCTTTTTTTTGGTGGAGGGACTAATAATGAATGTGTGCGTTTTTGTCCCCCCACCCCTCCTCCCCCCCCTCACCTCTCTCTCTCTCTCTCTCTCTCTCAGCTCAAAGTTATCTCGATATGATGGCCTTTCACAAAGACGAAACTATTTTTAAACAACACTGAGTATTTTATTATTTTACTGAACGATTTGCCACAGGCACACACACACACACAGAGAGAGAAAGAGAGAACACATATTTGTATGTGGGAGAGGTATTTTGCTTTCATACATATTTTGTGTGTCTATCTATGGATGTCAGTGTATGGGTATCAGAATTTGTATATGTCAAGACTATTGTCTCTATGCGTGAGTGTGTGTGTGTGTGTTAAATAGTAATAATAAAATATGCATTGACGTTGTGAATTGTCATCACGTTATTAAAACGTTGTTTCGAGTGTTGAACCGTCTTTTCGGACAGTCGTAAGATGCTGCTTATTGCGGATCCAATTATTAAATTGCGAATTTCATCTGATGTTTGCTTGGATCTGACCGGCGAAATGTCACAAACAACATAATAATAGCTATTTCTCAAAATGGTATGCCGACCAGAAAGGGGCTGAAAATATAATAATATTTATAATAATCCTTACATTAGATATGCATTGTTGCATGATCACACATTATCACGTCTCAGAACGCTTCCCACTGCATACTATCAAGCGAATTTAACTGTATGTTTTGTGGGCGAAAGAAGGGAAACTGTGTTTTTGCCGTGCAACAGGAATGAATCACTGTTGAATGATAGAACATTTCCATTAGAAAATATTTCATTTGCTTCATTCACTTGTCAGACTCCACAACTGTAGAAGCGTGACAAATAAAAGCCCAAAATCAAACACTACATCAGCAATAAACTACCAACGTCCAGCATAACCTTTGTTTGGTTTTACACGGAAGTGCCCGATACCGCTTTTACATCAAATAAAGGAAATGTCTCAGAGTGAATTGCCTGGCTGGCTGCCCTTTTTTTAAAAAAAAAAACAATAAAGACTTATAATTCCTTTAGAATCACAATGGTTAAGCTGCGGCCTTAAACACATTCTTAACTTTAAATCCGTGAGCTTGAAGAAGCACCGCAAGTTTTACCTCGATGTTCTGAAGTTTAACTCGAGTGTAAATTAACACTTTGCAGTGTTGACCCGCAACCTCAAGAACTGCTCACGGAGAGATGCTGACGGATGATCACGACAGAAATCATCCAACCATTAGTGCTGACGACTGTCACTACAACAGCAACCTGCATTTATGGAGCGTCCCGGGGCGCTTGGCGGTGTCAGAGTACCATTCTGAGTAAAGAGCAGAGAACCGCTGTGAGAGTGTAAACTACACTAAACCAAAGAGCCGCAGAATCGGTTGCCAACGGTGTGTGACTTTCTGTCCCTCCTGCCATCCTGAGCAACAAAGCGTTTGGATGCCTCGACACTCCTCAGTAACATTGCTTCCACGAAATCACACCACAAGTCAACTCAGTCCGGATGCCAAACAAGGAAGTCCAATACAATACAATACAACACAATACAGTACAACGCCAACCACATTTGCGAGGAAAATTTGATCTGGGTCTGGAGTTATGTGTTCTATTGATGTAGCATTTCAGAGAAATCACAAGAGTTACTACCTCTGCCACTCCCTAAACATTGACAACTTGCCTACTCCCTCCACTTGGCTGGCATTGGTCTGCTCCTTATCCCCTGCCGGAGGCAGAGACTGAGACCCCACTGATTGGCTCACGACAGCGCCTTCTTGCATCAGGCGCTGGCTGCATCAACCTCCATGGTTGCACACTCAACAGTCCTGCCAGTCAGGAACCTAGGTGTCTTGTTCGACCCTCAACTGTCTTTCCTCCCCCACATCTAAGCAATGACTCGCTCTGCCTTTCCCCACCTCCTCAACATTTCCCGACTCCAGCATTATCTCACCCCCAAAGCAGCTGAAACCCTCCACCAAGCCTTTATTATATCCGGGCTGGATTATGCAAATGCCTTGGTTGTCAGCCTTCCAAATTCCTCTCTCCACAGGCTGCAGATAATCCCAAACTCTGTGGCCAGTGTCCCCTACCATTCCAAACTTTGTGATCCCATCTCCCCCATCCTTGCCCAACTCCATTGGCTCCCCATCATCCATAGGATCCAATTCAAGATCCTGGTCCTCACATTTAAAACCCTCTACAACCTCACCCCACCCTACATCCGTGACCTCATATCCCCTTACCAAGCTGCTCACCCCCTCCACTCAGCAGGCTCTGGCCTGCTTCACATCCCCTGACCCACCCGCCCAACCATTAGTGGGCAAGCCTTCCGCCACTCTGCCCCCAACCTCTGGAACTCCATCCCGAAGCCCCTCCGCCTCGCCCCATCCTCGCCTCCTTCAAGTCTCGCCTCAAGCTCTCCTCTGCGATGGACCCATCAACAGAACTCCTGCCCCACTCCCCCCCCCCCCCCCCCCCCCACCACCATACCCCACCCCCCCTCCCCACCTACACACCATACTGAGACACTATTGATTCAGTATCTGAATCAATAACTCAATAACTGTCCAGCACCTTGAGACGTTCTCCTGACGTAAAAGGCATTATACAAATGTAATTTTGTTGTTGTTGCCCACTTTGTCTTCAGCATTTCCGCCCCCACTCTCCGGGACTCCATCTTCTCAATGCCACCTTGACCTCCACCACTTCAGACTCCAACCCTCAGCTGAAGTGCAAACCCTCGCTGCCTTGGGACATCCTCGTGACATGATAAATGCTTTCTGAAGGCAAATTTGCTGGATTTGGAACTTCTGATTATCCTTTTACAAGGTGCATTAGTTCTTTGCATCTGGGAAAAATATTGGTTGTATTATTGAATCTATTTCTGGGGATGGGGTGACTTATTCCATGTTTAAAAAATTATATTGCACGAAAGATCAGCTGCCAAATGTGATGAGGGATTTTGCATTAAATATCAAAGAGAATAACTAACACACTGGAATACATTTTACTACAGGCTCCGAGAGCTAACTGTTTCATTGGTCGATTGCATTTTTGAGCCCATAAGCTGTATATGGGAAGTCTTCTTGACGTGAACGGCGCTATAAGGTGTAACGTTGTTGTTTTTATCCCATCCAAAAGTTTCGATCCAAACCAGGTTATTATTTGAACCAATAACCATCACAATTATGTAAGGATTAGTGACACAATGTATTTTTTGGTGCCCTAACCAACAGTATAATTAGTCATTCACTGCATGACTGTTTGAAGGACATTGCTATATGCAACATTGTCTGCTGACCTCATCCGCAAAATGCACAATCACTTCACTTTACATTACGCCATGTGATGTGCTTTGGGACGCATCCCTGATGTGAAAGGTGCTATACCAATTGCAATGATTATTGCTATAATATCATGGCATATTGTTATTATGGTATTCTGAGGAATCCTGTAGCTCAGTGGTTGGAGCACTCGCCTTACAAGCATGAGACACGTGTTCGAATCCAGGCAGGTCAGGGCGAAACCTTGGGCAAGTTTTCTTACTCCACACACTTAATAATAATCCCTAACAAAAATAATAAAATTGGTCATTTCAATCTGCCACTGTTTGTGCGACACTGCTGTGCGCAATTGGCTGCCGCGTTTCACCCACAAATAGGCAGTCAATTTACCTTGCAGTATATTCTGTGAAGCGCTTTGAGACGTCTAGAAGATGTGAAAAGTGCTATATCAAAATGCAAGGATTATTATCATTCTACTAATAAAGTAACCATTAATTTAGTCATTGATACCAGGATTTACTTAGTTATGTTCCAGGAAAGTACAAATCTGCATGGATACACCACATTGACAGCCTATAAACAGGATTTGTAGGCAATATGTAAGATTATTAATATATTATGTTGCATTTGACTTTCATACCAATAACAAGATATAAAAAAGTTACTAATGCACTTAAACAATGATTGTAGTATTATTTGATGATACCGTGTAAAAAGAGGGGAAGAAAAGAATGAACTTTCCTGCTTGAGCATCTGAAGAGAAAGAAAGTAAAGTGTAAAACATCTATTTATTCGTAATTGCAAATAGCAACAATACAATTATACATTTATGAATGTCCTTTACATGGGTGGGGGGGAATGCCAAGGCGCTTAAACAACACTGACTTGGCATTTCAGTTCAGTTGCGAGCTCATGCCTTCTCTTTTTCTATCCAAATGAATATAATAAATTCATTGAAATCGGAGAGAACCCGGCTTATTCGGCTCTTGTCAACAAGTAATAACACGGGAACCGTGAACTTTTCAAAAATACAATTTTTTTTGGGGGGTGGGGGGGGGGGGGGGGGCTGAGGGCAAATTAACCATTAACAAATATAACTGAACTCCTCAGCTATTAGCCACCAGCAACGTCCTTTATCAGAAGAAAAACACTTGCATCGATTGCATTGCTGGCTCACAGTGAGTCCGACCGCCCCCTGATACGGTGAGCTGTTGACAACAGCATTTTGTTCGCCGACAGTGAATCCACAAGTTCCAATTACTTGTTAATGTGGGAGTTCTGTGTGTGTGGGTTTTATGTTCAGTTTGACCAGCCTCCAGGACAGCTA
This sequence comes from Hydrolagus colliei, assembly GCA_035084275.1. Lineage (NCBI taxonomy): Eukaryota > Metazoa > Chordata > Chondrichthyes > Chimaeriformes > Chimaeridae > Hydrolagus > Hydrolagus colliei. The sequence goes on along the minus strand of CM068744.1, from coordinate 91,993,896 downwards.
TTAGCACATGGACACACACACACACACACGCGTGTACAAAAAGCTGACCGATTCTCTGGGTAGACAGATGTTTTGGATGAAGTCTCCCAATTAAAACAAAACCTCCTGCGTTGACATTTATTGTTTCCCCATTTACTTCACGAAGCAGCCGTAAGCGGTGTTTACATCGGGATCTGGTGACACAAGCTCGATAACAATCTCTGCGAGCTTCTGTTTCCTGTGCAAATGAAATGGTACAAGATAATTAGTGTCTGAAAACAAGACATCCGAGGAGTGTTGCTTGGAGATTCCTTCTAAGTCAGGGTCACAACAAAGTAACAGTCCGCCTTCTGTTGCTAACAAAAAACAACAACAACAAAGTGACATTTATAGGGCGCCCTTCACCCCAGGAGGGCGCTCCAAGGCGCTGGGACCAAACATGATTTGGTGAAAGACCCTACAAAGCTCTGGAATGGAAGGAAGACTTCCCGATAACCCGAGTAAGGCACCCTGCCCCTTGGTCCATAGATTTGTGTTTCCATCCTACTGTACAGTCACAATCGATACTGACCTATTTATATGTAATAAGGTTTTTGAGTCTCATTTTGTATTTTTTGTGCCTTAATAAAATACTGGTAGAAATCACACCATGTTCAACTTCAGAATAGTTTTCGATTGTTGCATTTGAAGATGTCCCAATAGCTTTTTAATATTAGAATTATATTTATCTACCAAAAACTATCTCTGGAGCTATGAATCAGTGATCTCGTCATTCATATTGCTGGAATACAGGATCTTTTTTTGTTTCTTTTTCTTTGAGACCATTTTGCTCTGTGATTTGCCTGTCTCTTCTGGGTGGTAGATGTATTGCAATCCAGTTTTATGGATTTCGTTTCTGTGTTGAGCCCTTGCTTTCATGAATAAAGTGTGTTTAATTAACCTTTTCAGCTGTTTTCTACTTATGTCATGATTATTGTAATCTACTACTTACTACATGTACGTTTACTACTTTTTTGTGAAATAAATCCTTGACTAAATGTTTATTTTAAAATCGTATTAGAACGGAAAACTTCTGGAAACCACTTTTATTTCTGCTCTGTTTGCAATTAGTTTGTCGATGAAAACATAATTGTATTGCAGAACGAATACTCCTGCCTGCAGAAAGTGTGTTGTATGTGTGTGTGTGTGTGTGTGTGTGTGTGTGGGGGGGGGGGGGGGGGGGGAATTAATCGAGAGGCTAAGCAGTGTTATTGCAAATAACCCATTAAATTGTATCAAAGAACTTAAAAGTCAGTTTTAGTTAACATCTGTTTCAATATCTAATCATAAAATTACAGGAAATTACAGATGTTCGGATAATGAAATCCCTTTGGCCATCAAATTTCATCCTTATCCTGGCTTCAACCACTCATCCCAGGAACTCAATCCAGCTGCTGGTTACCTTTAGTGAAAAAAACAGGTCAGAGGATCAGGTGTAATATTGCCTCCATCACCCTAATACCTCTTGTCCTGCTGCCTATGCATATCTGGAAGTATTGTTCAAAATGTACTTCTGCTATACCAATTAGTACAGTATCTTGCATTCCACGGTGAGGTCCATTCAAAGCTAAAAGAGCCCTGGCCCATCAAATAAGATCGTCACAATTCGCCTACAAGAGAAAGCGGCAAAACAATTTAAATAGACATTGATTTTTAAAAACAAATTGCTCGACTAGTTCCATCACAGCACACGGCTGCTGCATTGCTTGTTCCATCACCACATTTCAGCTGAGCCTCTCTAAATGCGAATACTGTACCGCGTGTTCTTTAAAGAAATTGGCTGCCAAGCGCATTTGACACTGCAAATGCTTTTTAAAAAACATCTAGCCAGCCCGAGAAACATAACATATGTGTTGTCTTTTGTGTTATTTTCTATCCCTTGTTAGATGATCATGCACTCAGTAAACATTTGCCAAATGCAACGTTTCTTAAAGGAGCATTTAAACTGTTTTGTCCTGTTGTGGTACTCCATTCTTCAAGACTTCTACATTGAGTCATAATTTAAGATCCAACCTGACTTGCAGTATTCTTCATATTCTTTTAAAAGGGACACTAGGAAATTCAATGTGTGCATAGGAAGAGATGTCTTCCAATAACAGGAAGTGCATTGTACGAACCTTGAAGTTGATGTTATGTCAGCCTCCGCTTCCAAGACAGAGTTCCAATGGTTCGACTGGAATTTATTATAAACACTCATTTCGAGAAGTACAGCAAACTAAAACCCAGATTATTTACAAACAATAAGAAACTTGAATGACCTTTCTTCATCCAACGTGGATTTGAGGATGCTATAAAATACGGTTAAAATATAATCAATGGAGTTTGCAAGCAGGACTGCTTTGATCGTTCCTGAGACTTATACATTTCCTGTTCCATACAGATCCTACGAGCGAAACTAATAGCAAAACCATCAAATGTGGTTATTCCTTCTGCAATAATGTGGGTGCAGAAACGGCCTTGCCTAATACATTTGAATTAAAAAAACAGTTTTATACAACCCACTGGTTTGCAACCCTCTGTGTGATATTTCCACCCTACACTTGTTACGGGTACAAAGAATGCGCTGTCTATTTAATTCCTAGAACATACAAATTACCAAACAAGAACTGCACACTATAACGTGCAACAAGTTTGCAGTTTTGTCATGCTGTACTCCCATTACTTTGTTTTGCAAAATGAATATGGATTAAGACCCCCTTTTAGAGCTTGATTATTACCCATGGAGTCAAGGATTCATTTGGATTGTAAACAGATATCTAGTCTAAACCAGTTAGGCAATTTTTCACCTATTGGTACAACTATGGACAGACACACATTGTCCACCCTTGCTATTTTGCACTAAGGTCTCAGTTGTTAGCAGGTGATCACACCTGAAAAGAATTCTCATGGACTCTGCATAACAAGCGAATGTCTTTGATCAGAGAAATTGAGGCTTTCTTGGCGTGGAGCTAAGGAATCATTTAAACATTGAAACATATGATACCAGCATCTGCAGATGGGGAGATAGGTGTAACTTGGAAGAACCTTTTGCAGACAGGCAAAAGTGTTCAAAATGTGCCCTGTGAATAAAGAAACATTGATCTATAAGTATATAAACATGAGTAATCAAGCCAGCACCATTCAAATATGATCGGTAGACATTATTAACGATAATAATAATAATAATAATCCTTGCATTTGATACAGTGCCTTATCGTATCTTCGAGAAGTCTCAAAGCGCTTGACGGAATATACTGTGAAATTCAGTAAACGTTCAGATGAGCACATCGATAAAATATGTCCTTTTCATTTCCATTTCTTCTTTTTCCCCACCAAGAAAATAAAAACGAGGTTGACGCCGACAGTCATGGAAGCCCCGCTGTTCTGCTCCACCAGCCTCAGGTCTCCAGTTTAACATCGTGACTTCTCTGTGCCTTTGCCCTTTGGTATCTGAGATTGACCACCGATCTCTCTCCCACAGCGGCAGCCTGCACTGCTTCACGGGGAAGCAGTTAGACGCTGGCTCGAGCATGTTACCGGGTGGTGTTCAATCTCTGGCACTGTGTGGGTAATGTGATATTCTGCAGATGGCAGCGGCAGCTTGGCTGAGGGGGGTGGGGGGGGGGGGGGGGGGCGATGGGAGCTCATGCTTTAGTTAAGTGCGAAAGCGTGAGACGAATCCTTTGCAATTGTACCTGATCATTGTTTGACACCATGAGTAAAAACATCTTCATCCGAGTTCGCAGACAATCGAACAAGTGCCACACACTGGACTCTAAGCCTCCTCTCTAGGCTTCTACGGTTAACTGAATCAACGAAGAGATTAAACGCGTTAGTACAGTATTCCAATGCAGGGCAATTAGAAAGCACAAACGCGTTTCCCATTTAAGGTTCACACATCTCTCCGATCCATTTCAGAGACTCTGTCATCGGCGTATTTCATTTGTTTCACTCGTAAGAGTCAGAATCACGTTTGAATTCCAATCATCGTAAAACGAGTCAACGTGTGCTGTGAGTGCAAGAGCTATATTCCGTCCGTTGAGTTCTAGTCCTTATCAAGATCTGCCATCTGATACCCGGCAGATAGCAACAGCTGGCACTCATACTTTCGGATGAGATATTCACTACTCTTGGGATCGAAACTGTTGTGCTGATTAAGCCCAAATATGTGTGTGTGGAGGGAATTGCACGTGCCAGTTTTTATTGAATTAATAAGCAATTATGAACAATTACAGGTCGTTCCGCAATCCTTTTTATTTGCTCTATTTACACAATTAAGGGCAATGTGGAACCCCCTCAGGGCCCACGAGTGATGCCAGTATTTATTATAACCCGTAAAGCAGATACCATGTTGTGAAACACACAATACAGAGTGGTCAATTCTCTCCAGAGAAGAAGAGTGTTCGTCTCTTCCGAATAACTAATTATTGCTTTAGTTTTGAACCCCTCTCCCCTCTCCCCCCCCCCCACTCCCCCCCCCACTCCCCCCCCCACTCCCCCCCCACCCCACTCTCTTCCCCCCCCACCCCCCCGACCCCCAGAAAAATAGTAACAGAAATCGCGTACAATTCTTTTTAAATGTAGTTATTTGGCTAAACGGAAACACGACGTGCAGGAATCTACTGGAGATATTGACAGTAAAAACTTGCGAAGAGCTTTGAGACGTCTCACAGGCGTGAGGAGGTGTTGTATCAAATGTAAGGATGATTATTACTTTAAATTAAAGCGAAATGGGGTGATGTGGGAGTGGGGGGGGGGGAGGGGGGGGGGTTGGGGGAGGGAGATTACATACTACAATAACCGTGTGGAGTTTTATTGAATAATATAGCTTCCTACCTTTTAAGCGCTAAAAGTATGTGCACGCATCACAGTAAAATAGTGAGAAGTCAATTAAATACGAGAATTATATATCAAGTAGTTTGATGGTTTATGTTGAGTTAATTTTTCAAAGGTAATTTCTAGGCAATGGACTGTAAGAGAGTAGACTGTGGAATCCTGTAGCTCAGTGATTAGGGCACTCGCCTTACAAGCATGAAACCTGTGTTTCAAATGCAGGCAGGTCAGAGCGAAACCTTGGGCAAGTTTCTTTACTCCACACGCCTAATAATAATCCGTCCCCAAAAAACTATAATAAATTGGTCACTTCAATCCACGACAGTTTGTGGGGACACTACTGTGCGCAATTGGCTGCAGCATTTAAGCCCACAGGTATACAGTCACTTCACTTTACAGTAAATTAAGTGTTTTGAGACGTCTAGAAGACGTGAAAAGCGCTGTATCAAATGCAAGGATTATTATTATGTATTTATTATTACATCTCCCCGATACCGCACAGAAAATCAGAGCAGTCGGAGAGAGTGGGATTAATGGTTTCTTACCTCAACCCTTCTTAGATCCAATGCAAAGTGAGCCAGGTGAAACTTTCTCCTTGTGGTTCGGGTTGAATGACTGATGATAACAGCTGATTAACTTGTTCACAAATTTCACGTTGCACTGGGTCAATAGAGCAACAACGGCAACAACAACATTATATTCGCCTTTCAATGACAACAAAATTACACTCGTACAGCGACTTTCACGTCGGGAGGACGTCCCAATGCGCTTCAGAGAATCACCCGCATGTGGGTCGGGGATTATAACGCGTTATAATGTGCCAATATCGCCAAGGTAGTAACATTGCTTTCACCGGCTTGGTTTGGTTTCCGAAACGAACACAACTGTTAAACTGAAACGGAACAAGTGAAGCTAGAGGAGAAACTTGTGCGATCTATCAACTGTTAGTATGTTGACAGCTCGTTAGTTAATCCTCTCAGATTTTTCGAAATGTAAGACTCTTGAATCTGAAGTCATTGAGTCGGCCAACGTGAGTGACAATTATCAAACTACCCCCGAATAATGCTTTCACATTCCCAAGGTTCATTGCTAAGAGAAAGCAGAGGCTATGAGGACCAACCCAACGCAACACTTCCAACAGAGTAAGGCGGTATTGAACAGATATTTGATACATGCATTATTCAATAACTTTCTTTAAAAAATAGGTCTTGATTGGGGACCCAGCTCCCCAATCGACCATCCCGGTTCCATGGTTAGCTTTCAGAAAGCGGTCGGTTTTACACGCCACCCACCCTGCCCCTCCCTCCAAAAAAAACAAGTAGCATTTTTGTTTTAAAAGTACAACTGGAAAACATGTTCAAAACATAGTAAACTAAACGTGTACCATTTGCAGCACAATTTGCGAGACGCTTAATTAAAAAGCTTAATGCTTTTAGTGTCTGGGGTGGAATGTAGACACAACCAGACGCAATTACTACATTATTGCGTGTGTAGGATATTGTTGATACCCAACCTTTCCACTTTGATATGGACTGAATTATTCCTCGCCATTAATTTCAGCACGCCCATTGATAATTCGCGAGAATGTACAATTCCTTAATATAAAATAATTGAAAGGTCTAATTGAGTTACTTGGATTATGTTTCACATGATTTTCGTGAATCCAAAACTTACCATTCAGGATGCTTACATTTAAAAATGTTCAACACAAGCCACCTAATGTGAGCCTTTAATACAATTTTCTTTAACAGCGTTAGGACTTTGAGCTCCTGGTCTAGATTATCATTTCTATCCAATGCTGCGAGCGAGTTGCACTGTTGGTGTTGCCAATTTTTGGGTGCGATAATCAACGTAGGTTTCTCTGTTTAGGCGGTGCCTAAATAGCCCCCCACGCACACACTGTTTGAAAAGAGAATTGAGTTTGTTTCAGTAGCCTGGCAAATAATCTTTCTATATAACAAAAGGTCATTCACCTCATGGTTGTTTGTGGGGCACTGCTATGGTTAAATGGGCTGATATGTTGGCCTACACATCGTCGTTCCACTTCAATGAAAGAATAATTCTGTGAGATGCTTTGGGAATGTGATAAAGTGCTATATCAAATATTATCATTTATTATTATTGTTCAGAGTTATGGAAAAGTCTTAATTCAGTCTAATTTGGGAATTTGATTCTTTTTATGTAGTGTAGAAAACTATATTTAAAACTTACATTGCGTGTAAGTACTTGATCTAATTCTGCATGATCTTCAAGATTACAATAAAATAATTTTACAGACTAACATTAAGTGGCATTTCAGATGTTATGGATTAATTAATTAGCTGATAAATGATGAAAAACACAACATTACATCTATGATGTATGTAAATGGATAATTGAATTGCATCCATCTGTCAACCCAAACATAATTAATAGTTCATGTATCTTATAATAATAAGGTTCATTTGTAAAAATTTAACTTTACAGTTTACTTAAAATTGGTTCTTCTTACAATAACTAACTCCAGAACAGATCTATTCCAACTGAATTTACATTTCTATTTCCAAAGTTAGAAAAGTAAGTTTACATGAAAGTGAATTTGCATTCAACAGTATTGATGTTGTTCTCTTGACATATAATATGAATGCAATTTTCTTTGTCCCAACTGGAGTCTGACATATGTGAAAACATATGAGTATCTAACCCAAACTGAGAGTTACATATAACCCATCTATACATGGAAATTCCTAATCTTTGGAATGGAGTGCACACTCTCTCCTCAGAGGGATCCACCCTGTTTGTTTACTTTTGGAAATTATTGGGCACAGGTTGGAAAGAGCCGAGGGAGTCCAGAGTGCATGTTGAGGGGAATGCTGGGGTTTATACAACTTATGTTTTTATTAAAAATGTAGAATCTGTTTTAAAATAGAATCAACCTTTTCCTTTGTTTCACTTTACATCCATTTCACTGCCGGCCATATGTTCATAAAGAAAGAGTGTCAGTTGATGGATAGAAAACATCAAACATTCTTTATTCATATTTGATTGTTGGTTACTTAATTATCACTGTATATTCCTTATGAAAGCATTGGTACATTATTTTATGTAAGGAAACTTCACTTTCATGTAAGGAAGATAGCTTTGAGAATTTATATCATTGAATCAATCTATGGAAACTGAAGCTGGGAGAGGCCTTTGGAAGGCTTTATCTTCGCTTCCAAAAACATACCATTTCGAAACCACAGAGAATCCTACAAGGACTAGGAAAAGTTACAGCCATGTGTGCCAACCCTATTTTCCATAGCCTGCTGATGAGGTAATATATCTCATCAAATCATTCATAGTTTTTTTTTAAAGTAAACAAACCCACTGATGAAAGAATGGAAAACTAAAGTGCCAGCGTCAATACTACTAAATATTGACTTTCTGAAGGCGATATATCATTACAGAGAAAAGCAAGCTAGGATTTTGGCATGGATGGTTATTCGATGTAACACAGATATCATTCCTCTGCCCCTCTGGCGTATTAATGTAAACATGTCCTTGATGGAGAAATTGAGTATATTTCTATTATTAATATCCAAGCACCAGCACCAAACATTCCCTGGCTAAGTGTAACACGTGGTAGAGCAGAGTCCAATCTGTCAGTTCTGTTCCGATAACGTGTGTGAATCTGATCCTTATCCTTTAGCACGCACAAAGGGGAAGGTTTTCTAATTCCCATACCTAAGGTCCCGAATCCTAACCCAAGTAGGATTGCAAACTGAGCTCCAAATATGGGCAATTTTGAACTGGGCAGCGACTACGAATTCAGCATCATTCGACTCTTTTCAGATGCAAGCATACAGCCGGCAGAGAAAACAGATCTTCATTTCAGCAGGAGGAACTGAGAGTGAACCACAGATCCGAAAATAGTGAAAGAGCAGTGTGCTAACGCGTCCTGCCAACTCCGAGTGTTAATCGTGATGACTTTCTTTCGTGCTTTGCATGCATTTCATACTGGTCTAATAGCACCTATGCACATGGTTTATGGTGGGTAATGACATTCCAGTAAGATGAAACCGAGATCAAGTAAACTCTTGAGATTTTAATGTATCCGAAGGTAATTTATCTGCAAGTAGAGGTGACCATTCCAATTACAAGTCACTCCAACTGGTGGCAAACTCCCCTATTGGATTGCGATTAATGCAGATCATCCCGAGATACTTCTGACCGACAAAAATAAACTCTATCTGTGCTACAATTATTATTTTTTGAAAAAACGAAAGGATTCTAATTCAAAATACTGTAGATTACACCCTGAAATCCCAGTTAGACGCACAGGAACACTGCAGAACAGGTGGTGAAAGTTTACATTGTTTCTTTAGTTAATCCCTGCAATAAATGTAACACAACAGTAAGATATTTTCAACAATTGACCATTCATTTCAAAAAAACAAGATAGTCTATCAAATCTAAAAATACAGTAATCGTTAATATAAACCCAAACCAAATGTTAGCAAGATGTGTAATTTGTAATGGAAGGAGAGATTTGGCTATATCTATTTTGTAGGATGGCAAGATTCTATCAATTAATTTAAATCGTTTGGAAGTGACGAATTCTGTACTAATATTGTTTCACCAATTTGCACCCCTCAGCCGGTGGCAAACAAATGTTTCGACTATTACGCCGACATATAGGTTCAATACAGATGGACTGTGTGCATACGTCTGTTTTCAAATCATGCACTTGCATACGAGCAAATTTAAAAAATGTTAATTTTTCATATTGAGTTTGTGTTGTGAATTCCTTCATCCGGCGATGATGGCAATCGGTTTACTATATTGTTTGAACCAATCGGAAACTTTTAAAATGATGACATTTTAATTAACAATAGGAATAATAATTAATTATTGCCTTTTATGCAGCGACTTATCATGTGGTTGAAACGCCTCAAAGCAACATGATAAATATCCAATATTAAAAGGTAGTACACACACACACGCGTGTAATTTCCACATCAGTGTTTCCCTTTGGGGGCAGGCATGTTGACGTAGAATACTATACTCGAAGGAATTAAAGCCTCCCTAGAGTATTATTGTTTTTAATGTATAATAAATAAAGTGATAATAATCCTTTCATTTGATATCGCGCCTTGTCACGTCCCCGATGTCCCAAATCGCTTCAGAGTATACTGCTAAATGAATTGACGAGTGTGCTTGCTAACCAATTCTCTACCGGACTCAGTTAAGACAGTAACTTACCCAACGTTTCGTGAGCTGATCAAACTTTTGTATGCTACTAATGACTCTAATTATTCATGTCAGAATTAAGTGTTCTCTTGTATGTACACACAGTTGTGCAGTATTTACATTTCTCCCGCTGTGTCTTACATTAAATAGGGGACAGTATTTGCTTCAATGTTTATCCTTACATTCATTATAGTAGTAATGGTTATATTAATGGCATATTTGAATTCCACTCATTAACACCTGTCTCACAGGTTACTTTCTGTCTGACCCTAGGGCCAGATTTTCCGCCCAGTCACTAAAATCTGTACATATCTGCAAACCACCTGCCAACAGCGAATTAGTGCAGTTGTATTTTAAGAACTGGGCATATCATCTGAGTACAGTTGCGATGCCAGAACCAAGACTAAAATGCCTTTACACAAGCTTCATTAATAAACATTGCCTGTGTGATCTCGCTAGTTTGGTGGCGAGTTCTGCATTCAAAAGGGGGAAAACAGAAAATGAATTCATGTCTTATTCGCAAGTCACTTCTTTAAAAAATTAAGCTCTTATAGAAATATTTGATTTCGGAGGCCGATATAACCAAATCAGTCACATATTTAGTGTTTATAATATGTTGTGTTTATAATATAAAACCAAATTTAACTATACACAGTCTTTGTCTGTGTAAAGTTGAGATGGCAAAACAATTCACATTAAATGTGTACATATAAATACAAAATATATGACTTCTCAAAGACGGTTTTTCCACAATTCTTCCCGGGATTACATTTTTAGACGGAAAAATGATCTTTTTATACTAAACAACATAAGATTCCCCCCCTCCCCCCCCCCCCCCCCCCCGCCACCCCCTTTTCTGTTACCGCTGATACAACTGTGAGATTATGAAACTTTTGAGTTGAAATAACGTTAAGGGAATACTTATTCTCTGCCTGTGTATATAGCTTGTGTGAGGCCATATCTACAAAACAATCCGTAATGTACACATGTAAATACAAAATATATGGCATTGTTTGATTGTTTTCTTTGACTTTGAGACAGAACAATTGTTTCTTTATCCTCGCACGTCAGGCTAAACAAGTCACTGTTGCTAAGCTTGCTTTAAGAACCAATATAAAAATAAGAAGAAAGTCGACCTCAGTGCTGTCTTCCTCAGTGCTGAGAGCAGGGAGTCGCCTTGGGCCCTGCATACTCTCGCTTAGCTCAGAACTTGCGCAATTCGGAGCTATTGCGAATTTAAGTTTAAAACTAATAATTGTTTTAAAAACGTGATTGGTAAACGTTAGATAGAGTAGCCTACGTAAATGACGGCTTGAAAACTATTTTTAAACTTTAAAATGATCCGTTTGCCTTCAAGCAACGCTGAAGTTCAATAATCCTATAAAATAATTCGCTTGGATATGTTGACTTTATTTGGCCTCGCAATACACACCCGAAGCGGTTTGCCACTCACTGTCTGTTTAAGTAGCTTATAGCCAGCTGGGAATCACACCCTCCAATAAAATTCACATGTAATTCAACAAACTGTTAAGTGGGAAAGTGGCACTATCTTTTACACCACAACGCAAGCTCGCCTGTTTAGCTGCAGTTGTACAAAAAGAGTGCTAAGATTTTAAGAAACCTTTTTGTAACTTAGATCGGCGTGACTTGCATAAACATCAGGCGAAGTTAACATGTCAAGTTAACTTTAACACACCATAGTTTGTACGGTCTCATTTAAACTTGCAAAACTTCAAGTCGCAGTCCATTAAAATAACATATCATAAAAACTTGCTAGGTGAAAGAAGACCAAGGTCCATCTGATTCTCCTTCCACAAACCTGGCAGTCGCTTGAGCTGTACATTGTGTCCCAAACTATACACCAGTTTGGGACACAATGTTATAATAATATTATTTTCCAGCAGCAAACATTCTCATTTGGTCTTGAAACTAACATTTGCTGCTTTCCCCTGTGTCTCCCTAGGAAGCCAGTTCCATAAGTGTTCTTAGGGCATAGTTTTGTAGATAATAATAAAAAGTATGATAACTTTTGTTAGCGTTAAACAAAATAATTTGGCAACCGTTTCTGATAACATATTTAAGAATAGTCATTGCGTCTGATTGTTCGTAGTCGTATCAAATCTGACCGATATGCAAGACTTAAGATTAGGGTAAGTACAAATTAATACAAAATATTGTTACAAGCTATAAGCAACAAAACACGAGTAGCGTTATCCAACCACTTTCTATCACATGCATGTAAACTCGAGTCAAACAAACTTAAGACTGCTGTCAAATTCACCTCCGATGAACAGTCACAATCCAAGAGTTCAGTTTGCCTTTATTTTCCTTACAAGACTTTTATTTCAGGTCACCTACTTTTCGGTCTCTAATACCTGTACTTACAGAGCTTGCCAAACTCCTTGTGTCAACATGAAAGCCGACCAGGGCAGTCTCTCTCTCTCTCCCTCTCTCTCTCTCTCTCGCATGTTTTGATTTTAAATATGGTTTACTCTGCATCTAAAAACATTTCATTCCATGGCGTCAATTTCTGCCCACATGAGAGAAACAAAAACGATTCGTTGGAACAGAAAATTAACTCATATAAGAATACTCGGGATATATTGACTGAAGGTTTTGATCCATACTCGAGTTGTGTTAGATTGTTTTACCTAAACTCCCACACGCACAGATTGAAACTATTAGAAATTAAAATAAAACAGGTTTTATCCTGTGTGATAATAAAAATGACCAAAAAGTTGTAAAAGGTACACAATGTTGCAAATTCAATCAAATTAGCTCCCACACCATACATTCAATCTTAGAAACCGCCTAGAAACAACCGGAGTGATAATAATCAGCCTTGCATTTGAAATAGCGCCTCATCGCGTCTTCAGTGCGTCTCAAAGCACTTCTCAGAATATCCTGCAAAGTGAATTGACTGTATATTTTGTGGAAGAAACGCTGTAGTACAATAGGAGTCCAATTTGCCTGGTAGGTAAACCAATCAATAGTGTTTTGATTCAAACTATCTTCTTGTTGCTCAGTCCATTGCTCAGTCCTTGGATTCTGATAGATTTGACGACAGTTTAGTTGTTAGGCTTAAACATGTTGTTAGTTTACAAAGGACCTATCGAGTTTTTAAAGAGGCGAATTTCAGCCTTGTTGTGTAAAAGCACAGGGACATCCAACACCTCAATGGAAGTTTGATTTTTTTAAAAACGCTAAATTATGGAAAATCCATTCCAAACGTTTGTCAGGCGTCTGTATTAATATTAATATTAACACGAGTTCGGCTCATTAACATGAGTCTGTCTGGCTTTTCGAAACGACGGTTTGAATGTGTCTGAATCTGAATCCGAAAAAAAAAATGTTACATCGCTAAACAACTTCCTTTGCCAAACCAAACAGCTGCTGCTGCCATTGTTACACCCCACCTCCTCTGCGGAATTTTTAAACAACAAAAAACGCGATTAATTTCACCGCCTTCATACAAACTTACGACTGCAATCACACATGATACTGTGAATCAGCGATAAGTATTCGGAACCCAGCGTGTCTAACCTCTTCTAAACCCTGGGTGCACTGCACTGTAACTGGTCTCTCCACATCTAACGCGACAAGTCGCATTGTTTACTGCACTTGTCTCTTTGTTAGCGTAGACAGTAGAAACAACACATCCTCACGAGACATCCAGCTCAAATCCGTGTTGCTCATTTAATAACCAGCTAAGGAATGTTCACCTCTCCGGACAATCCCCAAACGGTTCACTTATTACCCAGGCGATAAATCAGCCAGAATGAAGTCATTTACTAATACGGTATCAGAAAAAAAAGCTTTTATTTAATAATTACATTTAGGTTTGATGTAGCGTCTTTTCGCGTCTGGAGGACGCCTCAATGCGCTTCACTGGATTTACTGTAAAGTGTAGTGACCGTGCATTTGATAGTTGCGATAAAATGTGCGTCGTTTCTTCGATGTTGATGTTTTTGTGGCGTATTGAAACATGCATTTTTTACAGCATTAATTAGTTGATTCATTAAAACCGTAGTTTACATTAAAAGTGCACAAAGATATTTCGCCAAACTATGGTACTGTTGGAGGAGGGGGGGGGGGTGGGGGGGGGGGGGGGGGGGGTATCTGCTCTAAGGCTGTCAATGGAGGGCTTTCCCATCAATTTTGTCTCAAACGCGCTACGTGAGTTTCATTTGGTCCTAATAAACGCGGCCCTCAGCGTTTTGTGGACGAAAATAATATTCTTCTAAAATAAACGAAACATGAATTATCTAAAAATTACTACTTTGAAACCAAAAAGAAACACTTTTTTTATGCACTGGGTAAATAATGAAACAACTACAAATAGCAGGCTGCATAATGTCAATAATACTGTATTTTAGTTGATTCCCTTTATTATTGGTGACGAATTTTGCCTATACGTTGAATATGTGCGTATGGATTACAATATAAAATAACCTGAAAGCATTTGCTAAAAATGGTTACTTATGTTCGAAGCATAATCATTCAATGGTGAATGTTATCCCAAAGCGTTTCAGGAATAACATTTTATTGGGAGCATAGCGAGCGTAAGGACCGCTGCAATTTATATCGTAATCGTTTATGCTGGAAAAAGCACATTTCTGCGCTACTTATTCTGAATATCACATACGATATGATTCATTCACAACTTTCCTCGAGAAAAGTAACAGCAGCAAAAAAATACATTCAGTCAGCAAAAACATTTCTCTCTGGCACAAGAGAGAGAAAAATGGCAATGGAGCTGAACATAATCAGCATAACTGAAACCAAAGCGTGATATAATGGGGGCGAGGAGGAAAGTAACTGAATGTTCACCGAACCACAGAAACATTGAATATTTATGATTTTTCTGCTTCACTCTCGGTGTTGCACGACACCCACACTTTATCCTCGAGCGCATCAAACAGTGTGCACTAGCGATAGATCCGCTTGACTGAACTGAATGCGAGCTTAACAAAATAGCGAGAGCCAAGCCTTGTCTCCAGCCAGCTTAGCACACCGTCTAATCTAATAAACGCTATCATTCTGTCTGCAATTTTGAGCAACCCTTATAAATTGCAGACCTATGCACTGTATTGGATAACGGTTACCACGAATACGGGTGGCAGTCAATTTGCATAGTTGCAATATCCTTCCTTCGCTCAGTACTTGAGCTCTCTTTCTCTCTCTCTCCCTCCCTCTTTCTCACTCTCTCTATCCCTCCCTCTCTCTCCCTCCTTCTCTCTCTCTCTCTCTCTCTTCCTCTCTGCCCCTCTCTTCCTTCTTTTCTCTCTCTCTCTCCCCCCCCCCCCCCCCCCCCACACCCGCTCTCTCGTACTTATCTATACTTGCCTCACTATAACAACTCTAAACCGAAACACTTCTGCTTTATCGCTGCCGTCTCTTTACGATAGCATCGCTTCCGATCTTTCAGCACTGGGGGCCACGCACAAAGCATCAGCTGTTAGCTCTGGACGCATTAAAATGACAGCGAAATTTCCAAAGCAAAAAAAGGGAGAGAGAGAGAGAGACACACACAGACTGTAAAACAAGATCTGTGGTTTTTTTAAAAAAAGAAACCGCCATAGGGATAAAGGCGTTGTGTGATGTAAGATCAAGTCCCAACAATATTTTATAATAGAAACGTTAGTGATTTTTCTTCCCCCCCAAAAAAAAAAAAATTAAAGGGAGTTAAACAATAATGTTCCACACGACCTTGTGTCAAAACGTTGCGCAGTCTAACGTTACTTGCACCGGAGGCTTTTCCGAGTCAACCTCAACATAACCAGTTCACAACTACAGTCAGGTATAATAATAGTCATCAGAATTATTAGTATTGTTACAAGTACTGGATGGAAACAAGAACGGGTTATATCGGCTGCACGCAAGAGCTGACGCCGCAAGCGATGCATTTGGTGGAAGCTTTAATAAGCTTCGAGCAACAAATGTTTGCTGGTATGTTTCCCGATTACTTTCACGGTTTCACCTCACATTTCCCTCAGGCTTCATTTGCCCAGAGCAGCTACAAATGTCTCATCAGCTTCACTCGCCCGTTGGACCTCTACTGCAGTGTAAACACCGTGTTTTTTTTATTTACTGGAGGGGAATTTGGTGAAAGAGAAAATAAACCCACCCATTGCACGAACGCACACTCACTCCATCGCCTGCTCCCGGTAAGGAGGACTGCTTCCTTATCGGCGACCGGGCGCTGCCTACTGCCGCGGATCCGAGCACCGGATCCCAAATAACAAACTCAACGGGGCGAGTCGGTGTTCGCAGTTTGTTTAAGGCTCGAGAGAAAGTCATCACCAACATAACTTAGGTTAACTGCGAGTTAAGACGCTCCCAGAATAACGTTAACTTAAGATGGCTTGTATTTCAGGGGGGGGGGGGGGGGAGGGGGGATTCACACTGCGGGCGCTGTTATGAAGACCGAGCAGGTGTCTGCCATACACTTTCTGCTTGACCCAAACACATCTCTGTCAACATGGCCACGACACCAAATTGATTCAAAAGTTACAATGTCGGTGTTTCGGAGGAGGGGGTTTGGGGGGAGCGGGGGGGGGGTGGAGGAGGCAATTTTACTTTCAGTTCTGCCAACACGCTTATTATCTGAATAAATATATCTATCTATATATATATATATATATAAATACATACATACATTAGAAACTCAAGCACTCTGTGTTGTCGCCGTGTAAAGGGTAAAGGGCAAAAGAGTCGAAGGATGGTTTTTGAACCAGGATAAACAGCACAGATGCCGAGTGACATATCGGCGGAGTCCCGGGTCTCTGTAATAGATTGAGATGGGTTACTGCCATTAGTGCGCGCAGTTCTGCTCTAACCTCTCCTGCTTCAACTGCCTCTCTCGCCTGACAAGCGACACGGTCGGCCCCCACAGCGACTGGTTACAGTAACATTACATTGACCCCCCCCCCACCCCCCCCACCCCCGATGGGATTTTCAGCAAGTGTCTGTCGTCTATAATGTGACACTGACGTGAGATATTTGTTGCATTAAAGTGCGAGAGCGGAAAGCCTGTTGTAGAACATGGATAACTTCGCACTGGATTAAACAGTTTAAGCCACAATCAGCACAATAATAACTTTCTACATGTCATTAAATCGCCTTAATGAAATTGTAAAATGTGTGTGTGTGTGTGTGTGTGTGGTGGGGGGGGGCGGGGGGCAGGCAGCGGGTTTGCGGGGAAAGCAAACAAAACAAAGAGTTTCAGACTGTAGCTTCTGTTTAATTTTTTATTATAAAATAAGCGGTTTTCTTTCCTCCCCCCCCCCCCCCCCCCACCCTCCCCTCCCCTCCCCCACCAAAAAAAAATGATTGGATTCACGTGATATAAACAGTAATAAAACAGTTCATGTGTGGGATGCGCCGAATCCTTTTTTTTTAATATATAAACTTCAGATTATTTCTAACCATTGGAGAAATAGGATGATATATATTTTCAGATTCTCCTCCTCCCATCCCCTCTCCCCGTTGTGTCCAGTATAACTGCGATTACACATTTCATCAGTTCTACTACAGGAAAGCCAGCTTTCTGTACAATTGTCATCTACGTGTGAATGTATCTTCCTACAGCGTTTTTTTTTTTTTGTAGATAAAAAAATGTAGCATATTTTATCAAAAAACTTTAAAACGCTCGTCTCGCACGCGTTTACAAACCTAAGTGCGTCCTCCTTACCTGGATATATAGTTGGGCGATGACATTGTTTAAGGTCGAGCAAAAACTTCAGAATTTTAGTGTTTTGTGTGTGTGTGTGACTAGAGTAAAATAAATTTCGGTCGGTCTGAACAAAAAGCAACGTCCATCATATAAAAGAAACTTAAGACTTTTGCTGCATGAACCTCTCACTTAAGCAATTACAGTACCTTTTAAAACTCCAAAAGCTATATCCGTTATTCCTTCCAAATGGTTGACAAAATATCGACTTAAGTGTTTTATATATATATATATGTACATCAGGTAATTGTCAAGTAAAATATATAAAGATAATCTTGAAAGTCTCTTTTAAGTCTCATTCGGAGAAGAGAGAGCGAGAGAGTGAGAGAGGAAAAATATAAGTGTCTTTCTCTTTAAGAGCCAAGGTCCACTAAATTGGATGACATGGGGTTCAGCATGGAGTCCTGTAACGCGTGGTGGTGAATAACATCTGCAGTGGGGACGGCGACTGCGCTAGGACCCGGGGGAGCAGCCAGGGTGTGCAATGGTTGAAGGCTGGGGTTCGAGCTCTGGCTCAAAGATCCCAAGAGCAAAGCCGGGCTGCCCGAACTGTGATCCGGCGTTTGACACGGAGTCTTGTCCTCGTCCGAGCTCGGCAACATATTTTTGTTCCCATTCATCGAAGGATTCATTTGGCTGTGACTGCCGGCTGTGACATTGGAATTTGAGTTCTCGTTGTTTTCCCTGTACAGAGGGTGAGACACACGCACACACACACGCACACACACACAAAAAGAAACAGTGGGTACGTTGTTTTCTCTGTCAAATCCGAACATGCAAAGTGGTAAAATCAGAACCAGACAGTCGCTTCACTCAATAATATCACTGCTACTACTGATAATAAGACCAATCCTCAAATGCATCGACCATAATCACAAAACCACCTCAAATAAACACCCAGTACCTCGTGAACAATGTTTGCTTTACTTTAAACCTCCACAAGAATGTTTTTTTTAAAAATGCTGTCATCTTCAAATATTGCCTGACTTAACTTTCCCTGTTTTTGTTTAACGATGAAGGGCGGCGACCGGGAGACGGTTCGCAAAAAATTGCAATAGGTATTAAACTGTGTTCAGATCGCGCGACAGATTTGTTGGTTTGCTTGGACAAAAAGAGAGAGAGAGAGAGAGAGTGAGAGAGGAGAGAGAGAGTGGGGGAGAGGGTTTGGGAAATATAATCTCCGATCAGATGTGAGGGAAAAGCCCACTTTCTTTTTCCAATATAATTTTTTTTGCTTTGAATTCCTTCAAATGCAAAGGGGCTGTGTGGGGTTGTTCGATTGCAACGACAGAAAACCCCCAAACAAGAAAGTTGTTTTTTTATCGTATTGAAAAATAAAAGTCGGCACCAGAGGCAAACATTTCTTCAGAGCTGTGCTGGGAAAAAGCTTCCTGAACCGTAACCGGCGAAAGGCGAAGTTGTGAAGGTGAAACACGCCGCATTACATTTGATTCCCAAAAGCATTTTCTCCTCCACTCAATGCTGTGGTTTATATATCAATCCAGCATAGAAATTGCCATATTTGTGAATATATATTTTTTTTTTGCAGCCGCTAGTTATTGTTGCAGTGAAATGCTATAACATGAACTCGAGAGGAACCGAATTCATTTGCAACACGAAAAATTGCGACCGCGCTTATCTTTCGTTCTTTCTATCGTCGCAAAACATTTACTTGCATCTCGCTCTATAAATTATCGGGGCAGTTTTGTTGTGGGGTGGTTTACAATGCGAGGCAATGCAAAATCACATCCCCACACGGGGCGATTCAATGGATCGATGGTTCGCGGAAGCCAGAGACCTGAATTCAAATCAAACATTGCCAGCGAGGTGGGGCGGGGGGGGGGGGGGGGGGGAATTTGCTTTGCAAAAGAGTGAAAACAAACGTGCTGCTTTGCGATCGATTCACAACATTTTAAAAGTAAAGCCCAAATCAAAATGCCGTGCCACTTACTCGTACCTCTCTTTGGCCTCGGCGGCTCGATCTCTCTGTCTCCTGTTCTTGAACCAGTTGCTGACTTGTGTGGTAGTCAGACCGGTCGTCTCGGCCAGTTCCCTCTTCTCCCGCGGCGAAGGGTACGGGTTGTGCGCGTACCATTCCCGCAGGATGCTGCGCGACTTCTCCTTGAAACAGTAGCTGGTCTCCTCGCCGTCCCAGATGGAGCGAGGCAGAGGGAACTTTCTCCGGACCCGGTACTTGCCCACGGCTCCCAGCGGACGCCCTCGCAGCTTCTCGGCCTCGATGTAATGCGCCTTGAGCCACAGCTGCTGGAGTTTGGGGTGGTTGTGAGCCGAGAACTGATGGCTCTCCAGGATCTTGTAGAGCTCTCGGAAGTTGCCCCGGTGGAAAGCCACCACGGCCTTGGCTTTGAGGACGCTCTCGTTTTTATGCAGATGCTCACAGGCAGGTAGTGACCACAGGAAGCGCCCGAGCCGCTCGATGTTCCCCCCTTGCTGGAGGACTTCGCACACACACGCCACTTGCTCCTGAGTAAAGCCAAAGGTTGGAAGCATCGACATATCTTCCCCGCCTTGAGATCCACTAAACCCACATCCAGACCCTCACATACAACAGAAACCTGTTCGCCTCTGTGCCTTCCCTGGTGTTTAAGGTTGATGTCTCCACCGGCACTTTTTGGCTGTAGGCGCATATATATATGCACTGTACATACAATATAATAAAAAAATATTTCACACCAGCTCCAACATACTGCACATGAAGACGTCCAGAGCGCTCTTGCTTCGTTTTTAATAATATTATTCTAAGTTGGCATGAATAGTCATTATGCAGCATTTGATTGGTTGGATGTCTGACCTACGGATGGTGAGGATAAGACAATAGTTAGTCAAATTATTTGCTATGGAGACGCTGTCAATCAAAGTAACCCGATACGCTTTGAGGTGTCTCCCTCGCTGCGCTAACAGATTGCAGACCCAGCCGCACTCCCGACCCACCTTGTAAGACTGGACTCCTTTATGCGCTCCCAGCAATCAACCCCATGCGAGAACAAATCCCGCTTTAATACTGTTACAGACGCCTCTCCCCCCCACCCTTTCTCCCCCTTCTTCTCTTCCCCTAACCCCCCGGCCCCTGCCTCCCCCTCCTACTCCTATCGTCCCGCTGCCTGGCTATATATGTGTTTGTTGCGGCCGCTTTGACAGACCGGGTGATTGACACGGCAATACAGCAACAGGAGACAGCTTGTCTTACCCCCAGCAACTTTCACAGGCAACTCGAAGGTGGCGCCAGCGATCGGGAAATCAGTCAGTGCGTTGGGGGTGGGGGGGGGGGGGGGAGGGGGGGGAGACTGTGAGACCGTGATGGCTTCTGGTACCTGTAGTTACATCTCCAATCCCCAGGCCACACACACACAGACACACGCACACACACACCCTTCGAACATTGGGTTAAAATACAACTCCCGAAAGCCAGCCCGTGCTGGCGAGTGGCAACAAGAAGGAGTTTGCGGAGAGGAACCCTGGCGAGGAGAGTCAGCCGAGAGAGAGCCCGTCATCACCCAGACAGACACGCTTCATTCACTCGAAGTCGATCAGTGAGATTATTAATGAAATTCAATTGATATCATGTTGCGCGTGGGGGGGGGGGGGGGGGGGGGGGGGGA